>CM077148.1:156892777-157517846 GCA_039583875.1 Platanthera guangdongensis
CCAAGCCTCCGAAATTTCAGATCTACGTATATTTCCTGCAGTCCGAATTTTTAATTCAGCACTTTGTACTTGTTTATGTGGATTTTATTGTTGATGGTTTAATATATGTTGTGCACGTTGTGGATCTTGTGATCGACGGAATTATAGCACGTTGTATTCGCCTGTGACTCTCTTGCCTTGCAGGACGCTTCATTCGCCGCGCGCTTAAATTAGCCCTCCGTGCGGAGGAATGCTATTGCCTAAATAGCTGAATAGAAATCGTTTCTCTTGCTCAGAGTGAATGTAATGATTTATATGTTGACTTGTTGCTTAAATTAATTTAACGCCTGATTAATTTCATCTCGCATATAGTCATTGGTTAGGGTGAGTCCACCCCCCACGTCACTAGCAGATGTTTTAGGAGTTCACTCCACAGCCTACCCTACATCAGAAACTGTTGCTCATTTTTGTTAAAAAACAAAACAAATAAAGAATAAAAAAAGATTGATTTGACAAGACAAGGGAGGAAAATGGATGGTTTTGGCAGCTTGTCGAGGAACAAGACACAACAACACTCAAGCCTTTATCCCGCTATAGTGGGGTCGGCTATATGGATCATTTGTCACCATTATGCCCTATATTTAGTCATAATCTCACTAATGCCTAAATACATCATGTCTTTCCTTATAGTTTCATTCCAAGTTTTATTGGTCTACCCCTCCCCTTTTAACATGCCTAGTGACTAAACTCTCACAACGCCTAACATGTGCCTCTAATGGTCCCCTTTGTACGTGTCCAAACCATCTTAATCGAGCTTCTCGCATCTTCTCTGCAATTGGTGCCAGTCCTGTCTTGTCCCTGTTACATTCATTCGTAATTTTATCCAGTCTCGTGTGTCCACACATCCATGTAAGCATCCCCATCTCTGCAACTCCCATTTTTTGCTCATGTACACAATTCACTGCCCAACACTCAGTACCATAGAGAATCGCTGATCTAATTGCAGTACGGTAAAACTTGTTTTTAAGTTTTAAAGTACTTTATGATCACATAAGATCTCTGACGCACATCTCCACTTTAACCAACCTGCTTGAATTTTATGTATCACATCTTTATTTACACCTTCATCTTTTTGAACTATTGATCCAAGATATTTAAAGCACTCATTGTGGGAAATATTTTGATCACCCAACTTAATAACAAAGTCATTCGTCCTTCTTGCACTTCTAAATTTAAGCTCCACATACTTCGACTTTGCTCTGCTCAACCTAAAATCCTTCTTTTCTCAAATGTCTCTTCAAGATTCAAGTTTCACATTTACACCCTCGCGTATCTCATCGACCAAAACGATATCATCCGCAAACAATAAACACCAAGGTATTGCTTGTTGGATATGTCTGATGAGCTCATATAAGATCAGGGTAAAGAGATAAAAGCTTAAAGCTGAACCTTGAAGTAAGCCAACAATGATAGAGAATTCATGTGTTAATCCTCCAAATCCAGTGTAGGAACAAAATAAGTGGAGAAAAATAAATAATAAAAAAGGACTGATTTGAGAAGACGAGGGAGGAAAGGGGTAGTTTTACCAGCTAGTGGACGAACAAGATAAGTGAAGAAAAAGGAATGGGCTGTCATGTGTCATGTATGTGAGTTGCTACGTAAGTATGTTGGGAGAAGGGTATGGGGTGAATGCTAAAGTTGGGTAAAAATATGTGCAAGATAGTGTGCAGGGGGTAATATAAGGGACAGAAGGGGCGTTTATGTCGGAAACGTAGGTAGGCACACACACGCGTACAAGCAACCCGACACCCACTTCAAAAATCCGGCGAGAACACTTCCCGTGAGACGACAACGCTTCCCGGGCGGGACTCTCCGGCGAGATTGTTCCGGCGAGATCGACCCCGACGAGATGGCAACCGGACGAGACCACCGGGACCACCTTCTCGCTCGGAGAGATCAACCTCTCGGGCGAGAGCTTCGGGGCGAGAAGCTACCCGGTGAGAGCAGTTGCACAGGCGAGATGTCTTCTTCTCGCTCGGCGAGAGGACCAAGGCGAGCTGCTCACCCACTCTCCTGCGGGCTGCGATGATCTAAACCCAAAACGAACAAAACAAAATACTTTCAGCGCTGCAGCGCTCCACTCTAGAAAGGGGGGGGGGGATACTCTATATTTGATCAAACTTTCAAAGAACTACAACCAAGCCTTTATATAGGCAAACACAACTAATAGAAAACTGACACGTGGCTCCACATTAAATACCACCTAACCTAAGCTTCATCTCTCTCCTCCGCATTAAACAAACATATATAAATTTATATATATAAACTAGTGTTGACCTGGTCAACCCAAAATATCACCAACAAACTCCCCCTCAAACTTGGCAGCACATGCCGAGTTTGCCTTTGAGCTTCAGGAACGTCTTAACCTTCAAGAACTTTGTGAAGATATCCGCGATCTGCTCTCCCATAGAACAATACACAACCTCAACAGTCTTCTGCTCCACCTGCTCACGAAGGAAGTGGTACCTTATCTCAATATGCTTGCTGCGCCCATGCAGCACTGGATTTTTTGCGAGCTGTATTGCAGACATGTTGTCAACATACATAGTCATGGGACCCTCCTGTTGATGTTGTAACTCCTGCAAGAGGTTCCTCAACCAAATTTCCTGACAGGTATAGGCCGCCGCTGCGATATACTCAGCTTCACATGAGGACAAGACAATCGTTGCCTGCTTCTTCGAGCTCCATGAGAACACACCTGTTCCCACATGGAAGGCATACCCGGAGGTGCTCTTCTGGTCATTCACATCGCCACCGTAGTCACTGTCCGAGTATCCAACCAACTTCAGCTCATCTCTTGTAGAGTACTTCAGGCCATGACCTCTCGTCCCATTCACATATCTCAGGATCCTCTTCGCCGTCGAGAAATGGTCCTGCTTCGGCTCCTCCATGTACCTGCTTACCACTCCAACATCATACATGATTTCAGGCCCGGTGAAAGTCAGATAACGTAGACTTCCGACCAAGCTCTTGAATAGTGTGGAGTCGACTGCTCCCTCCTTTGAATCCTTCCTGAATTTCAATCCTGAATCAGCGGGAGTGGAGATAGCCTTGCTATCCTCCATCCGGAACTTCTTTAAGATCTCCTTTGCATACTTCTTTTGTGAGATGAAGATACCATCTTCACTCTGTTGTATCTCCACACATAGGAAGTAGTTGAGCTCTCCCAGATCGGTCATCTCAAACTCCTTCATCGTCCTCTTGAATTCCTCGAACATAGTAGGATTGTTGCCTGTGAATATCATATCGTCTACGTATAGACATATGATCATCATATCCCCATTCTTCTCCACCTTCGTGTAGAGAGCATACTCATGAGGACTCTTCATGTAGCCGTGCTTCTGGAGGTATGCATCTATCCTTCTATTCCAAGCGCGAGCTCATTGCTTCAGCCCATATAGTGCTTTGTCCAATTTACACCCCTTCCTCTCTTGACCTTTCCCAGGAGGCTGCTCGATGTACACATCTTCCTCCAAGTAGTCATTCAGGTAAGCGGGCACAACATCTATCTGCAAAATCTTCCACCCATAGTGAGCTGTCAGTGCGATGATCAACCTGATGGTGTCAATCCGCGCCACTGGTGCAAAAACGTCATCATAGCCACTCTTTGGACTTGCCTGTAGCCTTTCACGACTAGTCTCGCCTTGTGCTTCTCCACATCTCCATTCTTGTTCCTCTTCACTTTATAGACCCACTTCACCCCGAGGGGTTTGTGGCCAACTGGTGGATCGACCAGCTTCCAGGTATCATTCCTTTTGATGGATGCTATCTCCTCATCCATCGCCTTCCTCCACGTCTTTTCTTGGGCGGCTTCATCATACGAGTGCGGCTCGCAATCTGCTAAGAGAAAATATAAAGAAAAATTTTTAAGTGTCGGTGCCGTCTCCTCGTAGATCTCCTCCAACCTCCTCATCCTAGGTTGAGGACGATCAGCCTTGCCCCTGCTAGTGCTCGCTCCACTAGAATCACCTCCACTTGTGCTTGTTCCACCCGAGTAGGGAGTAGAAGCTCCCCCTGACTCTCCACTTGGTGGTGATGGTGGCTCAGTTCCACCAATCTCAGCTTCTGCTTCGTGACCACCTTACTCTTCATCATCTTCGAAGAACATTCCTTTGATGCTTCTCACCTTCTCATCCCAGCTCCAGCAGCTATCCTCCTCAAACACAACATCCCTTGAGATTATTGTCTTCTCCGTCACTGGATTGTACAACTTGTAAGCCTTGCTCATCGGAGCGTAACCCACAAAAATGCACTTCTCGCTCTTGTCGTCAAGTTTTTTCCTCTGGTCCGGGACATGAGCATAAGCCACACACCCAAAGACCTTCAAGTGTTTATGTTAAGCCTCCCGACGAGGCTAGGCTATTCGGGCAACATTACCAGCGGCGGCAACGGCGCGTGCAAGGCAACAACGGGGCTGAACCAATGGGTTCAGCCCCGTCTTCTTAAAAATCGGCTCAAGGGGGCTGAACCACATTTGGTTCAGCCCCATGGGGGCCGGCCGACCCCCTTGGTTGGCCGGCCTTGGGCCCGGGGTTATATATACCCGGACCCCTCTCTTTTGGTGGCATGCAAGAATTAACCAAGATATTTCTCCTTTCCCTCTCATTTCAACCCTAGCATCTATCTTCTTCCCCTAGATCTTCTTCTTCCTAGTTCGCTCATAACATTTGGTATCAGAGGATTCCTTCCTCCGTCATGGTGAATACACGCTCGCAAGAGGAGAATGACCGCTTGGAAACCCTAGAGGAGAACTTGATGGGGCTTACCGATTCGGTAGCCGCCATCGAAGAAAATGTCAAAACGTCCACTCAAAGGTTGGAAGAGCGGATCGACGACCGCTTGAACGATATCATGACGCTATTAGCGCAAAATTTGAAGGGCAAGGCGGTGGAAGAGGAGGAACCGTGCGGATCTACCGGGAATAGGCCGGAAATGCTTGGACTTGGCGGATCGGGTGCGGGAAGTGCGGGATCGGGATCGGCTGGCGTCGGAATCGCTGCTGCGAGCCAGACGGGGGTCGGATCGGGCGCGGCGTACCACGGGGGGGCCGGATCGGCCTGGGGTGGCGTCGGGTTGCCCGGATCGGCTTCAGCGCACACGCAGGGGCCCGGATCGGCGGGTGTTGCCGGTGGCTGGACTGGATCGGGGGTGGCGAGCATGCCGGGGGTCGGGTTTGTCCCGGCGGGTTACGGTGGAGCGGGGAATGTAGCAGGAGGCTCCAGAAGGGTCGGATGGGCATCAGCGGGCCCTGTGGGGCTCGGATCGGGGCTGGCGAGTCATCAGGGAGCCGGATTTGGGCCGGGTGGCTTCGGCATGGCTGGAGGGGGCTTCGGAGTGGCTGGACCCCCCGCGGCAAGCACGGGAAGGGCCGGATTTGGGCCGGCAGGCCTGGACATGGCCGCCAGGGGTGGCGGCTACGCAACTGGTGCTGATGGGAGGGCCGGGACTTTTACCGAGCACACTCCTTGGAGGCAAGGTCGGGATGGGTTGTTACCCCCACCGGCAGGAAGAGGGCAACCACCAGGCTTTGGAAGAGGGGTGCAGTGGGGAGAAGGGGGGCCCTTCCGTCATGGGGCCCCAGTGGCGGGGGAACGTGGCCAAAGGCCGTACATGGCTCCCAAGTTGACTCAGATGAATTTCCCTCGGTACAGTGGCGGCGACGCATTGGAGTGGGTACAAAAAGCTGAGTTATTTTTCAACTATCAGGAGGTGCCAGAGGCTCAGTGAGTGCAGCTAGCGTCCTTCCATCTGGAGGATGACGCGTTCCAGTGGACACAGTGGTTTTTGCGGGGACGGGAGTATGTTCCGTGGGAGGAATTTGTGGAGGGCTTCACGGCTCGATTTGGGCCTTTGGAGTTTGAAGACTTTGAGGCGCTTTTACAGAAGCTCCGGCAGAAGGGTACCGTGATGGAGTACAGGACGGAGTTTGAGAAGTTGGCCAACAGGGTTCAGTGGGAAGAAAAGACACTCCTCAGCTGTTTTGTATCAGGACTGAAGGATCACTTACGCGATGAGGTTCATGCCTACATGCCCCGTAGTCTGAACCACGCGATCAGCTTGGCGAGCATCCAAGAGGAAAAGTTGAATAGGCAGCGAGCCCGCAGTCTGGCAAGGCACACTACTACACCGGCCGCGGCCAGGAGGGAGACTTCCGTGACCGGCCGACCTACGGTGACACGGTTGTCTTGGAACGAGTTACAGGCACGGAAGGAGAAGGGCCTTTGCTTTAACTGTGATGAGAAATTTACGCCAGGACACAAGTGTCAGAAGGTCCAAGTCTTTATGTTACATCAGGAGGAGCAGCTTGAGGGGGACGAGTTTCCGGAGGAGGATTTGGAGCCTGGGGGGGACTTCGATTTGACGGAGTTGGGTGTGTCCCTTCATGCCATGGAAGGGTGCAATCCACCTCCGCTTACTATGCGGCTGGCGGGGAGGATTCGGCAGGAGAGGGTGACCATCCTGGTGGACAGTGGGAGTACTCATAATTTTATTCACCCCGATGTGGCACAAAGGGTGGGGCACGAGATTGACGCCGGAGCGGCGTTCCAGGTTATGGTTGCAGACGGTAGCAAACTACAGTGCCAGGGGGTGTTGAAGGCGATGGAGCTTCAGATGCAGGGTTATGTGGGGTGCACGGATGTCTATCTCTTACCGATCCGGGGTTCAGATATGGTGCTTGGAGTGCAGTGGCTACAGCAGTTGAGGAGGGTGACTTGATTGGGACCAGATGACGATGGAGTTCTCGCAAGGGAGGCGCCAGTTCTGTTTGAAGGGGCTTCGATCTTCTCCGGTCAAAGAGATCTCCATTCGCAGCTTACAGCAGCTTCAGGAGTCCGCTAGTCTGATGACGGTCCTGTTGGGGGTGAGGTCTGGCGAGGATAGACCGACGGAGGTTCCTGACCAGATGCGAGCGTTAGTGGAGGAGTATGATGACATTTTTCAGGAGCCGGGGACGCTTCCACCGTCACGGTTCCGTGATCACCAGATTGTGCTACAGACGGGGGCGGAGCTGCCCAACACTCGTCCTTACAGGTACCCCACATGCAGAAGGCAGAGATCGAGCGTAGTGTGAAGGAAATGCTTGAGGCCGACATTATACGACCTAGTACTAGCTCCTTCTCAGCACCGATTATTCTGGTTAAAAAGAAGGACGGATCGTGGCGTTTCTGCGTAGATTACCGCGCTTTAAACAGTGTCACCGTGAAGGATAAGTTTCCGATTCCCGTGATTGAGGAGCTGCTGGATGAGTTGAGTGGGGCGACTACATTCACGAAGCTGGATTTGCGATCCGGCTATTATCAGATTCTTATGAAGGAGGAGGACGTGCATAAAACGGCGTTCAGGACTCATGACGGCCACTACGAGTTCTTAGTGATGGCGAATGGCTTGACGGGGGGGCCGTCTACCTTTCAGGCCAATATGAATGAGATTTTTCGCCCATTCCTGCGACACTTCGTCTTGATCTTCTTTGATGACATTCTGATCTACAGCGCTACTTGGGAGGATCATTTACGTCATGTGGCTCAGGTCTTCTCTACTATTCGGCAAAATAAACTCTATGCTAAGAAGTCCAAGTGTTCTTTTGGACAACAGGAGGTGGAGTACTTGGGGAATCTAGTTTCCGCGGAAGGGGTGAAAGCCGACCCACGGAAGATCGAGAGTATGCTTTCGTGGCCCCGACCTCTGACCATCCGGGCGCTGCGGGGGTTCTTGGGCCTCACTGGGTACTACCGGCGTTTCGTACGGGATTATGGGAAGATTGCACGGCCACTTACGCAACTGCTACAGAAGGATGCTTTCTCGTGGCAGGATGAGGCCGAGACCGCCTTTCAGGCGTTGAAGAGGGCGATGACGACGACTCCAGTGCTGGCACTCCCTGATTTCACTAAGGAGTTTGTGGTCGAAACGGATGCTTCCGGCGTGGGAATGGGAGCAGTCTTGATGCAGGAGGGCGGCCGATTGCTTTCTACAGTAAGGCCTTGGCTCCACGGACACTGGGCCTATCGGTGTATGAAAAGGAGATGCTCGTGGTTATTCATGCGGTGGCCTTATGACGGCCATACCTACTGGGACATCGTTTTAAAATCCGGACAGATCATCAGAGCTTGAGGCACTTTCTCGACCAGCGGATTTCCTCCCCTCTTCAACAGAAGTGGGTCACCAAGTTGTTGGGATATGATTATGAGATCGAGTATCGGCCGGGGAAGGACAATCGGGTGGCAGACGCCCTCTCGCGCTTACCAGAGGGGGCCTTGGCACACATTTCGATGCCACAGTTGGAGTCGCTGGATGAGATTCAGGAGGAGGTGCAGCGTGATCCCGAGTTACGGGTTATTGTGGAGAACCTGCGGCAAGCTCGTGAGGTAACCCCAGGTTATCACTTACAAAATGACCGACTCTATTATCAGGGACGGGTGGTCATCCCTTGGCAGTCAGCTTGGAGGACGGTGATGATGCATGAGTTCCATTCGTCGCCGACGGGCGGTCACGCGAGTATTTCTCGCACTCTCCAGCGGGCCCGGGCCAATGTATTTTGGAAGGGGATGCGCCGTGACATTCAGGAGTTTGTTCAGAAATGTGATATCTGCCAACGGCAGAAGTATGAGACTACTTCTCCAGCCGGGCTACTCACCCCCTTGGAGATTCCGCATCAAATCTGGGACACGGTTTCTATGGATTTCATTGATGGGCTGCCCAAGTCGCAGGGTAAAACAGTTATCTTAGTGGTGGTGGACAAGTTGTCCAAGTATGGACACTTCCTTGCTCTGAGCCACCCGTACACAAGGGAGTCTGTGGCGGCTTTATTTGTTCGGGAGATTGTTCGATTGCATGGGATACCTCGGGCGATCATCTCCGATCGGGACCCTACTTTCGTTGGCCGATTTTGGACGGAACTCTTCCGCTTGCAGGGGACTTCCTTGCGTTTCAGCATGGCTCACCATCCCCAGACCGATGGACAGACGGAAGTCTTGAATCGGGGCGTGGAAACTTACCTTCGTTGCTTTGTCATGGATGAACCGAGGACATGTGCCAATTGGTTACATTGGGCGGAGTACTGCTTCAACACGTCGTATCACTCCGCTAGCAAGCTCACCCCCTTTGAGGTCGTCTATGGACGACCACCTCCCTCCTTCAGCAGTTATGAGTCGGGCAGTACCGCGGTGGCAGCAGTTGATCGAGCCCTCCGTGATCGTGATCGGACCCTCGCCACCCTGCGCGAGAATCTTCGGGCGGCGCAGGATCGTATGAAGGCACAGGCAGATCGACATCGGACGGAACGGGAGTTCCAGGCGGGGGACGAGGTTTTCCTCAAACTTCGCCCTTACCGGCAGTTGTCTGTGGCGCAGAGGACAAATCAGAAGCTGGCACCCCGCTACTATGGTCACGGATTCATCCTACCTTGGCATTGCCCGAAGGCTCACGGATTCATCCTACCTTTCATGTCTCCTTGTTGAAGCGTAAGCTGGGTGAGGCGGTTCCGGTCTTTCCCGTCCTGCCCGAGGCTACTTCCGGAGGCGAGCTTCGCCCCCTACCGGCGGAGGTACTCTTGATCAAGTGGCGACGTCGGGGCACAGTGCACTATCCGGAGCTGTTAATTAAATGGAAGGATCTCTCCGCGGAGCACAATACGTGGGTGGACTTGCTGGAGTTCCGGGAGCTTTACCCCGATTACCCACTTGAGGACAAGCTGGCTTTTGATGGGGAAGGGAATGTTAAGCCTCCCGACGAGGCTAGGCTATTCGGGCAATATTACCAGCGGCGGCAACGACGCGTGCAAGGCAACAACGGGGCTGAACCAATGGGTTCAGCCCCCTCTTCTTAAAAATCGGCTCAAGGGGGCTGAACCACATTTGGTTCAGCCCCATGGGGGCCGGCCGGCCCCCTTGGTTGGCCGGCCTTGGGCCCGGGGTTATATATACCCGGACCCCTCTCTTTTGGAGGCATGCAAGAATTAACCAAGGTATTTCTCCTTTCCCTCTCATTTCAACCCTAGCATCTATCTTCTTTCCCTAGATCTTCTTCTTCCTAGTTCGCTCATAACAGTTTAACACTCGGCCTCCATCCACTCCAAGCTTCAAATGGAGTCATGAACTTCACGCACTTCGTTGGGCACCTGTTAAGCAAGTACACAACACGCTGCACTGCTTCCGCCCAGAACATCTTTGACAATCCCTTGCCCTTCACCATACTTCTCGCCATGTTCATGATGGTCAGATTCTTCCTCTCCGCGACTCCGTTCTGCTGGGGTGAATATGCCGCCGTCAACTGATGAGATATCGCACTCTCTACAAAAATCATTAAATAGCCTAGAGGTGTACTCCCCACCCCTATCTGTCCTCAACACCTTTAGTGGTTGTCAACTCTCCTTCTCTGCCATCGCCTTGAACTCCTTGAACCTGTCAAGGGCCTCTGATTTCTCCTTCAAAAAATACACCCAACACTTCCGACTGTAGTCATCCGTGAAGGTGATATAGTACTTGCTCCCGCCAACTGAGGTAGTCTCAAACGGACCAGCGATGTCCGAGTGAACTAGTTCAAGCTGCCTCCTTGCTCTTCGGGACTTGCTACCTTCGAACGTTTGCCGCTTCTGCTTCCCCTTTGTGCACGCCTCACATATCTTCTGTGGAGGTGAGATCATGGGCAGACCTTCCACCATCCTGGAATGAGATAAAAGCTTCAAACCAGTGAAACCCAAATGACCCATCCTGTGATGCCACAACCACGCTTCTTCTTGTTCCTCAGTTCTCGCAAGGCACACTGTCTCCTCGGCATCCATCTTTAACGTAAAAAGACGATTTGTCGTCATCTTCACCTTCACTACCTCTCTTCTTTGATGATCCTTCATGACTAATGAGCCATCCTTCAATTGAACATAGTAGCCTTTCTCCATCAGCTGCCCAAGGCTTAAGATGTTACTCTTCAAGCCTGACACATAGAACACATCATTGTGGTGCACCTTCTTGCCATTTAGGGTGACCACTATCACCCCTCTGCCTTCCACCGAGATCTTCGAAGCCTCTACAAAACTGACCTCACCACCGTTTGGTTCAAGGTTAGTGAACAACTCTTTCTCCCCACACATGTGGTTACTTGCTCCCGTGTCCAAGTACCACACTTCGTTCCTTCCTCCTTCAGCTCCTCTTTAAGTTAGGAACATCATCGGATCGCCACCAGTGTTGCTTGCTTCTGCGTAGTGGTTGGTCTCTTCTCTCTTCCTCGGAGCATAGCAGTCGTAGCTCATATGCCCAAATCGGTTACAGTTGTAACACTGTATTTGGGACATGTCACCTCAGCCTCTTCCTCGGCCTCTTCCTCTTCCTCTTCCTTCATGCCTTCCTCCTTGGGGTTGCTCCGTCTCTCTCTGGTGACCTTGATTTCTTCCTTGGTCTCTTCCTCCTCTTCTTCCTCTACCTCTTCCTTGGTAGTGTTGGCCTCCTCTTCCAGAGCTCTCTCCAAAATTCAACTGAGTCTGGAGTGCTTTACCCAAGCCACTTGACTCTTCTTCGTCTTGCAGCATGCGACACTCATGAGCTTGTAGGAAGCCAACAAGCTCATCCACAGACATCTGTGTGAGATCCTTTGATTCTTCAATCGCCACCACAACGTGACGGAACTTCTTTGACATAGACCGAAAAAGCTTCTCCATGAGACTCACGTCATCTATCGTCTCTCCGTTGCGTTTCATCTCATTTGGGAGCGTCCGCAGACGAATCACATAATCCCCAACCTTCTCAGAACTCTGTATCTTCAACATTTCATACTCAGCTCGAAGGGACTGCAGCTTCACCTTCTTAGTCCTATCAACCCCTTGCATGGAGCGTTGCAAAACCTCTCATGCCTCCTTCGAACTTCTCGCGTCTGAGATTTTCTCGAACGTCGCCTCATCTAAACCTTGGTATAGCAAGAGCAGAGCCTTCTTGTCTCTCTTCTTTGACTCTCTCAACGTCGTCCTTTGCGCGTTAGTCAATGCCACCTCTACTTCTGCAGTAAGCTCCTCATAGTCTTCCTCGACTATCTCCCATAACTCCTTCGAGGCGAGTAACACCCTCATCTGGATACTCCAGTTGCCATAATTTGTCTTCGTCAACTTGGGGACTTGCCCCAGCATGGCACTTCCCATCTCCATCTCCACTTGTCACTAACTCTTCCAAGGGGGACCAACCTCCCTCTGATACCACTTGTCGGAAACATAGGTAGGCACACACATGGGTACAAGCAACCCAACACCCACTTCAAAAATCCGGCGAGAACACTTCTCGTGAGACGACAACGATTCCCGGGCGGGACTCTCCGGCGAGATCGTTCCGGCGAGACCGACCCCATCGAGATGGCAACCGGGTGAGACCACCTTCTCCCTACCGGCGGGACCACCTTCTCGCTCGGCGAGATCAACCTCTCGGGCGAGAGCTTCGGGGCGAGAAGCTACCCGGGCGAGATGTCTTCTTCTCGCTCGGCGAGAGCATCAAGGTGAGCTGCTTACTCTCCCGCGGGCTGCGATGATCTGAACCCGAAAACAAACAAAACAAAACACTTTCAGCGCTGCAACGCTCCACTCTAGAAAGTGGGGGGGGGGGGGGGTGGGCAAATACTCTATATTTGATCAAACTTTCAAAGAACTACAACCAAACCTTTATATAGGCAAACACAACTAATAGAAAACTGACACGCGGCTCCACATTAAATACCAACCTAACTTAAACTTCATCTCTCTCCTCCGCATTAAACAAACATATATAAATATATATAAAAACTAGTGTCGACCCGATCAACCCAAAATATCACCAACAGTTTAGTGGGGCCCATGGTGCAAAGGGATGGTTAAGGAAATGGTGTGGCTCCGGTGGAGTGAAATTAGGGAGGTGTTGTAGGGCCCACAGGCTGGTAGAGACACTTACAAATGCAAAAGGTTGCGGGAGGAGAAGGGGTAGGTTTTTGTCATTGAGTGCCGATGGGGGGCTTGAGATGGAAAAAGGAGATGGAGTGGCGGCGTGGAGCGGAAGGAAGTCCAAAATTTGGACACAGAAGGAAGAGAAGCACGTGTGACTCTAGCGAACGAAATGATCGAGAAAGGGAGGCTGGGGAAGCGACAAGAACGTCCATAGTTGTGTGTTTTCGTTGACGGAAGCGACAAAGCTGGCAGCGACGCCGTGGGGTTAGGATTTGAGGGGCTGTGGTGAGGTGGTCCTGGAGCAGGGCAGCAGAGAGGAAGGAGAGGAAATGAAAGGTGCAGTCGGAACGTTCTACAGGGAAGAGGTGAGTCGAACAACATATGAGACGGGATGCAGGAGCGTCGGCGATGTCGAGCGTATGTGATTGAAGCTAGTGCGTAAGTGGACGGGTGGCTCGTCTGGCTGGACTGTGCATGTTGCTGTTTCAAGCACTGGGGCAGGAATAGGAGGTTCTCTGTTGGTAGGGGTGAAGGAATCCTTCTTTATGTGTTTGGCATTGGCGAGGTGCTTGGCAAGGATGGCACTCATAGCCTGGAGCTCATTGCGCATGTCGTGGATGAGATTGTGGTCAAGGGCGAGCACAATACTGGTTCCCGGTGGCTGCAAGGGCAGCGGACGACATTAGGCAGGTCGAACCATTGTTACAGTTTAGATAGTTTCCCTAGAGGAATCCGGCAAGGGAAAGGGGCGGTGGTGTTGAGTGTGATGAAAGTGGAAGAAAAGATGAAACTTAGGGAGCAATCCTAGTATCTTCATACATCCAAGATCCTCAAAACACTTCTACCCCTCCCCCTTACATAGATGAGGGAGTGCTCACTTAATAAGACATTCATTTAATATTAATATAATCTAATTAATATTAATTTATAGTATGTAATTACTATTAATAAAGTAATTAATATAAATTAATTACAAAAGAAATAATCATGCCGGCTTCCATAAGCGCGCTCCGATGGTTCCGACAAAGGTTGACTGCCATAGAGAATATGCAATCGTAGTAATATGCGCCACAGGAAGAGTGGAGCAAGAAAAAAAAGGCTAGCTACGTACCATCCAAATATGTTCCTGATACAACAAGTGCAGAGGACCCAACAAACGTAAAAATATATATGATTGGTCACCATGTCAAAACGAATTTCCAAGAAGGAAAACTTATGTTGTTGCACCTAAGCAAGGTCCATTTCCAGAGTGTTTGGCTCGGCTTATTGCGACTTATTTGCTCCGTTGACGTTGGACAAAAATGTCATTGTCCTTCCAGAATTTTATGACTCAAATTAGTTTCTTTTTTGTAACATTTGTGATACCAAACATACATTCCATGGCAATGACGTTTTTGTGCAACCTCACCGGAGCAAATAAGCTGCGATAAGTCACGCCAAACGCAGCCAGAATGAGACAAACTGAAGTCAATTCGATATGAACACATTTCTGACTATGATGAAGAAGATTGGGGACAATGACTCAATGACTGCCAACCAGATTTTCTCCATACATGTACTCATTTATTAATGTGGAGAACTTAGGCTCTGTTTGGCACAATGATGACGGTCATGAACATGAGTGTTAAATTGTCATTCGTTAACGTTCATTTAAGAAACTTCATAATGAGTACATAATTAAAAGTTCATTTAAGAAACTTCATAATGAACACATTTCTCTCCTTGTGGTTCTCACTTAAAAGTACATATTAAAACATTGAAAGTTTTTAGTGAGAATTTATTGTTATCCTGTTAGTTTGTAATTTATTAGTTGTTTATTGAATTTTCTTCTCCTTGTGGTTCTCACTTAAAAGTACATAACTAAAACATTGAAAGTTATTAGTGAGAATTTATTGTTTTGTTAGCTTGTTAGCTTGTAATTGTCCCCCCCCTGCACGCCTAATGAAGGACACATTGTTGTAAGTAAAACATTTCTCTTGGATTCTGAAAATTTAGTTGTTTATTGAATTTTCTTCTCTCCTTGTGGTTCTCACTTAAAGTACATAATTAAAACATTGAAAGTTTTAGTGAATTTATTGTTTTGTTATCTTGTTAGTTTGTAATTGGGGGTTTAGGGTTTAGTTGTTTATTGAATTTTCTTCTCCTTGTGGTTCTCACTTAAAAGTACATAACTAAAACATTGAAAGTTATTAGTGAGAATTTATTGTTTTGTTATCTTGTTAGCTTGTAATTGTGCCCCCTCCCCCCCTGCAAGCCTAGTGAACCACACATTGTCGTAAGTAAAACATTTCTCTCAGATTCTGAAAATTTTGTTGTTTATTGAATTTTCTTCTCTCCTTGTGGTTCTCACTTAAATATTTTTGGGGACTTCTTGAACTCATCCTCCCTCGTCTCTCTTGACTCTTATCCATCAGCTATTTATTGCCATCACCTTTGTCACTTCTACTTGACACTCTCGTCATCAGGGCTATGCAAAAATAGCCAAAGAACCGAGAGTGAAACAGGCAACTTGATTCAGTTCTAGTGGCTCCCAGTTCTGGTGCAGTTCCAGTCCAGTTCCATCAATAAATTAGAACCGGCACTCTTGATTTGGTTCCAAAAAACTAGAACTGATTTACTAAGGATAAATGGACCCGAGTGTTGTGTGGATATGCACAACAATTTTATGTTTTATTGTTTTCCATTGATATTATTTTCTAATTGACGTGTTGTTTTGATTAACTTCAGTCTGAACTGCTTTCACCGTCAAACTTTAAATGCATGCACTTGGGGGCTGAGTGACAAAAGTGCCGTCGTGGTGTGGCACTGTCATGGTCGGAGTATTGTTGCGGCCGGGCGAGGATCCTTGCACTCTCATATTTATAGTTGCCCACAAATCATCATTACTCAGTGGCAAAATTTGTGTTTAAATTTATTTATAATTATTGTAATTATAGTGTAATATTCATTATTTTAATTTAATTAATAGCATTTGATAATTTATTTATATATAGATTTATTTATTTACCGAAGCAATCTGCTAATTTATAAACCTTTTATATATATATATATAGGACGTTGTTATGTGCACATTATATTTGGCTATGTGCACACCATTGATGTGTACATAAATTTTATTTGCAGGTCAAAATGTACATAAATTTTATTTGCATACCAAATTGTTAAATAAATATCAAAATAAAGTTTGAGTTTTTTTTACTTCAAATACAAAAGATTTCTTTCCTTTTACATTTCAAACAAACAAAAAAAAATCTTAAATCATTTTCGTCGATATAACTAAAAATTTGTTCAGTTCATTTTTAAGTTCATGCAGATATACACGAACATAAAGATATGAATATTAATTGTCTTAAATAAATAAAATATTTGCAACCTACTTAAAATTGTATATTAATACCTGGACGGTCATTTTGTTTGTTTAAGTTTCCTTTTGGTCCCCCATTTAAGCGACCTGGAATGAAAAAGGTCTACAGTTTGGTTTTCTGTAGGATTCAATAGCTCTTGTAGTTTTCTTCTCACTTGATTTTTTTTAATAGTCGATGTATTGTATTTTTGGAGTATCCCATTCAACTGTACTTGTATGTCATGTGAAGCGAGGCTGAAGCTGAAATGAGTGTAAGGTTTTGACTTTCGGGAGAATAGGAGCGGAGTGTGCGTTTAGGTTTAATATGGGCGGGATTGGAAAAAATAATGACATTGTTTATTTTAAAAGTTTGGTGTGCACAGTCAAAAGTGATGTGTACGTAACATCGCCCTTTATTTTAAAAGTTTGATGTGCACATAGCCAAAAGTGATGTACACGTAACATCGCCTTTATATATCCTCTTAACACTCTTCGTTATGGAATGGTAGTTGACTATTACATCCCATCTTAGCCGTTCTATTTCCTCGTAACAAACTGATTTACTGCGTAAGTTTCCACCGCATTCCAGACATCCTCCAATTTGCATATTCTTTGAACACGTTTGATTAGCACTCTCCGTATTGATAGGAATCACCAAGACATCGTCAAGGGCTTCGTTTGGCGCAGCTTATTTGCTTCAGTGAGTTTGGTCAAAAATATCATCATATAATGTATGTTTGGCAAGACAAAGGTTATGACCACTGCCAAGAAAACAAACTAGTTTTGAGCATAAAATGCAGGAATTGTTTTAGGTGAGATCGGACGTTCACGAACAACGGTTCATGACCATTGCGTTCACGCTTACCACTATCGTGTCAAACATAGCCAAAGTTTCAGCCTTAAGAACTTTCTTCTTGTCCTTCTTGTGCCTCTTCTTCTTCAGTTCTTGTAGATATTTTGGGCACTTGCTCCTGATATGTCCGATTCTTCTGCAATGATAACATTTATGTGGTGGACGCTATTCATCATCTTGTACATCAGCTTTTGCTTTTCCTTTCTTGTATTCAGATTCTTTCTTGTTGAATTTTTTTTTGAAAGAATTTCTTCTTTCAGGATTTCTCATAAACCTCTTGAACTTCTTACGAACAAGCTCTCCTCATCTTCTTCATCATTCTCATCAGATTCACTTTCCTCTTACTTCTTGGATTTCAACGACAACGCTTTCTTTCTTGGCTCCAAATTGTACTCTTGTTGTTGAATCCTTAGTTTCACCTCATGAGTTTTCAGATTCCCGATGAAATTTTCAAATTGAAGAGTGTTTAGATTGTGTGACTCCGAAGATGACAGTCACTTTCGGATTGAATTTTGGGGGAAGCGATCTAAAAATCTTTCTCACTAAATCATCATTTGAAAAACTCTTTCCAAGAACCATAGAGTCATTCACAATTTTGCTGAATCTCGTGTACATGGAGTCTATGTATTCATCAACCTCCATCTTGAATTTTTCAAATTCTAACTCTAACTGAAATAACTTTGAGTCTTTTACCTGCGATGTACCTTTCATGAGTAACTTCAAGTAAATTTCAAATATCATACGCAGTTTCACATGCACACACTTGATTAAACTCAGTTCTATCTAACGTACATCGTAAAACGTTCATTGTCTTAACGTTATTTTTACACTTTAGTTTGTTAGTGTCATCCCATTTGTTCTTAGGTTTTTTCATAATGACACTTCCGACTATCGTTGTAGGTGGAGTATAACATTGTTCTATCATGCCCCATACTTTAATATCTAAAGCTATTAGAAAACATCACATTCGAGTTTTCCAATTGCTATAATATGTGCCAGTGAATAAGAGAGGTCTACTAATCCCCTGTCCCTAGAAAAATCATGATCATTATGCGCCATTACTTCCGGTGGTGAAGCCGATTTGGAGTAACCTCGCTCTGATATAAAGTGTTGGATCTTGCAGCGCCCTTAGGGGGGAGGGGGTGAATAAGGGCAAATAAAAAGGTTTTCTAAACGAAAAACTTAAGCCAAAATTAACACAAATATTAAGTTGATATTTTTCACAACCTAAAAGATATTTCAAACACTCAGAAATTTAATGAAGATGAATATACAGTTTTATTTCTTAAGTAATGAAAAACATAAACAAATATTTCAATAAAGCTTGAAATCAAGGTTATAAATGAAAAAAATATCTTTTGAGTTTTTATTGGTCCTTCTCCCAAGGATCGGTAGTTTAAAACCTATCTCTCCCTAGATACAACTACTAGCCTCCTCCTAGATCACTTCACGACCTAGTCGCTGCACACAAGACAACGATTTCCCATAAGCCACACACAGACCTAGTCGCTACTCACAAGGCGACGAGTTCTCTAATAAATACAAGAATAAAAAGAAGTAACAAAATAGAAATCTGAATGAAAACTCTCTGGTGCAGAGCACTTGAAGAAGACGATGGACCATTGCAAAAATCGTCTGAATTGTAACGAAAGAACGGTCTCTTCTTCGCCCTTCAACTTAATTGCACACTTGGGAGTTTCTATGATTCCACGGAGTTATCAGGCTGGGAAATCTCAACACAAATGCTCCGGGAGTTGTGTCCCGAAATGCACAATAAATTGCATTTTTATGCAATCTGCGCTATCGCCCCGTGATAGCCAGATATCGCCTGCACGATATCACCTCAGCCTGCCACGTGGCCCACTTTGCTGCAACCGTGCCGTAATGGTGGTGAGCATGCTAAATCACGCGCTATCGCCCCGCAATAGCCAGATATCGCCCGACGATATCAGTGTATAATGCGTTGCGCTGGAATCGTTGAGATCGTGGCTGACGTTATCAAGTTGCTATCTCCCGACGATAGATAGCTATCGCCGGCGATATCTCCCGTCTTTGAAAATTCGGCAACTCAATGTCACTTTTAAATTATCAGAGTTTACTTGGAGATATCTGCACACCATAAACACAGAATGATCAAATACACACGATATTTGTTATTTTCAAATCTAGGAATGCGGAACACATGCTCCAACATTACTGGCATCTACTTCTCGACCGTTCCGACCCACCCAAGGTTCCATTCCTATGCTGAGAATCTTTCTTTACTCCCATTTCTGTGTGTTTTGCTGTGCTGGCCATTTCTACAGTTCTTCAAGGGTCTTCGCAGGCAGACTCGAGCCATCTACCTCTGCTTCCTCGACAGTGTTGCCGACAGGGGCAACCACATAGCGTCTCTCTCCGGCCCTGGTAAGGTCTCCGATTTCTATGTTCTCCACAGCTTCATTAAACTTATGCCTGAATTCCTGCTTTCACATGCTTGCTCTTAGTCCGGCTTTCTTCATTCCTTATCTTCATATTGGCATGCTTCCTCTTACCCACATCTAGTGGCGGAACATTGATTTTTGTTTAATCAGGACACTAATTTAAAACTTATTAATTTTTTTTACAAAAATTATAAAAAAGACCAAAATATATAAATATTGAGTACATACATAATTCTTCACAAGCAGAATAATGTATAGTCATAATAGGCATTTAGCATTACATTACAAAATAATTTAAAGTTGCAATGATAAAATATAAAAACTTAACAATTTAACAGCTATTTTTTGAGGAAAAATGTTAGAATAATTTCTTCATTAGCAACCGTCTATACCATCTTTTTCAATATATATTATAAAATAGTCATTCATCAACTCATCCTTCATTCTATTTCTCAGCTCTTAATGATCTTCATAGCAGAATTCTAGAAAACATCATTTCCACACTGGCAGTTGCAATCGGTAAAACAGGGAATGACATGACTATTTCAAGCTTAGCGCGACATAATCTTAATTGCTAGGACAAATTAGGCGAGAATACCTCATATATTATGTGTCTAAAGCATCAAATATTGTACATAAATAATTATATACGATTCTAAATAGGTCTACAAACTATTTTTTAGCCAAAATTGAACCCGAGCATGTGTCTGAGCCTGCCTCTACACAGTTTCGCCCCTTGCGATATATACGCATGCACGTATATGTATATATATATATATATTATTATTATTATTAAGAAATACTTTTCATGACTTACCACGTAACTCTGGCATACCATCCAATCATTCCAGACCGTCCGATCTGGTTAGATCATAGCATCTCAACATCGTTGACATACCATTCAATCAATCAGGACCGCCTGCCAAATTTTTTATGTCCTAAATCTATAATTATAATAGGGCTCTTACTCTACAACATGAAATTATTATTTTGAAAAAAAACTCCAATAAAATGGGCCGCTCAACTCTGCATGCAGTCTGCCAAGTCTACCTCGCCTGATTTCTGCGCTGGTTTGTTGCTGTAGGCTTCTTTTGGGGGGATTTATTTTCACAAGTCAAGCGGCTACGACCGCATGAACCGGACCTTAATTAAGGCCCGGTTCATGCCGTCGAAGGTCCGGTTCATACGGTCATAACCGCTTGATCAGTGAAAATATGCAAGGAGAATGGTTTCATTCTGCTCCATAGTGTGGGACACAATAAAACACCAATAAAGGAAATCGCACTGTGCTGCAGATTTTTCACTAATCAAACAGCGAAATGAAAGGCTGGGTTTCAGGATGGGACACCAGTGAAAATCTACGAAATGATCTAACATAAATAAATAATAAATAATCATATTTTCTGTTTCAGGATGCAAAAAGTCAATGCATCTAGTTAGGCGCCTAGGAAGCAACATCTCTGAACTTAACACACACTAGTGATAGACACGGGTTCACACGGGTTCCGTCTTTACGATCAACCGCGACAGTACCTTAATCGTGTCAGTGCATAGAAGTGTTGGTGTCCAACCCCAAAATTTGAAGACCAAAGGCTTGCTTAGATGAATTCTGCCATGGACTGTTTTTCGGTGAGTATCAAGTTCGATACTCGTCGAATTTACTGTTCATGAACAGTAAATTCGACGGGTATCACTGATTCGCCGGATTGCGCCGATTCGCCGTGTTTCACGGTTTCGTCGCCTGCTCTCACCGTTTTCTCCTAGCGGTTCGGTGAACCGGGTTCGGCTGCCCTGGCGGTTCGAGTGGACTTATATATGTCTCTTACCGTGGTGTTACGGTTAAACCAATTCTTACGGGTGGATAATTTCGGTCTTACGGAGCAGCAGACAGAGGCGATCGGCGTGTGCAGCGGAAGCGAACGATACGTGCGTCGGTTGCAGTGGGATCATCGACGATTTCGTCGGAGGCGAGCTTTGTTTGTCATCAGAGCAGGAGTCGTGTCTTGGCCCGTTTCCTTTGAGTTTTGGCACCGGTGGTGGTGATAGGAGAGGATTCTCTCGGGCATGTTCTTCGTGTGGAGATTGCGACTCAATCAGAGAGTTCTTTGTTGAAGAGAGATTGCTTTTACCTCAACTTGTTGAGGGTTGTTCTTCCTCGATTTCAGAAGGATCTTCTTAGCTTAAGTGTGGATTCGTTTGTGAATCCAGAGAAGGAACTAGGTTGGGCAAACCTAGTGTTTTTGTAATCCGTTATTTATTATAGTGGATTGTTGTGTGCCCTGCCCCGTGGTTTTCCCCTATTGCTGTGAGGGGATTTCCAAGTAAATTGCTGTGTGCTCTGTTCTGTTTTATTGCTGATTTATCTTTTGGGTCTGGGTTTTCACGAAAGGGATCGTTTCCCTACAAGGTATCAGAGGGAGGTTGGAGCCGTTGAGAATTTCTGGTTTGTACTTAAGTGCAGTAGGTGACGACTATTGGTCCGCTCCCTATCCTCTTTATTACATTCTCTGAGATTATTAGCTAATCCGTGTGCATATGGATCAAGCGAAGATGCTCAGCATGAATGGAAAGAACTGGAGTATCTGGAAGTCGAGGATGAATGATCTCTTGTTTTGCAAGGATCTCTACACTCCATTATTGGGGAGGCCTGCTACGATGTTGGATAACGCAGTTTGAATGACGATGGACAGGAAGGCAGTTGGGTTCATTCGTCAGTGGCTAGATGATTCTGTCTTCAATCATGAATCTACCGAGACATCCACCCAGTCTTTGTGGAAAAAGCTGGAAGCGCTGTATGAAAGGAAGACAACAGGTACCAAGGCTTTCTTGATCAGGAAGCTTGTGAATCTCAAGTATCGAGAAGGTTCTCAGATGACAGAGCATCTGAACCTTGCCTAGAGCATCATCAATCAGTTGGAAAGCATGAAGATCACCCTGGGTGATGAGCTTCAGGACTTGATGGTCCTCAGTTCTTTACCAGAGGGTTGGAAGACCCTTGTGGTGTCATTGAGCAATTCAGCACCAGATGGTGTTGTGTTAATGGAGATGGTGACGAGCTGTCTGTTGAATGAGGAGCTGAGAAGGAAGGATTCTGGAACTCCTACATCAGATGCCCTACTCATGGAAGTTAGAGGTCGACATAAGGTGACGAAGGAGGAGAAACCAAGGGGCAACTCCAGAAGCAAGTCCAGACCCAAGTCCAAGGAGTTCGAGTGCTACTACTGCAAGATGAAGAGCCACATCAAGAAGGATTGTTTCAAGTGGAAGCGAGATCAGAAGGGGAAGGGGAAAGAAGGAGAGTCCAGTGGCAACACGGGAGAGGCCTTAATTGTGGAGGTGGAGAATCAGTGTTTGCACTGGAGCGAGACTGCATGCCAGGAGTGTGTTGACACTAACTGGGTTGTGGATGGTGGTGCTTCTTATCATTGCACACCTCACAGGTATTACTTCTATTCCTATACTGGCGGAGACTTAGGGACTATCCGGATGGCAAATGCCGGTGTGTCCCAAATAGTGGGCAGTGGAGATGTCTACCTGGAGACTGATCTGGGGTTGGTTATTCTCAAAGGTGTCAGGCACATTCCTGATTTGAGAATGAACCTTATCTCCATCAAAAGGCTTGATGATGACGGCTATACCATTATTGAAGGCGGAGGTGCCAGGAGGCTGATGAAGGGGTCCATGGTGGTGGCCAGAGGCAAGAAATGCTGTGGTTTGTACCGATCAAAGGCCAAGATCTGCACTCCTAGTGTGAATGCTACTGATGACAACTCCATGGAGTTATGGCACCGCAGACTTGGCCATATGAGTGAGAAGAATCTCAAGCTGCTAGTGAAGAACAAGGTTCTACCAGAGCTATCAGGAAGTATGCTAGACACATGCATTCACTGCTTAGCTGTGAAGCAGAGACGAGTGTCATTTGCTGATGTTGAACCAAAGAGGAAGACAAAGTTGCTAAATCTGATACACACAGATGTGTGTGGTCCAATTGAACCCATGTCTCAAGGGGGAGCAACCTACTTTGTCACCTTTATTGACGACCACTCTAAGAGGGTATGAGTTACTTCCTAAAGCACAAGAGTGAGGTTTTGACAAAATTTGCCGAGTTCAGGGCAATGACTGAGAAGATGACCGGGAAGATTATAAAGCGAGTTAGATCTGACAACGAGGGAGAATTTATTGGACCGTTTGATGCCTACTACATGCAGCACGGTATTGTTCATGAGAAGACTATTCCGAGGCCACCACAACAGAATGGGTTGGCAGAGAGGATGAACATAACTATAATGGAGAAGGTCGAGTGTATGATTTCTCAGGCCGCAATTGGGAAGCAGTTCTGGGCAGAGGCAGCTAGGACTGCTATGCATCTGATCAATCTGTCCCCCTCAGCACCGTTAGATGGAGATGTTCCTGAACGGGTGTGGTCTGGTAAGGAGTTGTCTTATGGACATGTACGTGTGTTCGGTTGTCAAGTACATGTTCATATCCCCAAGGAGGAGAGATCGAAGCTCGACGTGAAGTCCCGTGAGTGCATCTTGTTTGGATACCCATCTGAGAAGTTTGGCTATAGACTCTGGGATCCAAAGCAAAAGAAAATCATCAAGAGCAGGGATGTGATCTTTGTTGAAGATCAAGTTGCTAGTGAGCAGGAGACTGAGAATCCGCAGAGTCCACTTATTGTGGAAGTTCCTGATGGAGATCTTAGTGCTGATGGTGCTGCTGAGGAGCCCATTGTAGATGAAGCAGCTCAGATGCTAGAGCAGGAGGAGATTTTGGATGATGGGGGAGTTTTTCCCATTGATATTCCACCTGTGGTGGAGGTGCCCCTTAGGAGATCTGAAAGACTACGTGAGGTAGTACCAGATATCCACCGTAGGATTATATTCTGTTGTCTGATGGTGGAGATCTTGAGTCCTTGGTGGATGCTCAAAAGGCTGATGACAAAGAGTAGTGAGTTGAAGCTATGGAGGAAGAGTTGACTTCTCTCTAGAAAAACGGGACCTATGACTTGGTTCAGCTTCCTAAGGGGAAAAGAGCTTTGATGAACAAATGAGTCTTCAAGTTGAAGAAAAATGAAAATCTTTCCCGGCCCAAGTATAAAGCGAGGTTGGTGGTCAAGGGCTTCAGTCAGAAGCAAGGCGTGGACTTTAATGAGATATTCTCACCTATGGTGAAGATGTCTTCTATCCGTCTGGTTCTAGGGTTGGCTGCCTCTATGAATCTGAAAGTTGAGCAGATGGACGTGAAGACGGCTTTTCTGCACGGTGATTTGGAGGAGGAGTTGTACATGGAACAACCAGAAGGGTTCGAGGTCAAGGGTAAGGAGAATTTGGTGTGCCGACTCAAGAAGAGTCTTTGTGGGTCGAAACAGGCACATATGCAGTGGTATAAGAAGTTTGAATCCTTCATGACCATGAACAAATTCTTGAGGACAAGGGCTGACCACTATGCCTATGTGAAGAGAATGGAGGAGTCCTTCACTATCCTACTACTCTATGTCGATGACATGGTGATTGTCGGGGATGATAAGACCAGCATTGTAGAGCTGAAGATGGAGCTCAGTAGGTCCTTTGAAATGAAGGACCTTGGACCGACAAAGAAGATCCTGGGTATGAAGATTACCAGAGACAGAAGTGCAGGTCTTTTGTGGCTGTCTCAGGCTGAGTATGTTGAAAAAGTGTTGAAGAGGTTTATGATGGAGAAGGCAAAGGTTGTTACCACTCCATTGGGTGGACACTTCAAGTTATCCAACAGTCAGTGCCCTTCATCTGATAAGGAGTCTGAGGAGATGATCCAGGTACCCTATGCTTCTGTAGTAGGGAGTTTGATGTATGATATGGTCTGTACGAGACCAGACATAGCTCATGCAGTAGGGTTGGTGAGCCGAGATTTGGCAAACCCAGGAAGGGTCCATTGGGACGCTGTGAAGTGGATTCTTTGATATTTCAGAGGTACTACAGATTTGTATCTGCAGTTTGGTGGTGAATCACCTGAACTGGTTGGGTACTCTGATTCTGATATGTCTGGAGACATTGATTCCAGAAGATCCACTTCGGGGTATGCTATTACTTTTGCGGTGGGGGGGGGGGGGGGGTGCTATGTCGTGGCAGTCGCGGTTACAAAAGTGTGGCACTGTCGGCGACTGAGGCAGAATATATAGCTCTGACGGAAGCTTCCAAAGAGGTCTTGTGGATGAAGAAGTTCATGCTCGAACTTGGAATCCAGCAATGTGTTCAGTGATAGTCAGAGTGCTATCTTTCCGGCCAAGAACCCCGCTTACCACTCTAAGACGAAGCACATTGATGTCAGGTATCATTGGATACAAGATGCTGTCGATGAGAAGCTATTGAAGGTGGAAAAGGTCCACACAGATGAAAACCCTTCAGACATGATGATGAACGTTGTGCCAAGGGAGAAGCACGAGTTGTGTCGACGACTGGTTGACATGGTATCTTCTTGAAGGTTTTAGGTGGTGGGACTTCTCTTCAGGGTCTGGAGGGGGAGTCTGTTGGGGTCCAACCCTTAAATTTGAAGACTGGAGGCTTGCTTAGATGAATTCTGCCATGAATAGTGTTTTTCGGCGAGTATCGGGTTCGATACTCGTCAAATTTACTGTTCATGAACAATAAATTCAGCGGGTATCACTGATTCGCCGGATTGCGCCGATTTCGCCGTGTTTCACGGTTTCGCCGCCTGCTCTCACCGTTTTATCCCAGCGGTTTGGTGAACCGGGTTCGGCTTCCCTAGCGGTTCAAATGGACTTATATATGGCTCTTACCGTGGTGTTAGGGTCAAGCCGATTCTTACGGGTGGTTAATTTTGGCTTACGGAGCAGCAAATGGAGGCGATCAGCGTGTGCAACGGAAGCGAAGGATGTCAGTTGTAGTGGGATCATTGGCGATTTCGTCGGAGGCAAGCTTCGTTTGTGATCGGAGGATAAGGAGGCATGTCTTGGCCCGTTTCCTTTGAGTTTTGGCACTGGTGGTGGTGCTAGGAGAGGTTTCTCTCAGGCTTGTTTTTCCTGTGGCGATTGCGACTCAATCAGAGAGTTCTTTGTTGAAGAGAGGTTGTTTTTACCTCAACTTGTTGAGGGTTGTTCTTCCTCGGTTTCAGAAGGATCTTCTTAGCTTGAGTGTGGATTCGTTTGTGAATCCGGAGAGGGAACTAGGTTGGGCAAACCTAGTGTTTTTGTAATCCGTTATTTATTATAGTGGATTGTTGTGTGCCCTGCCCCGTGGGTTTTCCCCTATTTCTGTGAGGGGGTTTCCACGTAAATTGCTGTGTGCTCTGTTCTGTTTTATTGCTGATTTTTCTTTTGAATCCGGGTTTGCACGAAAGGGGTCGTTTCCCTACAAGGTCCCAATGCCGGAGCAACAGTACTTCAAACAACACCTCTAGCACGACGGCGCACCTGCCTCTCACAAACCCACGCCACGTGCCCTCCACAATTTTTTTTGACGATGTTAAAAAATACGTATTAATTTTATTAAGATTTATATTTAAATTATTAGATTATATTAATATGATTTTTTATAAAAAAAATTATTTGACTCTCATTCCTCTCTCTCTATCTTCCTCCTAGCCGGGCCTAGTCATCTCCCCCTGCCTAAATCTAAGGAAAATTGAATCTAGGCCCTCAAAAAAGGGACATAATGGAAAGATGCAATTCTAGAAGAGTGTTCTGAGATATAAGACAAAACAGGAGCCAAAGAGGAATCCAAGAGCTTCTTATGTGTAGGAGAGAGGAAATCAAAAAGTTGATTGGCAATATAGGAGAAATCCAGATACACAAACTCAGGTGGATTCTGAGTAGATGTAGTGGATGGATTGGAGGAAGAGGGAGTTGATCTATTAGCACAGTTTGTACAAATAAAGGAAGACTATGGCATAGATGGAGGATTGATGACAGGGGGAATGTCACTAGGAATTGTCTTCTGGATGGGTGAGTGAGGTGGAGATAATTGAGGTGGAGATAAGTGAGGTGGAGATAAGTGTGGTGACTAATGAACTGGGGAGTCTGCATGGAAGGCTGAGGATGGAAGTTCTACAGACAAAGTAGGATGTAGAGAGGGTGGTGTGGAAGGACTAGGGGAACAATGTGGAGATTGTGGAGTGGAAGAAACAAGGGGAGAATCTTCTTCTGGAGTAGGGAGAGTAATGGAGACAGCTCTTGTACTTTCAGAAGCTGCCCTAGAAGATTTAACCCTGGGAGGCTTAGGAATCACCCTCTCCCATTTACCAAACTGAGCAGATGTGATCCTCTTGGATGCATTAATATGTACAGTCTAAGATACCAAGACTTTTGGACATTTGGTTTGGAGAAAAATGCCCAAAATTCTTCCATAACACACATTCGTTTTATTAATCTTCTTCTTAATGTAATCAAACAACACTGTCCCCCAATTAATGCTTTTCTAATCAACTAGAGCACTCATCAACAAAAACTGGTGCCTGGTGACATGGTCATGGGCTGAATGTTTGCCCAGAAGAACTTTGCTAAATACATCGGCTAGAAACTTATATTCCACAGAAAAGTTCTTTTCAACAAATGTTTAGGGTTTACTTGTGATTGACCCATTCTATCCAGCATAATATGAAATTCTGATGACCTGGGATTGATCCAGTAATGGTTGTGAGATCATGAACCTTTGTAGTGTTAACCCATTCATTTATCTCTGCGACCTAGAGCTTGATTTGGGTGGACATAAAATTGTGCAGATGCCATGCCTCAAAAAGTTGCAAAATGTCATGGAAGATCTGATTTGAATGACGAAAAGAATCCATATCAATATCAAATCCAGCATTGAACTTCATCGTAGTGAGAATCGCTTGCGGAACCGCCATTATCCTGCAAAACAAAGAGATCAAGTGCAAGAGAAATGGAGAATTCGTGAAACAGAGTTCGGTGAAAACCTAAAAATATTAGTTTTCAGAAGTTGAACGGACGATAAGCAGTCCGTCGATCTCCGTTCGACGAAAGGTTCACAGAAGGAATTAGTTTAATGTCTCGCCATCAATCATTCTTAACTAATTTAAAAATAAAATATGTTTCTTTTCATCCAATGCTTTGGTGAAAATATCTGCTCTTTGTAAATCAGTAGGAATAAATACTAGGATAATTTTATTCTTGTCCACATTATCCCTGATAAAGTGGTGCCTTATTTTTATAAGTTTAGTCCTACTATGGATGACTGGATACTGTGTAATTGAAATTGCACTAGTATTGTCACAGTATATAATTAAATTATTTAAGTTTTATCCATAATCTAGTAATTGATATTGAATCCACAAAATCTGTGAACAACTATCCGTTGTTATATATTCAGCTTCAGCAGTTGAAGTAGAAACAAATGTTTGCTTCTTACAAAACGATGACACAAGCTTATCACCAAGAAACTAACAAGTTCCTGATGTGCTTTTTTTGTCAACTCTGCATCCAGCATAGTCAGCATCTGTGAATCAAGTTAATTCAAATCCTGACTCACTAGGATACTAGAGTTCTAGATTAGGACAACCCTTTATATATCTCAAAATTCTTTTTACTAAAATAAGGTGATATTCTTTAGAGTTAACTTGAAACCTAGCACAAATACATGTTACAAATATAATATCTGGTCTGCTTGCTGTTAAATACAATAAAGACCCAATGATTGTTCTATATGTTTTCTGATTAATAGATTTGCCTTGTTCATCATTATCAACTACATCATTAGTGGGCATAAGTGTTTTCATAGAGGAGACATCTAACATTCCAAATCTTTTAACTAGCTGTTTAGCATATTTAGATTGAGATATGAAGATGCCATCAGATGTTTGCTTCACTTATAAACCAAGAAAATAAGATAATTCACCCGTGCTACTCATTTCAAACTTTGAATGCATTAGGTCAGAGAACTTTTTGCAAAGTTTGGAATCAGCAGAACCAAAAAATATACCATCAACATTTATTTGAACTAGTATAATTTCAGTTTTATGATATTTAAAAAATAAAGTTTTGTCTATCTTGTCTCTACAAAATTTATTCTCCAATAGAAAATTAGCAAGACTCTCATACTAAGCTCTTGGAGTTTATTTACGACCATAAAGAGCTTTATTAAGCTTAAATACATGAGATGAGTGAGTTGAAGAGATAGAACCTGGAAGCTGTTCTACATAGACTTCATCTTTGATTTCTCCATTCAGAAATGCACTCTTTACATCCATCTGATATAGTTTGAATTTCTTGAATGCAACAAAACAAGAAATATCCTAATAGCTTCTAATCGTGCAACAGGAGCAAATTTTTGATCATAATCTATTCCTTCCTCCTGTGAATATCCTTGAGCTAACAGTCTCGCTTTATTTCTCACTATAACTCCTTAAGCATCCAATTTATTACTGAAGACCCATTTGGTTCCAATTATTGTATAGTCTTTGGTCTTGGAATTAAGTCCCAAACTCTACTTCTCTCAAACTGATTGAGTTTCTCTTGCATTTCAATGATCCAATGAGGATCTTGTTCTACATCTTTTATTGATTGAGGTTCAATCTAAGATAAAAAACATGTATGCATCCGATTTTGATTGAGTTGATGCATTGTTTGCGCACCAACTGATATGTCTCCAATCACTTGAGATATATGATGATCTTTAATAGTGACAAAATCAACTGGTTGAGTTGGTTCTTCAATGATTTGTGTTGTTGATTCCTCTTGTGGAATTTCATTAGCTACAACTTTTTCAATATAAATTTTAGGATTATCTTCATCACTGTCTTTAGCAATTTGTTGAGAAGGATGCAGTGTATCTTCTTGCTTTAGGATTAATTCATCTAGTTTCTCACACAGAATTGGTTCCTGAAAAGAATTAATCCATGGTAGAGGTATTCCTCTCCTTATAAACCTATGTTAGATTCATCAAATGATACATGTATGGATTCTTTTATTTTAAAGGTAGATTTATTAATAACCTTATAAGCCTTACTGATAAGAGAATATCCAAGAAATATTCCATCTGCAACTTTGACTTCAAATTTTCCTAATTGTTTTTTTGTCATTATTATGAATATAACATTTACACCCAAAATTTTTAAAATAATTTACTTTAGGTTTCTTATTTTTAAGCAATTCATAGTGAGTCGTACCCGTGTGTTTATGAATGAGACTTCTGTTAAGAACATAATTTGCTATGCTTACTGCCTCTTCCCAAAAAGATAGGGGTAAGTGAGCATCTGCAAGTAATGTTCTAGTAGATTCAATTAGGGTTCTATTTTTCCTTTCTGCCACCCCATTTTGTTGAGGAGTTCTAGGAGCAGAGAAACACTACCTCATTCCTTCTTTCTCACAGAATTCTCTCATCAGAAGAGATTCAAAATCAGTGCCATGATCACTTCTGATGAATGCAATCTGAGTAGAATACTCAATCATGATGTTCCTAAGGAAGCCTGTAAGAATTTTGAAGTTATCGGACTTGTTCCTAAGAAAGAACACCCAAGTGAATCTAGAGAAATCATCAACAATTATTAAAATGTATGAATTTTCTTCCAATATTTGTATTGCAATAGTTCCAAAAAGGTCCATATGTAGTAAAAACAAAATTCTGGGTGAATCACTCTTAAATATGAATTTAAAACTATTTTTGTTTGTTTTCCTAATTGACAAGCCCTACAAAGTCCTTCCTTCTTGTAAGATCCAGAAGGTAGTCCTCTGACAAGATTTGTTGGGAATTGTATCCACAATAACCCAGATTTGGTGAAGTCACCCTTGAACTAAGATGAATTAAGTTGTATTTGATGTCTTATTTGAGTTATGTGTTTGCAGGACTAATTGCCAAGTATAGACCAATGTTAGTCTACAATCGGTCACTAAACACATGACCATATAATGTAATCCCACATTGTGTGATCCATGGTGTTGACTCATGTGTAGCCTCTCTATTGGGATACACTTCATGTTTCAAGCACTAGGATTGATTGGAGAAAGAAGTGTTGCTGAGTTTATTGAAGAAGAGAAATTCTGTTGAAGAAAATTTTTCTAAGTCTTTCACTCGAGTAGAAGATTAATATTCTCGAGTTGAATACTTAGTAATTACTCGAGTAAGTCTATCTGTACTCGAGTTAGGGAAATGACTCTCGAGTAGTCTGAATATAGCTCTCGAGTGACCAAGTCCATTACTCGAGCAAACTTTCTCTTATTCTCGAGTTAATAGTTTTTCCTCTCAAAATTTATTCCAAGTCATTTACTCGAGTAGTCATGTTAACCACTCGAGTAGATTAGTCCTTTGTCTCGAGTTTCAGAAGGACAGTTCTCGTGTTGTTGTTACCCCACTCGAGAAGTCAAGTTCATGTACTCGAGTAGTCCAGCTCTAATACTCGAGGGATCAGATTTTTATCTCTCAAAATTTTTCTAAGTCCTATACTCGAGTAGTAATATTCATATACTCGAGTAGTTAATATCTTCTCGAGTAGTCCAGTTCCAGTACTCGAGTAACCCAAATTCTTCTCTCAGAAAACATTCTAAGTCTTTGACTCAAGTAATCATTCTACCTCTCGAGTAGTTAATCTCTACCTCTCGAGTAATACTTCTTGTACTCGAGTAGTTCATCTCCACATCTCGAGTAATCATATTAGCACTCGAGTAAGTGTTTTTGTACTCGAATGAATTACTCTTTTTATTCTGAATTTTCTTAATGTCTTATACTCGAGTAGTCTGTTTCTATTCTCTCAAGTAATCACATTAGTACTCAAGTTGGTAATCTTTTACTCTAGTAAATCATTCTGATTTTTTCAGAAATTCGCTAAGTCCAGAATCGGCAGGATTTTCAAATGCCTTGATGTGATTGGTCCACATGTACGTCATTAATGCTGATTATGACCGTTAGGGAGATCTTATAAAAAGGTCTTGTCTAATTCAACTAACCTAACTAGTGTTGAAAAGATTATTCTAAAGAATTCTGAATCCTATTTTGTTTTTCTAAAAACGGAAGCCGCCGACCTTCATCGTGCAAATCGACCAGGTTTTTCGATTCAAGAAGATTCAGATCAAGGTTGACTTACAGATCGAGATTGCTCTTCACTCATCATTTCTCGGATCGTGTGAGTCAAAGGAATTTCAGATCCTGATCTTGCGAGTTTCTTCTTCAACTTATTCTGATAAAGCCGCAAAGATCAGAGAGGAAGACCTTGACTGACAGATTCCAGATATGAGAAATTACTGTTTGTATTTCATTATTCTCAATTAATTCTTGTAGGAGATTTCTCTCCGAGTGTAGGAGCTTTTGTCTCCGAGTTGTAGGAAGTTTTTTTTCTTCCGAGTGTAGATCGTGTTGTGGATCGAGATTGTAGGAACTTTGTTCCGAGGCGTAGAATTGGTTTTCAATCTGAGATAGTGGAGTAGCCGAGTCTACTTCTTTGCTAGATCTGTGAGGGAAAGTGGATGTACCCAAGGTCGGGGAACCACTATAAAACTTTTGTCGTCTATGATTGCTTGGTAGATTATTGTGTGCATAGATCTCTAAATTGTTATTCCGCAAAAAGACGCACAACTCACTTATTCACCCCCTCTAGGTTATTTAGGTAGACAAATGAACACTTTCAAGGTTGTCCTTAAATAATTTAGTAATAGTTCTAAGGTTTATATGCCCTAATCTTTTATGCCAAAGTTCATTTGGTTTACTTATTTGATTAAACAAACATATTTCAGGATTAGCAGAATTAAAATTGACTAAATATATGTTATCCTGTCTAAACCCAAATAAAATAATTTTGTTATCATTAGATGTAATAAAACATAAAGACTTATTAAATGATACATGATAATCTTCATCACATAGTTGACTGATGCTGATAAAGTTATACTTAAGACCTCTCACATAAGCTACCTTTCTGAAGGCAACTACTCCAACTTTGACATTGTCATAGCCCTCTGTTTGGACACAGTTGGAGTCTCCAAATATGACTTTTGGTCCAAGCTTTACTTTGAAGCCTCTTAGATTAGCTTTTCTTCCTGTCATGTGTTTAGAACACCCACTATCCAAATACCACTATTCCTCTGTGGTAGGATAGTTCTTTTCCTGTATTGAAAAAGGTTAGGTGTTCTTGACCCAAATTATCTTGGGTCCTAATTTTATGTTATAATTAGTAGAAATATAAGAATATTCAGGTTGATTTTTATATCCAAGTGGATGATATCTCCTGAGAGGAATGATCCACTCAGTAAAAGGATTTATCAACTTTGTGTTTGATTATACTTTTGAAAAGTAGTAAATTTTCTATTTGAAAAGTTTAAGTTTAACGAATTATTCTGATTTCGTCGAGCCATGTTTGATGAATAATAGTGATTTCATCGAGCACACACCATTCACTAAGTAGTTATTCTCATTTCCTGTTTTCAACGTTCACCTATCTCTGTTCGACGAATAACGTTGATTTCATCGAGCTCGGTTTGACGAATTCTGTTGAACATTGTTTTTCTGGAAATTTTTATTCTGTTTTAGAATAGATTTTGATTTATTCTCTAGTATATTATTTGACAAAACTTCAGTGTCCTTATCTGTAACTTCTAATATTTCTTTTCTATTAGTATATATAAATTTTACAGGTGTAGTTAAAAAAATTTTCTTAAGAATTTGAGGTTGACTAGATGAAGCTCCCAAACCTAGTCTACCATTTAATCTTGCATTGACTGTACTTGTAATATTTAGTAGTTTGATACTTCTCCTATTAAGAGTTTCTTCAAACTTCTTAGCCTCAGATAATTTGTTTTCCAGAGTAACTATTTGTTCCTTAGAAATTTTCAAATCTTCTTTAAGTTTAATGTTTTCTGAAGGTAGATTGTTCAATTCAGTTAATTTTTCTCTGAGAAGTTTTATTTCCTTCTCAGATTTATCAAATCTTTACAAAGTAATTTAAAATCGATTTTGAATTGATCTGATGTAAAATCAAAAGTTGAAATTACCTGATCTTCTTCAGACTCAGATTCAGAATCAAAATTACTGTTTGATGCATTGATTGCCGTCATACAGACTTCTTTAACATTTGATTCTTCTTCATGTTCACTTGAACTGGATGAAGATTTAGTGTCTGACTCACTCCATGTTTCAGCTACAAAGTCACTCTCCTTCTTTCTATGTTTACTAGAAGAGAGTTTATTTAAATGCTTCTTAAAGTCTTTCTCCTTCTTCTTATCTTTTTTTCTTCTGATTTTTAGGACATTCTGGAAGAATGTGTCCTGATTTCCTGCAACCATAAAAAACAATTTCCTTAGTAGGTGTTTTGTCATACCTTGGTTTTTCCATGTTTTGGAAAATCTTCTGTTGGGTACCTTGGTCACAATGTACTTGATTTGAAAAAGCCCTTTCAGTTCAATGATATGGACATAGTTGTATTTGATGAATGTTAAGTTCATGTGTGTAGGGAAATAAAGCTAAGTACAAAAGTGTCGAGACACTAGACAAGTGTCGACACCATTGTCAAGGATGTGTTAAGACAAGGAGAAAGTTGTGTCGACACTCAGGACTACTGTCGACACACTTAAACAAGAAGTTCTGAGTCAAAGAGAAAGTTGTGTCGACACCCAGGACTTTGGGTCGACACTATGATACAAGAAAACAACCGTGTCGACACACAGGACTAGTGTCGACACACACCGCACAAGTTGTGTGGAGACAAAGAGAAGCTGTGTCGACACTAAGGACAAGTGTCGACACACTCTATACAAACAGTGTCGAGACTGAATACAACTGTGTGGACACTCAAGAGAAGTGTCGACACACTTCAAAAGCTGAGTAAAGACTAGAAGCAAGCAGTGACAACACTCAGGACTAGTGTCGACATATTCTGCATCAGCTATGTCGAGACAAGGTGAAACTTGTGTCGGCACATTCAAAAGTATGTCGACACCACTACAATAGAAGTGTCAACGCCCAGTACTGGTGTTGACACATCCAACAGTCAAGTTTCAACACTTCAAACAGATGTGTTTCCTATGTACAGAAATCAAGTCAGAGGGTCTGACAACTGTCAGAACTGTCAGATGTTAGTTATTAATCGGGTTAGCCGGTTAACTTTGACAGAGCCTATATAAAGGGATCAACTATTCAGAAAAGATAGAGAGAAATATTTGGCAAGTCCAGATCTAAGAAGCTTTCTGCTAGAATTCAGAAGCTGGAGAGAAGCCAGATCAAGAATCGTCTTCAACATTCTCCAGCCTAGATCTACCCTAATTTCAACTTCAAGAAACTTTGAAAAGCTAAGAAGAGCAGGATCAAATCTATCACTTCAAGATCAAAGGAAGCAAATAGATCAGGATCAGATCAAGAAGCAGTCATCCATTCCTCTCTTGTTGAGTGACTTGTTCTGAATCAATCTCTTTTACTTTTATTAATTTTGCAAGATCTACCTATAGATTTGAGTGTATGGGAAACATTTTATCTGAGATTGTAAGACTATGTTATAAAGGCCGAGGTAGGGCAGGAATTGCCCGAGGTAGGAGAAGTGAGAATTTCTCTGAGTTGTAGGGTAGGATTTGCATGAGAAGTAGGAGTGTGGATACATTCTGAGGTAGAGTTCTTGGGAAGAACTTGAGGGGTAGGATCTTGGTGATCTGAGTGGTAAGACTTGTAAAATCTGAGTTGTAGGAGCCAACTGAGATCTGAGCTATAAGATCTGAGGATCTGAGTAAAGGAAGAAGAAGGAGTTTGACCGAATCTAGTTCATTGCTAGATAGGCGAAAGAGGAAAGTGGATGTATCCATAAATTGGGGAATCACTATAAAACTATGTGTCCTATGCTGTGTATGATGTGATAGTTCTAGATTGCTGTTAAGATTATCTTGTTTATCTGGCTATGATATTTACTCAAAGAAAGTATATCTCTAAATTAAAAAAGGTAGCCAAGATTCAAATTGGACATATTCACCCCCTTCTAGGTCACTCTCAATCCTAAAACAAACATTTATAATTAGTATCAGAGGGAGGTTCACTGAAAAAGGCATAACAGCCTAGTGAGAATCCTAAGGATTGGAAAGAAAGATATATCATGGCTCAGAGGGAAAATAATTCCATCAAGCTCACTGCCTGCTCCCGAAGAAAATTTTGGAATGTGGAAGGAGAGAGTCAGATTATTAATTGAGGCAACATATCCAAGAATTTATATCACAGTGATTGAAGGTCCTTTCATTCCCATGAAAGTGTCAATTCTTGATGCAAACATCAAGACACCCAATACTTACATGGAGATGGATAAAGATGAAATCATTCTGGCCTCTATGGACAAGAGAGCTCAAAATATTATAGTGAGTGCAATAGATGATTTCACTTTTCAAAATCTGATTCATTATAAAACATCAAAAGAAATGTGGGCGTCACTGATAGTCTATTTGGAAGGAACTAAAGAGGTCAGAGATGAAAGAAAATCTCTTCTAAATCAACAATATGAAACCTTTAGACATGATAAGAAAGATTCAGTGACTGACTGTTATGAAAAATTCTTTAGAATTGTGAACAACCTGAGGACTTATGATAAGAGCTTTACTAACTATAAACTTAATGACAAGTTCTTGAGGTCCTTGAACAAGGAATTGGACATCAAGATCTGTGCTATAAGAGAGATGGGCAATTTAGCCAATATATACCTCAAGCTCTATTTGGCAAGCTGATGTCCCATAAGTTACATCTTAATCTCAGAAAGTCTAAATAAGATTCAACTAGAGCAACAATAGAGAAAAGTCCTTGGCCCTAAATGCTGAGACTTCTAGGAAGGACAGATAAAAGTTAGCACTCTCAGAGAAACAAGAAACATCCTCTGAGTGTACAAAATCATCCTCATCAGGAGGAGACCTAACTGAGGAGGAACTGTCTCTCTTCTCTAGATAGTTCAAGATGATGTTGAGGATAAGAAGGCAAGACAACTGGAAGGGTCTAGCTTGAGACTCTTCTCTCAAAAAGATCAATTATCCAGAGAATCCCAGGAAGAAGAATTCTGGGGACAGGTATGGTTCTTCACAAAACAAATATATTAAGAATAATATTGTATGTTATTGCTGCAACATGCAAGGGCATGTCATAGCTGATTGCCCAACAAAAAGAAAGGAGAAAAAGTCAAAAAACTTAAAGACTGGACAGTACAAGAAGGCTGACAAAAGTCTCTTGGTAAAGAAACAATCTACAATGTCTGATAGTGAGTCTGATTAATCAGAATCAGAAGAGGAGGCTCTCATGGGCCTGATGGCTGTGAAGAAACTCAATCAAGAGAAGAAGGACAAGATTGTTCAAGTTCTGCAAAGGTAAAACCAACCTATCATATTTTTACATCAGTTTCATTTTCTACATCAGAAAATAAATCATATTCTCACTCCTCTAATAATAGAGAACATGATTCAGACACTGAAGTTGATTTCAACACCCTTATAAATAGATATGAGAAGTTACTAAAGGCCTTGATTGCAAGCAAAGAGCTTGTTAAAAATCGGGCTAGTGAATTAGAATCCTTGAGAGGAGTATCTTTTCAGTAGGAAAGGGCCAACATAAAGTTGGACCTACAAAAACTGAAACTTATAGAACTAACTAACAAGATAGATAGCCTGGTAGAAGTAATAGTAGAACAGGTCAAGACTGTCAAGGACCTGGAAGAAAAGCTCACACAGGAAAGATAGCTCCTAAACATAGTTATTTAAACCCAAGTCTGTTCTACCTATCATAGATACATTTTCTACACCATTTAGAAGTGGTGTAGGATATGGAAAAAATAAAAAGGCTATTAAGAAGTATGATCCTAAGGGAAAAGCTCCAATGGATCCAGTTAAGCTACCTCCCAAGCATCAGAATTCTAACAGATGCGATGAATCATGTGTTTCTGGACACATGAATCCTGAGTGCCCTACCAACAATGTCAATAAAGAGTCTTGCTAGGAGGGACAAACATCTAAAGACAACAAAAGCCAAAAATCACCACAAAGGGTGATAATCCAAGAAGCCAAGGAATTCTTGGAGCTGGTCCCAGTGCACCTCACCAAAACCTGAAAGGTAAGGGTGTAAACTTTGCACCACTATCTTGGAAGTTGGATATCAAATCCAAGTTACACAAAAAATAACTTCACATGAGCAACCAAAGAAAAAAATATGATCAATTTGAGTGTTGGTGCTGTGTGAAGGTTGGACATTTTGTCCTAGATTGTTGTTATAATTTAATAGCACCTTCATACAAGACTCAACCAGGTTTTTTCAGAAAGCCTGTTATGTTTCATACAACAATGCCTAACAAGAGCCAAGACCCCAAAACTATTTGGGTGCCTAAGGTAAATTAATTCTATGTTTGTAGGAGGAACCAAGTACCACAGGAAGGCCAATATGGTACTTGGATAGTGGCTATTCCAAGCACACTCCTGGAACAAAGGAGTTTGCTAAGAGATTATACTCCAGTAAGGAATGGACCTAAAGTCATCTTTGGAAGGTTAGAGAAATGACCCTCCAAGGAATATGGTAACATTTCTAATGGCCTAGTTACCAGAACAAAAATGGCTTATGTGGAAGATTGAACCACAATATGATAAGCATAAGTCAGCTTTATGATATATATTATGAAATTATTTTCCACAATGACAAGTGTCTGATAAGGAATCCAAGTGATCAAGAGATCATCTTGTCAGGCACTAGGAGTAGGGACATTTATTTTCTAAATTTTATAAGTGTAAATGAGAAATCACCTGTATGGCTTGTAGCTAGTGAGAAAGACTCTTTGTGTGTGCAATGACACAAGAGACTGACTCATTTAAATTATAAAGCAATGAACAAACTACTCTCTATGGACTTAGTTATAAACAACCACAACTAAAATGCTCCAAAGAAGGCTTATGTCCTGCATGTTAAAAATGCAAACAGACAAAAGTCTCCTTGAAGAGCATACAGTCCAAAGACACTAAGAGGTATCTGTACTTACTACATATGGATCTGTACTCACATATGGATCAATTAATGTAGTTTTTTATGAAACTTCTATTTTATATAACGAGAACTCTAACAACTCTAGTATAGGTGATATAGACTCTAGGATGGAAAAGTTAAATATTGGTGAGTCACCAAATCTAGAGTTAGACACTAGAGATAATGTAGAAATTCCTATAGATGATACAGTAACTGCCTAGGATGAGGAAGTGAATTATCCTAATCCTCATACAAAACTTAGTAATGGTAGGAATCTGCCAGTAGCAGTTAGACATCTTAGAGATCATCCTATTGACCAAATAATAGGTGATGCCAGGCTAGGAGTAACAACTAGAAGTAGACATCACAATGAGGTTCTATACTCTAGTTTTCTCTCTCATGTAGAACCTAAAAAGTTTGAAGAAGCCAATTCAGACCCCAACTGGATTATGACTATGTAAGAAGAGCTCAATCAATTTGAGAGATGCAAAGCATGAGGTCTAGTTCTTAGACCTAGTGATCACAATTCATAGACACTAAGTGGATTTATAGGAATAAACTAGATGAGCATGGGGTTATTGTTAAGAATAAAGCTAGATTAGTGGCTAAAGGATATTGTCAAGAGGAAGGGATATACTTTGACCAAACCTTTACACCTGTAGCTTGGCTAGAATCCATAAGGTTATTTTTCGCTCATGCAACATACAAAGGATACAAGGTCTATCAGATGGATGTAAAGTCAGAATTCCTCAATGGTACACTAGAGGAGGAAGTCTATGTAGAGCAGCCACCAGGTTTTGTTAACCCTAAAAACAACACCTATGACTTCAGATTGCATAAGGCTTTGTATGGCTTATAACAAGCACCTAGAGCCTGGTATGAGACCCTGTCTACTTTCTTATAGAGAACAAGTTCTCTAGAGGAAAGATCGACAAGACACTATTCTGTAGGGACATCAAAGGATCAAGCATCCTAGTCCAGATTTATGTAGATGACATAATTTTTGGGTCTACTAATGAGAAGCTGTGTAAAAACTTTGCCAGGATTATGCAAGACAAGTTTGAAATGAGTAGCATGGGTGAGCTAAAGTACTTCTTGGGATTCAAAGTTAGACAATGTAAGGATGGTATATCCATCTCTCAATCTAAGTTCACTAAGGAGTTGATTAAGAGATATGATATGAAAAATTCTTCTACCATGAGAAATCCAATGGGTTCAACAGTGTCACTACACAATGATGAATCTGGGAAACCAGTTGATGAAACCTTATATAGAAGCATTATTGGATCACTCCTGCATTTGAATGCTAGTAGCCAGATATTATGATCTCAACATGTGTCTGTGCAAGGTACCAAGCATGTCCCAAGAGTCTCATTACACTGCTATGAAGAGAATATTGAGATATCTTAAGGGTACACCCAATCTTGGGCTTTGGTATCCTAGGATAGTGATTTTGAACTCACATGCTACACAGATGCAGATTTTGCTGGGTGTAAAGATGATAGAAAAAGTACTTCTGGAACTTACCAGTTTCTAGGAAAAAGATTAATAAGTTGGAGTAGCAAGAAGCAAACAAGTGTTGCAATTTTTACAGCAGAATCTGAGTACATATCTGCTGGAAGCTACTGTGCACAGTTGTTGTGGATTCAACATCAACTACTAGACTACAGTGTACATCTAAGTAAATCTGTTATGTTTTGTGATTCTGCTAGTGCAATTTCTATTACTAATAATCCCGTTTCACACAGTAAAACTAAACATATAGAGATTAGATATCACTTTCTTAGAGAGAATGTTGAAAAAAATATTAGCCTACAATATACTCCAACAGATAGACAAGTTGTTGACATCTTTATAAAACCCATAGATGAAAGCAAGTTCAATTACTTTAAATTTGAACTAGGCATGTTGAATATTGAATACATCTTTTCAATTAGTAGCAATAAAATCAAGAAATTATTTTCAGAATACAAATTTGTCTAAGTCAAAGATTTATGTCGAGACACCACAGTGTGTGTCAACACTATCGGCTGTATTGTTTCGAGATACTAGAATATGTGTCGACATAATAAGTAGTCGTGTGTCGAGACACTTGACGGTGTGTCGACACGGATTAGCATCAGAGTGTTGAGACATTATAATTTAGTGTCGAGACATATGGTTGTCGAGACCTTGAGTTCTGTGTCGAGAGACATGAACCTTGTGTCGACTTAAGTCGACACATCTCGACAAAGTAGGTTTTTCCATGTCGACACTAGATATTTCCCAATATTGAGAAAATTACTTAATCCAGCGCGCCTTTTATCCTTCAATAGATATTTACTATAAATAGGAGGTTTAAGGAATTGCCTACTACGCTTACCAGAAATCTTGAGAGGCTGATCGCTGAGTGTCGAGACCTAGAAATCCTTCGTCGACATCTTTCAATTTCAAACTCTTTCAACTAGAATGACACCCAAGATGGACGACAACATAAACGAGGGCTACGAACTGGTGTGAAATTCCTTCATCTCCACACCAAAAGAAATAAGGAATGTGATTGCCCTTGTCAATGAGGTAGGTCTTGAATATCTGCTTTCAGAACCCACTAAAATATGGAAGAGAGAAGTATCTGAATTCTATTCCAATGCCTCACTAAACCCTAAGTCAGGCAAGATCAAATCCAGTATTAATGAAGTAGGAGTAAAGGTCACAACCAAAAGACTAGCTAAAGTCTTTCAGATTCCAAGAACTGCACAGGAAGATGAACTGAATTCAAGCAAGAATACATAAGTCTTAGAATGGTGTGGACTAGCTCCAACCATTAAGTTTGGAAGTTCCTTAAACAGGAAGGGAATGAATTCCCAGGAAAATTTTTTATCTGAAGTAATTGATAAGGTGCTCCTCTGCAAGACTGGAGCACATGACATAATTTCAAACTATATGTTTAGCTTGATGACTAAGATCATTTTCAGAATCAAGACTGATTGGAATATGGTAGTCTTTGATAAAATTGCAGAAGGATTCAGAAGCCCAATATGGGCAGAATTGTTAGTCTGTATCTGGTAAAGGCAATTCCAAATAGTATCAATTAGAAGAATGAGTCCAAGATAAATCATATGAGGAGAATGAACCTAAGAATTTTGTCCAGATGGGAAAGGGTCTTGTCTAAGGACACTCCAGAACACAAAAAGACAAAGGAGATAAAAGGAAAGAAAGCAGTCATAGAAGAAGAAAAATCCTCAAGTGATTCTGAAGAGCAAGTAGAGTTTAGCTCAGATAAGGATGCTGAGGAAGAACAAAGATCTCCAAGACTCTCACCTGGAACTAATGATCAGGTGTAGGGGGAGAACATTCTTGAAAAAGAATAAATTGAGGGTGAGAACCTCAATGAATTGCCAATGGATACAACTACTAATATAATAATGGATGTTGTACAAGACCTAGAAAATTCAAAGATACCCGAGTAAAAAACATCTGAGAAAGAGATGAGGGAAGAAATTCCAATAGAGACTGAAGAAGAAGTTCTTCTATTTAAAGAAACTAATATCTAGGGGGAGATAGATGAAATTTCCCCAGATAGAAGTTCCCGATGCTGCAATTCAGCATGCAAATGATAACTTAGATAATATCAATATAAATGAGAAAGATATAAGAACTATGAGGGAGTTGGCCCCAGATACTGACAAAACCAAACTATCACCTCAAGTTGAAGAGGTAATTTCTTCTGAATCAGAAGATGCAGAAGAATCTCAACTGAATAAAAGGAAGTTTTCTGAAATGAAGAGGAGGAGCAAGAGCTGCAAATAGAATTTACAATATGTGACACCAACCGCTCCTTTAGGAGATACTAGCTCACTACTAGTTCAAATTCAGATAATGCTGGATAAGCAAAGGCAGAAACTAGAGAAATATGTTGATGAAAGAAATAAAGAGCTACAGTTTCAACTAGCTCAGGATATTAAGTCAATAAGATTTGAAGTCAATCTCCTAAAAACTGAAATGACTACTTTCTTTGAAAAAGGAGCTAATGCTGTACTATATCTTGCTAAACAGTAGCAAGAAGCCAAGACAACTGCAGATGATATGGTTGTCAAACAAGGGTATGTCCTTAAAAATTATGGAATTTTGGATGAAAACATAACGACCCTGCATACAGAGACAATGGTTAAATTAACTGAGCAGTCTACTGAATTAGACAACAAATTAGCTGTTGCTACAAAGGCCATAGAAACTCCGCTAGCAAACCATTCAGCCTCTTTGCTTAAAGATATTAAAGAATCTGACAGATATTTGGACAAGAATTTACTGAAAGTAAAGAATACTGTCACTTCAGGTATCAATTACATAGATGGATATGTCAGATTTCACAAGAATGATCTAAGGGATCATGTTGAAATAGAAGTCATAAAGGGGAGAGGGTAATGATAAGAGCAAGTTCTAAACATTCTACCTGGATATCCAATAATATCAGAGACACTTTAAGCTTTCCTCCCTTATGTATGATGAAGATCAGACTGCTAAGTCTGGTTGTCAACCAGCTCACCTTGAAGCACCTCATGCCACTGGTACTCATGCTGATAAGCAAACCATATACAATCCTATAGCACAAGCTACCTTTGAGACTATCCAAGCAGCTGTCTCTCACATGTATAGTCCTCCATCATAAGTTCAAAATGTTATATGTGAAAAGGTGGAGATGCCTGAATCTGTTATGCCCAAAGAAAAAGAGGCACAACTTTCAAAGAAAAGGTTCAGAGAACAAGCTGAGGTTAGACCAGATTTTGAGCAATGGAGCCCAACCTCCAGATCAATAATTCTCACTGCATGGAAGACAGTAAATACAAATCTGACTGTACAACCTTGGGCTCGCAAGAGGTGTCCCAACAAGCGAGAAGGGGAGGCTGGCGAGATGATAGTGAGTGAGACCAGGAGGCCCACCTGTAGGAGGCGGGATGTGGCATTCTCTGAAGTAGGAGAGACCTCCTAGGAGGCGAGATGGCCTACAGGGCGAGAGGCCGGCGAGACGGACAGGGCGGTCGTCTCGCCCATCAGTGCCTTCCCCACTCGCCATATGGGAGAAGAGATGTTTTCACCTTTTTACTCCCAAGGAGGATTTTACCTTTTTTCCCCAGGTAATTTTACACTTCTACCCTGGAGGTCTGCGCATAGCCCTCCAGAACATCGAAGTTTGGCTGTTGGCAGACCCAACCCAGGTGTTTTTGGTCATTTCAGTAGTTCAGAAGTGATATTTGTAGATCAGATTCAGAGGCCTATAAATAGACCGATAAGGTGCCTGAGAAGGTTGTTGAACCTTTCCACTATCTTCCTCACATGCACCTAGCTCAGCATTGGCTAGGGAGGGGAAGATATTCAGTTCTTCCGGGAAAGAGGTGGGACCTTCGAGATGAGACCCCTCGGTCTGTTTTCAGGTCTCCGACTCACATCAGGAGGATAGCTCAGGAAGAGTACGTGAGGGCAGCATCCTATTTCGAACTTTAGGAGAAACAGAAAGCTGGTTCCAACATTTTTGGTGCGATGAGCATGGAACACAGCCCTCAGAGAAGAACCTTGAGCAACCACATGGCTGGAGGTCACGTAGAAGGAGGAGAAGAAGGGTCAGAAAACCCGGGAGGATTTGTCGGAAGAGAAGAGTTTATGGCTTCAATCAAGGGGATTATGGACTTGCTGCAAGGGATCTCGCGACAGGGAGATTATTTAACCCCACTGCCTCAGGTGACTGCTCTCGCGCCGCAAGAAGAACTCGTCTCGGCGCAAGTGTGAGAAGATGCCCCGGGAGGAGACCAGGGAAGGAGGTGATGGTGGAAGGGAGCGGGAAATACATGGCAGGAAGGGAGCTGTTCCAAGCCCGGCGAGTACCATCTCGCCAGGAGAGGTCGTCGCGTGAGTAGGGGCGGCGAGACCGGTGGCGATAGGGTCGCCTTTTTGTGAGCTGATCCTGTCAGCTCCCGTCCCGGAAGGGTTCCGAGAACCCGAAATGAACTACTATGTGGGGAAAGATGATCCCCTTCATCACTTGCAGTGGTTCGAGGACGCGGTTTCGATCAGGCCCATGACGGACGCGTTTAAATGTTGTGTTTTTGCCATCACCCTAAAAAGACAAAGGCTAGAGACTGGTTTTCACCAGCTTCCAAATGGCTCGATATACTGCTTCGAGGACCTGAGTAGGAGTTTTTTAGCTACGGTTCTCAACTTTGAAGAAGAGAAAGAAGAAACCGGAGTCAATCTTTTTGATTAAGCAGAAGGCAGATGAATCCCTAGCTCAGTACGTGGATAGATTCCAAGAGGAGATCCTGGATATACATGAGGTGCCTGGGTTTGCCCTCCAGATGGCCTTTACCGTGGGGCTACGAGAAGGTTTCTTCAAAATGAGCCTCACCCGGAAGGTGCCGCTGTCTTTTGAAGGCTTGATGGAGAAGGCGGCGAAGGAAATAGCGATGGAGGCAGCAAATCCCGCTTTTGCAAAAAAGTTGGCGAGGCTTACGGAGGTGGAGTCGAGGGAGCCAGGGGGGAGACAGCAGGAAGCAAGGTGAAGAGAAGAGCCGAGGGCATCGACATATCAAGAGTTGGGATGGAGGCAACAGGGGGCCCTGCCCCAGGACAAGGGAGAGGATTTCCCCCACGGGGTGAGGAACCAACAAGGTGGACCAGGAAGATTTCACCAGCTAGGGTGGGGGTATGGTCATAGACCACCCCTGCCCCCTCCGCAGCAGCTATGGCGATCGGCCGAGGTAGAGGTAGAGTCCGGGAGAGAGGAAGAGGAGCGGGAACAGGGAGAAGGAGAAACCCTTAGGAAGGAAGGCAAGGAGGGAAGGTGGCGTTGCCATATTGCGACTTCCACGAAGAGGAAGGTCGCGCAATGGCTACCTGCCCAGATTTCTTGGAAATGAGAGGAACTAGAGGAGCAGGAGAGCAACAGATACCGTGCGGATAGAGGAAGTGACAGGTACAGGAGAGGAGGATCGATGTGTAGATCGAACGGATAAAGGAGATCGAGGAGGAATTGGAGTAATCCATTGAGGAGTAGGAATAGAGCGGCCCGAAAGGCGAGCCTTCACACTATGTACCGCCGAAGCGTAGCCTCGACGTCGCAATCCCCTCCCCCAGATGAAAAGATCACCTTTTCAAGGAAGGACATGCTAGATCATGAAGACCCTTTCTGTGACGCGCTGGTGATACGAACTGCCATCGAAAACTTTACGGTGTCACGGATCCTAGTAGACAATGGGAGCTCAGTGAACGTGATTTTCAAGAAAGCATTCAATGAGATGAGGGTGGATGCCCGGAGGGCGCTGGCGGCGTATGAACCATTGTTTGGGTTCTCAGGAGAGAGGAAAGAAGTCGAGGGGGGAGTGGGACTCCTAGTAACCCTGGGAGGGCTATCCCGAAATTGCCGCTTCATCATAGTGGATCCCCCAGTAGTTACAATGCTATCTTTGGGCGCCCCTTGATTAGCGCTTTCAGATGCGTTCCGTCATCGTTTCACCAGTGCTTGAAATTGAACTCAGGAGGTACCCAGATCAGGGTGCGGGGGGATCCAAATGCTGCAAGGGAATGCTATGTGACGGCAGTGAACACCGTCTCTTGGCAAGGAGATGCTGAAGAGATGGAGAAGAGGAGGGACGATGCCAACATGAGCTTGGGGGAAAAGTAGAAGAGAGGGAGGAAGAATATGTTGGTGGAGAGGGAGAAGTGGCGATGGATGGTTGCATTGCGGGGGAGCCAGAGATGGCGGGAAAGAAGCACAAAGAGATGGGGATAGTGGAAGAAAGGGAGGAAAGAAGATGTTGGTGGAGAGGGAGAAGTGGTGATGGATGGTGGCATTGCGGTGGAGCCAGAGATGGAGGGAAAGAAGCACAGAGAGATGGCGATAGTAGAAGAGAGGGAGGAAGAAGATTTTGGTAGAGAAGGAAAAGTAATGATGGATGGTTGACATTACGGGGGAGCTAGAAATGGATGTAGAGGAGGAGGGAGAGATGGAGGCAGAAGAGGAAGGGGAGCCAAAAGAAGGTAAAAGGAGGAAAGAGAAGAGGAAGAGGGAGGAAGCGGGAGGGTCGCCCGGGAAGGGGGACCAGCTGGAAAAAAGAAGAGCCTCACTGCAGGAAGGAGAGGGTGCAAGCAAGTGGGAGATAAAAAAGCTTGAGGAAGAAATGGTGATGGCTGTTGCGGAAGACGAAGCCAGAGAGCAGGACACGCGGGAAGAGCAGGAAGGAGAGGAAGAGCCATCAAAGCTGAAGGCAGCCGTGGAGGTACTCGAGGTAGAGATCTGTACCAAGCAAGGAAGAGAGGAGAAGATTAAGATCAGCGACGAGCTCAGCCTAGAAGACCGAGAGAAGATCAAGGCATGCGTGCAAAAAAAATATTGACGTCTTCACGTGGAGCACCGCAGACATGCCCGGGTCGATGCAGACGTAGCTTGTCACCGCCTCAACCTCGATCCCAACACTCGCCCCATACAGGAGAAGAAGAGGGCCATCACCTCCAAGATGGTCGGGCCTATTAGAGAGGAGGTAGAGAAGTTACTTAAGGTGGGGTTTGTGTCAGCCTGTAAGTATCCGGGGTGGGTAAGTAATGTTGTAATGGTTAAAAAGGAGGAGGGTAGATGGAGAATGTGTGTGAATTTCTCTCTTTTAAATAAAGCGTGCCCCAAGGATTGTTACCCGCTGCCCGAATCGACGCGCTAGTTGACTCAGCCGTTGGTTTCCTCTTTTATGAGTTTCTTGGACGCGTTTTCCGGATATCACCAATATGTATGCATCCTCCGGACGTTAAGGACGTCACCTTCGTCACAGAGGATTGATGCTTCTGTTTTAATATGGTGCCCTTCGGGTTGAAAAATGTGGGGGAGACCTACCAAAGAATGATGGATCGAATCTTCCGAGAACAGAGAGGGACGAACCTCGAGGTGTATGTGGATGACTTGATGGTCAAAAGCAAGGACCTCGAAGCTCATATCCTAGATCTTGAGGATACCTTTGAGACCATGAGGAAATATAGAATGAGACTCAACCCCCTGAAATGTGTTTTTGGAGCCAATAGGGGAAAGTTCCTCGGACATCTTCTCACCCCATCGGGAGTGGAGCCCAACCCCGAAAAAGTAAAAGCAATCCTGGAGTTGGAGTCCCCTAGAAATGCTAAGGAGGTTCAGCGTCTCACCGGAAAGTTGGCCGGGCTAAGCAGGTTTCTCTCTCGAGCCGGAGAAAAATGCTCGCCTTTCTTTCAGACACTGCGGGGAGGCAAGAAGTTTGAATGGACCCCAGAATGTGAGAAGGATTTTCAGGCTCTAAAGCAACAGCTCACCCAGACGCCTTTACTCCAGGGGCCAAGGGAAGGAGAGGTCTTGTTTTTATACTTAGGGGTAGGGACTGGGGCTGTGAGCTCGGTTCTTATGCGAGAAGAAGGGAAGAAGCAATTTCCGATCTACTAGTGAGCAGGGTCTTAAAGAAAGCGGAGCTCGGGTATCCCATCCTCGAAAAGTTAGCATTTGCCTTCATCATCTCGGCCCGAAAGCTCAGACCGTATTTCCAGGCTCATTCTATTCAGGTAGTAACGGATTCACCCTCTCCGTCGCATCTTGGAAGGGGTAAACATTCCGGGAGGCTGGCCAAGTGGTCAATAGAGCTCAGTGAATTCGACCTCGCTTTCGTTCCTCGGCTCTCCATTAAGGCACAGGCGGTGGCCGATTTCCTGGTAGACTACGTAGTCGAGGTCCAGGAGACGAAAGTGTCCCCTCGAGCAACCTGGAAGATGTTAGTAGATGGAGCGTCGGGAAGAAAATCCTTCGGAGGGGGAATGGTCTTGATAAGTCCAGAGAGACCAGGATTGAACAAGCCTTGAAGATCCATTTCACGATCACCAACAACTAAGAGGAATATGAGGCGATCATCGTAGGACTCAGGTTAGCTCGGGAGTTGGGCATACGAGACATCGAGGCCTCGACAGACTCCATGGTGGTGGCAGGCCAGATCAAAGGGAGTTCGAGGTAGGGGAGCCCACCCTCCAGTTGTATCTAGGAAAGGTCAAGGGCATCATCGGGCAGTTCCGAAGCTTTTCAATTCAGCACGTCCCGAGTGGGGAGAGCACTCAGGCTGACCAACTCGCCAAGTATGGCCCTCGGGCCGGGGGAACAATGACGGAACTCTTCATGCCGTCTATAGAAGAAGGGAAACTCATGGAGATATGCCAGCAGAGGTCTTGGATGGACCCCTTCATCGCCTTTTTGGCTTCAGGGCAGCTACCCGCGAAAGAACTCGACAAGAAACATACCAGATACAAATCGGCGTACTACCTGCTGAAAGATGGGGTTTTATATCGCAAGACGCTGTCGGGTTTGCTGGCCCGATGTGTACAGAGGAAGAGGTTCCAAAGGTTCTGCAAGAGATTCACTCAGGAGAATGCGGGAGTCACTCGGAGAGCCGGACGTTAGAGGGGAGGGTGCTGGGACAGGGGTACTACTTGCCCACCCTCAGGAAAGATGCAGAGGAATTCGCGAAAAGGTGTCAAAAATGCCAGGAGTTTTGCCCCCCTCCAGATCCTTCCGGCCCAAAGGTTGCGGACAATCACAGCTCCCTGGCCTTTCGCTATATGGGGCTAGATCTGTTGGGTCCTTTTTCCCAAGCGAGTGGCCAGAGGAAAATTCTTGCTAGTCATGGTGGACTACTTTTCGAAATGGCTGGAGGTGAAGGCACTGGCTAAGGTAACATCACAGGTGTCAAGAATTTCATATGTGGGGAGATCATCTGCCGGCATGGGTTTTACCTCTAGCCATTGTAACAGATAATGGACCACAATTTGCAAGTAGAGAGTCGTTGACTTCTGCATCCGTTTGGGAATAGATCTTCACTTTGCCTCTGTTCATGATCCACGGAGTAATGGGCAGGTGGAAGCAGCCAAATAAGGTCATTGTCAATCTGTTGAAGAAGAAAGTGGAAAATTTGAGGGGGAACTGGGTGGAGCAGCTACCTTCAGTCCTGTGGGCCTTGAGAACCACACCAAACACCGCCACAGGAGAGACCCCATTTAAGCTCTCTCATGGCTCTAAGGCTGTCATACCTATTGAGTTTGAAGTCACATCACCAAGAGTACCAGTTGCAAGGGAAGGAGGCGAAGGATGGAGAGCGGAGAACGAGGAAGAGCAGAGACTCTCTCTAGATCTTGTGGAGGAGCTCAGGGATTTGGCGATGGTCCGACAGGAGGAGGTCAAGCGCCGGATGGCAAGTTACTTCGACAAGCATATAATGGTCAGGCAGTTCGAGAAGGGAGATTTTGTCCTAAAAAAGGTAGACAGCAGGTAGAGGGGCCTCCGTAGGGAAGCTCAATCCCAATTGGGAGGGTCCTTTTGTAGTAAAAGAGGTCTTGAAGTCAGGAGGGTACCACCTCTAGGATGTGGACGGGGTATCCCTCGATCGAGCCCGAAGTGGTGATGATTTAAAGAGATTTTACCTGTAACACTTTCTGTTCATTGCACTTTTTATTGTTGTATAATGCTTGCAATTTTGATGTACTCTTTTGATGTGATGGAGTGTGGGTGACCTTTTTATGGCACCAAGGGTGAGATGGAAGAGAGGAGACCCCGAGCAGTCCCATTGACCAGGCACCCATCAAGCTGGCAGGGCTGTAGGCTCACTCGGTGGTTGGAGTTAGTTGGAGATTTTGAGAGGAGACCCCGAGCAGACCTGCTAACCAGGCTCCCATCTAACTGGCAGGGCTGTAGGCTCACTCGGTGGTTGGAGTTGGTTGGAGGTTTTGGAGAGGAGACCCGAGCAGACCCGCTGACCAGGCTCCCATCTAGCTGGCATGGCTGTAGGCTCACTCGGTGTTGGAGATGGTTTGGAGAGGAGACCCCGAGCAGACCCGCTGACCAGGCTCTCATCTAACTAGCAGGGCTGTAGGCTCACTCGGTGGTTGGAGTTGGTTCGAGGTTTTGGAGAGGTGACCCCGAGCAAACCCGCTGACCAGACTCCCATCTAGCTGGCAGGTGCTGTAGGCTCACTCGATGGTTGGAGTTAGTTGGAGGTTTTGGAGAGGAGAACCCTGAGCAGACCTGCGACCAGGCTCCCATCTAGCTGGCAGGGCTGTAGGCTCACTCGGTGGTTGTAGTTGGTTGGAGGTTTTGGAGAGGATACCCGAGCAAACCCGCTGACTAGGCTCCCATCTAGCTGGCAGGGCTATAGGCTCACTCGGTCGTTAGAGGTTTTTGGAGAGGAGACCCCGAGCAGACCCACTGACCAGGCTCCCATCTAGCTTGCAGGGCTGTAGGCTCACTCGGTGGTTGGAGTTGGTTGGAGGTTTTGGAAAGGAGACCCGAGCAGACCCGCTGACCAGACTCTCATCTAACTGGCAGGGCGATAGGCTCACTCGGTGGTTGGAGATGGTTTGGAGAGGAGACACCGAGCAGACCCGCAGACCAGGCTCTCATCTAGCTAGCAGGGCTGTAGGCTCACTCAGTGGTTGGAGTTGGTTGGAGGTTTTGGAGAGGAGACCCCGAGCAGACCCGTTGACCAGGCTCCCATCTAGCTGGCAAGGCTGTAGGCTCACTCAGTGGTTGGAGGTTTTGGAGAGGAGACCCCGAGCAGACCCGGTGACCAAGCTATCATCTAGCTGGCAGGGCTGTAGGCTCACTCGGTGGTTGGAGGTTTGGAGAGGAGACCCCCGAGCAGACCCGCTGACCAGGCTCTCATCTAGCTGGCTGTAAAGGGGGACGGTTTAAGAGGGGGAGAGTTGTAACGCCCCGAAACTCAAAGGAGCAAAGGGGGACGTTTTGGGCCAGTTTTGGTTTCTGGCTGAAGGCAACACGGCTGGGACACGGGCGTGTCCCAGGGCGTGTCAAGTGTGTGTCGACACTTAGATCGCGAAGTCATCGAGTTAAACTCGACGATTCGTCGAGAAAGGGGCACACGGCCTGCGACACGGGCGTGTCGCAGGGCGTGTCGACCCGTGTCGACACTTAGCCGTGAAATCGTCGAGTCATACCCGACGATTCGTCGAGAATGGGCACACGGCCTGCGACACGGGCGTGTCGCAGGGCGTGTCGACCGTGTCGACGATCGTCCCGGGGAGTCGTCGAGATTCACTCGACGATCGTCGAGACAAGGCACACGGCCTAGGACACGGGCGTGTCCAAGGCCGTGTCATCGAGTCGTCGATCTCCACTCGACGAAGTGTCCCGTGTACACGGCCTGGGGGCCCAGCCGTGTCAAGTTGACACGGGCAAGGACACGGGCGTGTCCTAGAACCCATGCAGTGCTCGGGTTGAAAACGGGAGAAAATCATGGTGTACACGGCCGGCTACACGACCGTGTCAGCTGGAACACGGGCGTGTCAACTCGAACACGGGCGTGTTCGATACCCGTGTGCGGGTTCTGAAGATTCGATTTTGACGGCGAATGCGGCACACGGCCCTGGACACGGGCGTGTGCCAGGCGTGTTCGGTCCAGATTGGGCATTTCAGCCCCGAATCAAAGCCGCTCGTTTTCTTAGGTTGAGATCCGATGGCTGGGGGTTGTTCCTGAGAGGATATACCCGGGAGTTGACTTGAAATCCATCATTTTTCTTCACTTGATCATCTCTCCAAACCCTTGGAGAAAGAGGAAAGCCATTGGAGGAAGAGGAGCTAGATCCGCCATTGTAGGAGCTTCAGAGCTCCGAATCGCAAGCCGACTCCGGATCCACGGAGGCAACGCAAGTGCGGTGATTTCTATCCGATTACTTTTCGATGGCGCCAAAGAGGAACACAAGGGTAACGATCCTCATCTTGAGCACTAAAAGCTCTCTTTCTTAGCATCTTTCTTAGCATAGGAAGCCCGCTCTCGCGAGTTTGCGAAGAGTTGGAGGCGTTCCTTCGGGTAGATATGTAAAGTCCCCGTTGTTTAGAGTCCGTATGCGAGAACGGACATAGGCATTTTGGTTGAAGCCTACCCGGACATGTTAGTCCGGATCGGTGATGTTGCATTGCATAAGGCCGGAGAAGACTCCGTGCTATTAGTTGTTTTTCGGGTTTTCTACGCGGTATATTGCAGCAGGGAGCCTTGGGGACTAACCCAAAGGTGCACCCGGAAAACTGGGCGGATACGAGATCTTGCCAACTTGGAGGCCTGAGAGCCAAATCGAACATAACTGAGTTATGTGACTTGCGGTAGAATGGGACTCGGTGAAAGTTTGACCCGCGCAAATGGCTTAAATTGTCGTTGCGAAGTGAGCACGGGTTAGATGGAGCCGTACCCGCTTTATGTCGTCCGGTTAGAGCGACCTAAGGTTACATGGGACTCGCCGTTGGCATAGATGGGAGTCTTCGGTGGTCAATGGCTTAAATTGACGTGACCAATACCATGAAGACGAAATGCTCATAGGTTTGGCCGTCTTAGTGGCGGTGGTGAGTCCGGAATGTTAATGGCTTTAATTGACGTAACATCGACCGGTTCACCGAGAATGTGCCCTGAGTGCACGGGGCGTGTGGCCTTACGAGCCACCGTCTGTGATGTTATGGCTATGGTTTTATATTACTCGCTTATGCTAAGGAAATGCAGGGAAGGAGCATCGCCGCCCCGAGTTGGGGGCGGGATCGTTATAATTTGGTCAGCATTGCTGACCGTTGCCTTGTTTTGCCACCGTGCGGTGGATTGTTGTTGCTTGCAGGTGCAGCTGGACCAAGCGGTCAGTAGCGGGCTAAAGCCCTTTTTGCGAAGCTGGCCCTCGAAGGCCCAAGTAGAAGTGTTTACGGCTTTATTCATGTATGACCGGCCTGCGTGCCGTGGTTTGTAAAACATGTAACTTTCAAGTGAAACACTTTGTAAGGCCTTAAGGCCGATTTTGGGTATTTTGTATACATTCCTAATTATTGTATTAGTGGACATTCATGCTCCTATGCTGGGTTCTTGTTTACAACTTATATAAACTGTTTCCGCTAGAATGCTCTGTGTAGGACGTTGAGATTGGTTGGATGGTTTCCATAAGTAACCACCCGGTCTGTCTGTGGTATATGGCGTCAGGCCCCGGCCGGACCTACTACTATATGCTATGCGACGGATAGGGGGTGTTACACTGGCAGGGCTGTAGGCTCACTCGAGGGCAAGTCAAGCGGCGAGAGTTCATGGGGAGAAATATTCAGATTTATCACGAGATTGGTGGAAAATCCCTAGAAAAAGGAAGGATTGGGGATTAGGCCAGGGAGGAGGATCTCTGGTCGACACTCGACATGGGTGGTCTCGCCCATAGCGAGTGGGTCTTCCTTGTCCAAGGCATAGGCCTGGCGTAAAAAGGTGGGGCCTGTCATGTGGGGCGGCTTGTTTCCAAGGTCTTCAGCGCATGTTTATCTTACGGCGAGATGAGCACTAAGGGTCAGAAGATCCCTCGGGTGGTAAAGGCGAAGAGAGACCCAAGGTCTTGCGTTTTGGGCTAACTATCAAGCGAAACGGCAGAAGGAAGAAGCACAATAAAGTAACTTGTAAAAGTTAATAACAATATTCAGTTGGATCATCACAAAAGAGAATATCTCGCTATTCCTGAGGAAATGTTTATATCATGATTACAAGTACCAGACAAGATAATAAAGAAAAGAGGGGGGGGGGAGAGAAGTCCCCGGCATTGGTGTCTCCCTACTCCTCGCTGTCGGAAGATGAGCGGTCGTCCGTCTCGCCGAATAAGGGGGGGACCAGGTCGCAGACAGTGACCGTCTCGGCATCATCGCGCACCACCCCCAGCTCCTTCATCATTTTGAGAACAATCTCCGCTGTCTTGATATTAGAATCTCGGCAGAGGGCATCTACCTCGTCCACAGAGTAGCGAGAAGGAACTGGAAATTGGTCTGAAGGGGGTGCCGCGCTGTTCCGAAGACAGATATTTTAAGCTTTTAATTTCTTGTTCTCTCCCTCCAGCGCCTCAATGCGCGAGCGCATCCGGTCGGCAGTCTCGGCATCCTGCAGGAAGATTTAATGAATAAAGGACCATAATGAGGGGCGAGTAGGGCTAGCAAAGCGGCGGTAAGAACAATTACCACACCACCCTGACTCTGCGCAAGGAGGTTGTCGGCGACGACCAACCACTTCTCAAGGTCGTTGGACTTCTCACGTTCTGCGGCGAGACCGGCCTCCACTTCCTTCCATTTCCTATTGTTGAAGACCAGTCGGAGCGAGACCCGGTGCGCGAGCTCTAAGGAGCGAAATTGAGAGTGGGCGCTCTTCAGAATGAGGTCTCGCGACGTCTCATTATCCGCGGGCTCAGAGCCAAGGCCACCATATATCCCAAACCCTAGGGAGAAGGCGTGACTAGTGGGGGGGGGGGGGGTCCTGCTCTTTCCAGGAAGGAAGGAGAGTGGACACCGACACGCGGTTAGCGTCCTTGTCCCATAGGACCACCGGCTCACCGACAGCATCATCCGTCACAGGCCCCATGTTATAATTGGGGTGCGAGGTGGGAGCCGAGCGGCTGGAGGAGCCAGCCTCGACGGAAGGGAACTCAGCAGGCTGAACAGTGGTGGTGGCGGCTGGTTCTGACAAGACCTTCTCGCGGGTAGGCGAGACGGATAGTTGGGGAGGTGAGGGAGACCCTAAAGAAATGGGGGACAGGGATCCCGATAACTCTTTCCTTTCTTTGGGGTAGACTTTTTCTCCTTTTTAAAGGACACCGATTTCTTCACCTTCTTCTTTGGGCTGTGCCGAGAAGTGTCCTCGTCCCCGAGACTTTTCTTTAGGGTGGGTGTCAGCGTTTCCTTCGCGGACTCCGCCGCCATACTCGCTAAGGCGAGACCCCTGTTACTCTGGTAAGGAGGATGAACAGGGACGGTTCTCTCTCCTAGGCAGGTTGGTAGTCAGCATGAAACAAAAATTTACAATTCTAAGGAGAGGGGGGGGGGGGGGGGGCAGGAGTATACCTTCGCCGGGGAAGACAGCTGGAAGCGAGTCGAGGTCTCTCCTAAGGTAATTGACTTCGAATTTTTTCCGTGCGAAGAAGTCGTAGAGATCCTTCTCGGCACACCCAACCTTGGGGGTTTCATAGTAGCACTCAGCGGGGGACACCGGGGCGAGAGGGATGCCTCCCAAATCGCCGCGAATGAAGACGAAGCGAGTCAACCAGTGATGATTTTTGTTCGGTGTCTCACACACCTTTAGGCCTTGGCCAGTGGAGTAGGAAACGCCATCATCTTTCGCGTGATAGATGAACAACTTGCGAAAGGCAGTCAAGCTGAATTCGATGCTCTCTCGCCGCAGGTAGCAGGCGAAATCAACCAGCATAGAGATATCGTTGGGGTTGAATTGGGCAGGAACAACCCCGAAGTACTTAAAGACTAATTTGACCTCTGGCCAAAGGGGAAGTCACAGCCCCGCCTCGAAGTGCGAGACGGGGAAGGCCAGTTCGTTGGGGTAAAAAGTATTGATGCACTCGCCAACTTTGGGTGGCCGAGACAAGTATCCGTCAGCAAGGAACTCGCTGGCGAAGCGAGTATATTCTTCCTATGGTAGTCTGCCGAGAGGAAAATCGTGATCCACAAATTGCTTTCCGCAGTGGCTGCGGCCCTCACCTTCTTCCATCCTCTTCTTTCCCATAGCAGGCAAGAAGACAGAAATAGGGGAAAAGAACGATTTAGAGGGAGAGCAGGACGCGAGAAGCGTGTAGAGGAAGAGGGGCAGGCGGAAGCTCCGACCTAAAAGACAGCCAAGAATAACGGAAGTATGGGAATACCTGGATTTAAGAGGTATTTATAACAGATGAAGAAGAGAGAGGAGATCGAGTGGGAAAATCAAGCGGCGGGAAATGAAGAGGCAGCCCAACGCTTCGTCTCTCCCTCTCTCTCTCTAGAACCCAAGGGGCGAAGAGGCTGCAACAGATTTTTTGAAGAGTCAAAGCAATCATGAGACTGATTAATTAATGAATAATCACAACAATGATCAAAAACACGGCACGACATGACATGTAGACAAAATATAATAATGACAAATTATCTCATCCCGCGCGGGGGAAGCATCTCGTCCAGAAAATTTTATGCAAATTAATAAGTAATGAAATTAAAAATACAAGAGAACCTTGAGAAGGCGAGACGGGACCACGTCCGCTTAGTTCCTGACCCATTTCCAGCGGCCATCTTGACCTCCCGCGAATGGAGGGCGGCCAGGAAGATGAAAAGCGCGAGCGACGACCACGCCGCGGCGCGCAAGACGAAGGTGTTCATCCGTCTCGTTTAGGATGGCTTGGGGGTCTGTCCCATCCATTACGCCGTCGGCTTCCATCTCGGCAGAAAGGCGGTGGCACTTTGTTTCTAGCCAGTCCATGCGCCGGTCAGAGGCCTGCTTCTCCATCTCCATATCACGGATTATATGCGTGTATTTGCGGAACATCCTAGCCGTCCTCCGCTTCAGCTCCAGGGTCTCTATGGGATCACCCAAGTAGTCCTCGATCTCGTCAGGACGTGGAAGAGGCGAGAGGGGAGGAGACACGGGAGCGTCCTCAGTGTCGGATTCAAATTGGATGCCTGCACAGAGAGCGAGAAATCTTAAAGAAGGATGAGCTCGCGTGGGTTGGGTAAAAGAAGGCGAATTGGAGCAAAACCGAGAAGGGTAAGTTCTTACTTGGGATGTGAGGGTTCCCCACAACCCGCGAGAGGTTTTCTTTCCGCGAGATGGGTGGGGACGATGCCTCGAGCGAGTCGGCGCGCTGATGAGTTTGGTTGATAGCGTCAGGAGGATTTGCAGAAATAGGGGAATCAACAAAGTTTCCCTGTAAAAGCGTGATCCGTAAGCGGGACAAAAGAAGAGAGAGAAGAATGAGAAATTACCCGTCTCTCCCCGCGAGATGCGGGAAGATTATCTATTATCAAAGGGGCAGAGGAGGTCGCTCCAGCCGAGAGGGGAGGGCAGGCGGCCTTCATCTTCTTCAGGCGAGAGGATGGAGGGGCTGAGAGAGGAGTACGCCCCAGATCCGGGAACAGGGTGACCATGTTGGCTTTATTTCGCTTTCGCACCATCGTGAGGCGCTCACAAAAACTCTGGCTATGAGACATGCTGAAGGTCGAGGAAATTAAGGAAGATAAAAAGGGGGACCCTAATGAAAGCTGGGATCTCATATTTATAGGCCCCATGGGGGGGGGGGGGCACCAAATATTTTCATAAGCGAATACCAGCGTCACGAGCCTCAGTTGGACTTATCTTTCCGAGGTTAGGGCAACCTCAAAAAGAGCGGGGATTGTGTACAACCTTGGGCTCGCGAGAGGTGGCCCAACAAGCGAGAAGGGGAGGCTGGCGAGATGATAGGTGAGTGATACCAGGAGGCCCACCTGCAGGAGGCGGGATGTGGGATTCTCTGAAGTAGGCGAGACCTCCTAGGAGGCGAGATGGCCTACAGGGCGAGAGGCCGACGAGACGGACAGGGTGGTCGTCTCTCCCATCAGTGCCTTCCCCACTCGCCACATGGGAGAAGAGATGTTTTGAAATTTTTACCCCCAAGGAGGATTTTACCTTTTTTCCGCAGGTAATTTTACACTTCTACCCCTGGAGGTCTGCGCATAGCCCTCCAGAATAGAGGAGTTTGGCTGTTGGCAGACCCAGCCCAGGGTGTTTTGGTCATTTCAGGTTAGTTCAGAAGTGATATTTGCAGATCAGATTCAGAGGCCTATAAATAGACCGATAAGGTGCCTGAGAAGGTTGTTGAACCTTTCCATTATCTTCCTCACAGGCACCTAACTCAGCATTGGCTAGGGAGGGGAAGATTTTCAGTTCTTCTGGGAAAGAGGTGGGACCTTCGAAATAAGACCCCTCGGTCTGTTTTCAGGTCTCCGACTCACGTCAGGAGGACAGCTCAGGAAGAGTACGTGAGGGAAGCATCCTGTTTCGAACTTTAGGAGGAACCAAAAAGCTGGTTCCAACACTGACAAATAGAGGTAAATGGTATTTTGAGCCGAAATGGGCCAAACATTTAAAGCAGCGAGAAGTTATCCAGAAGTTCAAACATGATCCGAAGAACTACTAAGTCAATTGAGCCCAGTAAATACTTTCCAAAGCCATACCATTATTTTGAAAGACAAAGGCTGAAAAAAGAAGCCATTGCAAAAGCTAAAGCTATGGATGACAAAGGGAAGAAGGTTGCTGATGACAAGGTGCCTGAGGTGAAAGTAAAGATACAATCTTGAAAAGGCATAGTCATCAAAGAGCCAGAGCTGCCAAAAAATGTTCTTAGTTTTAAAATTTCATAAAAAACTTGATATGTAACTATATAGCTTGTAGCAGTAAACCTTGTGATAAACAATTAATGAAATTTTAGTTTACTCAGTAATTCTTGTGGTATTAATTAGGATTGCAATTGTTTGCCTTATTTTCTGATTCAGCATTATTGATTTTAAATATGTGTTTTTATCTGTGGTATTTCACATATTATACTGCACTGTACTTTTAAATGTTTCTATCATAATATATTTTTGGTATCATGTTTTATATCATTGAATTGGGATTATGACTTCTCCAAATATGGGGAGATTATTGGGTACATTGGTCACAATGTACTTGATTTGAAGAAGCCCTTTCAGTTCAATGATATATATATAGTTGTATTTGACGAATGTTAAGTATATGTGCGCAGGAAAATAAAGCTAAGTACAAAAGTGTCAAGTCACTAGACAAGTTTAGACACCTTTGTTAAGGATGTGCTGAGACAAGGAGAAAGTTGTGTCGACACTCAAGACTAGTGTCGACACACTTAAACAAGAAGTGCTGAGTCAAAGAGAAAGTTGTGTCGACACCCAGGACTTGGGTCGACACTATGATATGAGAAAACAACTGTGTCAACACTCAGGACTAGTGTCGACACACACTGCACAAGTTGTGTCGAGATAAAGAGAAGCTGTGTCGACACTAAGGACAAGTGTCGACACACTTTATACAAGAAGTGTCGAGACTGAAGATAACTCTGTCGACACTCAAGAGAAGTGTCGACATACTTCACAAGTTAAGTAAAGACTAGAAGAAAGCAGTGTCGACACTCAAAACTAGTGTTGACACATTCTACATCAGCTGTATCGAGACAAGGTGAAGGTTGTGTCGACACATTCAAAAGTATGTCGACAGCACTACAAGGTAAGTGTCGACACCCAGGACTGGTGTCGACACATCCAACAATCAAGTTTCAACACTTCAAGCAGATATGTCAAGTCAGAGGTTCTGACAACTGTCAAAACTGTCAGATATCAGTTATTAACCAGATCAACTGGTTACCTTTGACAGAGCCTATATAAAGGGATCAACTCTTTAGAAAAAATAGAGAGAAAAATTTGGCAAGTACAGATCTAAGAAGCTATTTGCTAGAATTCGGAAGTTGGAGAGAACCCAGATTAAGAATCGTCTTCAACACTCTTCAGCCTAGATCTACCCTAATTTCAACTTCAAGAAGATTTGAAAAGCTAAGAAGAGCAGGATCAAATCTATCACTTCAAGATCAAAGGAAGTAAACAGATCAGGATCAAATCAAGAAGCAGTGACCCATTCCTCTCTTGCTGGGTGACTTGTTCTGAATCAATCTCTTTTACTTTTATTAATTTGTAAGATCTACCTATAGATCTGAGTGTGTGAGAAATATTTTCTCTGAGATTGTAAGCATATGTTATAAAGGATGAGGTAGGGCAGAAATTTCCTGAGGTAGGAGAAGTGGGAATTTCTCTGCGTTGTAGGGCAAGTTTTCCTGAGAAGTAGGAGTGTGGATACATTCTGAGATCGAGTTATTGAGAAGAACTTGAGGTGTATGATCTTGGTGATCTGAGAGGTGAGACTTGTAAAGTCTGAGTTATAGGAGCCAGCTAGGCTCTGAGTTGTAAGATCTGAGGATTTGAGTAAAGGAAGGAGTTTGACCGAATCTAGTTCATTGTTAGATAGGCGAAGGGGGAAAGTGGATGTACTCATAAATTGGGGAACTACTATTAAACAGTATGCACTGTACATTGTATGCTATATTTGGTATGCTGTGATAGTTATAGATTGTGTTAAGATTATCCTGTTTATCTGGCTGTGATATTTAACTCAAAGAAAGTATATCTCTGAATTAAAAAAGGTAGCCAATATTCAAATTGGACATATTCACCCCCCTCTAGGTCACTTTCAATCCAAAACAAACATTTACATCTTCTCCTGAAGTCTTTCCTGGCCATTTTGTAAAATCTTTTGGCCAATAGACTCATGAGTTATTATTTTTCTGTAAGTTATTATTCCTCTTCAGTTGCTTGAAAAACAATACTCTTGTCCTTCTTCACTGAGGATAAATTCATTTGTTCAGCTTCCCTTGTTTTGATGAGATGTTCATATGATTTGAGCTTGTCCAACAAAGTTTCTGTTGTAATTTCATTCACACTTCTGGATTCTCTAATTGGCCAAATTCTTGAATCTCATTTTCTAGGAAAACACATGAGAATTTTTTCATTTACTTCTGTCAATATAATGTCTTTCTCCAAAGTTTTCAGTTTATTGATTATGAGACTGAGTCTTGTATACATATCAGCAACATATTATGTTTCTCCCTTTTTTAAATTCTCATATTTAGAAATCAGGTGAGACCTTCTATCTTTTCTTTCATCTGCTGATCTAGCTACCATTGCAATGAGGGAGTCCTAGATATCTTTTGCTGAGGTGCATTCATCAGCCTTCTAAAAACTATCATCAAACATTGTTTGGACTAGTATATTCATAGCCTTTGCATCAACAGTTCTCAGTTTTTTCTGAGCATCTGCCCATTCTGGAGGTGTTGTAGCACTGGTGCTTGTTGCTGCCAGTGGTGGAGGTGGACCTGTCAAAATTGAATTGTAGATATCATCATCAATAAAATTCATATATAACCTAATCCTTGCCTGTCATAGTGCAAACTTATTAAGATTATAAACAGGAGGTCTAGTGCTTGCGTACTCCTAATTTTGTGCCATGAAAAATTTATCAGTGATCTAAAAACAAACTTCTAGGTAAAATAAGATCTATTGGATCTGTCAATTCAGGTGTTAGCCTGTAAAACCAAAACTAACCTCCCTTTGATACCAATTGAAAGTAAAAGAGATAGATCTAACTTTACTCCGGAGGGGGGGGGGGTGAATAGATTATTTTTAAAACTTTAATTTTATTTTTATAGCAGTTTTAAAAACTAGTGATATATATATATAAATAATATACATATCACACAAATAGAAAGTAACAATCACAGATGACACAAAGATTTTATAGAAGTTCACCAATAAATCTGGGTACGTCTACTCTTCTACCACCCAGGTAGAAATCCACTACAGGTTTTTGCTCATGTGTCCTATCACTAGAAGAGTCTATTTTCTAAGGGAGATTTAACAACCCTTTGAGATTTTGATCAGGTACCAAAAAACCAAACTTAAGTCTTTTGATTAGGTGACTTATGAACCAAGTGTAAACTTTTGAAGAGAGTTAAAACCTTGTACACAGTTTAAGAATAAACTAAAAGAGTTAGATGCTGTCTTCTATGTCAAGTATCTCTGAGAAGACTTAGTAGATGATGTTGTACAAAGCTTCTCCTGATTTGAATAGAGATTGTGATCAAGAGAGGAGACTTTTCTTCAGGGTTGTTGGAACACCCTATTACTGATTTGGGCAAGGATCACTATGTCTCTTAGGAAACCTGTCTTGACCTCATTGTATAGATCTAAAGGTCAATTAGAATTGAGTCTAAGGGTTAGTAGTTAGGTTTGGAAGCTGCCCTCAAGACTAGAGATTTCAGTTCAGGAGACCAAGTCATTTCGTCGAGCTCAGTATGACGAATCTCCGAACTCCATTCGACGATCGATAAGCTCACTTCGACGAATCGTCGAACTCCATTAGACGATCTCTGAGCTCAACTTCAACGATTCGTCGAACTCCATTCGACGATCTTCGAGCTCAGATCGACGTTCTTGTCTCATGTTTGTTTCTCTATCTCTGAGCTCAGTTCAACGATAGTTGAGCTCAGATCGACGATCTCTGTTTCAGTCCAAGACCAGTCTATGAGCTTAGTTCAACGATAGTGGAGCTTAGTTTGATGTTTTTCTGGTGAGATCGACGTTTTCCAAGATTCAAATCCAGACAGTTATAGAATTATTCTCAGCATTTATTTCAAGGATCTTGTAGCCGTTTTCAATTAATCTGGAGCAAGTTTCAAGGGATTTTCAAAGAAATATTTTTATTGGACTTTCCTCCAGAAGACAAATGCAGTTAAAGAAGTCATTTATGACGGGCTAACGACTATCTCAGACAGAGAAATATTCATTCAGATCTAAGGAATAAAAGATCAGCTTTTTCATTCCTGCTGCAGAATATAGAACAACATCATCAACAACAACTTTTACAACATTCACAACAACAAAAAGAGAAAGAGTTGAAGATATTCTCAGTCTTAGAATTCATACAAGAACACCATCACAAAAGGAGATCAACACACTGAAATTTTCAGATCTCTCTTGATTCTAGTGTTCAAAGGCCATCATCATTCAAGACTCCAGACACCACACATTTCAGTTGCTGCTGAAATCATCTTTTGCTGGAGATCAAATTTTTTGAAGGCCTATCACCCTACTGCAAAGCTTCACTTCCTGAACAACTCAAGATCTCAGGGGGAGCTTTGACAACATCCACTATCTTCTCTCTGATTGTTGACAGAGAAGATCATCTCATCCCTTTATCTCTCTCTCTCTGCTGTAAAGGGTTTATCAAACTCCCTTCAAAAGTTTGTGCTGGTTTCTAAGATCTTGTCAAAACTCAGTGGTGGCAAGACACCTGATCAAAAAATCTGGTTTGGTTTTTGAGCACCTTATCAAAGCTCATTGGTGCCCAGGACACCTGATCAACTCATCCTGCAGTAGATTCCTACCTAGGTTGGTAGAAGAGTGGATGTACCCAGGTTGATTGGGGAACCACTATAGCTCCTTGTGCCATCTGGTTGCTTGTCTTTCTTTTGTTTCTAGTTGTGGTTTGTGATTGCTTTGCGATTAGATAGTTGCTGTGTTTGTTTACTTTATTTCATTTGCTTCCCTGTTCACTTAGGAATACAACAACTGTTGTAAAAAGTTTTTAGCAAGCACCATACTCTATTCACCCCCTCTAGAGTATATCAGATCTAACTTGCACTTTCAATTGGTATCAAAGCGAGGTTGGTTAAAAATACCACATCTTCCGAGGTTGGTTAAAAATACCACATCTTCTGAGATTGGTTAAAAATACCACATCTTCCGAGGTTGGTTAAAAATACCACATCTCAGTGGTTGCACAGGCTAACACCTGAACTCAAAGATCCCTCAAGTTAAATCTACTTGTTGTAAGTTTGTTATTAGGATCATTTCTTCACAAAACATGGCCCAAAACAAAGATTATGCTAGCACCAGACCTCCAGTGTGCAATCTATCTAAGTTTGCACATTTTAAGGCAATGATTAGACTGTACATGAACTCTATTGATGAGGACATTTTCAATTCTGTTTTGACAGTGTGTCCAAGACCTCCAGAGAATACAAGTACAAGTGCTGTTCCACCTCCTTCAGGAACAGATGCAAAAATAAAGAAATGGAAATTGGCCGATGCAAAGGCTATGAACATTGTAGTCCAGGCTATGTCTGATGAGATATTCCAAAAGGTAGCTGAATGCAACTCAGCAAAGGACATCTGGGATAAGCTATCTGAGATAGTCTCAGGATCTGCTGATGAGAGAAAAGACAGAAGATCTCACCTCATAACCCAATATGAGAATTTCAAGAAAGGAGAAGCTGAGTCAGTAGCAGACATGTATAATAGACTCAGTCTCATAGTCCATGAGCTGAAAACTTTGGACAAGGAGATCTCATTGACTGAGCTAAATGACAAAATCCTAATGTGCTTCCCAAGCACTTGGGACTCAAGGATCTGGCCAATCAAGGATGTCAAAAGTCTCAATGAGATCACAACTAAAGCTCTCTTGGGCAAGCTCAAGTCATATGAGCTGCTCATCAAAAATAGAGAAGAAGAGCAGAAGGCTGCCTCACCAGCTACAAGAAAAGAAAAATCAATAGCTTTCAAAGCCATTGAAGATCAGCCTGAAGACAAGGTCACAGGCAATGAAGAGCTGCTAAGCCTACTGGCCAAAAGATTTTACAAAATGGCTAGAAAGGAATTCATGAAAAGATCATATAGAGAGCATGACAAGCCAATGTATGATAAATCAAATAACAAAGAGATTATCTATTTTGGTTGCAGGAAACCAGGCCACATTGTGCCTGACTGTTCAGAAAATAAAAATAAGGACAAAAAGGACAGGAAAGAAAGGAGAAAAGAAAAAGACTTCAAGAAGAACATCAATGGCAACCCCTCCTTCAGCAAGAACAAACATACAAGGAAGGGATTTGTTGCTGAAACTTGGAGTGAGACAGAAGAAGAATCTGAAGCTTCATCCAGCTCAAGTGATGATGAGGATGATGCTGAAGAAAAAGAATTCTGCATGATGGCTATCAATGCCTCACAACATAATTCTGATGCAGAAGAGTTAGAATCTGAATCAGAGACTCAATATGAAGAGGACCAGGTAATAAGTTCTTTTGATTTTAACTCTGAGGACTTCAAGTATGAGTTTAAAGGCTATGTTTAGACTTATTAAAATCTAAGAAGGAAATCATTTCTCTCAGAAATCAGTTATCTGAACACAGTACCTTAAAATCAGAAAACCTCAAACTCTCTGAGGAGTTGGAATGCTGTAGGGAGCAGATAGCCTCACTGAAAAGTGAACTATCAGAGGCCAAAAAGTTTGAAGAATCCCTCAATGAGAGAAGTATCAAACTAATGGACATCACAAGCACAATGAACTCAAGGTTTAATAGTACACTGGGCTTGGGTGCTTCATCTAGCCAACCTATAGTATTAACAACCCCAATAAAGTTTATCTCTGATAAAGGTAAGTGAGTTTTAGAGGTAGCCAGGAAAAATTCTGACTTACCTAAGAAAACAAGAGTTCAACAGAAATCGTCGAACGGAGCTAGTCGATTGTCGAATGCAGATCAACGATCTCAGGCTAAATCGTCGAACTCAGGTCGACGATCTCTAAACCCTGAACTCTGCCACAGTCGATCTTCGAATGGAGCTCGACGATCTGGCCCAAGATCGTCGAACCCAGCTCAGCGATCGTCGAGCAGAGATCAGAGTTTTGAAAACTTTTTCAAAGGTAAATCAAATTCCAGACCTAGAGGTCCTTCATCCCAAAGATTTAACCCTTATACTGAGTGGATAATACCTCCAAGGAGATATCATCCTGAAGGCTATAAGAGTCAACCAGGGATATCTTTTATTTCTGAATTCAAAGGTTATCAACCCAGGCCCAAGGTAAACTAGGTCAAAAACAAGTAAATTATTTTATGTGCAGGTGAAGACCTATCCAACATCAAACCAGCAATGGTATCTGGATAGTGGGTGCTCAAAGCACATGACAGGAAACAAGGACAACTTCACATCCTTCAAAGCCAAGCTTGGACCCAAAGTAATATTTGGTGATTCAAACTTTGGACTAACAAAAGGATATGATGCAGTCCAGATTGGCACAGTCACATTCAAGAAAGTAGCCTATGTGGAAGGACTGAAGCACAACTTGATCAGCATCAGTCAACTATGTGATGAAGGCTACCAAGTGACTTTCAACAAATCCTTATGCAAGATCAAATCAGAGGACAACACAACTGTGTTGACAAGTAAAAGGAAAGGTAACATCTATTTAGTAGACTTTCTTTCAATAGAAGTCGATATTTGCATGTTTAATTTTATTTGTAGACCTAATGAGTTATGGTATAAGAGATTAGGACATATAAACCTTAGAACCATTGCTAGGCTATCCAAGGACAACCTTGTTAGAGGACTACCTTCTGGCCCCTACAAGAAGGAAGGACTCTGCAGGGCTTGTCAATTAGGTAAGCAAACCAAAAATAGTTTCAAGTTACTTAATAAGAGTGATTCACCTAGGATTTTGTATCTGTTACACATGGATCTTTTTGGACCCATTACAGTACAAAGCTTAGGAGGGAAATCTTATACTTTAGTGGTTGTAGATGACTTCTCTATATTCACATGGGTGTTCTTTCTGAGAAAGAAGTCTGATAACTTTAAGTGTTTGACAGAGTTTCTCAAATGCATACAGAGTGAGTTCAATATTCACATTGCCCTGATCAGAAGTGATCATGGGGCAGAGTTTGATTCTCTTCTTATACAAGAGTTCTGTCAGAGTGAATGGATCAGGTACACCTTCTCAGCTCCTAGAACTCCTCAACAAAATGGGGTAGCTGAAAGGAAAAATAGAACCCTTATTGAATCTGCCACTATATTGTTGTCAGATGCTCAACTTCCTCTATCCTTTTGGGTAGAGACAGTGAACACCTCCAACTATGTGTTGAATAGAAGTTTAATACATAAACTGAAGGGCAGGACTCCCTATGAATTACTCAAAGGGAAGAAACCTAAAGTAGATTACTTTAAATGTTTTGGTTGTATTTGTTACATTCACAATAATGACAAGAAATACTTAGCAAAATTTCAAGCTAAAGCTGATGGAGGAGTGTTTTTGGGATACTCCATGATCAGTAAAGCTTATAGGGTATATAATAAATCAACTCTCAAAATTAAAGAATCCGTTCATATATCTTTTAATGAATCTAACATGTCTTTCAAGGAGAAGAATACTTCTACCATAGAACCTTTGCAGGTACACTCTCTTGCAGAAGACCTGAACAGGTTACAAATTACTCAAAAAGATGAAAGCAGTAAAGATGAAGAAGACATTCAACATCTTGAAGAGAAACTTCTTGAAGAGCCAGTTGTTGTACCACCAGAGGAAACAACAACACAGGTTGGTGAACAATCAACATCCCCTGTTGATTTAGTAACATTAAGAGACCATCCAATTTCCCAAGTGATTGGAGACATCTTAGCTGGTGTGCAAACCAGAAATCAGGTCAACCAAAACCTAATGCACACTTGCTTCCTTTCTCAAATTGAACCTCAATCCATTCAAGATGCAGAGCAAGATCCACACTAGATCATTGCAATGCAAGAAGAGTTGCATCAATTTGAAAGGAACAAAGTTTGGGAACTAGTACCAAGGCCTAAGGATCACTCCATTGTTGGAACAAAGTGGGTGTTCAGAAACAAATTGGATGATCAAGGAGTCATTGTAAGAAATAAGGCAAGGCTAATTGCTCAAGGGTACTCTCAAGAAGAATGGATAGATTATGACCAAACCTTTGCACCAGTTGCAAGGTTAGAGACCATAAGAATCTTCTTAGCATATGCAGCACACAAAGGATTCAAAGTATACCAGATGGATGTAAAGAGTGCTTTTCTCAATGGAGATATCAAAGAAGAAGTTTATGTCAGACAAACCCCAGGTTTTATCTCTTCAACTCATCCTGATTATGTTTTCAAATTGCATAAAACATTATATGGTCTAAAGCAAGCTCCTAGAGCATGGTATGAGACCCTAGCATGCTTTCTTCTGAAAAATGAGTTTATAAGGGGTAGAGTAGACCAAACTCTTTTTATTAGAACCCATAAGTCCCATACCCTACTAGTACAAATCTATGTAGATGATATTATATTTGGTTCTACTGATTCAAATTTGTGCAGAAGGTTCTCCAACCTAATGCATTCTAAATTTGAAATGAGTAGCATGGGTGAGCTATCCTTCTTTCTAGGATTGCAAATCAAACAACATGGTGAAGACATATTTATTTCTCAAATCAAGTATGCAAAAGAATTGGTTAAGAAATTTGGTATGTCTGAAGCATCATGTATGAAAACACCTATGCCTACTAATGCTGTATTAGATGCTGATGAACATGGGAAACCTATTGATCAGACGACATACAGAGCAATGATTGGCTCTTTATTGTACCTTACAGCTAGTAGACCTGACATAATGTTTGCTACATGCATATGTACTAGATTCCAATTAAGCCCTAGAGAGTCACACCTAACCTTAGTAAAAAGGATTCTTAGGTATGTAAAATGTTGTCCAAATCTAGGTCTCTGGTATCCAAAAGATTCAGCATTTGACTTAACTGGATTTTCTGATGCTGATTATGCTGGATGCAGAATAGACAGGAAAAGCACAAGTGGAACTTGTCAGTTTCTTGGTGACAGACTTGTCTCCTGGTTTTGCAAGAAACAAACATCTGTGTCAACTTCAACTGCTGAAGCTGAGTATATGGCTGCAGGTAGTTGTTGTTCACAAATCTTGTGGATTCAAAACCAACTCCTAGACTATGGCTACAACTTAGAGAAGTCAAAAATATTTTGTGATAATACCAGTGCTATTTCCATAGCACAAAATCCAGTCCTCCATAGTATGACAAAACACATAGAAATTAGGCATCACTTTCTAAGGGATAATGTTGAGAAAAATAAAATTGAACTTCAATATTTCCCAACTGATTTGCAAAGGGGAGATATCTTCACCAAACCCTTGGATGAAAAGAAACATACTTTCTTCCTGAATCAGTTAGGAATGTTAGATGGAGGAAGTCTAAAATAAGATCCAAGATTTTAAAACTCTAAAATTGACCAAGACTAGACAAATCAAAATGCTTTTTCTAGTGTATAGTGTGTTTCTGATCTTTGAACTGCGCTCGACGATTTTCCCCCAGATCGTCGAACGGAGATCGACAACTTCCGAAATCGTCGACCAGAGTTCAGCGCTTCTCAGATAGTGCTAAACTATCTTTCTTCAGGTCAGCGATCGTCGTGCGGAGCTCGACGCTTTTGTTTTCTTAACTATCGTCGAACGGAGCTCGACGCTCTCCAATATCGTCGAACGGAGATCAACGCTATTAATGACCTTTCAGTTTCCTTTAGAAGCCTAGATCGTCGAACAGAGTTCAACGATCTTTCCTTTTCTGCGTCGAACCCTAATATAAAACTCATTTTTCGGCCGTCGTTCTCCCTTTGCGCTTTCATACTTTCTGCAAATTTTCTCTTTCTCTCCAAACTTCTCTACACTTGGTCGTTTGTTTGTTCGTTTTTGCAGGAATCAATGGCAGTTTCAGTCGCCATCTTGGACGCAATGAAATTTGATGCTAGATTTGACATCGACATGGATTCGTTCAACAACAGTGATCAAATCTTCCAGGACATTCTGAAACTTTTCAAAGAACAACAACTAGTTACCATAATGACTACCAATATCAAATTAGCTGCATATGAGATTAAGGAATTGGTGTATACTGCTCATAACCGGATCAGAATACAGTGGTTGGAACAATCTCAGGAACCCAGGTATCCCTAACACTTGCTGCCTTGACAGAGGTTTTTGAATTGAAATCTGGAGAAGACTCTGTTGAACTTTCTAGAGATGAGTTTTCTAATATGCTTGAAAGGATGGGTCACTTAGAAGCAAACCCTAGCAAGTTGCTTAAGAAAAATATGTCTGTTGAGTACAGATTCCTAGCTGATGTTGTTGGGAAGGTATTGTTGGACAAACACTCAGCTCATGATACCATATCCAGGTATCGGCTCTTCTTGATGGGTGCCCTAGTGGACAAGAAACAACTGAACTGGGGAGAAGTTTTCTTTGACTTGATTAAGAAGAAGATTAACAAGAATTTTGTTAATTTTGGAAGGATATTAGTGCTGTTTCTTCAGAATAGATGCCCTGCACTGCTAGTTTCCAGTGGGATGCACATCAATGCCTCCAAGAGGCTCACCTATGCCCTATTTGGAAAATGGGACAGGCAGATTGTGAAGCCCAGCAGGCCCTCTGCAATTTCTACTTCAGGCACAAGGACTACTCCAGTTACCTCCCCTCAGGTTTCTGCCCCTGCAGAAGACTTGCCTGCTTCATCTTCTCCTCCTTCACCTCCTGTTTCATCTACCACAGTCACATCCACCATCATAATCTCGACCCCATCTCCAACGTCAATTCCCTCTCCAACTCCACAACTCCAGAAGAACTCTTCCATCCTATACATCACTACCCACACCTAGACATTGACTCATCCTCTCACATTCCATCTTTCAAACTTATAGATGATTCTTATTTGGATGATTCTCCCTCATCCCCTACTGAGCCACCATCTTCATCCACCTCATACCAACAACTACTTCAGGACATAATTGCACAACCATCCTTCACACCATCTGTTTTCATTCCATTATCTTCCATTTCCACAATTCCCATCTCTCAACCATCATTTCCACCATCCACAAGTTCTCCACCAACATCTCCTGTTGCTCCAACTTCAACTCCTACCTCTACTCAAGTCCATCTTGAGCAAGTTGATCTTCCAACTCTTGCAGACAGGCTCTATGAGCTGATAGCTCCCAGGCTATCCCTCTTGCTGGAGACCTCTGTAGCTCCTCTTCTAAAAACAGTTCAGGAACTGTCTGTCAGGCCTTCTTCCATTCTTCCTCCTTAGGCAATCCCTTCTTATGGGTGCCTTGATCCAGTTCTCACTGAATCTAGGCAGGGGGAGATGCCTCATGAAGTTGAAAGATTGCCTGCTGCTGCTGTTACTTCAGTACAAGCTCAAGCTACAGTACCTCCAGTTGCAGTTCTCACAGTGGACCTCAGGTCACTGTTATCAGCTTTTTATTCTGTATACTTCTCCTGCCTGCCAGTCCAACAATCTGAAGATCTCTCTAAGGCCATTGTGCCTATTTCCAGCTGTGATACCAGCTTAATAAGCTCTTTTATAAACTCCCTCTATACTTCTGCTCCTTCTATTTTTATTGCTCTTACTGCTGCTGCTCCTACTGCTAATGTTGATATTTCTGTTAGTTCTGTTACTGCTGTTTTAGTATCTGAAGATATGCATATGACAAAGGCATTTGATCTTGAGCCTGCTGTTACTGCTGCTGTCACTCCTTCTGCAGTTGATTTTCCAGTTTCATCTGATACTACTGTTGTTGTACCTTCTGTTTCTGAAAGTGTTGTTTCTGAAAGTTTTGTATCTGAATCTGCTCATGTAATTTCTTCTATCAGTATTGCTTCCACCCCTCTTCCTGCTGTTGCTGCTGCTACTGTTGCTGTCTCTGCTGTCTCTCCTGCTCAGTCACAACAACAAAAAGATTACCTCAAAAGGATTGATGCAGTGTATGATAATCCTCCAAACTCAGACAGTGATCAGTTTAGGACTGACTCAGATGATTCCTCTGCTACAATTGCAAGGAAAAGGAAAGCCAGAAGCAAAGCTATGAAGAGAGTTCCTCCAGAAAAAGTAAAAGACACAAATGACATTCCGTACTACATACTGCATAATTGCCCTATCACAGAACCTTGGATGCAATATTCCAGGAATCAACTGAAAGCTATGAAGAAGAAGAGAAAGTATGACAAAGGATCTTCCCAGTTCAATCCTCCTCCTCCTCCTTCACCTGATGCAGGTGCAAGTGGAAGTTCTGCATTTAAATCCTCTGCCAGAAGCCAAAGCTCATATCAACCTCAAGGTAGATCCCAGTACAGAGGTAGTCAATCTAGAGGCTACCAGTCAAGAAGAGGAAATTACAGAGGAAATCAAAGAGAATTCCAAGTTTATTCTAAAGGATATTCCAGGTAACATCCATATTCAAGGGAAGGACAAGGTCCATCTGACATAACTTCTGGTCCCTTTCCTTATAAGCTGAAAGAACTAGTCTCTTACAGAGCTCCTCCAGATAATCCTTCAAATAGATATGAGCCTTGTAATACCCCGAAAATTGTAGTTGAGTCGGTCGCGAAAAAAGGGATTTTTGGTCCCTGTATAGGGGTACACGGCCTAGGACACGAGCGTGTCCAAGGCCGTGTCTGGCTGGTGATTTTTTGGCCATTTTCATCCCGAGAAGGACACAGTCAGGAACACGGCCGGATGACACGGGCGTGTCATCCGACACGGGCGTGTGCCAACCCGTGTCCCTACCCGTGTGCAGTTGGGTCGTGTCCGTTGCCGTGGCAGTTATGCGTGATACGCCCCCGAACATGGGCGTGTCGAGGAACCAGACACGGGCGTGTCAGGTGAGACACGGGCGTGTCTTGGCCCGTGTGCGTCTCTCAGTTCGACGATCATTCCTGGATCGAGGCACACAGCCTGGGACACAGCCATGTGCCAAGCCGTGTTCGGCCCAGGTCTGGAGAATTTTATGCAGATCTGAGCCGTTCGTTTTCTTTAATTAAGATCCGACGGCCCAGATGAGATCCTGCTCTGTTAAGGCCGGGAATAGGAGGTTAATCCCTTATTTTCTATCCAAAGCTTTCTCCTTCCAAGGTGAGAGAGAAGAGGAAGAAGAAGGAGGTTTTCGGCCGCCGGCGGAGCACCGGAGCACCGTTTCGAAGTCTGAGAGCAGATCCGTGGAGGGAAGGTCGTTGCGAAGAGTTCTGTCCGCGTCGTTTTTCCATGGCGCCAAAACGGACTACAAGATTAACGATTCTCAACTTGAGCATGTGAAGCTCTTTCTTTCTGTATAGGGAATCCCACTCCCGCGAGTGTGCAGTGAGTGCGTGGTGTTCCTTGGGGTTGATATGAATAGTCCCCCTTGTGTTGCATATAGAGCCCAGAATCATAAGTACGGGCATATGCATTGTGTGTGAAGCCTACCCGGACGTGTACCGTCTGGATCGGTGATGTTGCATTTGCTATGATTTGCCGGAGAAGACTCCATACTTTGGGTTTTTCGGGTTTCTACGCGGTAGATTGCAGCAGGGATCCTTAGGGGTTAGCTTCAAGGCGCACCCGGAAAATTGAGCGGAAACATGTTCTGCTAACTTGGCGGTCTGGGAACCGACCTTGATCATAACTAGGTTATGAGATTATTTTGGAAAATTTTGGGATCGAAGAGAAGCTTGGCCCGCGCATAGGACTTAAATTGTATATGCGGCGTGAGCAACGGGCAAGTGGAATTGGACCTAGGCTATGTGGTACGGTGCGAGAAATCCGAAAACGGGCACTGGCCGTAGGCATAGTCGGAGCCTTAGACGGTGGTCAGATAGGCTAAATGCTCACATGTTGTTGCCATCCTGGGGGTGGTGGTGAATGCACTGATTGGTCAGGATTCACCATGAATGTTCCCTGAGTGCACGGGGTGTTTGGCCGTGCGAGCCTACACCTGTGGCGAAATATAATTGCGCTATATTATTTTATTGGACTAATGCTATGCAGGGAAAGAGCACCGCCGTCCCGAGTCAGGGGCGGGGTCGTTATAATTTGGTCGGCTTTTAGCTGACCGTTGCCTTGTTTTCCACCGTGCGGTGGTATGTGCTTGCAGGTGCTGCGGAGCCGAACGCCAAATAGCGGGCTGGAGCCCATGTTGCTGTGCTGGCCCTAGAAGGCCGTAGTATAGTTGTTTTTACATTTATCATGTGTGGCCGGCCTGCGAGCCGATGTATGTAAGACATGTTATATTAAGTGAACATTTGTAAGGCCATAAGTCCAAGTACCCATTTCAGTGTATTTGGGGTTTCTTTCCTGTAGTTGCAATTGTGGACATTCATATTTGATGGATTTAAGTTTGGGTTCTTTCAACTTTAAAAACTTCCGCTAGAATGCTCTATGTAGGACGAGTAGTCTTAATTGGATGGTTTGATTATTCACTTGGTAATCCTTCCGACTGTCTGTGGTATATGACGTCGGGTTCCAGCTAGACCTTCTGTTATATGCCATGCGATAGATGGGGGTGTTACAATTTGGTATCAGACTTCTGGTTATGGTCAGGCTTAAATGAATTCGTGGGCGAATTCTTTTAAGTGGTGGTGAGCACATGTGTGCTTCATCATTATAACATCAAAAGAACCCATGAATGTCTACTTAGGAATGAAAAATACACTTGTTTTGTGGAACCTGAGTGTTCCAATGATTGATTTTAGCAATTTATTTGTCGTCTAATCGTGTGTCTTTACTACTATAGGCAGCTAGGAGCGGTGCTGGTCGGTCAGAGCATCCGCAAATAGCAGAAAGTAGTGCACCAAGGGACGTGCCTGCTACACCTCCTTCAGTGGAAACCATCAGGATGGTGGCTGAGGCCGTGTTCGCAATGATAAATGACCAACCTGCAGGGCAAATGCATCGCGCACCTCCTGTGAATGAGCAAGAACCGGTTAGGGCGGCAGAGCCGAGAGTAGTGGAACGCGCAGCAGTGGAGTGGTAGAGCTGAGAAGAACTACGGAGAGGCAGCTAAAGCATGTGATGGGATTTAATCCTCCGAGGTTTAATGGGGTTGGAACGCCAACTCAAGCTGAGGACTGGCTCTCTTCTATAAAGAGGGTCTTAACGGCCACAATAACTGAGGAGTGGCAGAAGACCACCATAGCGACTTTTCTTTTGAAAGGTGAAGCGAGGCTGTGGTGGGACGAGATGGAGTTTCATCTTCTAGTGGGAAGGCAACTTGCGGATGTGCTGATGGAGGAATTTTCAAGATTGTTCCTAGCCAGATTTGTACCCTCTGCTCAGAAGTTTGAGATGGAGAATCAGTTTCTCGGGTTGACTCAGGGATCCAGAAGCGTGGATGAATATCTGCATGAGTTCACACGGTTGGGTGGTTATGCTGGTGCTATGTTTACAGAAGAAGAGAGGAAGACCAACCGATTCTATGAGGGCCTTCGCGGCGATTTACAGTTACTCCTTGCTGGGCCTAAGGTGCTGGGCTTCCTAGCCTTGGTCAATTCAGCCCGATCGTTGGAGAAGGTTGCGCAGAAAGTTCAAGAGAAGAAGGACCCAGGAGAAAGGAAGACCGAGTTCAAGGTGCTAAATAATAAGTCAAGTTTACGCAGGTGGAACAAGAAGTGGAGGACTTTAAACTTAGCCCCTTCAGCTGATGCGTCGGGGGCAACTTCAAGTCGAGTCCCCGGAGCTTGCTACAATTGCGGGAAGACAAGGCATTTTGCTCGGGAGTGTTGGAGCGGACGTTCAAAGTCGGAGAGGAGACCTGGAGCAACTTTTGAGGAGAAAGGGAAGGCGGTGGAGTCAACCACATCCCATCATGCTCCATCCCAGCCTAGAGTATACAACCTTGGTCTGCAGGAGGCCATAAAGCAAGTGGACATGGTGACAGGTATGAGTTAAATTACAGTGGTTTAACTTTTATAGTTGTTACCTTTGTATTTGTTAGCTTACGTTTGTTAGTGCTAGGCTTTGTGTTAATCTTTGGGTTTCCGGCAAGAGCCCTTTTTGATACGGGAGCATCACATTCCTTCTTGTCCGAAAAATTCATATCGCGCATCGGAGTTCCATTCTCGATGGCAGAAAACAAGTTGGATGTGTTGTTGCCTAATGGGTGCTCAATGCGTGCGGATAGGATTTGCGTTGTGAAGGTTCAGATTGGAGACCCGGAGTTTGATTTGCGGGCGTTGATTCTACCATTAGTGGAGTTCAATGTAATCTTCGGCATGGATTGGCTCTCGGAGCAGAGTGCATGCATTGATTGCAACCATAATGAAGTCAAGTTGAGTCTGGACACTGATCGTGAGACTACTTTTGCGGGCATGAAGGGGTTAGGGAAAGTTCTAATGTCGGCCCTTCAGGTGTTCAAGGCAGTTCGGTCTGGGTCAGAACTGTATGTCACTCTAGTGAAGACTTCGACGCCTAAGCCTAGTTTGGACAACATCGCAGTTGTGTCCAAGTATCCTGATGTGTTTTCAGATGATCTCCCAGGAGCCCCTCCTCAGCGGGAGATAGACTTTACTATAGAGTTGGTACCGGGTGCCAAACCGGTGTCACGCTCCCCCAATCGGATAGCTCCAAGAGAAATGGCAGAGTTGAAGGTGCAACTGCAAGAGTTGCTAGAGCAAGGTTATGTGCGTCCAAGTTCGTCGCCTTGGAGCGCACCAGTTCTCTTTGTCAAGAAGAAAGATGGGAGCTTGCGGCTTTGTATCGATTATCGGGAATTGAACAAACTTACGAAGAAGAACAAATATCCAATCCCGAGGATTGACGATCTGTTTGATCAGTTGGTTGGATCAACAGTATATTCGAAGTTAGATCTGAAGTCCGGTTACTATCAGTTGAGGATAAGGGAGAGCGACATCCCAAAGACAACATTCAGTACGCGGTTTGGGCATTACGAGTTCACGGTCATGCCGTTTGGGTTGACGAATGCGCCATCCGTGTTTATGGATCTGATGAATAGGACGTTCAGAGAATACCTGGATCATTTCGTGATAATATTTATTGATGATATCCTGGTGTATTCGCGGTGCGAGGAGGATCACTACAAGCATTTACATATGGTGTTGGAGACATTGAGGAAAAGTCAGTTGTATGCAAAGTTCTCCAAGTGTGAATTCTGGTTATCCTCGATAGCGTTCCTTGGTCATGTTGTCAGTGGAGAAGGAATAGATGTGGATCCGGCAAAGATAGTGGCGATACGAGAGTGGCCTACTTTGACTACGGTGGCAGAGGTCCGGAGTTTTCTGGGGCTTGCTGGCTACTACAGGCGCTTTGCAGAGAACTTCTCGCGGATAGCACTACCACTCACGACGTTGACAAGAAAGGATCAGAAGTTTGTGTGGTCTCTGGAGTGCGAACAGGCTTTTAAAGAGTTGAAGAGGCGGTTGACCACGACGCCTATTTTATGTTCACCAAGTGGAACCGAAGGGTTCGAGATCTATAGTGATGCTTCAGGCAGTGGTTTGGGCTGTGTTCTGCTACAACATGGGAGAGTGATAGCTTATGGTTCACGACAACTGGAGGTTCACGAGAGGAATTATCCGGTCCACGACTTAGAGTTAGCGGCCGTGATATTTGCTCTAAAGCTTTGGAGGCACTATCTGTACGGTGTGAAGGTCGATATTTACACCGATCATAAGAGTTTGAAGTACCTGTTGTACCAAAAGGACCTGAACATGAGGCAGCGGAGGTGGATGGATTTCTTAGGGGACTACACCTTCAAGATACATTATGTGCCTGGGAAGGGAAATAAAGTGGTGGATGCGTTGAGTCGTAAGATTCCCGAACAAGCCAACTGGTTATCGGTACATGATGAGAGATTGGTACAAGAGTTGGAGGCATTGGAGATATCTTGTGTCGATAAGCAGTCTAGTGCCGAGGCGAAACTGTTTTGGACAGAGGTGCAGTGTGACCTAGCGGATAGAGTTCAGCGGGCTTTGGTTCAGGATAACAGCATGAAGCATATCTTGGATGAATCTTTGGATGGGTCAAATTCCCAGTTTGTGGTTGAATATGGGTTGCTAAGGAAGGACGGTCATCTATGCGTTCCTATTGCGGATAATCTTCAGGAGGAATTGATGTATGAGACTCATCATACCAAGTACTCAATCCACTCGGAAAGCACGAAAATGTATAGAGACATGAAGAAATTATTCTGGTGGCCGGGTTTGAAGAAGGATGTGGCACTCTATATGGCCAAGTGTCGTACTTGTGCATTGGTGAAAGCAGAATGCCAGAAGCCCGGAGGTTTCTTGAAATCCCTTCCTATCCCAGAATGGAAGTTTGACGACATATCTATGGATTTTGTGCACGGTTTGATGAAGTCGCAGAAGGGAAACAACGCCATTTGGGTGGTCGTAGATAGGTTGACAAATGTGTCGCACTTTATCCCAGTCAGGAAGGAAGATCCGGTGGAAAAGTTAGCCAAACTCTACGTGGATAGTATTGTACGATTGCATGGTGTGCCTCGCAGTATTGTTAGCGATCGTGATGGACGCTTCACGTCGAATGACTGTAGGTTGGTGCATGGTCTGTTGGGTACTAAGCTAAAGTTCAGCACACCCTTTCACCTGCAGACGGATGGCCAAACCGAGAGAGTCAATAGGACTATGGAGGACATGCTTCGCATGTGCGTCCTAGATTTTGGCAAGCATTGGGAGGATCACTTGCACATGGTGGGTTTGCGTACAACAATAACTTTCAGGCAAGTATTGGAATGGCGCCTTTAGAAGCCTTGTACGGGAGGAAGTGTCGAACGCCGTTGTCTTGGTTGGAGGCAGGCGAATCGAAGTTGTATAAACGTCAAGCGGTGGAAGACGCCACTTCAATGATACGGACAATTCAGGAAAGGCTGAAGATTGCTCAGGATAGACAGTCAAAGTATTACAACGCCAAACATAGAAATGTGGAGTTCAACGTTGGTGACATGGTATATCTAAAAATCAAGTCGTTCTAGGGTGTATCGCGGGTTCGACGCTTGAAGAAGCTAAGTCCGAGATACCTTGGACCATTTGAAATCCTGGAGCGTGTTGGCGAGGCGGCGTATAGGTTGAAGCTGTCGACGGAGTTGAGTGGGCTGCATGACGTGTTCCACGTATCGGTGTTGCGTAAGGCAGTGCAAGAGCCTTCGCAGATCGTTGCGGACAATCAGTTGGGATAATTGAAGATGTTGCAGTCAAACGACTCCGCAACAAGGAGGTACGAATGATTAAAGTCCGTTGGGATAATTGCGGACGTGAGGAGCTTTCTTGGGAGCGAGAGCAAGCTATGTTGGAGGAATACCCCGAGTTATTCCACTCAGGTATCATTTAGATTTTGTGTACCTTTGTTTAATTTCGGGACGAAATTCCTTAAGTGGGGGAGATTTGTAACACCCCGAAAATTGTAGTTGAGTCGGTCGCGAAAAAGGGGATTTTTGGTGCCTGTATAAGGGTACACGGCCTAGGACACGGGCGTGTCCAAGGCCATGTATGGCTGGTGATTTTTTGGCCGTTTTCATCCTGAGAAGGACACGGCCAGGAACACGGCCGGATGACACGGGCGTGTCATCCGACACGGGCGTGTGCCAACCCGTGTCCCTACCCGTGTGCAGTTGGGTCGTGTCCGTTGCCGTGGCGGTTATGCGTGACACGCCCCTGAACACGGGCGTGTCGAGGAACCAGACACGGGCGTGTTAGTTGAGACACGGGCATGTCTTGGCCCGTGTGCTTCTCTCAGTTCGACGATCGTGCCTGGATCGAGACACACGGCCTGGGACACGGCCGTGTGCCAAGCCGTGTTCGGCCCAGGTCTGGAGAATTTTGTGTAGATCTGAGCCGTTCGTTTTCTTTAATTAAGATCCGATGGCCCAGATTTGATCCTGCTCTGTTAAGTCCGGGAATAGGAGATTAATCCCTCATTTTCTCTCCAAAGCTTTCTCCTTCCAAGGTGAGAGAGAAGAGGAAGAAGAAGGAGGTTTCCAGCCGCCGGCGGAGCACCGTTTCGAAGTCTGAGAGCGGATCCGTGGAGGGAAGATCGTTGTAACGCCCCCGAATTTTCGGCAATTATTTAAGTTCTCGTTTGGCGTTACGTTGGCGCATTCCCGACTCATGCCGTTGTTAGAGTACCTCGTTAGGTGTTCTTAGAGTTTATAGCCTGTTGTATTGTTACCCCAGCTAGCCGGTGTCTGTTTTGGAGGCCCGACTGAGCCTCTTAGGGAATCCCTGAACTTTGGCTTCGGGCGAGGTTTGCCCAAGTGTGTGGTCGTCGGAGGTTGTGTCCGACTTCGCCGATGTTTTCGTAGCCCGAGTGTTTAGCTACGGTGCGGATTTGTTCGGAATCCGAGAGCGTTAGTTTTCGCGCCTTTTCGACGGTCGCTAGTTAGCGAGTCGTCATTTGTGCGAGCATATTTTTCATGTTTGCGCATTTGGGGCATAGCGCGTGTTGTAGACATGCAAGGTTTTAATAATTTGCGTGTGCGTGCTTGCGATTATGTGTTAGTGTGTATGTATAAGTATATATATATGTGTGTCAGGGTGTATGTATAGATATACGTATATATGAGTGTTAGTGTTTGTATATATAATTATATAGGTATATGTTAGTGTGTGTATATTTAATTATATAGGTATATAATTAAATAGGTGTATATATATATATATGTATATATATATATATATATGTAACCGGTTTTAGGTTTAGGATTCCCCCAAACCTGGCAGCCCGCTGTCGCAGCCCGAGCGGAAGACTGGAGAAAGGCGGAAGCCCCGACACTCCTCCGACCGCCCGTTCGCCGCCCGTTTCCACCGGAAATCTTCGTTTGAGACCGGATCCGAACTCCTCTAGGCTAGACCTTCGATCCAAGGTATTTTTTTTGGCATCCCACCGTGTCTTTTCCTTTTTTCTGAACCGAGAGTTGCGACCCCGCCTTCTCCCAAGCTTAATCGCCCAGATTTGTCTTCGTTCAGGTTTTCCCTGGTGGTTGCTGTGTCCGGTCCTGTTGGGAAGAGTGTTGCCGGCCGAAGTCCTTCGAGGTCCAGGCAAGCGCACCCTTGCCAAAGAAAATCCATACCTTGCCTTGTTTACTTGATTCCTGAGAATTGATTGTCTAAATATATATATATATATATATTTTTACTTGGTTGCATATGGAAATCGGTGCAAACCTCACATACCTTGCTTTGTTATCGTCATTGTGTTGTCTTCCCCCCCTATTTTGTCATTCCTGCAATCCATGGTGGTGCTATTGGGCTGTTTTCCCTTATTTAATTATGCCCCGATCGGATATAACTCGAGAGCCCCCCGGTAGTAAGTTTGTTCGCTTCATGGGTATTTAATTGGTTGCGGTCTTCCTTGGGTGTATGCCGTTGCTAAGGGTTGTTTTTAATTAGTCGCATGAATATTTTTTTTGCTTGCTCCGTAGTTGCTCCGAAAGCGGAATTGTGTCAAAATCACCTAAATCTCATGTTTGTCTAGTGTTAATTCCCCGATTTGCATGTAATGTCGAATCCCCGTGCGTTTGTGCGGTATCAAACCCCTAAATTTACGCGTATATGTGTTGTTGGTGAACTAATCGTGCATGTGTTGTATCAATTCTCTTGTGCGTGTGAAGTATCAAACCACTCAGTTACAATTAGTATTGTGTTACTCTCTTTCACTCGTATTAAGTCGCTTGAATGAACAAATTAGGGGTTTAGTTCGTTGGTAAACTTATGAAATTCGTAGGTGTAAGACCTCTTGATGCTGAAGTTTAGCCCAAGATAATTGCTTGCAATATAGTATTATCAAGTGTTTAACTCTCTGCAGTGCTTTGTGTACTCAAGTTGAATATAGTTTGCGAGGTTGGATGCGGGTCTAGTTAACCAATGTCGTCAGCCGCTTGGCAGCCAAGTCTCCTAGGCGGGTTACTTTAGATGTTTAGGGTTCAGTGTTGACTCCATGGTGGTTCATGGGACTACCAGGAAGGGGTTTTCCCGAGTCACTTAGTGCTGGAGTTGGATGTGGTTTTGAGGTGGGTCGGACCGATGCCGCCACCCTTGTTTTACTTCTTGTATTATTAAGGCAATGCGAGCTGTTTGGTTGAGTTGGACTGATGCCACCACCACAGCACCTTGAGATGTTTAGGCCTGTTAGACGTGGTTGGACCGTTGCCACCAGTCTAGGCCCCTATTTCTGTTTTTGTCCATCTCCAGTACTAGGTGGCTCTTCCTGCTCTAGCTTTATGCTTGAATTTATTTATTTTTTTGCTAATCCTTCCTGCAAAGATTGGTGAGCCTTGTCTACACCCGTGCACTTGGTGCACCCCTTTTTACTCACCCCTGGCGAGTATTATTTCTTCGTTTGTTTACTTTAGCTCTTACCTGTTTCACTTTTCCTTACTCTACTGTTTCATTTTCATATATTTATTGCTTTGCTGAGGCGTTCTTTTCTTTGAATGCCTCAGGTTCAGTTTATAGCCGACTGAGCGGCTAGGGTTCTTCTGGAGTTTGCTAGTGTTGTAGCTGCTGCTGAGTTTCTTTTCCTCACTCCTGGGAGGTAGTTTCTTTAGACTTGTAGTACATATATACCTACTCACAAGTGGGTTCGTGTCAGTTGTTGGCGCCCACTGGTGGTTTCTCTTTTAGATGCTTTGTACTTTGCTTATGCTGCTAGATTTCCTGTTTTGGAGTTTATTCAACTTGCTTCTGGGATGATTTATGTTAGGTTGCTAGTTACTTTAAAACCTATAAAAGAAAATAACTATTATATCAAAAATATAGGCATCATGTTTTCCTTTCTAAAAAGCCTAATCACTATTTTAAAACCACGTAAAAAGGGTATTTCATATATATATATATATATATATATATATATATATATATATATATATATATATATATATATATATATAAATTAAATCTAGGGTCTGACTTAGCCTTAGGCGTCCCCTGGGGACGCTTAAGCTTTCTCTTAGGGTGTCAAAAAAATGAATAAAGTATTTTCCGCTACGTATAAGTATAATTTTGAAGGGTGGACTAGTTGATCCGCGAAGCCGAGGGATACGACCTCAAAAATATAATTGGTTTTCACATCATTAAAGTTTTGAACTTTCTTAGTCTTAGCAGTTAGTGGTTGCCTGAGCGTCGACAGTTATCCCCTGTCCGACGTGGCATCACAACGCGCGTTTTCTTCTACTCTGATACTTCTTAAATTTCGGAGAAAATGCTAGTTGTGACAGTCGTTGCAAAGAGTTCTGTCCGCGTAGTTTTTCCATGATGCCAAAACGGACTACAAGGGTAACGATTCTCAACTTGAGGATGTGAAGCTCTTTCTTTCTGCATAGGGAATCCCGCTCCCGCGAGTGTGTAGTGAGTGCGTGGTGTTCCTTGGAGTTGATGTGAATAGTCCCCCTTGTGTTGCATATAGAGCCCGGAATCGTAAGTACGGGCATAGGCATTGTGTGTGAAGCCTACCCGGACGTGCACCATCTAGATCGGTGATGTTGCATTTGCTATGATTTGCCAGAGAAGACTCCGTGCTTTGGGTTTTTCGAGTTTCTACGCGGTAGATTGCAGCAGGGATCCTTGGGGGTTAGCTTCAAGGCGCACCCAAAAAATTGAGCGGAAACGTGTTCTGCTAACTTGGCATTCTGGGAACCGGCCTTGATCATAACTAGGTTATGAGATTGTTTTGGAAAATTTTGGGATCCGAGAGAAGCTTGGCCCGCGCGTAGGACTTAAATTGTATATGCGGCGTGAGCAACGAGCAAGTGGAATTAGACCTAGGTTATGTGGTACGGTGCGAGAAATCCGAAAACGGGCACTGGCCGTAGGCATAGTCGGAGACTTAGACGGTGGTCAGATAGGCTAAATGCTCACATGTTGTTGCCATCCTGGGGGTGGTGGTGAACGCACTGATTGGTCAGGGTTCACCATGAATATGCCCTGAGTGCATAGGGTGTTTGGCCGTGCGAGCGTACACCTGTGGCGAAATATAATTACGCTATATTATTTTATTGGACTAATGGTATGGAGGGAAAGAGCACCGCCGTCCCGAGTCAGGGGAGGGGTCGTTATAATTTGGTCGGCTTTTAGCTGACTGTTGTCTTGTTTGCCACCATGCGGTGGTATGTGCTTGCAGGTGCTGCGGAGCCGAGCGCCAAATAGCGGGCTGGAGCCCATATTGCTGTGCTGGCCCTAGAAGGCCGTAGTATAGTTGTTTTTAAATTTATCATGTGTGGCCGGCCAGCGAGCCGATGCATGTAAGACATGTTATATTAAGTGAACATTTGTAAGGCCATAAGGCCAAGTACCCGTTTCAGTGTATCTGGGGTTTCTTTCCTGTAGTTGCAATTGTGGACATTCATATTTGATGGATTTAAGTTTGGGTTCTTTCAACTTTAAAAACTTCCGCTAGAATGCTCTGTGTAGGACGAGTAGTCTTAATTGGATGGTTTGATTATTCACTTGTTAATCCTTCCGACTGTCTTTGGTATATGACGTCGGGTTCCAGCTGGACCTTCTGTTATATGCCATGCGACAGATGTGGGTATTACAAGCCTCATGTTCCATTTGAGGATCCTGAAAATAATCCCACCTCATGGACAACAAGGATGAAATAATTGTCTGCTTTAAATCAAATCAAGAAAGCCAGAGAACAAGGAAAATATACATCCAATATAACTACCTTATCAGATCAAAGAAAGAAGGAACTTGAAAGATACTCATCCAGTAAATTTTTTGATTCAGAAAGCTACATGAAGCTGCATCCAGAAGATGTAGTGCCAAGGCCAAAGCAACAAACCTCTCTAGGTGCAGCTAATGATAGAAGATCTAAGAAGGAAGCTCTCAATCCCAACAGAGAAATAATACTTATAAAGAGCAAGGAAAAATAATAATTCTATAAGATGACAGTATATTTTGTTTTCTGAACTATCTGAGATAATATCTGTGATTCTGCAATGTTTTGTTTGTTGCATTTCTGCTTTGTATGTTTTTATTTTTTCAATATCTGTAAATAGTAATCCTAACCAAAATAGGGGGAGATTGTTGGAACACCCTATTACTGATTTGGGCAAGGATCACTATGTCTCTTAGGAAACCTGTCTTGACCTCATTGTATAGATCTAAAGGTCAATTAGAATTGTGTCTAAGGGTTAGTAGTTAGGTTTGGAAGCTGCCCTCAAGACCAGAGATTTCAGTTCAGGAGACCAAGTCATTTTGTCGAGCTCAGTACGACGAATCGTCGAACTCCATTCGACGATCGCTGAGCTCACTTTGACGAATCGTCGAACTCCATTCGAAGATCTCTGAGCACAACTTCAATGAGTCGTCAAATTCCATTCGACGATCTTCGAGCTCAGATCGACGTTCTTGTCTCCAGTTTGTTTCTCTATCTTTGAGCTTAGTTCGACGATAGTTGAGCTCAGATCGACGATCTCTGTTTCAGTCCAAGACCAGTCTCTGAGCTCAGTTCAATGATAGTGGAGCTCAGTTTGACGTTTTTCTGGTGAGATCGACGTTTTCAAGATTCAAATCCAGATAGTTATAGAATTATTCTCAGCATTTATTTCAAGGATCTTGTAGCCGTTTTCAATTAATCTGGAGCAAGTTTCAAGGGATTTTCAAAGGAATGTTTTTATTGGACTTTCCTCCAGAAGACAAATGCAGTTAAAGAAGTCATTTATGACAGGCTAACGACTATCTCAGATAGAGAAATATTCATTCAGATCTAAGGAATAAAAGATCAGTTTTTTCATTCCTGTTGTAGAATATAGAACAACATCATCAACAACAACTCTTACAACAATCACAACAACAGAAAGAGAAAGAGTTGAAGATATTCTCAGTCTTAGAATTCATACAAGAACACCATCACAAAAGGAGATCAACACACTGAAATTCTCAGATCTCTCTTGATTCCAGTGTTCAAAGGCCATCATCATTCAAGACTCCAGACACCACACATTTCAGTTGCTGCTGAAATCATCTTTTGCTGGAGATCAAATTTCTTGAAGGCCTATCACCCTACTGCAAAGCTTCACTTCCTAAACAACTCAAGATCTCAGGGGGAGCTTTGACAACATCCACTATCTTCTCTCTGATTGTTGACAGAGAAGATCATCTCATCGCTTTCTCCCTCTCTCTGCTGTAAAGGGTTTATCAAACTCCCTTCAAAAGTTTGTGCTGGTTTCTGAGACCTTGTCAAAACTCAGTGGTGGCAAGACACCTGATCAAAAAATCTGGTTTGTTTTTTGAGCACCTTATCAAAATCTCATTGGTGCCCAGGACACCTGATCAACTCATCCTGTAGTGGATTCCTACCTAGGGTGGTAGAAGAGTGGATGTACCCAGGTTGATTGGGGAACCACTATAGCTCCTTATGTCATCTAGTTGCTTGTCTTTCTTTTGTTTCTGGCTGTGGTTTGTGATTGCTTTGTGATTAGATAGTTGATGTGTTTGTTTACTTCATTTCATTTGCTTCCCTATTCACTTAGGAATACAACAACTGTTGTAAAAAGTTTTTAGCAAGCACCATACTCTATTCACCCCCCCTCTAGAGTATATCAGATCTAACTTGCACTTTCAAGGGTGTAGGTTTTCTTGTATACTTTTACTCTCCAGTAGATGTTTCAGACATATATGTATTAGGATGTCTCTCAGATTAAAGATATGTCTCAAGAAGAGTCTGAAGCAGAATGTATGTATATCTCCGTGTCTCTCTTTATGGTGAAGCAACAATCTTATATATATATAGACCGTCAGGGAAGAATTCAATATTTGAAATAAATAATTCTTGAAACATTTGAAGAATGCCTTGAGAATTGTAACTGCCTTGGAATTAATTAGATTTAAAACCTCTATGATAAATCCATATTTAATGCTGCCTTAAATGACTATATTCGTTAGAATATTTAGCATTAAATATCAGAGTTTTAACTGACAGTTATCAAGCATTTGAAAACATTCCGCCTTCTGTAATATAGAAAATGTCTGATCTTCGAACTCATCAAGGATTTCGTCGAACTGAGCTTGGATTTCGTCGAACTGAGCTTTTACGAACTGAGCTTTTACTTTCATTGATCTGAGCTCTAAGTTCTTCGAACTGAGATCTGAGTTCGTCGAACTAAGCTCAGAGTTAAGATCTGAGTTTGTCAAACTAAGTTCTGAGTTCGTCGAATTGAGCATCTCTAGAATACCTTCTGAAATAACAACTCTGAAAATAAAATATGACCCCAGTCTATACAAGTTGGGTCAAAATAAAAATCCTACTCAAAGAATAGTAATCCAAGCCCAAATCAGTAATAAGGAGTTCTAACATCCACATATGCAGATAAGGAGCTATTAGATATTTCTTAGGATGAGTTCAATGAGGCCTTCTTGGATCACTTCGTGTTTGTTACAGATAAAGATGAGTTAGAGGAGAGGTATTTGATCCTCGAGTAGGGGACTAGATCAGTGATAGAGTAACAAAGGGAATTTTCCCATCTGGCCAAGTTCTCGGGGATACACGACCTGGATGATAGGAGGTATGCAAAGAGGTTCTACCGGGGGCTTAGGGACTCTAACAGGCAGGCTCTACTATTTATTTCCCATGGCACTTTGATGCAGATCATAGAGATGGATAAGAAGCTGGAGGCAGACCAGCCGATGATATAGAACAGGGGAAAGATACCATTGGATGGGTCATCCCACGGGCAGAGCAGTAGGGGCTCCAGAGTGGCAGAGTGATGAGCTACAAGAAAGATCAGGGCCATTTTCGTCCCAACTTTAGGCAGGAGCAGGGGCCTCATATAGTACTAGATTCCCAGCCACTACAAGTACACAACCTGAGGAGACAGGACGACCGTGGCCACCGACCGGTGATTTACTTTAGATGCCAATAGTAGGGGCACGTAAGAGCTGAATGCCCTCAACAGTTCCATCCACCACCTCCTCCTCCACCTCTGGTAGCCCCTTCGGCATAGAAGGGATGAGGCTGAGGATGAGGTCGAGGAAATTATGGTAGAGGTCGAGGGCAGGAGCATATGTATGCTTTGGACCTCGCCGAGCCAAGGAACCCCAAGGAGGTTATTACATGTACTTAAAATTAACTGCAATCTACCTTTCATTTTATAGTACTTTGCCAACCTTAGTATAACAACAAGCATGATATAATTCAAACAAAAACCCGGGCATTGTCTTTGTCAATGTCAAGCCCGCTCATACATTATTTGATACGGGTTCTTCGCACTCGTTTGTATCAGAAGCCTTCCTGGAAGGACTAGCGGGCATAGACCAATTCACAAGCGTAACCAAGAGGGTGCGACTGCCAGACGAATCAGAGCTATTATCATCTGCGAAGTGTAACATGGTGGCAAAAATTGGAGGAAAGACCTTCGAAGCGCCGACGACGATTTTGAGAATGCCAGACTTTGATCTAATCTTAGGCATGACTTGGTTGCACTAGAACCACGCCCAGATCGATTGCCCGTCAAGGAGGATCACCTTCCAGCATGGAGACACCGATGTCATAATTGAAGGTATTAGACCTATCTCCCATCTTAAATTATCATCTGTACAAGCTGTCAAGGCCTATGAGCAAGGAGAGGAGGTATACATTATCTGCTTCGAGATGACATGAGCATAAGCTTCTATTATTGATATCCCGGTGGTTCGAGATTTCTCTGACGTATTCCCAGAGAAATTTCCCGGATTGCCACTGACTAGGGATATGGACTTTCAGATTCAGTTGGTGCTGGGAGCGAAGCCCGTGTCTCGGACACCGTATAGGATTGCCCCCAAGGATCTAGCGGAGTTTAGGAGCCAGTTGCAGGGCTGGTGGGGTGAGGATTTGTCAGACCGAGCTCATCACCGTGGGGAGCACCAGTGCTATTCATTAAGAAGAAGGATGGATCATTGTGACTCTACATCGGCTACTGAGTGCTGAACCCATTGATAGTCCGGAACATGTATCTGTTACCACGGATCAATGAACTTTTTGATTAGCTACACGGAGCCTTTTGGTTCTCCAAGCTGGATTTGAGGTCCAGGTACTATCAGCTGCGCATTCAGGAGGAGGATATCCCGAAGTCATCCTTTAGTTCTCGGTATGGCTATACGAGTTACTGGTGATTCCATTCAGACTCACAAATGCACCTTCCGCATTCATGAGTCTGATGAACCGTGTCTTCGAGCCCTTCCTAGATAGATTTATTATAGTCTTCATAGACAACATTCTGATCTATTCTTAGACAAATGAGGAGCATGCCCAACATTTGGCACTGGTGTTGGGCATGCTGAGTGAGCATTAAAGGTACGCAAAGTTCTCTAAGTGCCAGTTATGGCTGTAGGAGGTAGCATTTGTGGGGCATACCATCAGTGGAGCTGGGTTGGCTGTGGACCCGACCCAGGTACAAGCAGTTCGAGATTGGCCGTGGCCAAAGTCAGCTTCAGATGTACGCAGTTTCTTGGGACTGGAGGGATATTATTGCAAGTTCGTGGAGGGATTCTCAAGGGTAGCACTCCCCCTCACGTCCTTGAAGAAGGAGGATGCGGTGTTTACTTGGACCGAGAAGTGCGAAGCAGCATTCCAGGAGTTGAAGGACAGGCTCACCTCTTCCCACATCCTTGCACTTCCATTTGAGAAGGAAGGATTTTACATTTATACTGACGCATCATATCACGGGATGGGTGCCGGTCCTGATGTAGCATGAAAATATTATTGCTTATGCTTCGAGACAGCTTAAAAGGCACGAGGAGAACTACCCATACATCATTTGGAGCTCAGGGCTGTAATATTTGCGTTAAAGACTTGGAGGCATTACTTGTATGGGGTTCATTGTGATATCTTCTCAGATCATAAGAACCTCAAATATATTGATACGCAAAAGGACCTAAATCTGCGCCAGCGGAGATGGCTTGAGTTCGTATGTGACTATGACTATAAGATGCATGAAATATTTTCAGAATATAGACTGCTTGAACCAGGATTGTGCTTGATATGATTGCAGAAGAGATTCAGAAGCCCAATATGGGCATAATTGTTTATCTGTATCTGGTTAAGACAATTCCAGATAATATCAATCAAAAAGTTGGAACAAAGATCAAACACATGAGGAGAATGGATCTAAGAATTTTGTCAAGATAGGAAAGGGTCTTATCTAAGGAGACTCCAGAACCCAAAAGACAAAGGAGGTAAAAGGCGAGAAGGTAGTAGTAGGGGTAGTTGAGTCCTCAAGTGATTCTGAGGAATAAGTAGAGTTTAGTTCAGATAAGGATGCTGAGGAAGAATGAAGAAGAACTCCAAGACTCTCACCTGGAACAAGTGTTCAGGTGCAAGGGAGAATTTGCAAAAGGAAGATCAAATTGAGGGGGAGAACCTCACTGAATTGCCAATGGATATAACTACTACTATAATAATGGATGTTGTACAAGAACTGGAACAGTCAAAGGTTCCTGAACAGAATATGTCTGAGAGAGAGATGGAGGATGAAATTTCAAAAGAGACTGAAGAAGAAATACTTAAGAATACCGTTGGGGGGGAGTTGAGACACTTGCACAAGATGTGCAAATTCCTGAGAAAGGGAATGAAGATCCTACCTCTAAAGAGGCAGTGGAAGAACTTTTATTGGATAAAGAAACCAACATCCAGGGGGAGATAACTGAAATTCCCCAGATTGAAGTTCATGATGCTGAAACTCAACAAACAGCTGTTAACTTGGAAAGTATCAATATTAATGACAAAGGTACAAAAACTGAGGGGGAGTTGGCCCCAGATATTGACAAGACTAAGGAGACACCAACAGTTGAAGAGATAAATTCTTCTGAATCTAAAGAAGAAGTAGAGACTTAATTGAAGAAAAGTAAGTTATCTGAAATGAAAAAGAGAAGTAGGAGTTATAAAAAGATATTTCAGTCTGAACCAACTTTAGCTCCTCCAGTAGACTCAAACTCACTGCTTGTACAATTACAAATTATGCTTGATCAACAAAGATAACTTGAAAAGTATGTAAATGAAAGAAATAAAGATCTGTAGTTTCAACTGGCTCAGGATATAAAGTCAATTAGGTTTGAAGTAAATCTCCTGAAAACATACATAACTAATTTTTTTGAGAAAGGAGCAAATGCAGTAGTTTATATTACTAAACAAAGACAAGAAGCAAAAACAACTGCAGATGAAATGATTGTCAAACAAGGCTATGTCCTTGAAAATCAAAGAATTTTGTATGAAAACAGGACCACTTTGCATGCAGAGACATTGGTCAAGATGACAGAGCAGTCTACTGAGTTAGAAAACAAAATAGCTATTACTATAAAGGACATGGAAACTCAGCTGACAACCCATTCAGCTTCATTACTTACAAATATAAAATAATCTGACAAAAAATTAGATGATCATTTACTTAAAATCAAGAACTCTCTAACATCAGGAATTAATTATCTAGATGACCAGGTCAGGTTTCACAAGAATGATCTGAGAGATTATGTTGAAAGAGAAGTCATAAAGAAGGAGAGGGTAATGATAAGGACAATTTTGAATATGCTACCTGGATATCAAACAATATCAGGGACACTTTAGGCTATCCTCCCCTATGGTATGATGGAGATCAAATTGCTGAGTCTAGTTGTCAACCAGCTCAACTTGAAGCACCTCATGCTACTAGAACTCATGTTGCCGAGCAAACCATATACAATCCTGCAACACAAGTTACATTTGAGATTATCCAAGCTGCTGTCCAACACATGTACAGTCCTCCACCATCAGTTTAAAATTATAAATGTTATATGTGAAGAGGTGGAGACGTCTGAATCTGCCTTGATTAAAGAAAAAGAAGCTCAGCTATCCAAGAAAAGGTTTAGAGAACAAGCTGAGGCTAGACCAGATTTTGTGCAGTGGAGTATAACCTCCAGATCAATAATTATCACTACATGGAAGACAGTCAATGCAAATGTGAAAGATAGAGGTAAATGGTATTCTGGACAGGAATCTGCCAAACATTTAAAGCTGCAAGAGGTTATCCAAAAGTTCAGATATGATCTGAAGAAAGGGAAGATACCTGCTAAGTCAGTTGAGCCCAGTAAATATTTCCCAAAGTCTTACCATTATTTTAAAAGACAAATGCTGAAATAGGAAGGAATTGCAAAAGATAAAAATGACAAAGGGAAAAGGATAGCTGATGACAAGGTTCCTGAGGTTAAAGCCACAGTCTAATCTGGAAAGGGCATTGTCATCAGAGAACCAGAGTTGCTATAGGATGTTCTTAGTGTTGAATCTCATGTTAAATTTGTTCTGTAAATTTTGAATAACCAAAGTTTATAGTTGTAAGCCTGTTGACAAACAATTAGTGAAAATTTTGGTTTGCATAACATTTCTTGTGCTATTAATTAAGATTGCAATTGTTTGCTTTACTTTTTGTTCAACATTGTTGTTGTTAATGTCTAATGAAATATGTGTTTTTATCTGTGTTATTTCATATATTGTACTGCACTATAATCTTAATGTCTTAATCATAATATTTTTGGTATCATGTTGTATATCATTGAATTTAGGTTATGACTTCCCCAAATAGGGGGAGATTGTTGGGTACATTGGTCATAATGTACTTGATTTGAAGAAGTCCTTTCAGCTCAATGATATAGACATAGTTGTATTTGATGAATGTTAAGTTTTTGTGTGCAGGAAAATAAAGCCATGTACAAAAGTGTCGATACACTAGACAAGTGTCGACACTTTTGTCAAAGATGTGCTGAGACAAGAAGTAACTGTGCCGACACTTAAGACTAGTATCGACACACTTAAACAAGAAGTGCTGAGTCAAAGAGAAAGTTGCGTCGACACCCAGGACTTAGGTCGACACTATGATACAAGAAATCAACTATGTCAACACTCAGGACTAGTGTCGACACACATTGCACAAGTTGTGTCGAGACAAGGAACACCTGTGTCGACACTAAGGACAATTGTCGACACACTCTATACAAACAATGTTGAGACTGAAGACAGTTGTGTCGACACATTCTACATTAACTATGTCGAGACATGTTGAAGGTTGTGTCGACACATTCAGAAGTATGTCGATATAAATACAAGACTAGTGTCGACACCCAAGACTGGTGTTAACACATCCAACAGTCAAGTTTCAGCACTTCAAGCTGAATTGTTTCCTAAGTGCAGAAATCAAGACAGAGGTTCTGACAACTGTCAGAACTGTCAGATGTCAATTATTAATCGGATCAGCCGGTTACCTTTGACAGAGCCTATATAAAGGGATCAACTCTACAAAAGATGAAAAAAATATAATACAAAATTTGGAGAAGCCAGATCTAAAAAGTAATCTGCTAGAATTCAGAAGGTGGAGAGAAGCCAGATCAAGAATCGACTTCAACTTTCTCAAGCCTAGATCTACCCTAATTTCAACTCCAAGAAGCTTTCAAATGCTAAGAAGGGTTGGATCAAATCTTTTACAACAAGGATCAAGGGAAGCTGACATATCAAGATCAGATCAAGAAGTAGTCACCCGTTTCTCTCTTGCTGGGTGACTAATTTTGAATTAATTTCTTTTCACCATTATTAATCTTATAAGATCTACTTCTAGAACTGAGTGTAGGAGAATCAATTTCTCTGAGTTATAAGCCTGTGATATAAATGCTGAGGTAGGGCAGGAATTGCCTGAGGTAGGAGAAGTGAGTATTTATCTGAGGTGTAGGAATTGTATGTTCTGAGGTGTAGGACATGATTTGCCTGAGGAGTAGGAGTGTGGCTACATTCAGAGGCAGAGTTCTTGTAAAGAACTTGAGGTGTAGGATCTTGGTGATCTAAGTGGTAAGACTTGTATAGTCTGAGTTGTAGGAGCCAGCTGGGCTCTGAGCTGTAAGATCTGAGGATCTGAGTAAAGGAAGAAGAGGAAGTTTGGCCGAATCTAGTTCATTGCTAGATAGAAAAAGAGGAAAAGTGAATGTACCCATAAATTGGGGAACCACTATAAATCTGTATGTACTGTATTGTAATTGATATGTTGTGATAGTTTTAATTGCTGGATTATTTTATCTGACTGAGGTAATTAACATAGAGAAGTAAATTTCAGAATCCAAAAAATAGCCAAGATTTAAATTGGACCTATTCACCCCCCCTCTAGGTCACTCTCAATTCTAAAACAAACATTTACAGAAGGGTAGTGGTCTTGACCACGTAGTTGGAAAGGGTAATGCTGCCAGGAAGGCTAGCGCCAAGGAAAAAAGGGGAAAGCACCCTTTGGTCAACCCTCATTTAGGACGATAATCTTCCTGACAAATAAGTTTAAGCTTTAGTCGTCTTATGGTCATCATGCTAGGCCTACTTATGTAGCGCCCAAGAACAGATACCAGGGATGGACCCATCCCCGTGACTATGGTGATACTGTGTTCAAAGCACCATTTGAAGAAATTTAGATGAAGAGTTATGGTCCGTATGTACATGGCCATAACAATAAGAAGGCACCAAAAGCCGAATCTGATGTGCCTAAGGCTAACAAGATGGGGAGCTCCTGTATATGATGCAATCAGGAGGCCTCCACCTCTAAGAATGTTGCCCCTACTAGACCTCGCGTTCAAAGGGTAAAGCAGGAGTACAAAAGGAGGTACAACTGATTTTACTGTTGGTGTTGTAGCAAAATTGGTCATTTTGGCACAGATTGTTGGTACAATCCTGCTAATTATATAACCACACGAGTTAGCAATGCGAGACCGATCACTCACAAGGTTAATGTTCCTAGTGGTGTTAAACTGACCAGGAACCAATAACCCAAATATGTTTGAGTTCCTAAGGTAAAATGATCTGTTTTGCAGGAATGTCCGAAGGTCACCAAAAATCAGATATGGTATTTGGACAGTGGATGCTTTCGGCACATGATCGGGACAAGAAGCCTTTTACTTGAGTATACCCCAGTCGAGGATGGACCAAAAGTGATCTTTGGAGGGTCAGACGGGGGAACAACAAAAGGTTATGGTATGATCTCCAACGGCGTAGTCTCTTTCACTGACGTAGCTTATGTTGAAGGATTATACCAGAATCTTATAAGCATAAGTCAACTATATGACAAAGGCTACATCATTGAGTTCTGCAAGGACAAGTGTTTGATAAAATCGTCTGCAAATTATGGGACGGTCTTAACAGGCACTCGGAGCAGAAATATTTTCTGTTTAAATTTTTCTTTACTTAGACAATTCTACCCTAGTGTGTTTTATGGCTAAAAGTAGTGCATCTCTCTCTAACCAATTACACATGAGATTATCACATATTAATTTCAAAATTATAAATATACTATTTCTCACAACTTAGTGCATGATGCCCCCAACATTAAATGCCTTAAAGATACTCCATGTCACTCATGTCAAATGGGTAAGCAGACAAGGGCTACCTTCAAGGGCATTGCTGAAAAGGATTCTTCAAAATTTTATATTTACTTCATATGGACTTATTTGGTCCTATGCCTATTCACAACTTAGGAGGTAAGGTCTATACGTTAGTAATTGTCGATGACTACTCGCATTTTACTTGATTCTTTCACTAATTTTGTCCGGCAAATTCAGAACAAACTAGACTGCTCAGTGTTTAAAATCAGAAGTGACCACAGAACAGAGTTTGAGTCTGCCACCATGGCAAAATTTTGCGAAAGTCAAGGTATCTTTCATGAGTTTTCCTCCCCGTGCGCTCCATAGCAAAATATAGTTGCTGAGAGAAGGAATAGAACCCTAATTGAAGCATGTACAACTATGTTGAATGACACTTCACTTCCGGAGTACTTATGTGCTGAAGCAGTCAACACAACATGTCACGTGCAAAACAGAGCACTTATCAACAAAAGCTATCGTAAGATCCCCTATGAGCTATTGAAGGGAAGAAAACCGACTGTATCCTATTTTAGAATCTTCAGAAGTAAATGCTTCGTACTTAATAATGAGAAGTATTACCGCAAAAAGTTTAGTGGAAAATGTTTTGAAGGTATTTTTGTATGTTATAGTAGCCATAGTAAGGCATATAAGATTTTCAATAAGAAAACTCTGGTGGTAGAAGAGTAAATAAATGCTGTATTTGATGAAACAAGCCTGCTCCAAAGAAGCTCGTCTAGTGTTATTGGTGCAGATATAGGTACCAGGTTCAAGGATCTAAGCTTGGATGAAGCTATCAAGGAAGAAGCTCCAAGCTCATTCAAGATCGTCGATCCAGGCTCGGTGGTTGAAGAACCACTAGAGGATGAATTGCCATAACCTACAGAGGATACACTAGATGTTGCAGAGCCTGCTGCAGGGAGAGCAAGGAATCTAGTGTTCAGACACCTAAGAGATCATCCAATTGATCAAATAATAGGAGAGCCAGGAGATGACGTCAGAACCAGAAGAGGTACAACTAATGAGATTATGCATCTTAGTTTTCGGTCTCAGGTTGAGCTGAAGAAGTTCGAAGAAGTAAATAAAGATGCCTCTTAGATCATGGCAATGGAAGAGGAGCTCAACCAGTTTGAACGATGCAAAGTATGGGAGTTGTTACCCAGGCCAAAGGGACAGAACGTGATCGACACCAAGTGAGTATTCAGAAACAAGCTGGACGAACACGGAGTTATCATCAATAACAATGCCAGACTTGTAGCACAAGGATACAAAAAAGAAGAGGGGATCGACTTCGACCATACCTTTGCTCCAGTGGCTCGGCTCGAGGCGATCAGGTTGTTTCTTGTTTATGCTGCCCTCAAAGGCTTCACTGTCTACCAAATAGACTTGAAGTCAGCATTCCTCAATGAGAATCTGAAAGAGGAAGTATATGTAGCGTAACCCCCCAGGTTTTGTAAATTCTCAATTTCCTAATTATTTTTACTTTTGAATAAAGCATTATATCGCTTAAAGCAAGCTCCCCGAGCTTGGTATGAGACGTTGTCTAGCTTTCTTCTCGAGAATAAGTTTACAAGGGGAAAGATAGACAAGATATTATTTTTTAGGGAATTTAAAGACAAGATTATGTTAGTGCAAATCTATGTCGATAATATTATTTTTGGCTCTATAAAAGATAACCTTTGCAAAAACCTTTCCAAACTTATGCAAGGGAAGTTTGAAATGAGCAGTATGAGAGTGATGAAGTATTTCTTAGGACTTCAGGTGAAGCAATCTGAAGATGGAATTTTCATCTCTTAGATAAAGTTCACCAAGGAGATTCTTAAGAATTTCATAATGGAGAACGCAACCTCTATGAGGACTCCAATGGGTTCAACCGTGTCTCTAGACAAGGATGAGAAAGGAAAACCTTTTGATGAAACCAAATACCGAAGCATAATTGGATCCTTGCTCTACCTGACTGCCAGTAGACTAGATATAATATTCTCAACATATGTCTGCGCTAGATTCCAGGTGAACTTTAAGGAATCTCATTATGTCACTACAAAGTGAATTTTAAGATACCTTAAGTGTACGCCCAATCTTGGCTTATGGTACCCGAGAAATAATGGCATCGAGCTAATGGAGTTTTCAGATGCTGACTTTGCAGGAAGTAGGGATGACAGGAAAAGCACTTACGAGACATGTTAAATCCTCGAAAAACATCTTATATCTTGGAGCAGTAAGAAGCAGAATTGTGTGCCAAATTCTACTGCCGTGTCAGAGTATATCTATAAGGGTGTTGTTGCGCACAACTTCTATGGATAAGGAATTAACTAGAAGACTATAATTTGAAGTTCAGAGAAATTCCAATGTATTGTGACTCACCCAACGCAATAGCAATCACAAACAATCCAGTCTCCCATAGCCGAACAAAGCACATCGCGGTGCACTATCACTTCATCCGGGAGCATGTAGAGAACAAGAACATAGCCCTCAGCTATGTTCTAATGGACAACCAGGTCACAGATATTTTCACGAAGCCGCTGGACGAGGCCAAATTTTCGTTTTTCAAAATGGAACTAGGCATGCTGAAAATTGACTCGTGAAGAAGGCTAAACAAGCAGGAATTCACTCGGCAATTATTTCAAGACATCAGAAAAATTTAACTTACAAGGAAAATTCCTTCTTACTATATTGGATCCGAAGAAATGACGACAAATAAGGTACGCGCCTTGTAGGTCAATTTGAAATTATATATACATATATATATATATATATATATATATATATATATATATATATATAGGGGGGGGGACAACCGCTCAGTTCATTCGACAAAACACTCCACCGATTCGCCGTATACATCAACCCGACGATTCGACACCCGCACTATAGTCGTCGTTCCCGTCGAAACTTTTATGCAGTACGTGCTTCTTCTCCCTCGACTAGGGTTGTTAACTCCCTTCAATCCCTAGACAACAGTGATATAAGGTTTTCCAGCCGGTATCTTGCAGTGGTGGATTCTCGTAACCCTACAGCCGCTGATTCAGTTTTTAGAGCAACATTCCAGTTTTCCAGAGATATCAGATTCCAGATTTCCAAATCTAGATTTCAGCTTTCTTATGGCTCCTAGAACCACCAGTGGCTTGCTAGGGGGAGGTGAGTTGGCCCAAATAGGGTTTGCTCAAGCTTTAGATGAGTTCATGATTGCAATTCTCATGTTGGAGACTACGAGGCTGTCCTTTGTCTTAGAGCACCCTTGCAAAATTCTGGACAAGGAAGTGCTTGAGTTCTTCCAGCACGCCAAGCTCATATATGAAGACACAATTATTAAGAGCAAGATTCATAAGTACATGGTAAAGGTGAAAGACTCTCTTCTGTCCAGGTATTTGCGGCTTCCAATACGTGAAGAGGCTGATTACCTAGACGAAGTTGATTTCTCGATAGCTTTACTATTCTGTGGACTGCCCAGAGTCACCAAGGCCGTTAAGATGAAAGGGATGAACGAGGAAGGGAAACTACTATCAGACATCATTGGCAAAGTACTGCTTTGCAAGACTGGATCACATGACTACCTTTCTACATAAATGCTCAAGGTTATAGTGGCAATTATCTGCAGAAAGAGGTTGGACTAGGGTGCGATACTGTTTGAGAAAATAAAGGACAATCTCCGCACACCCAACTTTCGAAGGATTATCAGCCTGTACCTGAATCAGATGGATGGTGACAAGTTCGATATGACCAAAGGAGTACCTATCCATCACTTAAAGAAGATCGACTCTACTATCTTCTCTCGATGGTATAAGGGGGATAGTCAGGCAAGGGGGAGCCCCAGATTTGGCCGCGGTATAAGAAGATCAAGTCCCTGAGGTCAGGATTACCTCTCCTCACTCCAGTGATATTCCTGAGAGTTTGAGGGCAGGAATATAGGGAGATTTAGTTACTCCAGTTGTAAAGACATAAAATCTACTGACAAAGGTACCTCAGATTGCACATACTGCTACTGAAGAGTTGGTGCCTGAGGAAGCAGAGAATGCTACAGTTGAGGAAGATTCTGCTGAGCAAGAGGATTTAAATGTGAGAAGGACCATTCATTCCCCTGAAAGTGTCAGTTCTTGATGCAAATTTCAAGACTCCTAAGAGTTATGCAGAAATGATTAAAGATGAAATCAGCTCGGCTGCAATGGATAAAAGGGTACAGAACATTATAGTTAGTGTCATAGATAACTCTACTTTTCAAAACTTGGTGCACTGCAAAACCTCAAAGGAAATGTGGGACACTCTGGTGATATATGTGGAGGGTACTGAGGAAATTTGTGATGATAGGAAGTCTATGCTCAATCAAGAGTATGAGGCTTTTAGGTAAATCAAGGAGACAATAACTAGCTGATATGAAAGGTTTTCAGAACTGTAAATGAGCTAAAGACCTATGGTCGAGTCTTTAGTAACTATGAGCTAAATGATAAATTTTTTAGGTCTCTTACTAGAGACTAAGACACTATGATATGTGCCATTAGAGAAGTGGCAAAGTTGACAGATACTCCGCCATCCAATTTGTTTGGGAAGCTGCTGTCATATGAAATGCATCTGACTGTAGGGAAGGAGGAAGAGAAGACTAGCAAAGCTCAGGCCAAAGAATCAACTATGGCCTTCAAGGCAAATAGTTCCAAGAGGAGCAAATAGAAGAATCCATCTCTCCCGAGAAGGCCAGTTGAGTCTAAAGATTCAGATCAAGATACATTAGAATGCAATATGTCTGATGGGGAATTTACTGCTTTCTCAAGACAGTTCATGAAGCTGATGAATAAGAAGGGGTGGTGGAGCATACCTTCTTCTTCCTTACAAAATAAGGAGGACTGCTACAGAACCAAGATGAGACCTTCCAAGGAAGGCAGGTATGACTCAAAACCTAGTAAACATATTACTAATAAGATTATCTATTTTTGCTGTAGCAAGCCAGGACATATTGTGGCCGAATGTCCTGTGAAGAAGGAGGCTGATGAGAAAAATCATCACCATAAGGAGGGCAAGAAGGAGAAAACCTTTATTGCTAAGAAGGAGAAAAGCTGGACTAACTCATCCTTCTTAGAGTCAGATGATGAAGATGAAGCCTACATTGGGCTGATGGCTAGATTAGATGAGGAATCTTGCCAGGATTAGCCTTGACCATCTAATGTACACTCCCCATTCAGCTGTTCATCTAAGTCAAGTTATAAGACTGGTCCCAGTTCAGAAGCATCCTCGTTCAGGAATAATAGTAATTCTGAGTTTGAGGAAGATATCAATCAAGTGATTGATAAGTATGGTGAACTTTTGAATGCATTCAAAATGAGTAAGAAACTGTAAAAAAAATAGGCTCAAGAGATTGCATCTCTACAGCTTGCTGCTTCCCAGCACTCTGAGACAGTAATCATGCTGGAATAGAAAATTAGGGAAGTCAGTCAGTTAAAGACTATTACTATTATATAGATAGGCACCATAAAGTGTAAGAATGACCTTATTAGGTATCTTGAAGAAAAACTCTAAAGGGAGAAGAAAATTGTGGCAAGTTTTTCTAAGCCCAATTAAATATTGCCCATTATTGATTCCTTCACCTCTCAGAGAAACAAGAGAGGAGTTGGATTCAAGGAAAACACCAGAGCTGCCTCTTTCAAGAGAAAGGGAAAAGCTCCAGCTAAGCCACCCATTCCTTTTACAAGGGTAATACTCCCTACTAACAGGTATGACCAGGACTCCATGTATGGTCACTAGAAGAATGAGAATTCTTCTTGGAAGGATACTAATGTATCTTCCAATGTAAGGAGAAGAGGAATGAGGATGAGTGACTTTAAGGCTGCTCATGAAGAAATACAAATGGACCATCCTGGACCATTTGTCTTTGGTGTTCCAAATCCAACTCTTAAGAATGGGGCAGTGGCCAAACTTCAGAGTCAATCATCAAAGACTCAGACTAAAGGTCAGTCTTATAGCAAGCCTGATTTGTGTGTTTTTGATTCTATTAGGAACATGATTTCTACAAAGAAAGCTGCTGCTGATGGCACTCTGAAAAAGATAAATAAAGCTGCTGAAGGACTTTCCTTCAGCCAGATAATTCCTGAAAGAAATCTGAAGAAGACTACTACTGTTCCTTCTAGAAAGGTTACTGCTATTAACACAGTCACTAAACCAGCTCAAAAAAGGTATAACCTTCATGAGTGCTAGTGTTGTGGCAAGATAGGGTATTTTGTCATTGATTGTTGGTATAATTCTAGTGTGCCAAGAGATAAAGTAAGTCTACCAGTCATAAAAATTGCTGGTAGACATGTTCATTTTGAGACTAACATGCACCTAGGACCCAATAAATTTTGTCGTCCTAAGGTAAAATAAATATCTTTTGCGGGTTAGTCCAAGTTTCCATACCCCTATATGGTACTTGGAAAGTGGTTGTTCCAGCACGTGACTGGAACAAAGAGCAATCTGAAGGAGTTCATTCTAGTGAAGGATGGACCAAAGGTGATCTTTGGTGGATCAGACAAAGGGATTACCAAAGGTTATGGTAAGATCTCAAATGTCTTAGTCACTTTCAAAAAATAGCTTATGTGGAAGGGTTGCAACACAACCTTATGAGCATAAGCCAACTTTGTGATCTTGTCTATGACATTTCATTCCACAAGGATGCATGCCACATAAAGAAGTCAAGTGAACAAGATGTCATCTTGACAGGCACTAGGAGTGAGAATGTGTACTGTTTAAATTTTCTTTGTGTAAATTCAAACTCTCCCATATGCCTAGTTGCAAATGATCAAGCCTCACACTATGTCAAATGACACAAGAGGCTAGCTTATTTGAACTATAAGACCATAGACATGCTCTTCAGTAAAGAGCTAGTTAAAAATTATCCTAAAATGGTATGCACTAAGGAAGGCATTTGCTCTACATTCCAAAAGGGCAAACAGACCAAAGCTTCTTTTAAACGCATTCGGACTAAAGACTCTGTGAGGTGTTTATACCTCATGCATATGGACTTGTTTTGTCCTATGCCAGTTCATAGTCTTGGTAAGAAAGTCTCCACCTTTGTGGTTATTGATGACTTTTCCAGATTTACTTGGGTTTTCTTTTTAAGGAAAAAGTCTGAAACCCATGATGTCTTCAAGACATTTGTCAAACAAATACAGAATGAATTGAACAGTTCTGTGGTCAAAAACAGAAGTGATCATGAAACTGAGTTTCAATCTGAAAGCATGACAAAGTTTTGTGAAGAACTTGAGATTCATCAAGAGTTTTCCTCTCCAAGAATACCCCGCAAAATTTGATTGCTGAGAGGAAGAATATGACTCTCATAGAAGCTATAAGGACATTACTGAATGACACATTTCTCCCAGAATATTTATGGTCTGAGGCAGTAATCACTGCTTGTCATGTTCTCAACAGGGCTTCTATCACCAAGAGTAATAAAAGACTGCTTATGAGATATTGAAGGGCAGAAAACCAAACCTTGCATATCTCAGATTTTTTGGGAGCAAATGTTATGTACACAATAATGAGAAATCTTATATAACTAAGTTTGCTTCCAAGTCCTATGAAAGGATCTTTGTTGGGTACATCAATCATAGTAAGGCCTATAGGATCTATAACTTGACAAGTCAAGTTGTAGAGGAGTCAGTTAATGTAGTGTTTGATATGTCAAATATGATTAACAATGAGCTGTCAAGCTCCTCTTCTAGTCCTACAAGCACAACAGTGATGATGGATAAGCTGACTATTAAAGAAGCTGAACCTATAGTTCAAGACAAAGATGAAAATATGTGCATTCCAGAGGAAGCACAGAGCACACATGAAGTGGATGATGTTCAACAAGATGGAGAATTTGAAGCACATAATGTTGAAGAAAGATTGCCTCCGACAGTCAGACATTTGAAGGATCATCCAGGCCACCAGATCATTAGTAATGCAAGTCAATGTATAGTGACAAGAAGCAGATGTATCAACACAATAATGTACTCTAGTTTACTGTCACAAGTGGAGCCCAAGAAATTTTAAGAGGCAAACATGAATTAGTTCTGGATTGTAGCTATGCAAGAGGAACTGAAGCAGTTTAAGAGGTGTAAGGTCTGGAAACTGGTTACCAGACCACAAGGACAAAATGTCATTGGAACCAAGTGGATCTATAGGAATAAATTTAATGAAAATGACATTATAACCAAGAACAAAGCTAGTATGGTAGCTCAGGGGTACAGACCGGAAGAATGTATTTACTTTGATCAAACCTTTACCCCCATAGAAAGACTAGAAGCCATCAGACTGTTCCTTGCATATGCTGTATACTAAGGTTTCAGAGTCTACCAAATGGATGTGAAATCAGCCTTCCTGAATGGAAACTTGAGGGAAGAAGTCTTTGTTGAACAACAACCAATTTTTGTTGTTCCTAACAAATCAAATTTTATTTATAGACAAAGGAAAGCTTTATATGGGTTGAAATAAGCTCATAGAGCATGGTATGAGACTCTGTCTAGCTTCCTCATTGAGAACACATTCTCAAGGAGGAAGATACACAAGACCCTATTTCTAAGGTAATCCAAGGAACATATTATCCTAGTCTAGATATATGTTGATGACATTATCTTTGGATCTACTGATGACAACCTTTGCAGAAAGTTTGCCAAACTTATGCAAGAGAAGTTTAAGATGAGCAGTATGGGTGAACTTAAGTTCTTCCTGGGTTTACAAGTAAGATAGACTGACAATGGATTATCTATATCCCAATCTATTTTTACCTGGGAGTTGATTAAAAAATTTGGGATGGAGAATGCCTCCACCATGAAAATTACCATGGGGTAAACTATGTCTTTAGACAAAGATGAGCTAGAGAAACCTGTTGATCAAACTTTATATAGAAGGATAATTGGCTCTCTTCTATACCTAACCAGTAGTAGGTCAGATATTATGTATGTTACATGTATCTATGCTAGATATCAGGCATGCCCTAAAGAATCTCATTACTCTGCTGCTAAGAGGAATTTGAGATATCTGAAGGGCATACTTGATCTTTGCCTTTGGTACCCTAAGAATAGAGATTTTGAAATAATAAGATTTTCAGATACAGAATTTGCAGGCTACAGAAAAGTTAGAAAAAACAAATCAGGCTCCTGTCAGTTTCTGGGAAAAAGGCTAGTGTCATGGAGCAGCAAGAAGCAAATAAGTGTTTCAATTTCTACTACAGAGTCAGAATACATAGCTGTAGGGAGATGCTATGCACAGTTGTTGTGGATCCAACATCAACTTCAGGATTATAACATTCAGCTAAGTAAAAGCTCTTTAATTTGTGATTCTACTAGTGCAAACTCTATAACTAGGAATTCTGTCTCATATAGCAGGACTAAGCACAAAGAGATTATATATCATTTTATAAGAGAACATGTGAAATGTTAGGATATTAGTCTTCAGTTTGTTCAAACAGACAAGCAAGTGGCTGACATTTTTACCATGCCACTAGATGAAGCAAAATTCAACACCTTCAAGTTTGAGTTGGGAATGTTGAACTTTGTATAGCTTCAGTTACTCTTCATATTATTTTTATGCAGGAAATAATTTATCTTGCAGGATGGAGTAGAATGAATATAAAAAAGGTTGATAAAAATTTCTCTTAGTGAGGGGGAGAAAGTACAATATTAATGGGTTATCTGTAATAAAAAAGGAGGAGAAGATAACTAGAGATGGCCAGTTTCTCCCTAACTATTCTACAAAATTCAAAAAGGGGGAGAAGAAGCAGTAAAGTAGGGAGAGCTGCCAAATGGTATGCAGGTGGTGTTCCCATATAAATGGAAAAGGTGAACCATGTAGCAAAGCAGGGGAGTAAGTGATGGTCACTACACCAACAAAAAATGGGAGAGTGGTAACTTAACTATCTTGTGTTATAAGTTGGTGTATATTGTTGCTGCATATGTTAGTGTATATCATTGACAAAGGTTTTTGAAGTGGTGTTTTGACTTCTTCAAATAGGGGGAGATTGTTGAGTCCATTGATCCCAATGTACCAGATTTGTAATAAATCAAACAAGTCAGCGGTATACACAAAGTTGTATTTGATGTATGTTTAAGTTCATGCATGCAGGTTAGTCCTTATTACACTGATTGGAGAGGTAGTCACAAGATAGGCATGTGGAGAGAGAAATTCTGTCTAAGTCCATAGAGGTTGAGTGAAGCAACCTGACCAAACGCCAAATGCCTTAAGAAAGGAAGCTAGACAGAGAAATTCCACCAAGTCAACATACGTTGAGTGAAGCAACCTCACTCAATGCCAGAAGTCAAGGACAAATGATGACAAAGGCAGAAAAGTAGCTAAGTCCATACGCATTGAGTGAAGCCAGTTCACTCAACACCATACAACTAAAAAGCGCTGAGACAGGTGTGAGCAGTCAAAGACAGGTTCAATAAGCAGGATAATCGACTAAGGCAAAAAGCGTTAAGTGATGTCAAATCGGTCAAAGCCATGCATCATAATTCATCTAGTAAAGCTGCCACAGTCAAAGCCCTTGATTTTCTGGCAAATAAAAATATACTAAGTCCAAAAACATTGAGTGAAGCATGGTCACTCAACGCCATGCAGTGTCTGTCAAAGCGAAAATAAATCTGTCAAAGAAATCCGACTAAGTTCAGAAGCATTCAGTGAAGTCAACTCACTCAATGCCATATAGCCAGAAGCATTGAGTGAAGCTTGATCTCTCAACGCCATGTTGTTTCTATCAAAGACAAAGGAAAAGGAGATAGAAAATCGACTAAGTCCAGAAGCGTTGAGTGAAGCCAGTTCACTCAACGCCAAGATAGAAAAGCTTTGAGTCAAGCTAATGTAGTCAGCCTAAGAGGGAATAAAGAAATCAGCTAAGTCCAGAAGCGTTGAGTGTAGCCAGTGCACTCAACGACAGATTTCAGAGGCAAAGGAAGAAATCGTTGAGTGAGGCCAATTCACTCAACATCTTCAGACAGAAGGAGATTTGACTGAGTATAAAAACGTTGAGTGAAGCTTATACACTCAACGCTCTCAACACCTTCATGCAGAGCAAAATTATTCTAAGTCTAGAATTGTTGAGTGTGGCTTATACACTCAACGCTCTCAATGCCATCGTTGCAGAAAGGGCTGAAGAATCAAGCTAAGACAAAAAGCATTGAGTGAAGCTTATACACTCAACACTCTAAACGCCTAGAGTTGTAGAAGGATGCAAAATGTTGACTAAGTTAAAAATCATTGAGTGAAGCTTACTCACTAAACACCTAGCAGAGTGCGAAATTTTCTAAGCCCAGATTCATTGAGTAAAGCTTGTTCACTAAATGCACTCAATGCTTAGGTAGTTGTTTGAAATTTTCTAAGTCCATAACTGATGACGTCAGTAAAGTCAACAAAATTCTAAAATGATCATGGAAGAGCTACAACTCATCACTAACGACGTCAGCAGCCTCATTCTATAAAACTAAGGATATACTCAGTCGTTAAAGTAATGACACATGTCAATCATCTCTCTGGATGACATGATTATAAATATAAGATGAGATTTGGATCGAGACAAGTTTCTAAGGGATAAATTCATTACAAAAAGGTTGTGTGGGACTTCATCTTCTTCCCCCGCCATTGTTGTAGAGACAAGAGCTTCAATTCAAAAATCTGAATGGTTTCTGAGTTATCTGCGACAATCAACATCTGCAACAACAAGATCAGTGGATTTCTCTGAGGAAGAAGAATCAGCCAAGGTCAGCACTAGCTGAAGTTTCTTCAAGATCCAAGCTGAGTTGAATTTGAAGATCAATCTCTGGATCTGTGAAGAAGAGGTAAAGCAATCTGTGTTCTAAAAAATAGGTTAGCTGATAGAAGATTTTTCTTCTCTCTTCTTCATTAGCAGAATCAGAATCAAAGTTCTGAGTTACTTCCAACACAAGCTGCAGATTCTTGAAGATTGTTATTCTTTTTGCTGTGAAGAAGATAGGGGTGAGATTCTCTCAGCTCAGGAAGCAATTGACTCAGATATTAATTTCTCTTGAGTCAAATTAACATTACTATTCAATTTCTGTAGGATCTGTTTAAGATCTGTGTTGTAAGACTAAATTATAAAGGCTGTGTGGTAGGATCCAGTCTTGGATCTGTGTGATACGGTTGTTTTCTTAGCCTATGTTGTTGAGCATTTGTGCATGTGAGGGGTGATCAAGTGATTACTGAGTGGCTGGGTTGCGTGCTTGTGTTGTAATTCTCTATGGAGACTATGTGATGCAGTGGGATCATGTTGTAATCTCTGAGGAGCCAAGTTATTGGAGAAGTGCCTTATCTAACATTCACTTAGAAAGGCAGGAGGGACAGTGGATGTACACATATACTAGGGAACCACTATAAAACTGTAGTGTGCTATGTGTGAATGTCTTGAAAGCTGAACTAATGAATCACAACAGAGCCTAAATCAGTTAAAGGTCAAAAGAATATAAAAAGATCTTAATAACCTATTCACCCCCTCTAGGTGATTAGCTACCCTTGTGTTCAAAGACTTTCAGTAATCATGTCTGAACCTATAAGGATTATTCCTTCAGCTGTCAAGGAATTTTTCCAGAATGCAGAGGTGAGTGGTTTAGGAACAAAAATCAAAACTTCAGTGATTAATCATTGTCTGTGGGTTACGACGAGAAGTCTAAGCCATCACATCGATCTGCTTATCCTTCAAGAGGGTGGATAAGAAGAAGAAATCACTAAGGAGGATATAGCTGATGCCCTAAATTTGTGTGGGTACTCTATGGAGAAAAACGATGTGAACGCTCTAGGGAAACTACTGGTAGACATAATAGTACGAGCCCTATTATGTAAACCTGGATCACATAACATGATATCCAGAGACATTTTCAAGATTATGACTGTTGAAATATTGACAAAAAGAACTATTTAGAGCAACATTATTCTGAGAATACAAAAGGAGTGCATGATTGCCCCAAACATGGGAAGGATTATATCACTTTATTTGTTCAAAAACCACATAGATAGGCTGGTAGAAGTTTCAGAAGTCTCTCTTGACTATATTAAGAAGATGGACTACAAGACTCTAGACAGATGGGATAAGGCTTTTCCCACATCAGAAAAAGGAGGAGCAAGCTCTAAGCACTCCCAGTGAGAGGAGAAGGATAAGAAAAAGGCTGCAACCAGCCCCACATGGCAAGTGGCTGCCAAGAGGAGAAGGTTTAGGAAAGCTCATCTTGATAACAGATCTCCCCATACATGTTGAAGGGAAGCATACAAGGGATCATCACCCTGATCTCCATGAAAAATTGATTCCTGAAGACCTGGAGAGCACAACCCCTATGGAGAAATCATGGTGAGTGACTGATCAAGGACTTGAAGTGGGGGTTTTTAGAGCAAGCATTCCGCATCTCTTGGTTTGAGAATAACAAATACCGTGACGTATTTGATCTAGTATTTTGTGTATTTATAGTGTGTAGGTTGTACAGGTTGAATGAGTAGACAAGTCCTTAGTCATGGACATGATCCTAGGGTGTGTGCACTTTAGAAAAAAAATAAAAGGACGAGTTTTGATTGCAAAACTTCAAACGAGCATAACTTTCAATCTGGAAAGAGTTACAGAACGTGCCACCCCATTCCGAAATGAGAGCGAAGTCATCTACAATATGAAGAAGTTTCAGATGGAAAAAGTGAAGAAGAGATATTGCTAGAGATAGCAACTATCTCTTGACAATAGTGAAAATGACAACGGCCATGTCCCAAATGATCGCCATGATGCACACTACTTAACACTATCACCTGACAAAAGTGGCTATCACCCCGGGATAGCCCAATGACCCAAATTCATCCATTTTTAGCTGACAAGATCATCGCAGTGTTGGACATGTGGCAACTTGAGGAGATATCTCTAACGATAGCTAGATATCACCCGACGATAGCGATTTTTCTATAGAAGGCTGAAAACTTCGTGCATTCGCGTGAGATACCTTTTGAAGCAGTGATTCCTCCTCCACCATGCCAGAGCTCCGATTCTTTTGAGAGAGGGTCATCTTCAGAAATAGAGAGAGAAATCCTTTGTGCAAATACAAATATCTAAAAAAGACTTTGAAGAAGAAGGGATACAAAACACATTCAATACGAAAGGCAAATACACCAAGAACGCTGATGTCTACACCGCCTTCGCCTTCACCTTCAGAAAGCCTTGTGGAGTTTATCTTATTTTTATTATCTTGTAACCTATTTTATTTCATCTTTTTGTATCGGGAGAAGAAAAATCATTCTGGGAGATCGTCGAATTCTGAGGTAGGATTCCGTAGAAAATTCGCTTTCTTTGTGGCAACTAGGTTCTTGTACAGCTTAGTGGGAAATTCATTGTCTTGTGTGCAATGACTAGGTCAAGGTTAGATCTTGGGGTGGCTAGAGACCGTATCTGTGGTAAGATAGGCTATAGCCAGCCGGTTCTTGGTAGAAGGACCGGTGAATCATGAAAAAGGGATTTTTCTATTCGCCTCGATTTCTAACATTATAGAAATCAAACATTTTTGTATTCAATTTCTAATAAAATAATATCATATTTCCTTTATATCATTATCTTGATTTTATTTTCATATTATAAAATGTTTTGGAATATATCATTCAAAAGTTGTAACATAAATTATTTTGCAAGGTTCATTTTTATTAGACATAAATGCTTGAATTAAATACTCATAAACTAGTGCCCGACAATAACACTTAGCTCCAGCGGTAGTGAAGAAATATTGAATTCTGCCTTTTTCTAATAATAATCTTCAATATAATATTTTATGATATATTAAAATATAATGTTTCTATAAAATATTTCGAAACTTCATTAATTAACTCCGATATTTTTATTTAAGATTTAAATTCCATAAAGTCCTTATTCAACACCCTCCAAGGGCGTCATAAGATCCAACACGTGGAATCAGAGCAGGTTATTCCAAAATAACTTCACAACCGTGAATAATGACATTTCATGATCTCACAACCACTAGTGGGGATAAAATTTTATTAAATGAAAAATATTTAGCACCGTCATTATTTATGGGTGAAAACTATAAATGATGGAAAATTCTAATGAAAAATTTTCTTAAATCTTTAGATGAAAAAGTTTGGAATATTAGTAATGAAAAGCCTTCAAGTATGTTAAATAAAAATGAAGTAGTTTTAAATGCTAAATTTATAAATAGTTTATTTTGTGCACTAAATCAACATATATTTGAACCACTACTGTAGGAGTAAAAGCTTACTCTGAGTGTGTGGAAAAGTGACCTGATGTAGGGTTTGTAGGAAGCCTGAGAGATCCCGAGGGATCTGTGTTCTAAACCTTTTGAGCAGAGTTTGGAGAAGTTTGCCTTGTCTAACACATTATTAGAATGGTGAGAGGGAGAGTGGATGTACCCATACCTTGGGGAACCACTATAAACAATTGTGTGCTTTATGTGTTTGTTTGACTAAGCCTAAAACAACCCAGTAAAAAACAAGAAAGAAACAAACAACCTATTCACCCCCTCCCCTAGGTGATTTAGACTACTACCCTATTAACTATCATTGAAGTTCAAGTCAAATCAGTTTGACTAGTGAAGAGTTGCAGATGTTCAAGTGGAATTAGTTTGATTAGTGAAGAGTTGCTGATGTTTAAGAAAAATCGGTTTGATAAGTGAAGTGTACTCAATGATATCGTCGAGAATATGTTAGATGTATCAAGACGGTTTTCTTTGATGGAACATTCTCAAAACAATATCGCCTTGACAATATTCTTACCACTGCATGCTTAGTTTGGCGGGACTTTAAATTGGCGGAAGCATAGAAAGGTATTATCAACTCATTCCCTTCTTGCTTATACTTTGATGGGAATTTTTCTAATCTGCCATCCGTTAGAAAAGCCAAGAGTATATAAGGATAAGTTAGGGCAATCCAACAGTAACTTTTGGAGATTTTCGAACCAAGAAAAAATGAGAAGTGGCTGCAAATCACATCTACTGGTGTTAGCTCTCTCTGATGAAAAATTTAGTGAGCAATTGAACTTCAAGCAATTCAACTAGAAGAAAGATCTTCTTCTTGTTGAAGGAGAAGAAGGAATCAGTTCTCATCTTCAATCAAGCTAGAACAACACTAGACCTTCTGTGATAGAAAAGATGATATCTCTTTAGGTGCTACTTCAAGAGAATGCTTTCTATGGAAAGACAAAGAAGACTTAGATATTCAAGGTTTATCTTTCTTTGAGTCAAATTTTGTCACATAAATTAAGAATAGTTATTTGTAGGATCTGTTATAGATTTTATGAAGGGTTTAGGAAAAAGCTGGAGGTAGGACTTTGTGAAATTCAAAGGTAGGTTCTTGGTGAAGATTTGCAGTAGGAGACTAGCTGAGTTTCTGAGATGTAGGAGTTGGTGAACTCTGAGGTAGGAGTTAGTGAACTCTGAGGTAGGATCGTTGAGAGCTTGAGGTATGGTCTGGGTATAGACCTGAGTTGAGAATCTAAGGAATCTGTGTTGTAAGTTTTTGGAACTAAGAAGTTTTGGAGGAGGTTGTCGAGTCTAGCACACTGCTAGATAGGTGGTGAGAGAAAGTGGATGAACCCGTACTCTAGGAAACCACTTTAAATGTTGTGTGCTTGTGTGTGATGTGTTCTGTAGTTTATGATCTGTGTTAATCTGGCATTAAATCTAAAGAGATCATAATTATCAAAATCACATATTCACCACCCCCACCCCTCCCCCCGCTAGGTGATTTAGACTTCCAATAACACTTCATTTTTTACTCTTTTATCCATTGTGCCCAAAATAACTTCATGCATTGATATTTTTGAGAACTTATTTGGAGCTCTCAGATTAATATCTATAGTTGAGACCTTCCTGGTGATGAAAGGTCCTTCTTCAAAATGGTTAAGATTATAGGGTCGATGCCACATAAATAACTTAAACATTTACTTCCAAATCCAAAATTATCGTCCCTACAAATAGAAAGTTTCATAAAGCTTAACTCTTTGTAGCGCTCTCTAGAAGATATGTTTCTGAGACTTATAATGCCCTTGAGGATCTTGTTCAGCTGTTAAGACATTTTAAATAATCTCCATCTGATACCACTTGAAAGACTAAGAGTAGTTTAATCACCCAGAGGGCGGTGACTATGTGTTTTATGAATTTTAGTCCCATTTTAGGTTTTTGTGACCTTTAGTACAACAAATAATAATGAATCACAAACACAAAGTGCAAATAAGATTTATAGTGATTTCCCAATTCTGGGTATATCTGCTTCCCCCTCCACATATCTAGTAGTGTGCTAGACTCGGTCAACTTTTCCAATTTTCTCATATCAATTATCTGACACTCATAGTCCTTGCCTCCTATAACTTAGGAACACCAATAGTCCCTTACCTCAAATCCACATACTAAATCTTACACCTCAGACCTCCAACACAAGATCCTACACTCATGTTATCAAAGTCCTACCTCAATCCCTGCACTAGAGATCTATACTCAGGTCTTTTCCAAAGATACTATCTGAGATCACAATGATGTCACACTCAAATTCCTATTGCAACCCTACAACAAACATAGATCCAAAAAGGATCTTACAAATTCAGAATAAGTGAACAATACAAATACAAGACATTTGACTCAACCAAAATTTCTTGAGTCTTCTGTAGAAATACTGCAGTAGATTTTTCTTCCTTGATAACATTTTGAATATATCTTCTAGGAATAGATTGGAGTGAATCAGAAATTTTCTGGCTGTAAGAGGAGTCTTTGGAAAGATTTTAATTATGTAGAGCCTTGGAAAGATTTCTCTATAGGGTTTTCCACAGTCGAGGATTTGGAGAAGAATTGAAAGCTTGAGCACTTACAAAATCTAAATCTCTGTGTGAAAAATATATATCTGTTTGTATTGTGTCTTCAATTTTTCAAGCTATTTTTATAGTTATCTTGGTCGACAGAAGCATGTGATGTTGATAAGGAAACATGCCAATAACTATATAATGTGAATATGGAATTCTCCTCCAATAGCTAAATTCAAAAAATCAAATTGTATTAGTCCTTTCCTCATAAAGATGCTTGACAAATTCAACAAAAGGAGGAGTTCAAATGAATTCGAAATGACGCGCAATCTGCGGTTAATCACTACATCAGGTCGTTAGACAACTCTTTAGACTGACATAGTTGATATAGACCTTCTAGTATTCTGTCTAGCTGATGTGTTTGATATAATTGTTCAACCATTTCTTCTGTCAACAACTTGATGCAGTCGATATTCTACTTGACATCTAGCCGATGCAGTAGATATCTTCTTCTCAGCATCCAGAAGATGCATTATATATTTCACTTAGCCTTTCAGTCAATGTAGTCAATATTTTCCTTAGTCTTCCGATGAAGCCGTCGATATTTTACTTAGGCTTTCAGTCGATCTAGATGATATTTTCCTTAGTCATCATGGCGATGCAATCGATATTTTACTTGACCTTCAAATTTCCTTAACGCCACTGAACCTTTTTATGATAATGATATGTCTAATATAGGAGTATGACATAAGTCAACATGAGTTTTTTTACCTTGAGGGTTTACAAGGGCAAAACCCTATTTGGGCGACCATATGTCTAACAATACATTAGACAAACATTTTAAAAGTACCTGTAGCATCAACAACTTGTACAAGCATCAAGTACAAGATGTTTTTATTATCATCCAGGGGTTTTTTTCAAATCAGGAATCTTGTGGTCAATATTCCCAACAACTCATCCGGGAGAGTGAAACCAGGTTCGCGCTTGACCTTTCAGCTTTGTTGGTAACTCCTAGCATAACAGTTTATTGGGGGGGGGGGGGGGCATTGTTGATTTTCATGATGGTTTTGAAATGGTTGACGTGTTCCAATGGATCATCAGTCACATCGAATGTATCGATGTTAGGGAGCTTGAAGCTGTGCAGAATCGGATGTGCCAAAACCACTAGTGCCAATGGTAAGTGGTGGTGAAGGGTGGTGGCCAAAGATGCACGCCACCTGACCTTTCCGCTTTTTTGACAGTCAACCTGCAGATTTCCTCGTAAGTAAGTCTTCCAATTGCATGTTCGAAGCATCTACTTCCGGGCGGTGGTAAAGATTACGAGCTTCGGGTTCTTCAGCCGGACAGACCATGCGTGTTACGTTGGTCTTGTTGGAGAACTCTTCTTCAAGTATGTGAGGCTTGTGTGTGAAGTGCTCGGTTGGAACACGATGTATAGCTGGTGGGGACGGACCGCCTTGCTCAGGGTTAGGACAATGAGCTCATAGTGCTCCTATGTTCCTTAGAAATGCGAGAATCTCTATTTGGTGCCCTTCCATATGGCAAATGCGTCCCTCAAATTTTGTAATGGAGACTCTCCCGCAAGAGGCACATTGGCGAGTGAGAGGCAGTTGGATCGACGTGCCCCCTAGGGACTGATCCTTCAGTAGTGTGAGTACTTGCGATAGCCATCAGTCTCAAGTATTGTTGTGAGCTGGATGCTGTCTTCGGAGTCTTCTCGGAATTCTATGAACACCTTCCCACAGACAATGTCCAACTATTATGAGTCAGTTTAAAGCTCCTGGTAGAACAATCTAAATTGAACTGTCTTACCTTTAGAGCGTTCGAGCGTGCAAACAGTCAATATAAAATGGACGGCTAGCAAGACAATTTTTAACGTGAAAAACCTCGAAAAAGGGTGAAAAACCACATGTTTGAAACTGTGCCGACCAAACTTCCACTATGTCTTGGTGCGTTACAAGTAGTAGTAGAGAACTCGAGGGCGACATGCCGTCTCTCGTTATAATTGTTGGAGGAGAGAGAGAAGAGCTCGAAGGGTCACATGCGACCGCTCGCGGAGCTAAGTATTTTTTCTTGTTCAGAGGGGGTGCTGCGCTCTGGAGTCTTTGTTTGCAGTTTGATGGCTTGAACCGCATATTCTATGTGCCTTGGTGTCTACTGTTTATCCCCTACTGTGCACATAGGAGTTTGAAGCGGCGAACTTGTTATTGACTGAAGGGGTGCGCTCGACACAATCTGCAGCCTGCGGCTTGTATCTTGTTGTAAGCATAGGAGTCTAGAGCAACATTCTTTAGTGGCGAGTTGGGCTCAATGTGTGCAATCTAGGAAGTGCATAAGGTGAAATGTTCGCAGTGAACGCGCGTGGGGTGCAGCATGCACGAGGCTCAGCGTGCACGGGCCGCAACTGTGCCAAACGGAGCCTAAGAAGAAAATGATAACCACTAAGCTGTTGAAAATTGTGAAGTGAAAGTGGGTGAATGAAGCACTTGAACCTATCCGCGCGGACTATGCAGACAGGGTTGGCGGACAGCTAGGTCGGCAGGGATGTTGCAGACGGTTTGTTCTGTAGCGGCCTGCGCGGTCTGTTCACGCGGACTACGCGGACAACAGTGGCTGTTATCCAGGCCAGCTTGTGCTCAGTAGGCAGTTGGATCCCAAGAAGTAACCGGGTGGATAGAAACACTATCCTCAGAGTACGGCAAGAAGCGGACTGAAGAACAGGAGCTCGGCAGACCGGCTTGGCAGAAGCCTTGGTCTTGCTCTGGTGAAACAGCAAGTGATAGCCGCGGAGGTCACCAGTCAGTGCGGACAAATGCTGGAGTTCGCCGGGCAGGTGGACTGGATCCAGTGTCCGCCAGTAAGTGCGGACTAGCCCTTGTTGCCAGTGGTGTGGACTTGGTTGGTTCTGAACCAAGTCCATGTTTGGCTCAGTCCGGGTAGATTGCGCAGTGGAGCGCGGGCTGCTTCTCAGTCAGCCAAGCTCAGCAGGAGTGTTGTTGCCTTGGTTGCAAGCTTGGGGATATGCAGACTGGAGATTACGTCCGCAATAGCGTGCGGGCTGGAGCAGGGTCCGCTGAGTCCGACAGTTAACTTGCTGGACTCGGGATTTACGGTCTGGAGTGTCTTGTGTATAAGCAGACTGATGCTGTGTCCGCTGAGTCCGGAAGGTGTCTTGGTGACAAGGCTATGGACAGGGTATGCGGACTAGAGCTGTCCGCGGTATGAGCGGACTGGAGCGGTATGTCCGCTGAGTCCGGATTTTGCCTTGTGGCGAAGCCAAGGGCTTGGGATAAGCGGGCTGGTGCTATGTCCGCAGATTGGAGGACAATGTTGCTGCGGAGTCCGGGTGTGTGGTCTTGGCTTGGCCTTTTGTGACAAGGCGGACTGGCGTGTGTCCGGCCTTGGTGAAGTATAGGCGGAATGGCTATCTTGCACAGGCAGCGGCAGACTGGTGTGTGTATCCGCGGGCTTGCAGATACACTTGATCTTGCTGCGGGATGTGGCGGTAATCCTATCGGATAGGGCGGTGACCACAGTCATCATCGTGCCTATAAATAGGACCCATGTCACATTAGGAATAGCAGAGAACCGAAGTAAGTGAACAGTAACTTGAGCCCGCAACAGTTGCTGCGGACTGCCTTTTGGTGTCCGCGCGGTTTGTTAGAGTTGACCGGGTTGTGCTGTGCAGGTTGTGCGGATAGCACTGGAAATGTAGGACTTGGCTCTGATTACGGTCAGGGGATAGTGCGGATTCTGCGGTTAAGCAACAGGCGGTAAACAGCAGGTCGCGGACAGCGACCAGACGGTCTTCTCTTTGGCAACTTGATTCAGGGTTCAATAAGTCGCCTGCTTCAGACAAACTGTTCTTTTCGGCATTGCAGCTTGTGCGGTCTGGCGGCTAGGCGACCTCGCGGTTAGGCGGCTTGCAGATCGGCAGCTAGAGCTAGTATTAGAATAAGGGGTAGTCCGCGCGGCTTGGTTGCGGTCTGGCGACCTGACGGACTGAGCGGACTCCACAGCAGTAGACCAGCGACTTGGTGGTTGAGTCAGCGTGGCTTGTGTCTGTTTTGTCTTTGTAACTGTCTCTTCTCTCCCTGTGATGGTTTGGTGAATCATGTCTCGCCATGTATGTCTCGTCTTGTAAAGAAATTTGTTGTGAATCAATACAGACTCTTGTTGCTGCATGTGTTTCTGATTGTATCTGTCTTAGTTGATAAAACCCCTGCTAACTACAAGATCCATAAAATTCAACATAAACATCTAACATTAACTAAATTCTTATAAAAATTCAGACTTGTTTTGAAAAAAATGTAATTCTCACTTTTTTTTATTGTGCGGACGTGCGTACGATGATTAGTCCTCCCGTTAAGATGTGAATAGATCGCCCTACCAAGTAGCTAAAATGTCAAAAACTATTAAAGCGACTTATCGCCTAAAAAGGTCCTATAAAATATATATTAATTTCAGGGTTAAAACACCATTAAATTTCAATCACTCACCTCAAACCTCTGACTAATTTAGCTGCTGAAGGGGAAAGAAATCTTCACTGGGCTCTCTTAATTTCGAAATCTACACTCTCAAACATTACAATAAATAAGGTTTGCACATAAGTGGTGTTTTATGGTTGTTGCGGTCTAACTCGACATTCCGGTCAGACTGGAATAACCTTGATCGTCTTAGCTCTCGGAACAGTCGAACGCGCACACAGTCAATGAAGTAGATCTATTGTACACACGAACTTTTAACATGGAAAAACCCTCAACCGGGTAAAAAATCACGTGACCGGATCTGTGCTGGTTAAAGTCCACTATTTTCTTGTCATTATAGCTTGTTCGTAGAATCGAAAGTGACAGTCCGCCTCTCATTACAATTTTGATATGAGAGAACATTTAGTACACGGCGGACGACAGACCGTCGCGCCTGGTGTTTGTTACAAATTGCACTTTGAGGCGATTGGACTTCATTGGGCACTCGGCTGGCACTGAACGTGGGAGCAGTGAACTTGTGTTTTCGGTTGTGAAGGTCTCTTGGAAACTGAGAGATTGAGTTTCTTCTGGTGACTTGAATGTGGCTCGTATGAGGCTTGGGTGCGCCTTGAGTGTGACTCAAACGCTGCTCGTAGGAGAAATTTGACAGAGCTTCGATCTGAGAAAGAAAAAGGTTGGAAGAAAAAAGTGAGAAATGAGGAGGCTCGGTGCTACTTTTATAGCCTCCAGAAGGTGATTATGGTGGTTACGCGGCTATCCCCACACCATAACCACCATTATAAATAATTTTGCTATAGTTTAGGGGTGCGCATTATGATAATTAATCCTTCTATTTGCACAATAATTAAATTAATAATAAAATTTCACCACTAACTCGACGGTTAGTGGGTGGTTACACGCGAATCGGACGGCGAGAAACGATCCAAAATGATCGGACAGCGGGGACGGGCTCCCACCGGCGGCCAACGAACTTGCCGACGATCTCGCCGCGAGGGGTGACCGTCGGCGACGGGGTGGGGTGGGGGTGGGGGGGGTGCGGGGGGGGGGGGGGTGGCTAGGCAGCCTGCCGCGGCAGATAGAGCGGCCGCGCAGGCCGCTCCTCCTCGGCTTCCGGTGCGGCCGCTCTCTCGGCCGCGTGCCGGCGTCCAAGGGGGAGTGGCCGGCTCGGCCGCTCCCTCGGCCGCGCGCCAGCGGCCCAGGGCGCCGGCGGCCGAGGGGACATCCGGTGGCGGCGAGAGGAGGCCGCGGCCGACGTTTGGGGATGAGGCCGGCCACTCGACGCCGGTGAGCTGGCGTCCGCAGCGGTTCTGTCATTACGTGTGATGAGATCAGTGCATTGGATCAGGCGGGTAATCGTGCGTGCAGTCAAACCCATGATCACACTACTTTTAAGTGAAAATCATTGGGGGGGGGGGGGGGGGGGGGTTATGTGTACTCCAATCATTTTAAAAAGGGATCTCATCTTCAGAATGATATACTCAAAAATGACTATTAGAACTCTAATCCTAAAAAAACCTTTTTTATTGGGTGTTCCCCGGATTTCTTTTACCGTAAATCGAACTTTTCGAATTTCTTTTTTCCGCAAACCTTGACCCGGAGCCCTAAATGTGACTCTCCTTGCTCCATGTAGTAGTGTATTTGTACCCGACCGCCCTGTGTGACCCTTATTCTTTGTTGTTGAAGTTCACTAACAAGTGCGCCATCCCTTTCAAGAATTCCAATTGCCTCATATTTATGAACTTTTTGTCCCGAGGCCTTGAAATTCAATACTATTTGTTTTGTTTGTCTTGTTCTTAACCTGTGAATGTAAAAATGATTAATGTTATTTTTTTTAGAAAATGTTTTTGGCAGCGGTTAATAATTATAATTGTGGCCTTGTGGGTAGTTTTCAATAACATTAAACTAATATATTGCATTGTGTCCACTTTCTTGCTCCCTGCTAGATGATCACCCGACTTATCCACAATGGCTCGCTCGATCACATTCTCCCGGTTCTGATGCCGCATGCCCCATTCATTGAGTTGCAGCTTGGTAATTGTCGGCAAGCTCAAGGTGAATTGGTGATCACCAGGCCATCCATAATTTGTGTAAAATCTACTCCGACAGCCATCAAGCAGTTACTATAAGCTTGTCTAGATGCCAATTTTTGAAATTCAGTCCTCTGTAATTTTTTCGGATAAACTTGAAGTAATTGATTACATGTTAATGATACAACCAGCCAGTGCAGATGGTTCCACTCCCCATCATCGATAGTACCTACACCACTAATCTTCACCCATTTTGTAATCGATGAAACTAAATTTCCTCAAGTGGACGTTGATCAATGTTGAGCTTCAAGAGTATTATTGTTGCTAGGGCACAAGAGAGTCATGTAGATGACTATTGTTGCTGGGGTGCGCGAGAGTCGTGTACAAGACTATTATGCATGTACATGTATATATCTTTTACTACGTTAAAGAAGTAGTTCGGAGTTGTTGAATTAATCTTACTCATCCAACATGTGCCAAGCTTTTGTTCTGAACCTTACAATGGAGACAGAAAGAAAGAGAGAAGAGAGAGGGGGAGAGAGGGAGAGGAAATTCTTATAGCCCTCCTATCTCTACATGAGAGCGTGAGAGAGTGGGAGAGAGAAAAAAAGATTTTTTATGGTTATTTTAAGTACTCATATGTATATATTTTAAATTACAGTAAGTACTCATATACGGGTGCAACCCACTCATATGCAAACACAACCTGCTCATAGGTGGGCGTAAGACGCTTGTATGCTGGTGCAGCCCGGTCTTATGCGGGCACAACTCGCTCGAATGTGAGCGAAGCACACCAAGAGTCAACAAGCACGGGTATAGCCTGTGCAGTGCGGTGCTGCTCATACATTAAAGATGTATTTTGCATTTATTGAATTAATCTTAACCATCCAATTTTGACCAAGCTTTTGATATCAATCATCTAATGCAGAGAGAAAAAAAGATGGGGGGGGGGGGTATCTTTATAGCCCCCATATCTCTATATTTAGGGATAGAAGGGAGAGGGGGAAGAGAGGAGAGAGGGAGACAGTTGGTGAGAGAGAAATTGATTTTTTAGCATAATATATATATTTTTTTACAAAATAAAAATAAAAATAATGATTCGTATTTTTATGATCATTTTAAGTACTCATATGTATATGTTTTGAACAAAAATAAGTGCTAATATGCAGGTGCAGCCCGCTCGAATGCGGGCGCAGCCCTAGCTAGAGAGAGGGAGAGAATCGTTTGAGAAAGAAATAGGAGACAAGGAGTAGATGACAACATAAGAAATCAAGAATGGGAGGAGAGAGAGGAGAGAGGGAAATAAAGGGATGTGACCAGGGGTGCACATAAAGCCTGGCAGGCCCTATTTAGGCATGGGCCTGCCATGTTAACCCGGAAATCGACGATCCTTCCCAAGGTAGCCAGCTGGCTAGTCGCGCTACTTAGATTCTCCCTTTTGATCGCGACAAGCCCCCAGCGTAGGCGGATAGTTTTCCCTGTCCGCCTAGGTCCCCTTGCAACTGCATGCCCTGCGGGACGGCGAGTCGTTCCCATAGCTCACCCTCGCAGGTCATGCGGTTAGGCCCGCTAACCGTGCAATGCTTTCCTTGCAGGAGGCAGCCGACCATCTGGATCTCGCCCACAGGAGGGCGCCCGCTTAGCAGCCAGCCAAGCGGACTCCCCCCGGGGTCCGTCCAGGCCGCCCGCAGGGGGCGACATCCGCTCTCCGCCAGGCGGACTCCCCTCGGAGTCCGCCAGGCCGCCCGCTAGGGGGAGGCCCCGGTTCCACCGGGCGTACTCCCCCCGGAGTCTGCCAGGCCGCCCGTTAGGGGGCGGCCCCGGTTCCGCCGGGCGGACTCCCCCCCCCCCGGAGTCCGCCAGGCCGCCCGCTAGGGGGCGGCCCCGGTTCCGCTGGGCGGACTCCTCCCGGAGTCCGCCAGGCCGCCCGCTAGGGGGCGACCCCGGTTCCGCCGGGCGGACTCCTCCCGGAGTCCGCCAGGCCACCCGCTAGGGGACGGCCCCGGTTCCGCCGGGCGGACTCCCCCCGGAGTCCGCCCAGGCCGCCCGCCAGGGGGCGGCCCGGCCTGCCGGGCGGACTCCACCCGAAGTCCGCCCAGGCCGCCCGCCAGGGGGCGGCCTGAAAGATATGATACCTAAACACCTAGAGGGGGGGGGGGGGTGAATAGGTGACCTAATCCTTTTCTAACTTTGTTGGCAGCCAAACAGTTATTTCACAGATTTCTAACTAGTTTATCTCAGCAATCAGCAATAATCAAATATACACAGCACATTCACAGCACAGCACACAGTGATTTATAGTGGTTCCCCAGGATATGGGTACATCCACTTTCCCCCTTCGCCTATCTAGCAGTGTACTAGATTCGGCCAAACTCCTGCACTGTCTCAGAACCCAAATTGGTTCCTACCTCAGGCCCAAAGCCTTACAACTCAGCTTTATCCCAAAGCCTACACTCAGCCAATCAAGGCCTACACTCAGCCAATCCAAGGCCTACACTCAGAGATTACAATCTCCTACACTCAGGCTAACAAGCCCTACCCTCAGCCTTTATAGATATAGGCTTACAATCACTCAGATCCAATGGATCCTACAAATTTCAAATGTAATACAAATTATAACTCTACAACTCAGAATTAAAGGAGGGGAGTTGAGAGATTCTTGATGAGTTCTTGGAAGAACTCAGCTGGATTCACCCTGACTTAGCTTTCTTCAAAGCTTCTTGAGTAGAACTGAATAAGGCTGAATCCTCTGCAGTTGTTCCTTGACCTCTGCTACTTAAGATCCAGACTGAATCTGAATCCTTCTTCTCAGCCTAGTTCCAAAGGCTGATTTCTTGGAAGGAGCCCTCTCTCTCCAACTTCTTAGATCTGCAGTTGGACTGCCAGATCTTCTTGTGTTGATACTCAGTATACCACTTTTTATGATTACTTCAACAATAATCTGAACTCTGTTACAATTTGATCAACAACCTCAACAACAGTTTCTGTAAACTGTAGGTGCCTATTTATAGGCCTTCTTCATGGTAACCGGCTGGTCCGGTTCATAACTGACTTCTGACATCTCTGACAGTTGCTGTAGACCGGCTGGATCGGCAGCTGTCATGTCAACCAGTCACTTCTTGAAAAATCTCTAACAGTCAGTAAGTGTCGAGACTTTCTGTCTTTAAGTGTCGACACTTATAGACCAAGTGTCGACACATGCTTTGTAAGTGTCGACACAAGTCTACAAGGTGTCGACACATATCCTTATATGTCTCGACACAGATTCTTCTTCATGTGTCGACACTGAAATTGAGTGTCGACACAAGTACTTGTTCTTCTAGCTTTTGCTGAATTCTTCTATGTGTCGACACATCTCCTTTGTGTCGACACAACTTCTTCTGTTGAATCTGTCTAGTGTCGACACTACTTCTTGGTGTTGACACATAGTCTTCTATGTTGAAACTTGCTGAGTGTCGACACAGCTCCTTATGTCGACACACCTTCTTGTTGTTGAGACTTCAGCTGAGTGTCGACACATTCCCATAGTGTCGACACTTGTACTTAGAATAATTTGTTGTTCTTTCTGTTCTTTGCTAAGTGTCGACACAGCTCCATGTGTCGACACTTTCTTCAAGTGTTGAGTCTTTAGCTGTGTGTCGACACATTGTTCTGGGTGTCGACACATACATCAAATGTTGACTCTTCTGTTGAGTGTCGACACATTGTGTTGAGTGTCGACACTTACTTCAAATGCTGACTCTTCTGCATAGTGTCGACACATTGTGTTGAGTGTCGACACTTGTACTTAGACTCTGCAGACTTTTGCTGAGTGTCGACACAGCTTCACGGGGTGTCGACACAGCTCCTTGTGTCGACACTTTTTGTCTGCACTTTTCTTCACTGAGTGTCGACACAGCTCCAAGTGTCGACACTTTCTGTCTGGTGTCGACTCTGCATCCCAAGTGTCGACACAATGACTCCAAGTGTCGACACGGCTTGTCTGGGTGTCGACACAAGCTTTCTTAAGTGTCGACACTTTCCCTCTGGGTGTCGACACATGGACTTAGAAACTTTTTGCTTCAGTCCAGTACTTTCTTAACCTGCACAAGTAACTCAAACATACATCAAATACATTATGATGTATATCATTGAGTTGGGTGAGGCTCCTTCAAATCAGGTACATTTGACCAATGTACCCAACAATCTCCCCCTATTTGGAGAAGTCATAACCCTTAGTCAATGATATACACCATCCATAATTAAAATTACAAAATGATGTACAGCAGATTATATAAACAGGGTAAACATAAACATGTAATAAATTCTCACATGTATACACATTCATTATTCCAGAACAAAATAAAAAATAGACACTTCTCAGAACAATCATAATATATTTATCATATATTGTTTTAACATTGTTCCTTATACATTTTCAATGGTGTACAAAAATGTTTTCCATTCAACAGATTACAACAAGCTTCAAGTTTAATTCCTAATCTATTTCTGATCAGGTTCTTTGATAACTATTCCCTTTCCAGCTTGAACTTGAGCTTTGACAGGGGCTTCAGCAGGTTCAGCAACAGCAGGCTTCTTTCCTTTTAAGTCCTTCTTTTTCAGCTCTTCTGCTTTTATTTTCTGCCTCTCAAAGTAGTGGTATGGCTTGGGGAAGTACTTGCTAGGCTCCACAGCAGTTGGAGGTAGCTTTCCCATCTTAGCCTTCCTTCTGAATTGTACTATAACCTCCTGCCTAATCTCATGCTTTCTCCATTCTGCCTCAGAGAACCAGTTATTCCTTTCATGAGCATTGTCCTTTGCAGCTTTCCAGGCAGTAAGAATTATATTTCTAGAGGTAGGGCTCTATTGTTCAAAATCTGGCTTTTGTTCAGCTTGTTCCCTAAACCTCTTTTTTGACAACCTTGCCTCTTCTTCTTTGTTCATGGCCTCCTGCAGAGCTTCAGAAATAGGTTGAACAACCTTCTCAATATGAACTTTGGCCTTGCCCTCAGTTGGGCTATACATAGTGCTGACATCTGCTTGAACCATATCAAAATCTGGAGGTGGATATATTACTTGAGCTACTTCTTGTTGCTCACCTCCAAGATATGCAGTTTGTATTCCTGATTCAGCCACATTATCATCATCACAAAGTGGAGGATAGCCCAGTGTAGCTCTGATGAAGTTGGATATCCATTTGGCATGGTCAGAGCTAGCTTTGACTAATACCCTCTCCCCCTTTATGACTTCTCTGGCCATATGGTCTCTGACATCATCCTTTTGAAACCTTATCTGACTATCCAAATACCTGATTCCCTCTTTAAAGTAAGGTCTGAGCTTAGTGAGTTGTTCAGAGATGGCCTTCTGGGAATCTTTAATTGCAGTCTTGACAGCAGAAATCTCAGCTTGAAAGACTTTATCAAAATCAGTCTTAGCAGCAGCAGTAGATGTTGAAGGTTCAGCAGTCTTATTCTTCAACTCAGTGACTATAGCATTATGGGATGCAGTCAAATTATCATTCATTCTTAACTGATTCTCCAGCACATATCCTTGCTTTACTGCTATATCATCTACCTGTGCTTTGATCTTCTCTTGGTGTGTAGCCAGATATACCACAGCATTTCCACCCTTGTGGAAGCATTCATTCATCTCCTTTTTATTAAGGTTCATCTCAAACCTTATAGACTTTATATCCTGTGCAAGATCAAACTGTAGGGACTTGTGCCCTTCATCCACATATGTCTCAATGGCCTTTCTTTGCTCATCCAATTTGATCTGTAGGGCAACCATTAAAGCACTATAATCAGCAGTTGGAGCTTGCTGAACTATAGGCTGTGGGGCAATGGATTGCAAGGCTTTCTTATAACTCTTGCTTCTCCTCTTGAAGACAAAGAGTTTCTTCTTCTTGGCCCTTGCACTCTCCTCATCCTCAGAGGCAGAAGTGCTGGCAATATCAACCCTGTCCTTAGGGCTTTGAGGCTTGTCAGCTGGCACAGCAGTTGCTTTCTCAGTTTCTAGCCTAATAGGCTCTTCCAGAACTTCCATGTGCTCCCCCTCAGCAGCAGCACTCTTATCTTCAGCAGTAGCATCCTTGTCCATATCAAAATCCTCTTGATCTAGATTTAAGAATAAATCCTCCATTGTATATTCAGGTGGAGATGGAGCTGGAGACAATCTTTGCTCTTCAACCACTGATTCAGGTACCACTTCTTGTTCAGCAGATTTGTCTTCTAAAACAACATCTGGTGCTTGACTGTCTAGCTGAGTTTGCTGATGGACATCAGACAAATTAGCATCTTCTATAATATAGTCTAAAGTTTTTAAGTCAGTGAGTACCTCTTGGATAATGACTGTGGCTTGCTCACTGTCCAGAGTAGATGGTTCTTCTACTACTGGAAGCTCCCCCTGGATGTGATCCCTATGGATGGGGCTAGCTTGAGGCAGCTCCCCCTGGATCTCAGCTACATCTTGAGCAGCAGGGGTCTTTACTACTGTCTCTTCCTCTTGCTCATCAGGTGTGAACACCACCTGTTCTTCACTCTCAGAACTGCTTGAGGACTCTTGTGTCACAACAGCAGTTTTCCTTTTCTTCCTGGGAGGAGAATCTTTCTTAGTAACTGGCTTCTCTGGAGTGGGCAGTTCCTTTGACAGCACCCTTTCCCACCTAAAAAATATCCTGGAATCCATCTTCCTCATGTGGTTAATCTTGCTTCCAGCAGCATTGCTCATTACCTCTGGTATTGTACCAGCTAGGTAGAGACTTAGTATTCTGCCCAGGTTGGGCTTCTTCAAGCTCTCCTTGATTTTCTCATAGATTACCATTGACCAATCTGTTCTTAGGGTGAAGATAATTCTTGTCATGACATTGAACATTGAGGCTGACACCCTGTCATGCCCTCCAGGCTTACTGAGAATGACCTTTCCCACAATTTCAGACAGGAATTTTCCTTGACTGTTCATGCCTTTCCTGTTAAAGACAGAACCTATCTTCAGCTTTGGATCAAGTCCACACCAGGTAAGAGCTTCCCTGGTCTTGGATGTAGAAACTTCTTCTTCATCTTGAGTCTTAGGTAGCTGGAGTACCTTCCTCAGACTTTTTGGTGAGACCTTGACTTTGGATCCATGCACTCTGGATTTGATTCTATATCCAGAGTCATCAACTGCAGCTCCAGTAAGGAATTCAAGAACTTCCTTCTTCCAAATCTTGGTTGGTTCTGAAACCAAATATTCTAGTCCAGAATCGCTGACTAGGGTTACTACCGATTGGATTTCTTGATCTCCATCATCGAACGCGCCGCGCACAAGTTCATAGCCTTCGTTAACGTTCTCCTCGAGCTTGGGAGCCATTAGGGTTTGGAGAATTTGTCTTGAGAAAAGAGAAATGTCGACACAATAGTTTTGGTCTCGAAACTTTGAAAGCGTGTCGACAATCAGAGACAGAACCCTATTTATACCTTTCTGATTTTGAAGATGAACAGGCGGGACAGCTAGCTAAACATGTGTCGACACTGGCAATAAGTGTCGACACTGACTTATAATGTCTCGACACACATGTGTCGACACAAGTTTAGTCAACAGATATTATGTGTCGACACTTGGTTATGTGTCGACACAACATAACTCGACACATCGTCGAGACTTTACTTAGAAAATTCTGAGTAAAACTTAAGTGTCGACATCATATTGGATGTGTCGACACCTACTTGTCATGTGTCGACACTAACATTCTGAAGTGTCGACACCAACATCCTAGATGTGTCGACACCTTTTTCCTGGAGTGTCGACACCACTATTCTGTGTCGACATAGACTTGTCTATGTGTCGACACCTTTTTACTTAGCCAATTTTCAATTCTGTAAACTTAGTCTAAGTTTATCATTCCTAGTTCAATTTTGAATCTATTGAACTTAGCTTCTTCTAGTGGCTTAGTAAACATATCAGCTATTTGTTCATCTGTTTTAACATATTTAAGTACAATATCATTTCTTTCTACATGTTCCCTAAGAAAGTGATATTTAATTTCAATATGTTTTGTCCTACTATGAGATACATGGTTATTAGCTATTGAAATAGCATTAGTAGAATCACAGAAAAGTGGAGTTCTACTTACCTGAAATCCATAGTCCTCTAGCTGATGTTGAATCCATAGAAGTTGAGCACAACAACTTCCTGCAGCTACATATTCTGACTTAGCTGTGGAGATAGCCACACTGGTTTGCTTCTTGCTGCTCCAATAAATTAGTCTTCCTCCTAGGAATTGACAGGTTCCAGTAGTACTTTTTCTATCTTCTTTTCATCCTGCAAAGTCTGCATCTGAATAACCTGTTAGATCAAAATCTCCATTCCTAGGGTACCAGAGGCCTAGATAGGGAGTGCCCTTTAGATATCTCAAAATTCTCTTGACAGCAGTCAAGTGAGACTCTTTAGGGCAGACTTGATACCTTGCACAAACACATGTAGCATACATGATGTCTGGTCTACTAGCAGTCAAGTATAATAGGGAGCCAACTATCCCTCTATACAAGGTTTCATCTACAGGTTTCCCTGCATCATCCTTGCTAAGAGACATACTTGACCCCATAGGAGTCTTCATGGTACTGGATGAATCCATACCATACTTCCTTATGAGTTCTAGGGTGAACTTTGACTGACAAATGGACAAACCACTCTCAGTCTGTTTAACTTGGAGACCCAAGAAAAACTTCAGCTCTCCCATACTACTCATTTCAAACTGACCTTGCATAAGTTTTGCAAACTTTTTGCAAAGGCTACTTTCAGTAGACCCAAATATAATGTCATCTACATATATTTGGACTAGTATGACATTGCCTCTAGATTCCCTAAGGAATAGAGTCTTATCTATTTTCCCCCTTGAGAACTTGTTCTCAATGAGGAAATTAGATAGGGTTTCATACCAAGCCCTAGGGGCTTGCTTTAACCCATATAAAGCTTTCCTAAGTCTATAGACATAATGAGGTTGAGTTGGATCAACAAAACCTGAAGGCTGCTCCACATAGACTTCTTCTTTCAAATTACCATTTAAGAATGCTGACTTGACATCCATCTTGTAAACCTTGAATCCTTGATAGGTTGCATAGGCCAAGAACATCCTTATGGCTTCCAGTCTGGCTACTTGAGCAAAGGTTTGATCAAAATCAATACCTTCTTCTTGCCTATATCCTTTTGCAACCAGTCTTGCTTTGTTCTTTATGATGACCCCTTGTTCATCCATCTTATTTCTATAGATCCACTTAACTCCTATTACATTGTGGTCTTTAGCTTTAGGAACCAGTTCCCAAACCTTACACCTCTTGAACTGATTAAGCTCTTCTTGCATAGCTTCAGTCCATTGTGGATCTTGTATTGCTTCTTCAAATCTTTTAGGTTCAACTTGAGACAAAAAGCTGGAATAGATTGCAGCATTCATGTTTCTACTCCTGGTTTGTACTCCTTGTCTTGGATCTCCAATAATCAGCTCTACTGGATGATCTCTAAGATGCCTGTGGGCTGGAGGCATCCTCACTTCAGGTTGAACCACTTCAGCATCTGCATCATGCTGTATTCCTTGGATTTCTTCAGCAATTGGCACATGTAGTTCTCCCCCTGGACAGCAGCTACTCTCCTCTCCTTGATGTCTTGCAACAGGCACTTCTTCTATAGTCAGCTTGTCCATTGTCTTTGTCAAACCTGTGGGGCTGCATACATTGCTAGACAACTCATTATTAATAAGTTTAGTCTCATCAAAAACTACATGCACAGATTCTTCTACAACTTGTGTAGTCAAGTTGTAGATTCTATAAGCCTTACTATTATTGCTGTACCCAACAAAAATTCCCTCTTGGGACTTGGCAGCAAACTTAGTTATGTAAGACTTCCCATTGTTAAGTATGTAGCATTTACAACCAAAGATCCTAAAATAGGATAGGTTTGGTTTCCTGCCTTTCACAACTTCATAGGGGGTCTTGTTTAGCCCTTTAGTGATGGTAGCCCTATTTATAACATGACATGCAGTGTTAACTGCTTCAGCCCAGAAATACTCTGGTAGTGATGTATCACTTAGTAGGGTTCTACCAGCCTCTATCAAGGTCCTATTTTTCCTTTCAGCAATGCCATTTTGCTGAGGTGTTCTAGGTGAAGAGAATTCTTGAAATATCCCAAAGTCTTCACATAGTTTTGTCATGCTTTCAGATTGAAACTCAGTACCATGGTCACTTCTAATTTTGACCACAGTACTATTAAGTTCATTCTGAATTTGCTTGACAAAGCTGTAGAAGACACTAGGTGTTTCAGATTTCTGTCTTAAGAAGAACACCCAGGAAAACCTTGAGTAGTCATCTACAACTACAAGGGTATAGACCTTCCTACCTAAGCTGTGAACTGTCATTGGACCAAAGAGATCCAAATGCAAGAGGTACAAACACCTCACAGCATCTTTGTTATCTATGCTTCTAAAAGTGGATTTAGTCTGCTTGCCCTTTTGACAAGCTGAGCAAATGCCATCTTTAACACACTTAACTTGAGGACCATTCCTCACTAACTCTTTGCTAAAGAGTTTGCTAATAGTCTTGTAGTTTAGATGAGCTAGCCTCTTGTGCCATTTGACACAATGAGAGACTGTCTCATCAGCTACAAGACAAACAGGAGAACCATTGTTCTCAATCATAATGTCTAGACAGTAGACATTCCTCTTCCTATAACCTGTCAAGATGATCTCTTGATCACTTGACCTCTTGATATGACAACCATTTTTAATAAATGAGATGTCATACCCTACATCACTTAACTGACTTATACTTATTAGGTTGTGTTTCAACCCTTTAACATAAGCCACTTGAGTAATGGTAACTAAGTTTGAAGAAATGTTACCAAACCCTTTGATGATTCCTTTTTCAGAACCACCAAAGGTCACTTTAGGACCATTTTTGATTGGAATGTAGTCCTCCAGTAGTCCCCTAGTTCCAGTCATATGTCTGGAACATCCACTGTCCAAGTACCATGTAGGGGTATGGCCACTTGGACTTACCTGCAAAATAGATTAATGGACCTTAGAACCCAAAGCAATCTTGGGTCCTTGGTACTTGTTAGTCTGTAACTTGACAAAGCTACCTACTGGCTTTCCACCAGGTAGCTTGCTACTCACCTTGGCACTGACATTGTACCAACAGTCCATTGCAAAATGGCCAATCTTGCCACAACACCAGCATTCAAACTTGTTGTACCTTTGCTTAGGTACTGCCTTGGCTGTCTTGACTACAGCAGGTTTGTTGAATGTTGGGGCTTTGCCCTTGGACTTAGACTTGGACTGCTCAGTCCCTGCAGGTCTAACAAAACCCAGTCCAGCCTTGCCTTTTTGATGAACAAATTCATCAATTAAAGGTAGAACTGATTTCGGTTTTGAAAACCTAGCAACAAGCTCTCTTTCTTTCTGAAGATTGATCTCCAGTCTCTTAATTTGATCATTCTTATAGGTGATAGTTCCCATCTGAATCACAGTAATGTGTTTCAGCCTGGCTACCTCATTCAGTTTTTGATCAAATTGTTTCTCAAAATCTGTTGCAACAGCCTTGAGATCAGCAATCTCCTTTGCCTGACTTTTGGCTAGGGTCTTGCATTTCTTGTAGGCTTGCAACAACACCTTATATTCATCTATAAGCTAATGAATATCTTCCTCAGACTCAGATACATTCTCATCACTTGATGAAGAAGAATCTGATTCTGAACTTGAACAAGAATCTGAATTTAAACTTAAACTTTGTACCTGACTGGGTCCTGGCTTCTCCAGGATTTTGGCACTGTCTGTCAAAGCCATTAGCCCTTGGTAATGACTGTCTTCTTGTTCATAAATTGACTCCAAGATCTGCATGAATTCTTCCTCTTCTTCTTCTGCATACAACCCTATATAGGCTTCAGCCTCAGACTCAGTTTCTGAAGAAGATATATCTGATAGAGTCTTCTCCTTCTTAGCAACAAAAGACTTTTCTTTCTTCCCTTTGAAGTAAGTCTTTTTCCTGTCACCAGAATCCTTTCTCTTCTCTGGACAATCTGCAATAACATGGCCCTGTCTATTGCAGCAATAGCAAACAATCTTTGAACCAGCTGCCTTGCTTGACTTTGTCCTCTTCCTGTCTTTCTTTGAAGACTTTTTATCCTGATGAAAGGCTTCCTTTCCTTTTGAAGAAGAGGGTCTTGACCTCCACTGTTTCTTCCTCAGGAATTTCTGAAAATGTCTAGTGAAGGCAGCAAAGTCTTCATCACTTTCACTGCTCTCACTCTTTGTGCTGATAGACTCATCAGATTCTGATTCAACTACCTCTGGGGGTGGAGTTGAAGACTTATTCCTGCACTTTCTGGGAACTTCTGTCTTGAAAGCAACAGTTCTTTCTTTGTGCTCAGTCCTTGTTGATTTCTCCTCCTCTTTTCTCACTGTTAACTGCATCTCATATGACAATAGCTTGCCAAACAGTGTGGGAGGTGGAATTTCCCCCAACTTAGCCATTTCTCTTATGGCACAGATCTTGGTGTCCCAATCTTTGGTTAGGGACCTTAAGAACTTGTCATTTAGTTCATAGTTAGTGAACTCTCTTCCATAAGACATAAGTTCATTAACTATTCTGTAAAATTTCTTATAGCACTCAGTGATGCTATCACTCTTTACTTGCCTAAAGCTTTCATATTCCTGATTTAGCAAGGACTTCCTATCTTGCCTAACTTCTTCTGAACCTTCCATATAGACAATGAGAGTATCCCACATCTCTTTTGCTGTCTTACAATGAATTAAGTTCTGAAAAGTGGCATCATCAATGGCACTTACTATTATGTTCTGTGCCCTCTTGTCCATGGTAGCTAGGACAATTTCATCTTTAGTCATCTCAGAGAAATCCTTTGGAGTCCTCTGATTTGCATCCAATACTGAAATCTTCATTGGCACATAAGGCCCTTCCTTTACTGTGATGTATATTCTAGGGCCAGAGGCTTCCATAAATAGCCTTACCCTCTCTTTCCAGATCACAAAGATCTCCTTTCTGCATATGGGTAATTTCATGGAACCCAATTCCTTGTGATTCTCATAAGAACCCATGTTTCTTGATGTTCTTGATTTTCTTGAAACTGTGAAATACCTTACTCTGAATCTGCCAAACAGGATTTCCTCAGGCTGTTAGTCCTTGTTTTGAGTAACCTCACTTTGATACCACTTGAAAGATATGGTACCTAAACACCTAGAGGGGGGGGGGGGGTGAATAGGTGACCTAATCCTTTTCTAACTTTGTTGGCAGCCAAACAGTTATTTCACAGATTTCTAACTAGTTTATCTCAGCAATCAGCAATAATCAAACATACACAGCACATTCACAGCACAACACACAGTGATTTATAGTGGTTCCCCAGGATATGGGTACATCCACTTTCCCCCTTCGCCTATCTAGCAGTGTACTAGATTCGGCCAAACTCCTGCACTGTCTCAGAACCCAAATTGGTTCCTACCTCAGGCCCAAAGCCTTACAACTCAGCTTTATCCCAAAGCCTACACTCAGCCAATCAAGACCTACACTCAGCCAATCCAAGGCCTACACTCAGAGATTATAATCTCCTACACTCAGGCTAACAAGCCCTACCCTCAGCCTTTATAGATATAGGCTTACAATCACTCAGATCCAATGGATCCTACAAATTTTAAATGTAATACAAATTATAACTCTACAACTCAGAATTAAAGGAGGGGAGTTGAGAGATTCTTGATGAGTTCTTGGAAGAACTCAGCTGGATTCATCCTGACTTAGCTTTCTTCAAAGCTTCTTGAGTAGAACTGAATAAGGCTGAATCCTCTGCAGTTGTTCCTTGACCTCTGCTACTTAAGATCCAGACTGAATCTGAATCCTTCTTCTCAGCCTAGTTCCAAAGGCTGATTTCTTGGAAGGAGCCCTCTCTCTCCAACTTCTTAGATCTACAGTTGGACTGCCAGATCTTCTTGTGTTGATACTCAGTATATCACTTTTTATGATTACTTCAACAATAATCTGAACTCTGTTACAATTTGATCAACAACCTCAACAACAGTTTCTGTAAACTGTAGGTGCCTATTTATAGGCCTTCTTCATGGTAACCGGCTGGTCCGGTTCATAACTGACTTCTGACATCTCTGACAGTTACTGTAGACCGGCTGGATCGGCAGCTGTCATGTCAACCAGTCACTTCTTGAAAAATCTCTAACAGTCAGTAAGTGTCGAGACTTTCTGTCTTTAAGTGTCGACACTTATAGACCAAGTGTCGACACATGCTTTGTGTAACACCCCCTATCCGTCGCATAGCATATAGCAGTAGGTCCGGCCGGGGCCCGACGCCATATGCCACAGACAGACCGGGTGGTTACTTATGGAAACCATCCAACCAATCTCAACGTCCTACACAGAGCATTCTAGCGGAAGCAGTATGTAAAAGTTGTAAACAAGAACCCAGCATAAGAGCACGAATGTCCACTAACAAGATCATAGGAATGTTATTACAAAAATACCCAAATATTCGGCCTTAAGTCCTTACAGAATGTTTCTCTTAACTAATACATGATTTACAAACCTCGGCACGCAGGCCGGTCATACATGAGTAAAACAGAAAACATTTCCACTTGGGCCTTCGAGGGCCAGCTTCGCAAAAAGGGCTTTAGCCCGCTATTGACCGCTTGGTCCAGCTGCACCTGCAAGCAACAAACCACCGCACGGTGGCAAACAAAGCAACGGTCAGCAATGCTGACCAAATTATAACGATCCCGCCCCCAACTCGGGGCGGCGATGCTCCTTCCCTGCATTTCATTAGCACAAGCGAGCAATGCATATAACCATAGCCATTTCAACATAGACGTTGGCTCGTACGGCCACACGTCCCGTGCACTCAGGGCACATTCTCGGTGAACCGGTCGATGTTACGTCAATTAAAGCCATGAACATTCCGGACTCACCACCGCCACTTAGACGGCCATTCCTATGAGCAATTCGTCTTCATGGTATTGGTCACGTCAATTTAAGCCATCGACCACCGAAGACCTCCATTTATGCCAACGGCGAGTGCCATGTAACTTTAGGTCTCTCTAACCCGAACGACATAAAGCGGGTACGGCTCCATCTAACCCGTGCTCACATCACAACGGCAATTTAAGCCATATGCGCGGGTCAAACTTTCACCGAGTCCCATTCTACCGCAATACACATAACCCCGTTATGTTCAAGTTGGCTCTCAGGCCACCAAGTTGGCAAGACCTCGTGTCCGCCCAGTTTTCCGGGTGCACCTTTGGGTTAGTCCCCAAGGCTCCCTGCTGCAATCTACCGCGTAGAAAACCCGAAAAACACCCAATAGCACGGAGTCTTCTCCGGCCTTATACAATGCAACATCACCGATCCGGACTAACATGTCCGGGTAGGCTTCAACCAAAATGCCTACGTCCGTTCTCGCATACGGACTCTAAACAACGGGGACTTTACATATCTACCCGAAGGAACGCCTCCAACTCTTCGCAAACTCGCGAGAGAGGGCTTCCTATGCTAAGAAAGAGAGCTATCATGCTCACAAGTGAGGATCGTTACCCTTGGATTCCTCTTTGGCGCCATCGGAAAGTAATCGGATGGAAATCACCGCACTAGCGTTGCCTCCGCGGATCCGGAGTCGGCTTGCGATTCGGAGCTCCGAAGCTCCTCCAATGGCGGATCTAGCTCCTCTTCCTCTTGCCTTAGCTCTTCTTTCTCCAAGGGTTTGGAGAGAGGATAAGGCATGAAAAGTGAAGTTTTCCAAGTCAACTCACGGGTATATCCCTGCAGGAACATCCCCCAGCCGTCGGATCTCAACCTAGGGAAACGAACGGCTTTGATTCGGGGCTGAAATGCCCAATCTGGGCCGAACACGGCCTGGCACACGCCCGTGTCCAGGGCCGTGTGCCGCATTCACCGTCAAAATCGAATCTTCTGAACCCGCACACGGGTATCGAACACGCCCGTGTTCGAGCTGACACGCCCGTGTTCCAGCTGACACGGCCGTGTAGCCGGCCGTGTACCCCATGATTTTCTCCCGTTTTCAACCCGAGCACTGCACGGGTTCTAGGACACGCCCGTGTCCTTGCCCGTGTCACATTGACACGCCTGGGCCCCCAGGCCGTGTACACGGGACATTTCGTCGAGGGGAGAACGACGACTCGATGACACGGCCTTGGACACGCCCGTGTCCTAGGCCGTGTGCCTTGACTCGACGATCGTCGAGTGAATCTCGACGATTTCACCTTGACGATCGTCGACACGGGTCGACACGCCCTGCGACACGCCCGTGTCGCAGGCCGTGTGCCCATTCTCGACGAATCGTCGAGAATAACTCGACGATTTCACGGCTAAGTGTCGACACGGGTCGACACGCCCTGCGACACGCCCGTGTCGCAGGCCGTGTGCCCATTCTCGACGAATCGTCGAGAATAACTCGACGACTTCGCGGCTAAGTGTCGACACACGCTTGACACGCCCTGGGACACGCCCGTGTCCCAGGCCGTGTGCCTTCAGCCAGAAACCAAAACTGGCCCAAAACGTCCCCCTTTGCTCCTTTGAGTTTCGGGGCGTTACAACTCTCCCCCTCTTAAAAGAATTTCGCCCACGAAATTACATAAAGGAAAGATATACAAAAACAACATTTGTACCTGAGCGGAACAACTCCGGATACTCGTCAAGCATAGTCTGCTCTCGCTCCCAAGAGAGCTCCTCACGACCGCAATTGTCCCACCGGACTTTGACCATCCTGATCTCTTTATTGCGTAGCTGCTTGACCTCCGAGTCCTCAATCCGCACGGGCTTGACCTTTGTCGTTAGCCCACTATCCACCGGCACTTGATCGACCGCGATCACTTGCGTAGGCTCTTGCACCGCCTTCCGAAGCACCGAAATGTGGAACACATCGTGTAAACCACTTAGCTCCACCGAAAGCTTCAACCTATAGGCCGCTTCTCCAACCCGCTCCAGAACCTCAAACGGTCCAAGGTACCTCGGGCTTAGCTTTTTCAACCGTCGCACCCGCGAGACACCCTTGAACGGCTTGATTTTCAAGTATACATAATCGCCCACAGCGAACTCCACGTTCCTGTGCTTGGCATTATAGTACTTTGCTTGCCGGTCCTGAGCGATAAGCAACCTCTCCCGAATGGTTCTCACCAAAGAAGTAGCATCCTCCACTTCCGATCGCTTATACAACTTTGACTCGCCCGTTTCTAACCAAGACAATGGCGTGCGACATCTTCTACCATATAGGGCCTCGAAAGGCGCCATCTGAATACTTGCTTGGTAGCTGTTGTTGTATGCGAACTCCACCAAATAAAGGTGGTCCTCCCATTGCTTTCCAAAGTCCAAGACACACATGTGAAGCATGTCTTCCATGGTTCTATTGACCCTCTCGGTCTGCCCATCCGTTTGCGGATGGAAGGCTGTGCTAAACTTCAGCTTTGTTCCCAACATTTGCTACACCAGCCTCCAATCATTGGACGTGAACCGCCCATCACGGTCACTCACGATGCTGCGGGGCACACCATGAAGCCGCACTATGTTATCCACATAAAGCTTTGCCAGCTTCTCCACCGGATCATCCTTCCTATGCGGAATAAAATGCGACACCTTTGTTAATCGATCGACCACCACCCAAATGGCGTCGTTCCCTTTTTGCGACCTCGGCAAACCATGCACAAAGTCCATAGAGATGTCGTCGAATTTCCACTCCGGAATAGGCAAGGACTTAAGAAATCCTCCCGGCTTTTGGCACTCCGCCTTTACTAAGGCGCAAGTTTGGCACTTCGCTACGTATAGCGCCACATCCTTTTTCAAACCCGGCCACCAAAATAACTTCTTGACGTCGCGGTACATCTTCGTGCTCCCCGGGTGAATCGAGTACTTGGTATGGTGTGCCTCGTACAACAACTCCACCCGTAAATTGCCCACGCTTGGGACGCACAGACGACCGTCTTTCCACAGCAATCCGTCCTCCACGACGAATTGGGAATTTGACCCATCCAGAGCCTCTATCATGAACTGCTTCATATGAGCATCCATATCCAAAGCCTGCCGAATCCGATCAGCCAGGTCATATTGGACTTCAGTCCAATTCAGCACTGCTTCAGCACTAGATTGTCTATCCACACAAACAATCTCCAACGCCTCCAGCTCCTGCACCAACCGCTCATCATGCACTGATAGCCAATTCGCTTGAGCTGGGGCTCGGCGACTCAACGCGTCCGCAACCGCATTCCCTTTGCCAGACACGTAGTGGATCTTGAATGTATAGTCCCCCAGGAACTCCATCCATCTACGCTGCCGCATATTCAGATCTTTCTGATCAATCAGGTACTTTAGGCTCTTGTGATCGGTGTAGATATCAATCTTCACACCGTACAAATAGTGTCTCCACAGCTTTAAGGCAAAAATCACGGCCGCTAACTCCAAGTCATGGACCGGATAATTCCTCTCGTGCACTTTTAGCTGTCTCGAGCCATAAGCTATCACGCTGCCGTGCTGCAATAGCACGCAACCCAAACCGCTGCCCGAAGCATCACTATATATCTCATAGCCTTCGGTCCCAACCGGCGAACTCAACACAGGTGCCGTGGTCAACCGATACTTCAGTTCCTCAAAAGCTCGCGCGCACTCCGGCGTCCAAACGAACTTATGCTCCTTCCTCGTCAAAGTAGTGAGAGGTAACGCTATCCGCGAGAAGTTCTCTACGAAGCGCCTATAATAGCCGGCAAGCCCCAAAAAGCTCCGGACTTCTGCTACCGTAGCAAGCTCAGGCCACTCCCGTATCGCAACAATCTTCGCCGGATCCACAGCAATACCCTCTCCACTCACTATATGCCCGAGGAACGCCACTGAGGATAGCCAAAACTCGCACTTCGAGAACTTGGCATACAACTGGTTTCTCCTTAGCGTCTCCAACACCAAATGAAGATGCTTGAAGTGATCTTCCTCACTTTGCGAGTACACCAAAATATCGTCGATGAAGACGATCGCGAAATGGTCCAAGTACTCCCTGAACGTCCTGTTCATCAAATCCATGAATACTGACGGCGCATTAGTCAGCCCAAACGGCATGACGGTAAACTCATAATGCTCGTATCTCGTACTAAACGCTGTCTTCGGGATATCACTCTCCCTTATCCGCAGCTGATAGTACCCAGACTTGAGATCTAACTTCGAGTACACCGTCGACCCGACTAACTGATCAAAGAGATCATCAATCCTAGGGATCGGGTACTTATTCTTCTCAGTCAGCTTGTTCAGCTCCTGATGATCAATACATAATCTCAAGCTTCCGTCCTTCTTCTTAACAAAGAGGACCGGTGCGCTCCAAGGCGAAGAACTCGGGCGCACATACCCTTGCTCCAACAACTCTTGCAGTTGAACTTTCAGCTCCGCCATTTCCTTAGGCGCTAGCCGATACGGAGATCGTGACACAGGCTTTGCACCTGGCACTAGCTCGATCGTAAAATCTATCTCCCGTTGAGGCGGGGCTCCAGGAAGATCTGCGGGGAACACATCAGGGTATTCCGATACCACTGAAATACAATCCAAAGCGGGCTTCGACTTTGCAACCTCCACAAGTGTAAAGAACAGTTCTGCTCCGGCACGAACCGCCTTCACCACCTGAAGAGCAGACATCAACATCTTGCTCGACCCCTTTAAGCCCGTAAAAGTCGTCTCACGACTCGCTCCCAGCTTGACTTCCTTGCTACCGCAATCTATATGGGCCTGCTGCTCCGAGAGCCAGTCCATGCCAAATATGACGTCGAACTCCACTAACGGAAGTAAAGACGCCCGCAGGTCGAACTCCTGCTCCCCAATACGAATCTTAACATCGCAGATCCTAACCGCTCGCATCGAACACCCATTGGGCAACAACACATCCAACTTATCCTTTGCCATCGAAGAAGGGACTCCGATGCATGATATAAATCCTTCGGACAAGAAGGAGTGTGAAGCTCCCGTATCGAAGAGTGCTCGTGCCGGATTTTCACAAATCAATACGAATCCTAAACAAGCAGTGGTAAGGTAACATGTGCATAACAAGCATATAAAGGAATTGACTTGCTATAAATTAAACCGTACCTGTCACCACGTCAGCTTGTTTAATGGCCTCCTGTTGGCCAAGATTGTAGACCCTTGGTTGGGCCGGAGCATAGTGGGATGCGGTCGATTCCACCGCCTTGCCCTTCTCTTCATAAGTAGCTCCTGGCCTCCTCTCGGACTTAGGACGTCCGCTCCAACAATCACGGGCGAAATGCACCGTCTTGCCACACGTAAAGCACGCACCCGGGGTCCGACCCGTAGTCGCCCCAGAAGCGCCAGAAGGAGCTGGACCCGAAGTCCTATGCTTCTTGAAAGTCCTCCGATAGCCTGACTTTGAAGTAGTCGGCACTCTGAACTCATATTTCTTTTCACTCAAGCTTTTCTTCGCTTGCACACTCTTCATGTCCTTCTCCAAGGACCGGGCAGTATTGACCAAGGTTAAGAAACCTTGCGTCATCGGCCCCGACAGTAACAGTCTCAGCTCATCCCTCAAGCCTTCATAAAAACGATTAGTCTTGCGCTCCTCATCCATGATGGTAGAGCACGCATAACGACTCAACCGCGTAAACTCGTGGAGATATTCATCCACGCTCCTCTCACCCTGCACCAACTTCAGGAATTCATTCTCCATTGAAATCCTCTGAGTAGAAGGGAGGTATCTTGCCAAGAACAATTCCGAGAACTCTTCCATCGGAACGTCTATCAGTTGTCTACCTCTCAGGTGATGCAGCTCCAAACCTTCCCACCACATCCTCGCTTCACCGTCCAGCAGGAACGTAGCGATGGTGGTCATCTGCCACTCCTCCGTCTCCGTCGCTGTCATGACTCTCTTCACCCTAGAGAGCCAGTCTTCAGCCTGAGATGGGGTTCCCAACCCCGAGAATAACGGAGGGTTAAAGCTCATTACATGCTTCAACTGCCTCTCAGTTGCCCTCCTTGGCACTATTGGTTCCGCAACCACTCGCTCCACCCTCCTCGGCTCAGCCTCTTGCAGAGGTTCTTGCTCCATCACAGGAGCTGGCTGCTGCGCTTGCCTCCCAGGCTGCGCATTGATCACGGCCAACACCGCTTCAGCCACCAATCTTATATTTTCAGCCGACAAAGGTGTTGCGGGAGCAACTTCCGGTGCACTACTTGCCTCAGAAACTCGGCGTTCTGACGGCCCAACACCACTTCGGGTCACCTATAGTGGTACAAAACACCGTTAAGCGACCAAATAAATTGCAAACAGCAATTATAGGAACACGCAGGTTCCTCAAACACGAGTATTTTCATTCCTAAGTGGACATTCATAGGTTCTTTTTACTGTTATAACGATGACGCACACAATGTGCTCACCACCCCTTAAAAAGAATTCGCCCACGAATTCAATTCAAGCCCAACCAAAACCAGCAGTCTGATACCAAATTGTAATACCCCCTATCCGTCGCATAGCATATAGCAGTAGGTCCGGCCGGGGCCCGACGCCATATGCCACAGACAGACCGGGTGGTTACTTATGGAAACCATCCAACCAATCTCAACGTCCTACACAGAGCATTCTAGCGGAAGCAGTTTGTAAAAGTTGTAAACAAGAACCCAGCATAAGAGCACGAATGTCCACTAACAAGATCATAGGAATGTTATTACAAAAATACCCAAATATTCGGCCTTAAGGCCTTACAGAATGTCTCTCTTGACTAATACATGATTTACAAACCTCGGCACGCAGGCCGGTCATACATGAGTAAAACAGAAAACATTTCCACTTGGGCCTTCGAGGGCCAGCTTCGCAAAAAGGGCTTTAGCCCGCTATTGACCGCTTGGTCCAGCTGCACCTGCAAGCAACAAACCACCGCACGGTGGCAAACAAAGCAACGGTTAGCAATGCTGACCAAATTATAACGATCCCGCCCCCAACTCGGGGCGGCGATGCTCCTTCCCTGCATTTCATTAGCACAAGCGAGCAATGCATATAACCATAGCCATTTCAACACAGACGTTGGCTCGTACGGCCACACGTCCCGTGCACTCAGGGCACATTCTCGGTGAACCGGTCGATGTTACGTCAATTAAAGCCATGAACATTCCGGACTCACCACCGCCACTTAGACGGCCATTCCTATGAGCAATTCGTCTTCATGGTATTGGTCACGTCAATTTAAGCCATCGACCACCGAAGACCTCCATTTATGCCAACGGCGAGTGCCATGTAACTTTAGGTCTCTCTAACCTGAACGACATAAAGCGGGTACGGCTCCATCTAACCCGTGCTCACATCGCAACGGCAATTTAAGCAATATGCGCGGGTCAAACTTTCACCGAGTCCCATTCTACCGCAATACACATAACCCCGTTATGTTCAAGTTGGCTCTCAGGCCACCAAGTTGGCAAGACCTCGTGTCCGCCCAGTTTTCCGGGTGCACCTTTGGGTTAGTCCCCAAGGCTCCCTGCTGCAATCTACCGCGTAGAAAACCCGAAAAACACCCAATAGCACGGAGTCTTCTCCGGCCTTATGCAATGCAACATCACCGATCCGGACTAACATGTCCGGGTAGGCTTCAACCAAAATGCCTACGTCCGTTCTCGCATACGGACTCTAAACAACGGGGACTTTACATATCTACCCGAAGGAACGCCTCCAACTCTTCCCAAACTCGCGAGAGAGGGCTTCCTATGCTAAGAAAGAGAGCTATCATGCTCACAAGTGAGGATCGTTACCCTTGGATTCCTCTTTGGCGCCATCGGAAAGTAATCGGATGGAAATCACCGCACTAGCGTTGCCTCCGCGGATCCGGAGTCGGCTTGCGATTCGGAGCTCCGAAGCTCCTCCAATGGCGGATCTAGCTCCTCTTCCTCTTGCCTTAGCTATTCTTTCTCCAAGGGTTTGGAGAGAGGATAAGGCATGAAAAGTGAAGTTTTCCAAGTCAACTCACGGGTATATCCCTGCAGGAACATCCCCCAGCCGTCGGATCTCAACCTAGGGAAACGAACGGCTTTGATTCGGGGCTGAAATGCCCAATCTGGGCCGAACACGGCCTGGCACACGCCCGTGTCCAGGGCCGTGTGCCGCATTCGCCGTCAAAATCGAATCTTCTGAACCCGCACACGGGTATCGAACACGCCCGTGTTCGAGCTGACACGCCCGTGTTCCAGCTGACACGGCCGTGTAGCCGGCCGTGTACCCCATGATTTTCTCCCGTTTTCAACCCGAGCACTGCACGGGTTCTAGGACACGCTCGTGTCCTTGCCCGTGTCACATTGACATGCCTGGGCCCATAGGCCGTGTACACGGGACATTTCGTCGAGGGGAGAACGACGACTCGATGACACGGCCTTGGACACGCCCGTGTCCTAGGCCGTGTGCCTTGACTCGACGATCGTCGAGTGAATCTCGACGATTTCACCTTGACGATCGTCGACACGGGTCGACACGCCCTGCGACACGCCCGTGTCGCAGGCCGTGTGCCCATTCTCGACGAATCGTCGAGAATAACTCGACGATTTCACGGCTAAGTGTCGACACGGGTCGACACGCCCTGCGACACGCCCGTGTCGCAGGCCGTGTGCCCATTCTCGACGAATCGTCGAGAATAACTCGACGACTTCGCGGCTAAGTGTCGACACACGCTTGACACGCCCTGGGACACGCCCGTGTCCCAGGCCGTGTGCCTTCAGCCAGAAACCAAAACTGGCCCAAAACGTCCCCCTTTGCTCCTTTGAGTTTCGGGGCGTTACACTTTGTAAGTGTCGACACAAGTCTACAAGGTGTCGACACATATCCTTATATGTCTCGACACAGATTCTTCTTCATGTGTCGACACTGAAATTGAGTGTCGACACAAGTACTTGTTCTTCTAGCTTTTGCTGAATTCTTCTATGTGTCGACACATCTCCTTTGTGTCGACACAACTTCTTGTGTTGAATCTGTCTAGTGTCGACACTGCTTCTTGGTGTTGACACATAGTCTTCTATGTTGAAACTTGCTGAGTGTCGACACAGCTCCTTGTGTCGACACACCTTCTTGTTGTTGAGACTTCAGCTGAGTGTCGACACATTCCCATAGTGTCGACACTTGTACTTAGAATAATTTGTTGTTCTTTCTGTTCTTTGCTAAGTGTCGACACAGCTCCATGTGTCGACACTTTCTTCAAGTGTTGAGTCTTTAGCTGTGTGTCGACACATTGTTCTGGGTGTCGACACATACATCAAATGTTGACTCTTCTGTTGAGTGTCGATACATTGTGTTGAGTGTCGACACTTACTTCAAATGCTGACTCTTCTGCATAGTGTCGACACATTGTGTTGAGTGTCGACACTTGTACTTAGACTCTGCAGACTTTTGCTGAGTGTCGACACAGCTTCACGGGGTGTCGACACAGCTCCTTGTGTCGATACTTTCTGTCTGCACTTTTCTTCACTGAGTGTCGACACAGCTCCAAGTGTCGACACTTTCTGTCTGGTGTCGACTCTGCATCCCAGGTGTCGACACAATGACTCCAAGTGTCGACACGGCTTGTCTGGGTGTCGACACAAGCTTTCTTAAGTGTCGACACTTTCCCTCTGGATGTCGACACATGGACTTAGAAACTTTTTGCTTCACTCCAGTACTTTCTTAACCTGCACAAGTAACTCAAACATACATCAAATACATTATGATGTATATCATTGAGTTGGGTGAGGCTCCTTCAAATCAGGTACATTTGACCAATGTACCCAACACGGCCCGGCCTGCCGGGCGGACTCCACCCGGAGTCCGCCCAGGCCGCCCGCCAGGGGACGGCCCGGCCTGCCAGGCGGAGTCCGCCCAGGCCACCCGTAAGGGGGCAACCCCGTTTTCTCCCGGTCTCCTGCCTGCTTCGCTCAACAATGGCGGACTCCAATTTCCAGTCCGTGGAGTCCGCGCAGGTCGTCATGCTGACGTCACTGGGCCCCGCTTCTTGAAGAACTTCCCTGGGCCTATAAATAACCCCTGATTCCTCTCATTTTGGGGGACTGGAGGTGGAGACAAGTCTTGCCAGCAGACCCTGCGGACTCTGTTTTCCTGTCCGCGCAGTCCGTCATCAGCCTTCCAGCAGACTCTGCGGACTCAGATTTCCTGTCCGCGCAGTCCACCACAGCTCTCCAGCAGCTTGCCAGCAGACTCTGTAGACTCAGTTTTCTAGTCCTCCAGCTGCTCTGGCAGCCTCTTTTACTTAGTTTCTGGCAGCTTCTCTTCCTTGCTTTCTGGCAATTTCTCCTCCCTTAGCCGCCAGCTTCCCTTTGTACCATTTAATGATTTTGTTGTGAAGGTGTACTTGTAAGCTTGTAATCTCTAGCTATTTGTTGGGTACATTGGAATAAATGTACCTGATTTGAATAAGCCTCACCCTACTCAATGATATACATCAAAATGTATTTGATGTGTTTTGAGTTTAGTTGTGCAGGTTAAGTATTTGCAGGGAAAGCTGAAAAGTTTCTAAGTCCATGTGTCGACACCCAGAAGATAAGTGTCGACACTTAAGAAGGCTTGTGTCGACACCTAGAGAAGAAGTGTCGACACTTGGAGTAATGGTGTCGACACCAGGAATGCAAAGTCGACACCAGAAGGAAAGTGTTGACACATACAGGATGTGTCGACACACAATGAAGAAATGTCCAGAGAAGCTGTGTAGACACTTAGAAGCAGTGTCGACACCCAGAGGAACTTTGTCGACATCAGAAAGTGTCGACACTAGGAGGCTGTGTCGACACTCAGCAAACTTCAATAGAGTTTAAGTATAAGTGGCGACATAATGAAGAATGTGTCGACACTCAGCAAAAGTCTCAACACATGAAGAAAGTGTCGACACTAGGAGGCTGTGTCGACACTCAAAAAATTTCAACAAAGTTCAAGTACAAGTGTCGACACTAGGAGGCTGTGTCGACACTTAGCAAATTTCAATAAAGTCTAAGTACAAGTGTCGACACAAAGGAGATGTGTCGACACTCAGCAAAAGTATCAACACAGAAGGCATGTGTCGACACTAAGAAAATGTGTCGACACTTAGCAAGTTTCAACACAAAAAGTTATGTCGACACAAAGGAGTTGTGTTGACACTTACAAGAAATCAACTAAGTATCAAAGAAGAAGGACTTGTGTCGACACACAGGATTAGTGTCGACACATGTTGAAGAAGCAGTGTCGAGAAGCAGATTCTACAACACAAGGAGTTGTGTCGACACCATGAAGGCTAGTGTCGACACTTAGTCTACTTGTGTCGACACTTAGTCTATCTGTGTCGACACTTAAAGACTGACTATCTCGACACTTTCAGACAGTTATAGAAATTTCAAGAAGTGACTGGATGACTTGACAACTGCCATTCCAGCCGGTCTACTACAACTGTCAGAGATGTCAGAAAGTTGTTAGGAACCGGATCAGCCGGTCACCATGAAGTAAGTCTATATAAAAGCTTATACCTTCAACAGATAACAGTGATTTTTGAAATCAATGAATCATTGAAGTACAACACAACTAGAAGAAGACCTTCAAGTGAAGATCCAAGAAGTTGGAGAGAGAGAGAGCTCCTTCCAAGAAGACAGCTGTTGAACCAGGTTGTGAAGAAAGTTTCAGATTGAGATCTGATTCTTAAGTTAGCAATGATTGAAGATCAGCTGCATATAGAATCAACCCTGCTGTGTTCTAAATTCAAGAAGCTTTGAAGGAAGCCAAGGGAGGTTGATCTCAGCAAAGTTCTTCCAAGAACTCATCAAGAAACCAGACAACTCTTCTCTCTTATTCTGAGTTGTGGTTATATACCTTGTATTTTTAATTTCTTGTAGGATCCTAAGGGATCTGAGTTGTAAGCCTGAAATTATAAAGGATGAGTGGTAGGGCCTGTGTGCCTGAGTGTAGGAGATACTTTTCTCTGAGTGTCGGCCTTGTTGAAGGCTGAGTGTAGGTCTTTGTGAAGACTGAATGGTAGGGCTGTGTGCCTGAGTTGTGGGAGTGATCACTCTAAGCTGTAGGAACCTATTTGGGGTTATGAGTGTAAGATCTGAGGATCTGAGGAATAGTGAAGAAGTTGGGCCGAATCTAGTACACTACTAGATAGGCGAAGGGGGAAAGTGGATGCACCCAGACCTTGGGGAACCACTATAAAACTATGTGTACTCTGTGTATGTGATTGATTCTGTGTGCTGTGTTAAAGTTATGTAAATCCTGTGATTAATTATACCTAAAAGTTTAAAAAGATAAGGTCACCTATTCACCCCCCCCCCTCTAGGTAATTAGGTACAATTTCTTTCAAGTGGTATTAGAGGGAGGTTACTCAAGAAGGACATAACAGTCTGAGTAAAAGATCCTGTTGGCAGATTCAGTATAATCAAGGGCAGACTTAGCATAATCAAGAAAATCAAGAAAATGAGTTCAACAGAGAATCACAAATAACTAGGATCCATGAAGTTGCCAATCTATAGAAAGGAGATTTTTGGCATCTGGAAGGAAAGGGTTAGACTATTTATGGAAGCTTCTGACCCCAGAATTTATATTACTGTTAAAGAAGGGTCATATGTGCCAATGAAGGTATCTGTGTTAGATGCAAATCAAAGAACTCCAAAAGACTATTCTGAAATGACCAATGATGAGATTATTCTGGCCACTATGGACAAGAGGGCCTAGAATATAATTGTGAGTGCAATTGATGATGCCACATTTCAGAATTTAATTCACTGTAAAACATCAAAGGAAATGTGGGACACACTGATTGTGTACATGGAGGGCTCTGAAGAAGTTAGACAAGACAGAAAGTCTTTACTAAATCAGGAGTATGAAAGTTTCAGATAAGGCAGGTCTGATAGTATAACAGAATGTTACAAGAAATTCTATAGGATTGTCAATGAGTTGATGTCTTATGGAAGAGAATTCAGCAACTATGAGCTGAATGATAAGTTCTTGAGATCCCTAACTAAAGACTGGGATACTAAGATTTGTGCCATAAGGGAAATGACCAAATTAGCAGACATTCCGCCTCCAACATTGTTTGGAAAACTGTTATCATATGAGATGCCGTTAATGGTAAGGAAAGAGGAGGAGAAGACTACCAGAGTTGAACATAAAGAAAGAGCTGTGGCTTTCAAGACCGAAGCCACTAGGAAATATAAGAGCAAGTCTCCATCTCCACCTCCAAAAGTTGCTGAGACTGAGACAGATGAGTCAGAAAGCAAGAATTCTGAAAACAGTGAGAGTGATGAAGATTTTGCAGCTTTCACTAAACATTTTCAGAAGTTTCTTAAGAAGAAACAGTGGAGGTCTAAGCCATCCACTTCACAGAAGTCATCAAAGAATGACAGGAGAAAGCCCAAGTCAAGTAGAACTACATCTTCAAAGTTAGTTTGTTATTGTTGTAACAAACATGGACATGTTGTTGCTGATTGTCCAGAGAAGAGGAAAGAGTCAACTGATAAGAAGAAGACTCAAATCAAGGGCAAAAAGGAAAGGTCCTTTGTTGCTTAGAAGGACAAAAGTCTGTCAGATATGTCTTCTTCAGAAACTGATTCAGAAGCTAAAGCTTACATTGGACTGTTTGCTGAAGAAGAAGAAGATGAGTTCATCCAATTAATGAACTCAATATATGAGCAAGAGGACAATCAGTGCCAGGGACTGATGGCCTTATCAGAAGGAGATAAAATCCAGGATCAGCCTGGACCAAGTCAGGTACAAAATTATTCTGCTAGTTCAATTTCTAGTACTGAGTCAGATTCAGATACATCATCATCAAATGATGTCAGTGGATCTGAATCTGAAGGAGATATTTATCAGTTGATTGATGAATATAGAGTAGTGTTGCAAGCTTTAAAGAAAAGCAAATCCTTGGCCAAGAGTCAGGCTAAGGAGATTGCCAGTCTTAAAGTTGCTGCAATAGATTTTGACAAGTTAGTTGATCAAAAATTAAATGAAATAGCCAGGCTGAGGAACATTACTGTTATTCAGATGAGAACTATTGCATTCAAGAATGATCAAATCAGAAATCTGGAGATTAGTCTTCAGAAGGAGAGAGATATAGTAGCAAGGTTTTCTAAACTAAAGTCTGTTCTACCTTTGATAGATGAGTTCATTTCTCAAAAGGGTAAAACTGGATTGGGGTTTACTAAACCTTCCAGGACTGTAAAGTCCAAGTCTAAGGGCAAATCCCCAGTACTCAACAAGCCTGTTGTAGATACTACAGCCAGGGTTGTACCTAAGCAAAGGTACAACGGATTTGAGTGCTGGTGTTGTGGCAAGGTAGGACACTTTGCCATAGACTGTTGGCACAATTCAAGTGCCAAGGTGAGTAGCAATCTGTCTGCTAGAAAAGCTACAAGTAGTTTTGTTAAGAGGTAAACTAACCAGCACCAAGGACCCAAGAATTCTTTGGGTTCTAAGGTTAACTAATCTGTTTTGCAGGTGAGTCCAAGTGACCATGCCCCAATATGGTACTTGGACAGTGGATGTTCCAGGCACATGAATGGAACTAGGGGATTGCTAAAGGACTATACACCAATCAAGTATGGTCCTAAAGTCACCTTTGGTGGTTCTGAAAAAGGAATCATCAAAGGTTTTGGTAACATTTCTAGTAACCTTATAACAATTACTCAAGTGACTTATGTTAAAGGTTTGAAACACAACCTCATTAGTATAAGTCAGCTGAGTGATTTAGGATATGACATCTCATTTGTCAAAGATGGTTGTCATATCAGGAGATCAAATGATCAAGAGATCATTCTGACTGGTTATAGGAAGAGAAATGTCTATTATCTAGACATTATGTGTGAGAACAATGTTTCTCCTGTGTGTCTTGTAGCTGATGAGAAAGTCTCTCATTGTGTCAAATGGCACAAGAGGCTAGCCCATCTTAACTACAAGACAATTGACCAACTTTATAGCAAAGAGTTAGTGAGGAATGGTCCTCAGGTTAAGTGTATTAAAGATGGGATATGCTCACCTTGTCAAAAGGGCAAGCAGACTAGATCCATGTAACACCTCCCCTGTAATGACCGTATAATATGGGTCCGGCCGGGGCCCCACAACATACGAACGCCACAGCTTTAGTATTAAAAGTTGATATAGCTACCCATACTCAAAACTCTTAGCACAACACAGCGGAAACAAAACAGGACTAGAAATTATCCACCACTAAAGAGTAAAACCAATGGCCTTAAGGCCTAACATCAAGAGTCCAAAAGAAAATAATACATCAATTAAGAATGTGCTCAGCAGTCCTAGTCTACCTCGACATGCAAGCCGGACAAAAGAGTTTCCAACAACCATCATCATAAATATAGTGCTACAAAAGAGGGAAAAACCCTTCATGGGGCTTAGGCCTTTCTGGCCGGCGTGCTAGCTCCTGCATGCGATCCTTGCCCTGTAAAAATTATTAGTAACGTGGGTCAGCAAAGGCTGACCTCAAACTGTGTAACAACACATCTCCTCCCGGCCGCCCCTAATGGACCCCGGGGAACCCTCCAACCTGCAAGTCAGCACTTCATATGCAATATAAATAGCTATGAATAGAAAAACATTAAAACAGGCTTGGATGTCTCAATCATCAAACATGTTCTCTATTGGTTGAGCATATAATAAAAGGGCCTACTATGCAACATGAATGCAACAACCCGGGCTTCACCCAAGGTACCCTACAGCGTATGCAACTAGCACAACATCACATCATTTGGGTACTCACATTTCCCCATTGGCATAAAGCCGCAAACACTAAGGGAGTCACAACTCCCTCAAATGGCGCACAGGCCGCCACAAGGAATTCTTGCCAAGGCCCCACCCGCTTGTGGGCTTAGCCCCGGGCTTGCCTGCAAGCTCTGACGTATCATGTCAGGATTCCAACAAAACAGACTGACCGATTCTAAGAAGCCTTGCTGGACCCCACCCGCTTATGGCCTCATTGCCTGGGCTTGCCCCAAGCTTGGCATTCTCGTCAGTCACATAGAAGGGGACTAGTCTCGTCGGGACACTCTCCACACATGACGCACATGTCACGGGATAGCCAGCCAACCACGGAGACATAGCCACGCCTTGGCACATCACAATCCAAGACTAAAAACGTCATGATCCCTCATTGTATTGCAGCGTTCCCGCGCACCAAGGAAACCATCTACAACTCGTGCGGAGCTAACCTTGTCCACCAAGGAAACCATCTCCAACTCATACGGAGCTAACCTTGTCCCTCAAGGAAACCATCTACCGCCACGAGGAGCTAACCTTGTCCGGGTCCGACTACACGTACCTTTTCAAACAAAAGGGAAAATCACCACCACAACACAAACGACATCTTGCCGCAACGGAATCTCTACGAATCCCTAAGTTCATATGCAACATCACCGAGTCGGACTAACGGTCGCGACTACGACTTCACCCACCATGCCTAATCCACTAGCGAAGCGGATCTCTAATGCAAAATATGCCGGGGACGGACTCAATCAACCCGGAGGTTCCTCTTGAACCTTGGCAAACCAAAACCCCTCTCATTTGAGAGTTTGGTGCCCAAAATTTGAGAGAAAGAAAATAAACGATGCTAAGACATGCATCCTAAGGACCGAGAGGAGAGATGTCGTTACCTTCCGACTCCTCTTCCTTGCCATGGCAAAATAGCCGGATGAAAACCTTCGCAACGATCTAAGATCCACGGATCTGGACTCGGTTCGCGATTTGGAGCACCGAGACCCTTCCTACAGCCCAAGACCTTCTTCTCCTTCCTCCTTACTCTAGTTTTTCTCAAGAACTTAGAAAGAGAAGACTTGGGAAACAAATGAGGGTTTCCAACCCTAAAATCGGACTTAACTTCCCAGGAGATGGCCTGAACCGTTAGATCCCAAAACCAGGAAAAGAATGGCCGCGATTCGCCTGGAAAATAGAAAATCTGGGCCGAACACGGCCTGGCACACGCCCGTATCCAGGGCCGTGCGCCTCATTCGCCGTCTCAATTCGACGCTCCTAGAACCACACACGAGCATCCGACACGCCCGTGTCCCCAGTGACACGGCCGTGTGGTCGACCGTGTGCCTCCAACGACACGGCCCCGAAACCAACCCGAGAGGTGACACGGCCTGGGACACGCCCGTGTCCCACGCCGTGTGCCAAGTCTCGACACCCGTCGACAGGCTTTGTGTCGACACCGCGGAAAAACGTCGACTGAAGATCGTCGACCAAGCGGGACACGCCCTGTGACACGCCCGTGTCACAGGCCGTGTGCCCCAGTCTCGACACCCTGTCGAGCAAAAGTGTCGACACTTGGGCCGAGTGTCGACACGGCCTCGACACGCCCTGCGACACGCCCGTGTAGCAGGCCGTGTGCCCCACTCTCGACACTTTGTCGAGCGAAAGTGTCGACACTTGGGCCGAGTGTCGACACGGCCTCGACACGCCCTGCGACACGCCCGTGTCGCAGGCCGTGTGCCTCCTGCCAGAAACCCAAAAATTTCCAGAACTGCAGACTGAACCTCTTGCAAAACTGGGGTGTTACAACTCTCCCCCACTTAACAGAATTTCGTCCCGAAATTTTAAAACAAAAGGGGTACAAAACTTAAATTGTACCTGACAAAAAAAGTTCTGGATAATCCTCTAGCATGGCCTGTTCTCGCTCCCAAGAGAACTCCTCACGACCGCAGTTGTCCCATCGAACTTTTACGAGTTTGACTACTTTATTCCGCAACTGCCGAGTCTCCGAATCCTCTATAGCAATTGGAAGGACTCGCGTCCTCAAGTCTTCCTCAATCGGCACCAATGCCAGCTCAATCACTACGCTAGCCTCTACCAAGGCCTTCCTCAAAACGGAGACGTGGAAGACGTCATGCAATCCACCCAAATCCGCGGACAACGCCAACCGATAAGCTGCTTCTCCTACCCGCTCAACTACTTCAAAAGGTCCCAAAAACCTTGGACTTAACTTCTTGAGCCGGCGAATACGTGAGACGCCTTTGAACGGCTTGATCTTCAAGTAGACCCAATCGCCTACGGCGAACTCCACCTTCCGGTGACGAGCATTAAAGTATTTAGCTTGACGGTCCTGCGCCACCTTCATACGTTCTTGGATGGTCCGTAGCAACTCACAAGCGTCAACCACCACATCCTTTCCCAACAGTGTGGTGTCTCCCGCCTCTGCCCAAGACATCGGCGTTCGACACCGCCTCCCATACAAAGCTTCGTATGGCGCCATCTTTATACTAGCTTGAAAACTATTATTGTACGCGAATTCTACCATGAAGAGGTGATCCTCCCACTTCTTGCCGAAATCAAGAACGCACATTCTCAACATATCCTCCATAGTACGGTTCGTTCTTTCCGTTTGCCCATCAGTTTGAGGATGGAACGCCGTACTGAACTTTAGCTTCGTGCCCAAGCTCTTCTGAACCAATCTCCAGTCCTTAGACGTAAACCGTCCATCTCGATCACTGACTATGCTCTTAGGAATTCCGTGGAGTCGCACAATGTTGCGAACATACAACTCCACCAGCTTCTCCAAGCTGTGCTCTTTCCGATTTGGGATGAAGTGAGCCACCTTGGTTGGGCGATCCACGATCACCCAAATAGAATCATTACCATGCTGCGATTTAGGCAAACCATGCACAAAGTCCATGGAGATGCCCTCAAATTTCCACTCAGGAATTGGAAGGGGCTTCAGGAACCCGCCCGGTTTCTGACATTCGGCCTTCACCAAGGCACATGTTTGGCAACGATTCACATACAAAGCTACATCTCACTTCAACCCCGGCCACCAAAAGGATTTCTTCATATCCAAGTACATCTTTGTACTGCCCGGGTGAATGGAGTACTTTGAGAAGTGAGCCTCAAACATCAACTCCTCACGGAGATTGCCAAACTGCGGTACACAAACCCTTCCATCCTTTCTCAAGATTCCACCAATCATCTCCCAGGCGCTGCCCTCGCCCTTTTGAGCCTCCAACACAAAAGGTTGAAACTCCACATCCAATCGAGTTGCTTCCCGAATACGATCGGACAAGTCGTTTTGCACTTCAATCCAGTTCAACCGAGCCACGCTAGACTCGCCTCTCGCAACACATTCCAATCCAAGGGACTCCCATTCCCGTACCAACCGCTCATCATGAGCTTCGATCCAATTTCCTTGCCCCGAGTACTTTCTACTCAAAGCGTCCGCCACCACATTGGCTTAACCCGGCGTATACTGAATCGCCACTTCGTAGTCTCCAAGAAACTCAACCCATCTGCGTTGCCGCATGTTCAAGTCCTTCTGGTCCAAGAGATACTTCAGGCTTTTATGGTCCGTGAAGATCTCCACCCTTGCGCCATACACATAGTGTCACCATATTTTCAGCGCGAAGATTACCGCCGCCAACTCCAAGTCATGGACGGGGTAATTCTTCTCATGAGGTTTCAGCTGTCTAGACCCAAAAGCTATCACCTTGCCATGTTGTACCAACACGCAACCCAAACCGCATCCTGATGCGTCGCTGAAAATCTGAAATCCATCGGTCCCTCGCGGTAAACTCAGGATTGGAGCCGTCATAAGCCTCTCCTTCAGGGCCTCAAATACTTGACTGCACTCTTGGGTCCACACAAACTTATGGTCGTTGCGAGTGAGTGAGGTGAGGGGTAGAGCTATCCTCGAGAAATTCTCCACGAATCTCCTATAGTACCCGACTAGTCCAAGAAAACTTCGGACTTCCGCCACGATCCTCAACACCGGCTAATCTCTGATGGCCTCCACTTTCGCTGGATCCACAGCCACCCCATCACCACTAATCACGTGGCCCAAAAACGCCACCTTGGCTAACCAGAACTCGCACTTTGAGAACTTTGCAAACAATTGGTTCTCCCTCAACACTTGCAGGACCACTCTCAAGTGGGTCTCATGCTCCACTTCAGACTTGCAGTACACCAAGATGTCATCAATGAAGACAACCACAAACGAATCCAAGTAATCCCGAAATACTCGATTCATCAGATCCATGAACACCGATGGTGCGTTCGTCAACCCGAACGGCATCACCGTAAACTCAAAGTCTCCGTACCTTATCCCAAAAGCAGTCTTGGGTATGTCCTCGTCCCGAATTCGTAGTTGATAGTAGCCTGACTTCAAGTCCAGCTTCGAATATACCACTGACCCCACCAATTGGTCGAACAAATCGTCTATCCGAGGAATCAGATACTTATTCTTGACGGTCAATTTATTCAGCTCTCGGTAGTCTATGCATAGGCGCATGCTACCGTCTTTCTTCTTAACAAACAACACCGGTGCGCTCCACGGTGAAGAACTGGGTCTAATATACCCTTGCTCCAACAGTTCCTGTAACTGTACCTTACGTTCTGCCAACTACTTTGGTGCCATCCTAAATGGGGGATGCGACACCGGTCTAGCCTCCGACACTAACTCGATCGAGAAGTCGATCTCCCGCCGAGGAGGCACTCCAGGAAGTTCATCCGGAAACACATCCTTGAACTCTGCCACCATAGGCACTTCCTCAATAGATAGATGGGAGAGACGAACCTCCAACAACGCTACCAGCGCCACACTTCCCTGGCTAACCGCCCGCATCATTTGCATGGCCGTAATTAGGGAATGGGCTACTCCACAAAGGCCCACAAATTTGACTTCCGCTTGCCCCTTACTCTTTAGGGTCACAACCTTGGATAAACAATCAATGCTGGCGCGCTGCTCTGCAAGCCAGTCCATGCCCAAAATGACATCGAACTCTACTAACGACAACACTGCCGCTTCCAAAACGAAGTCAACTTCGTCTAGCTCCCAACAGATGCGCCCTTTAGCCCCGGTGGTCATGGATGACCCGTTGGGCATGCGCACTTTCAGTTCCGCGTCCGCCGAGAAAGACTCGACTCCTACCCTTCGGATGAAACTCTCCGCAAGAAAAGAGTGTGAAGCCCCCGTATCAAACAATACCCTAGCGTGGTATCCAGAAACTAACACGAAGCCTACAACAAGACAACACACGAAAAGGGGGGGGGGTCTAAAAGTATGAAGCACAAATGCAAACTTAAATTTTCTTCATACCTGTCACCACATCGGTTTGACGGATCGCTTCTTGCTGTCCAAGGTTGTAAGCCCTTGGTTGCACCGGTTGGAACCGAGAAGCGCTCGACTCCGCCATCTTTCCTTTCTCTACAGCACTGGGGCCCGAGCGCACAGACTGCTCCTGCTTTGCATCTTGCCCCACTCCCCCTTGCTGACAAGCACGGGCTATGTGCCCAACCTTCCCACAGTTGTAACACGTCGGCTGTCCCCTAGAGTGAGAACCCCCAGGCATCCAATTGCTCCTCTCCCCTGACCTGGAAGTGTGAGGCTTCCTCCTCCACCTACTCCCATCAAACTTTACATGAGATTGGGAGGGCTTCCCTTCCCCATGCTTGGGAGTAAAACCCTTTCGACGCTGGGATCGCTCCAGATCATTCTCCAAACTCCTGGAGGCTTCAACTAGCTCATTAAATCCGGCCCTCTTCATGGAGATGAGGGGCTGTCTCAGATTCTCCCTCAACCCTTGGTAGAAGAGGTTATCCCTCTCTACATCATCCGTCATTGTCATTCCCGCATAACGACCCAAACGGGTGAACTCTTGCACGTACTTGTCCACTGTCTTGTCTCGCTGCATTAGATGCAGAAACTGCCTCTGCAGGGCCAACCGTGTTGAAACTGGAATATACCTCTTTAGAAAAGCGTCCCCAAATTCTTCCACCGACGGGGTGCGTCCCGGGAACTGGCGGCCGCTATGGCTCACCCACCACAACTTGGCGTCTCCTTCCAACATGAACGCCGCATACTCGGATTTCTTCTCCTCTGGCGTCTCTGCCGCCATTAACAGTTCTTGAATACGAACCCACCAATCCTCCGCATCCGTTGGCATTCCAACACCCTTGAAAGACGGGGGATGGAAACTCAGGAAATACTTCATGTGCCGGTCTCCATGTCCTACCACCACCCTTTCTGCCAAAGGCTCCACTCGCCTGGCTTCTCCGCCTGGCACAGTCGTCGCCGTGTCCGGTGTAGGAGGGGTTGCTACCTGGGCTGCAACCGCCGCTTGGGCTGCCACCATCGCTTCTGCAAGCATACGACAGAAGTCGGCCGGGTTTACACCCGTGCCCAAAAGACCTGGAGCAGTGGCACTGCTCGCCGAGAGATCATCCCTTGCTCTTGAAGTGCTCGCCTCGTTGCTTGCACTCTTAAGGAAAACAAGAAATAAGAGATTAGTCTCCAATCTCAAGACTAAAACATAAGGACATTCACGGTCCCGCGTTACTCTTATGTGGATAACTTCTCTACGCACTGGCCTTGAATCTAACCTGCCTCTGATACCAAATTGTAACACCTCCCCTGTAATGACCGTATAATATGGGTCCGGCTGGGGCACCACAACATACGAACGCCACAACTTTAGTATTAAAAGTTGATATAGCTACCCATACTCAAAACTCTTAGCACAACACAGCGAAAACAAAACAGGACTAGAAGTTATCCACCACTAAAGAGTAAAACCAATGGCCTTAAGGCCTAACATCAAGAGTCCAAAAGAAAATAATACATCAATCAAGAATGTGCTCAGCACTCCTAGTCTACCTCGGCATGCAAGCCGGACAAAAGAGTTTCCAACAACCATCATCATAAATATAGTGCTACAAAAGAGGGAAAAACCCTTCATGGGGCTTAGGCCTTTCTGGCCGGCGTGCTAGCTCCTGCATGCGATCCTTGCCCTGTAAAAATTATTAGTAACGTGGGTCAGCAAAGGCTGACCTCAAACTGTGTAACAACACATCTCCTCCCGGCCGCCCCTAACGGACCCCGGGGAACCCTCCAACCTGCAAGTCAGCACTTCATATGCAATATAAATAGCTATGAACAGAAAAACATTAAAACAGGCTTGGATGTCTCAATCATCAAACATGTTCTCTATTGGTTGAGCATATAATAAAAGGGCCTACTATGCAGCATGAATGCAACAACCCGGGCTTCACCCAAAGTACCCTACAGCGTATGCAACTAGCACAACATCACATCATTTGGGTACTCACATTTCCCCATTGGCATAAAGTCGCAAACACTAAGGGAGTCACAACTCCCTCAAATGGCGCACAGGCCGCCACAAGGAATTCTTGCCAAGGCCCCACCCGCTCGTGGGCTTAGCCCCGGGCTTGCCTGCAAGCTCTGACGTCTCATGTCAGGATTCCAACAAAACAGACTGACCGATTCTAAGAAGCCTTGCTGGACCCCACCCGCTCATGGCCTCATTGCCCGGGCTTGCCCCAAGCTTGGCATTCTCGTCAGTCACACAAAAGGGGACTAGTCTCGCTGGGACACTCTCCACACATGACGCACGTGTCACGGGATAGCCAGCCGACCACGGAGACATAGCCACGCCTTGGCACATCACAATCCAAGACTAAAAACGTCATGATCCCTCATTGTACTGCAGCGTTCCCGCGCACCAAGGAAACCATCTCCAACTCGTGCGGAGCTAACCTTGTCCACCAAGGAAACCATCTCCAACTCATACGGAGCTAACCTTGTCCCTTAAGGAAACCATCTACCGCCACGAGGAGCTAACCTTATCCGGGTCCGACTACACGTACCTTTTCAAACAAAAGGGAAAATCACCACCACAACACAAACGGCATCTTGCCGCAATGGAATCTCTGTGAATCCCTAAGTTCGTATGCAACATCACCGAGTCGGACTAACGGTCGCGACTACGGCTTCACCCACCATGCCTAATCCACTAGCTAAGCGGATCTCTAATGCAAAATATGCCGGGGATGGACTCAATCAACCCGGAGGTTCCTCTTGAACCTTGGCAAACCAAAACCCTTCTCATTTGAGAGTTTGGTGCCCAAAATTTGAGAGAAAGAAAATAAACGATGCTAAGACATGCATCCTAAGGACCAAGAGGAGAGATGTCATTACCTTCCGACTCCTCTTCCTTGCCATAGCAAAATAGCCGGATGAAAACCTTCGCAACGATCTAAGCTCCACAGATCTGGACTCGGTTCGCGATTTGGAGCACCGAGACCCTTCCTACAGCCCAAGACCTTCTTCTCCTTCCTCCTTACTCTAGTTTTTCTCAAGAACTTAGAAAGAGAAGACTTGGGAAACAAATGAGGGTTTCCAACCCTAAAATCGGACTTAACTTCCCAGGAGATGGCCTGAACCGTTAGATCCCAAAACTAGGAAAAGAATGGCCGCGATTCGCCTGGAAAATAGAAAATCTGGGCCGAACACGGCCTGGCACACGCCCGTGTCCAGGGCCGTGTGCCTCATTCACCGTCTCAATTCGACGCGCCTGGAACCGCACACGGGCATCTGACACGCCCGTGTTCAATCCGACACGCCCGTGTCCCCAGTGACACGGCCGTGTGGCCGACCGTGTGCCTCCAACGACACGGCCCCGAAACCAACCCGAGAGGTGACACGGCCTGGGACACGACCGTGTCCCAAGCCGTGTGCCAAGTCTCGACACCCGTCGACAGGCTTTGTGTCGACACCGCGGAAAAACGTCGACCGAAGATTGTCGACCAAGCGGGACACGCCCTGTGACACGCCTGTGTCACATGCCGTGTGCCCTAGTCTCGACACCCTGTCGAGCAAAAGTGTCGACACTTGGGCCGAGTGTCGACACGGCCTCGACATGCCCTGCGACACGCCCGTGTCATAGGCCGTTTGCCCCACTCTCGACACTTTGTCGAGCGAAAGTGTCGACACTTGGGCCGAGTGTCGACACGGCCTCGACACGCCCTGTGACACGCCCGTGTCGCAGGCCGTGTGCCTCCTGCCAGAAACCCAAAAATTTCCAGAACTGCAGACTGAACCTCTTGCAAAACTGGGGTGTTACAATCCACCTTTAATAGCATTAAAAAAAAGATGCTGTGAGGTGCTTATACCTCTTGCATATGGATCTTTTTGGTCCTATGCCAGTTCACAACCTAGGTAGAAAGGTCTACACATTTGTAGTTGTAGATGACTACTCAAGGTTTTCCTGGGTGTTCTTCCTTAGACAGAAAACTGAAACACCTAGTATCTTTTATAGTTTTGTCAAACAAATTCAGAATGAGTTAGACAGTACAGTGGTGAAAATAAGAAGTGACCATGGTACTGAATTCCAGTCTGATAGTATGACAAAGCTATGTTAAGATTTTGGGATATTTCAGGAATTTTCCTCACCAAGAACACCTCAGCAAAATGGCATTGCTGAAAGGAAAAATAGAATCTTGATTGAGGCTGGTAGAACCCCATTAAGTGACACATCTCTCCCAGAATATTTCTGGGCTGAGGCAGTAAACACTGCATGCCATGTAATTAATAGGGCTACTATCACCAAGAGCCACAATAAGACCCCCTATGAGATTGTGAAAGGTAGAAAACCAAATCTATCCTATTTTAGGATCTTGGGTTGTAAATGCTATATACTTAACAATGGTAAGTCTTACTTAACCAAGTTTGCTGCCAAATCCCAAGAGGGGATCTTTGTTGGGTACAATAACAACAGTAAAGCTTATAGGGTCTACAACTTGACTACTCAAGTTGTAGAAGAGTCAGTACATGTAGTGTTTGATGAAGCTAGACTCATTAACAATGAATTGTCTAGAAGTATTTGCAGCTCTATAGGTCTGACTGAAAAGATGGACAAGCTCACTATTGAAGAAGGTTCTACTGCAAGTCAGCATGTGGATGATAGTGGCTGCTGTCCAGGGGGAGTACTAGATGCACCTGATGTAGAAGAAGACCAAGGGGTGCAACAAGTTGAAGAAGCTGAAGGAGTACAACCTGAAGACAGGCTGCCTTCAGCTAATAGACATCTAAAAGATCATCCGACCAATCAAATTATTGGTGATCTCAGACAAGGGGTATAAATAAGGAGCAAAAATCTAAGTTCAGTACTCTACTCCAGTTTTCTATCCCAAGTAGAGACAAAGAAATTTGAAGAAGCCATCCTAGACCCTCACTGGATTGAGGCAATGCAAGAGGCGCTGAATCAGTTCAAAAGATGCAAAGTCTGGGAGCTTGTTCCTAAACCAAAAGACCACAACATAATTAGAACTAAGTGGATCTTTAGGAACAAGATGGATGAACATGGAGTTATTATAAAGAACAAAGCAAGACTGGTTGCAAAAGGTTATAGGCAGGAAGAAGGTATTGACTTTGATCAAACCTTTGCTCCAGTGGCCAGACTGGAAGCTATAAGGATGTTCCTGGCCTATGCAACCTATCAAGGCTTTAAAGTATATCAAATGGATGTTAAGTCAGCTTTTCTGAATGGAAATCTGAAGGAAGAAGTCTATGTGGAACAACCATCAGGTTTTGTTGATTCAACTAAACCTAATTATGTTTATAGACTTAGGAAGGCTTTGTATGGGTTAAAACAAGCCCCTAGGGCTTGGTATGAGACCCTGTCTAGTTTCCTCATTGAGAATAACTTCACAAGGGAGAAAATAGACAAGACTCTATTCCTTAGGGAATCCAGAGGCAAGATCATCTTAGTCCAAATATATGTAGATGACATCATATTTGGGTCTACAGAAAATAGTCTTTGCAGAAAGTTTGCAAAACTTATGCAAGGACAATTTGAAATGAGCAGTATGGGGGAACTTAAGTTTTTCTTGGGTCTCCAAGTTAGACAGACTGAGAATGGTTTATCCATATGCCAGTCTAAGTTCACTCTAGAATTGATAATGAAGTATGGTATGGAATCATCCAGTACCATGAAAACTCCTATGGGGTCAAGTATGTCTCTTAGCAAAGATGATGCAGGGAAACCTGTAGATGAGACTTTGTATAGAGGGATAGTTGGCTCCCTATTGTATTTGACTGCTAGTAGACCAGATATCATGTATGCTATATGTGTCTGTGCTAGGTATCAAGCTTGCCCTAAAGAATCTCATTTGACAGCAGTCAAAAGAATTCTGAGATATCTTAAGGGCACTCCTTATCTAGGCCTTTGGTACCCTAGGAATGGAGACTTTGAACTGACAGGTTATTCAGATGCAGATTTTGCAGGCTACAAGGAAGATAGGAAAAGTACAACAGGTACCTGTCAATTTCTAGGTGAAAGGCTGATATCATGGAGTAGCAAGAAACAAACAAGTGTAGCTATCTCCACAGAAGAATCAGAGTATGTTGCTGCAGGAAGTTACTGTGCTCAACTTCTATGGATACAACATCAGCTTGAAGATTATGGTATTCAAGTAAGTAGAACACCTCTATTTTGTGATTCTACTAGTGCTATTTCTATTGCAAACAATCCTGTCTCCTATAGTAGGACTAAACACATAGAAATAAAATACCATTTTCTAAGAGAACATGTGGAAAAATGAGATATTTCACTAGAGTATGATAATACAAATAATTAGCTAGCTGACATGTATACTAAGCCTTTAGATGAAACCAAATTCAATAGGTTTAAAATTGAATTAGAGATGATAAACTTAGAATAGTTTACAAAAAATTGGCTAAGTAAAATAGTGTCGACACATAGAGTTGTCTGTGTTGAGACAGAGAATTGGTGTCGACACTTTAGAGGAAAGGTGTCGACACATCTAGGAAGTCTGTGTCGACACTTCAGAGAATTTGTGTCAACACATGCAGGGTAGGTGTCGACACATCCAAGGTGGTGTCGACACTTAGACTTTACACAGAATTAGTCTAGTAAAGTCTCGACTAAGTGTCGAGCTAAGTGGTGTCGACACATAAACAAGTGTCAACACATATATTCTGTCGACTATACTTGTGTCGACACATAGTTGTCGAGATATTATAAGTCTGTGTCGACACTTTTCAACAGTGTCGACACAATTTAAGTATTTTGACGCGCCCTTTCATCTTCGACTCTAGAAAGGTATAAATAGGTTTTCGCCATTGTTTGTCGACACGCTCACCAAAGTTTCGAGACCAAACTTGTGTGTCGACATCTCTCTTCTCTAAATTCAAATTTCTTCAAACCCTAATGGCGCCCAAGCTAGAAGAGAATGTGAATGAAGGATATGAACTAGTGCGACACGCATTTGATGACGCAGAACCCGAGATCAAAGGCGTGATAACCCTAATCGCAGAGACTGGGTTAGAATTTCTTGTTTCAGAACCGATCAAGATCTAGAAGAAGGAGGTCTTGGAATTTCTGAATGGAGCAACACTAGATGAATCAGGACTCAAGATTAAGTCAAGAGTTCATGGGGCAAAAGTGAAGATCTCTCCTAAGAGTCTGAGAAAGGTACTTCAACTACCAAGGACTAAGAAAGAAGAAGATGTTTCTGCTTCTAAGACTAGAGAAGCACTAACATGGTGTGGACTGGACTCCAAAATGAACATTGGATCTGTTTTCAACAGAAAGGGAATGAACATGCAAGGCAAGTTTTTATCTGAAATTGTTGGCAAGGTTATCCTGAGCAAGCCTGGAGGCCATGACAGAATCTCAGCTCCCATGTTTAGCCTCATGACAAGGATAATATTCAAAACTAAATACTGATTGGGCTACAGTTATGTTTGGTAAGATAAAAGAAAGTATGAAGAAGCCTAATCTGGGTAGAATACTAAGTCTTTACCTAGCTGGCAGTATACCAGAGGTGATGAGTCAAGCAGCTGGATCTAAGATTAACCACATGAGGAAGATGGATATGAGAATCTTCTCTAGGTGGGAAAGAGTACTGATCAAAGAACTACCATCTCCAGTAAAGAACACACCTCAGAAAAAGAAGAAGAAGACAACCCCTGTGGCTCAAGAATCATCAAGTAGCTCTGAAGAGCAAGTAGTTTTTACTCCAGATGATGAAGAAACTGGAAATGCTGGACAATCTCCAGCAGGACAAGAAGATGCACCAAGGCAGAGGGAGCTACCACCAACAAGCCCAATTCACCTGGATTCAGTCCAGGGGGAGCCTCTACTAGTGGATGAGCCAACTCCACTAGAGAGTGAACAAGCTACACAAACCATACTTGAGGTAATAACTGAAATTAATAAATTAGACTTCCCTATTGAGGATGATGTTTTGTCTGATTCATTACCTCATGTTAATCAGCAAACATAGACACATAGCTAACCCCAAGATGTTGTCATGGAGGACACATCTGTTGCTGATCAAGTGGTTGATGAGATAAGAGATTCTCCATCCCCTTCTCAACAAGAATTTACATTCGAAGAGCTATTTCCTGATCTTCTACAAACAGACTTTGAAGTGGAGAAAGCTGCTGCTGAGGGGGAGAAGGTCAATATTGAGGGGGAGCAAGTGGAGATTATAGAAGAAACTGCAAGCAAGGAGACTGAAAAACCAAAGGATGCTGAGGAACTACCAAGGACTGAGAAGGATTCACATCCAAGTCCAAAGGAAAGAGTTGAAATAGCCAGCACATCTGCCTCAGAGGATGAAGAGGCTGAAAGAGCCAAGAAGAGAAAGTTTCAAGTCTTCAAAAGAAGAAGCCAGACTTACAAAAAGGCTTTACAAACAATTGCACCACAGCCTGCACCATCTACTGATTTTAGTTTACTGATGGTGGCATTACAAATCAAGCTAGATGAGCAAAGGCAAGCTCTGGAAAAGTATGTGGATGAAGGGCATAAGTCACTGCAATTTGATCTGGCCCAAGACATTAAGTCAATCGGATCTGAAGTGAATCTGAATAAGAAAGAGATGACTGACTGCTTCCATAAAGGAGGGAATGCAGTAGTCTATCTGACCATACATCAAGAGAAAATAAAGACAAAACCTGATGAGCTAGAAGTGAAGCAAGGCTATGTCCTAGAAAACCAAATCAGAATGAATGATAATTTGACAGCTTCACATAATGTCATAGTAACAGAAATGAAGAATATAGCTTCTGGTCAAACTACAAAAAGTGCAAATGCTAAAGAAGCTTTTGATAAGAAGTTGCAAGAGAGCCTTACTGCTTTTAAAACTGTGCTTGAAGATTCCCAGAAGGCCATAGCTCAACAGCTTCAGAAGTTTAAACCTTTCTATAAGGATGGAGTAAACTATTTGAATGCACAGATAAGGTTTCAGAAAGATGATCTTAGGGATCACATTGAAAGAGAAGTCATAAAGGGGGAGAGGGTGTTAGTCAAAGCAGGCTCTGATCATGCAAAGTGGATTTCAAATTCCATCAGAGCCACCCTTGGATATCCTCCATTATGTGATGATGACAATGTTGCAGAGTCTGGAATAAATCCTGCATATCTTGGAGGGGAGCAAGCTGAAGTGGCTCAAGTAATATACCCATCCACCAGACTTTGATATGATACATCAAGATATACAATCAATGTATAGTCCTCCTGAAGGAAAGAAAAATGTCATCATAGAGAAAGTAGTTCAGCCTGTGCCAGAGGCAATACTGAAAGAACAAGAAGCTTTGCTAAAAGAACAAGAAGCTCAATTATCTAAGAAGAGATTCAGGGAGCAAGCTGAACTTAGGCCTGACTTTGAACAATGGAGCCCCACTTCCAGGAATATCATCTTGACTGTATGGAAGGCTGCCAAGGACAATATCCAGGATAAAAACAAGTGGTATTCTGAACTGGAGTGGAGGAAGCATGAGAATAGGCAAGAGGCCATTGTGGAATATAGAAGAAAGGCTAAGATGGGAAAGCTACCTCCTACTGCTCAAGAGCCTAGCAAGTACTTTCCAAAGCCTTATCATTACTTTGAAAGGCAGAAGATCAAAGCTGAAGAATTGAAAAAAAAGGATCTTAAAGGAAAGAAGCCTGCTGCTGCTGAAGACACTGAAGCCCAGTCCAAGCAAAGATACAATCAGGAAAGGGCATAGTTATCAAGGAGCCTGAGCAGCAATATGATAGAATTTTTCTTAAGTTTACTATGTGTAATCAGTTGCATTCAACTTTCTATAAACTTTTGAATAATGAATATGTTAAAGTTGTTAGAACAATGTGATATGTGTTAAATCTATTACATTACTGTTCTGAGATATTAGTGTATACATGTTTTGTTTAATACATGTTTATGCACTTACCCTGCTATATAATCCTGTTTTACATCATACTGTAAATTTGTTATGTATGGTGTATATCATTGACTAAGGGTTACGACTTCTCCAAATAGGGGGAGATTGTTGGGTACATTGGAATAAATGTACCTGATTTGAAGAAGCCTCACCCTACTCAATGATATACATCAAAATGTATTTGATGTGTTTTGAGTTTAGTTGTGCAGGTTAAGTATTTGCAGGGAAAGCTGAAAAGTTTCTAAGTCCATGTGTCGACACCCAGAAGATAAGTGTCGACACTTAAGAAGGCTTGTGTCGACACCTAGAGAAGCAGTGCCGACACTTGGAGTAATGGTGTCGACACCAGGAATGCAGAGTCGACACCAGAAGGAAAGTGTCGACACATACATGATGTGTCGACACACAATGTAGAAATGTCCAGAGAAGCTGTGTCGACACTTAGAAGCAGTGTCGACACCCAGAGGAACTTTGTCGACATCAGAAAGTGTCGACACTAGGAGGCTGTGTCGACACTCAGCAAACTTCAACAGAGTTTAAGTACAAGTGTCGACATAATGAAGAATGTGTCAACACTCAGCAAAAGTCTGAACACATGAAGAAAGTGTCGACACTAGGAGGCTGTGTCGACACTCAGTAAATTTCAACAAAGTTCACGTACACATGTCGACACTAGGAGGCTGTGTCGACACTCAGCAAATTTCAATAAAGTCTAAGTACAAGTGTCGACACAAAGGAGATGTGTCGACACTCAGTAAAAGTATCAACGCAGAAGGCATGTGTCGACACTAAGAATATGTGTCGACACTTAGCAAGTTTCAACACAAGAAGTTGTGTCTACACAAAGGAGTTGTGTCGACACTTACAAGAAATCAACTAAGTATCAAAGAAGAAGGACTTGGGTCGACACACTGGATTAATGTCGACACATGTTGACGAAGCAGTGTCGAGAAGCAGATTCTACAACACAAGGAGTTGTGTCGACACCATGAAGGCTAGTGTAGACACTTAGTCTACTTGTGTCGACACTTAGTCTATCAGTGTCGACACTTAAAGACTGACTGTCTCGACACTTTAAGACAGTTACAGAAATTTCAAGAAGTGACTGGATGACTTGACAGCTGCCATTCCAGCCGGTCTACTGCAATTGTCAGAGATGTCAGAAAGTTGTTAGGAACCGGATCAGCCGGTCACCATGAAGTAAGTCTATATAAAGGCTTATACCTTCAACAGATAACATTGATTTTTGAAATCAATGAATCATTGAAGTACAACACAACTAGAAGAAGACCTTCAAGTGAAGATCTAAGAAGTTGGAGAGAGAGAGCTCCTTCCAAGAAGACAGCTGTTGAACCAGGCTGTGAAGAAAGTTTCAGATTGAGATCTGATTCTTAAGTTAACAGTGATTGAAGATCAGCTGCATAGAGAATCAACCCTACTGTGTTCTAAATTCAAGAAGCTTTGAAGGAAGCTAAGGGAGATTGATCTCAGCAAAGTTCTCCCAAGAACTCATCAAGAAACCAGACAACTCTTCTCTCTTATTCTGAGTTGTGGTTATATACCTTGTATTTTTAATTTCTTGTAGGATCCTAAGGGATCTGAGTTGTAATCCTGAAATTATAAAGGCTGAGTGGTAGGGCATGTATGCCTGAGTGTAGGAGATACTTTTCTCTAAGTGTAGGCCTTGTTGAAGGCTGAGTGTAGGTCTTTGTGAAGACTGAGTGGTAGGGCTGTGTGCCTGAGTTGTAGGAGTGGGATCACTCTGTGCTGTAGGAACCTATTTGGGGTTCTGAGTGTAAGATCTGAGGATCTGAGGAATAATGGAGAAGTTGGGCCGAATCTAGTACACTACTAGATAGGCGAAGGGGGAAAGTGGATGTACCCAGACCTTGGGGAACCACTATAAAACTGTGTGTACTCTGTGTATGTGATTGATTCTGTGTGCTGTGTTAAAGTTCTGTAAATCCTGTACTTAATTCTGCCTAAAAGTTTAAAAAGATAATGTCACCTATTCACCGCCCCTCTAGGTGATTAGGTACAATTTCTTTCACTATTAATCAAAGGAAAGCCCGTCGCAAGAGTGGCATTTAGGCCGCGACGGGCGAAGTGTGCTGTTGCCGCTGCTAGCGGCCCCCTCTTTTCTCCTCTACTCAGCAAGCCTTGCTCCTCTGCTCAGCAAGCCTTGTACCTCTACTTAGCAAGCCTTGCCCTCTGCTCAGCTCAGCTCTTCTCGACAACCAACCTGCAAGTGCAACCGTCGCGGTTACTGTCTGCTCGACCGCTCCAGGTCTCCCTCCTCTTCCTCTCTTGATCAACCCTCTCTGTTGATCAAGCCTCTCCTCTGCTTTTAGCAGCCTCTCCCTTACCCCCGCAACCCTCCTTGAACAAGCTGTCTGCTCCACTCTCGAGCACTCAGAAGATTCCTTCTCCTCTACCCCCGCAACCTTCTCCTCCCTCCTCACCTAGCCTGTGAGGCCAGACACCCCTTCCGTTATAGCTGTGCTCCCGGTGCCGTTTTCGCACATCAACAGTTTTGGTGCGGTGAGCGTGGACCTCCAGCTCACGCGCAATCCTTCAGATCTAAACATGCAGTGAAAGCGACAGTTAAGCATGTCAGACCATCAATCAGCCGAGAACCTTGCTCTAAGTCCCAGTGAATATCCCCTCTGGGAAGCCCTAGAGCAGACGCACCGTGAGAATGCTCAACAGTTCCAGGCGATCAACAAAGTTCTTGCTGCAATCACGCAGTGATTGGACGCTCATCCAGCAACAGCTCCAGCTGCTCCAATCAACCCAACACCAACATCAGAGCATCAGCAAGCTTATCCTCAAGCTTGCCCGCCGTTCTATCCTCCGTACACACCAACCTTTCCGTAAGGGCCTGCAGCTCCTTTGCGAACACAAGATGAAGAGTTCGATGCTCGCCATAACTTCTTTCGGGAAGCAGTCCGGGGAAGTCCTGCTAGAGTTCTCAATTTTCAGGGAAGTCATCCCTACCCTTCAGCTCCTGCCTCTGCTCCTCCTGCAGCAACTTTTCCTTTTTATCCTCATGCTCCTTTTGCAGCTATAGCTTATGCTCCATTCTTTCCTTATGCTGTAGGAGAGCAAGAAGAACCTTCACCATTCACAGAGAATGTTCGTCATGAACCAACTCCAGCTAACTTCAGAGAGCCTCGACTACCAATCTACACTGGAGAGACATATCCAGTAAAGCACCTCCAAGCTTTTGAGTTAGCCGTTGCTCTCAAAACCCTTTCAGATGCAACCAAGTGCAAACTCCTTGTCACCTCCTTTGATGGGCAAGTGAGGGACTGGTTCTATGACCTACGTCCTCACTCCATCGCTTCCTTCATTGATCTTCGAAGGGAGTTTCTTCTTAGATTCTCTACATCAACCAAGAGAAAGGGCGGTCCTGAAGCCCTCTTTGAGATCAAGCAGCGCGGAAATGAGACTTGGTCTCAGTTTGTTGATCGATTCCAGAGAGAGATTTTGGACATCGAAGTTACTGATCAAGAAATGTACAGAGTGGCTCTTATCCACGGTCTTCGTGAAGGGCCTCTCAAATTTGAAGCCAATGTCCGTGCTCCAAGGACATATCAAGAGTTAATTGCTCTAGCCAACTCATATATCCGAGGTGAAAAGAGCAATCCAGGCTTCATCTCCAAGCTTTTATCCGAGGAGGATCTCTCTCGCAAGCATCCTCCAAGGTCTCCTCACAATCACTTCCCAACTCACTCAAAGAAGGAGAGAAGGATTCATCGCCTTCGATACTCCTTCTCGAGCCGTGATCATGCTCAAGACCCATTGCTGCCACTAGCTCCATCTTTGCAAACAGCAACAGTTCAACAGCAGCAGGACAGCGACTTGCATGAGTCTGATCTCGACGAGGTCATGCAAGAAATAATCCAGATCATGAAAGACAGGGCAAACTTCAAGAAGCCCTATCGACCAGCAGATCAAAGATCTAGGGGCTCAGAGCCTTACTGCGAATTTCACAAAGAACCAGGTCACCTAATTGAAGACTGTCGAGCATTCCGGCAGCTTGTGCAAAGGATGCACCGGCAGGGAAAGATGCATGACCTGCTCCCTAAAGAAGAATGACCTGATCCAGCAACTTCAAAGGGTAAAGAAGTTGCAAACGTTCCTTGCTCCTCAAGAGGAGTGAACCAAGTCGAAGAGCCTCCTCTCCTCGTTGTCAACAACGCCGTCGAATGCTTCGATGCCAATGACGAGGGTGTTCTTGGAAGGCTATTCTGAGCAAGTGATGGACTTCACAGTCCTCCGAAGCTCCTAGCGAGCTCCATGGGTTATCTCAACCCTTGCTCTCTCTCTTCAAACATTTTCATTTCATCAAACACTTCTCAGTGTTCTTTTCTTGATTTTCTCAAAGCTTTTTATCAGGGATCTTATACTGACATAGTTCCCTTCTTGTGTTGCTCCTTCCTCTCTTTTCTCTCTAAAGGATCGGTACGCCAATGAGATATCACCGAGTCTGAAACGTTCCCTCCGTAGATTGTTCTCGCACAACCGCTACGACCACATATGGCGGGAGTATACCCATGTGTGCAGTGGGAGCAGTTCAATCGCGGGAATGGGCTTCAGATTTCGGATCCTGGCCGACATCTGACACAGAGTGTGTGCTAGGGGAGCCCCATGTGTTAGCACTGTTGTGCTCTGCTTAGGATACATTACAGTCATGATGATCTTTGCTTGACAAGCAATGGTGACCAAGCGTAGCCTTGTCTCTTCGATCATCACCTAACTGTGATTGTTGAACACTCCGGTATCCTCGATCCATGCCTTCTCGAGTTCTCACAACTCCACTGATCAATACTCAGACAAGCTAGGCCTCTTGGCGCAACCCGTCTCGTTGATCAGTGATGCTTGTGCCCAAGGCAAGAGAGCATTCCTTCTAGCGATCCTTCTCAGGATCTTTCCCTTACTTTTCTCTTTTGTGCCCTCCTTGAGGATGCGCGACCAGCCCGCTTTGAGTAGGACTATACTAGGGATGATTTTTCGGGCAAGTGATGCATAAGACCCACGGGGAACACCTGTGGCAGCATTCAACCCTCTTTAGTCATTTCGAGTGTAGACCTCCTTTTCTCTCTTCCCTCCTTTCACAGGTGAATAGGTTAATCCAACCTACCAAAAGGATTCTGGCATTCATTTTGATCATGTCCATCCAGCCATGTCGACAGCTAGCGCTCGATTCATTAATCCGGGCTTCATGATAATGTTCATCGGGCATTTCTTTTGCTACTTGGTCATATCAACCCTATCTCATCAACCTTCATGTGTTATCTCAACAATTCTGGTGCGGTTATCTTCATGTCTTGTTTGTTTCTAATTCCCCTCCTCGCAGAGGTTAGCAAACTCTTGCAAGCCTTCTCCACAGGTACTTGCAAGTTCCTTTTATATGCATATTGTCTGTGTTGGAACACCCTATTACTATTTTGGGTCAGGATCACTATGTCTCTAGGAACCTTTGTTTGACCTCCTGTATAGCTTAATAGGTCAATTAGAATTGAGTCTAAGGGTTAGTAGTCTAGGTTTGGAAGCTGCCCTGAAGACCAAGTTTTTCTGTCTGGAGACTAAGTCTGATCGTCGAGCTCAGCACGACGATTCGTCGAACTCAGGTCGACGATCGTCTAGCTCAACTTCAACAGATCGTCGAGCTCCATTCGACGATCGCTGAGCTCAACTTCACAATATCGTCGAACTCCATTCGACGATCGCTGAGCTCAACTTCATAATATCGTCGAACTCCATTCGACAATCGGTGAGCTCAGGTCGACGATTTTGACTCTGCACTGGATCTTTATCTCTGAGCTCAGCTCGACAATAGCAGAGCTCAGATCGACGATTTCAGTTAACTTCCAGAATTCAAATTCAAATCAGACAGGAGTTATTCTGCAATTAATTCAAAGATTTGCTAGCCGTTTTCATTTACTTCTGCACCAAGTTTCAAGGGACTTTTCAAGAAATAATTCTGTGGACTTTCCTCCAGAAGAGATTATGCAATTAAGGATGCAATCAATACAGACCAACGGCTATCTTTGACAGAGAATGATATTCTATTCAGGAACAGAGAATAAAAGACAGAATGTTTTTTGAATCAATAGAGATTAACAAGAAGAGAATACACAACACAGATTACAGAGACTCTTTCAAAATCTTCTGTCAAAAGAATTCTGAAGAACACTCATCAAAGAGATCAAGCTTTCAAAAATCTTCAGATCTCTTCAGCTCTCAAAGTGTTCAAGGCCAACATCATTTCAAGACTCCAGACACTCAACATTTCAGCCATTGCTGAAACCATCTATTGCTGGAGTTCTACCTTTGAAGGCCTATCACCCTCAGCAAAGCTTTTCTTCCTGAAGATTTCAAGGATTCAGGGGGAGCTTTGACATCAATCCACATAGTCTTCTCAGTTGTTTGAGAAAGAGAAGACTGCCATCACTCTCTCACCCCCAGTTTGTAAAGGGTTTCTCAAACTCCCTTCAAAAGTTTGAATCTGGTTTTTGAGCACCTTGTCAAAAGCTCATTGGTGGCAAGACACCTGATCAAAAAATCTGCTTTGGTTTTTGAGCACCTTATCAAAAGCTCATTGGTGCCCAGGACACCTGATCAACTCATCCTGCAGTGGATTCCTACCTAGGGTGGTAGAAGAGTGGATGTACCCAAGTTTGGGGAACCACTATATTTCCTTGTGTCCTCTGGCTCTGCTTGTTTACTTTTTGTTTCTGGCCTTGATTTGTCTGTGCTTAGTTTTTGCATAGCTTAGTTCTGTGATTAGATTTATATTTGCTTCCCTGCTCACACTTATTACAACAATTGTTGTAAAAGTTTTTAAAAGTACTGAAACACCATATACTCTATTCACCCCCCTCTAGAGTATATCAGATCTAGTTGCACTTTCAATTGGTATCAGAGCCAGGTTGGTTAAACATACCATATCTGATTGGTTTTACATGCTAACACCTGAACCCCAAGATTCCAAACTAGATCTGTTTTTCTTTTGTATTTTATTATTAGTTTTTGTTTGCACAAATCATGGCCCAAAACAAAGATTATGCTAGCACCAGACCTCCAGTGTGCAGTCTTTCCAAGTTTGCACTTTGGAAAGCAAGGATTAGACTTTACATGAATTCCATTGACGAAGATATTTTCAATTCTGTTTTGACAGTGTGTCCAAGACCCCCAGAGAGCACAAGCACAAATGCTGTTCCACCTCCATCAGGAACAGATGCTGACATCAAAAAATGGAAAGTAGCTGATGCCAAGGCTATGAACATCCTAGCCCAGATAATGTCAGATGACATATTCCAAAAGGTAGCTGAATGCAACTCAGCCAAGGAGATTTGGGACAAGCTCTCAGAAATTGTCTCAGGCTCAGCTGATGAGAGAAAGGACAGAACATCCCATCTCATCTCCCAATATGAGAACTTCAAGAAGGGAGAGACTGAGTCAGTGGGAGACATGTACAACAGATTGAGTCTAATTATCAGTGAGCTAAGGACATTGGACAAAGAGATTTCTCTGACAGAACTTAATGACAAGATCCTAATGTGCTTCCCCAGCACTTGGGATTCAAGAATCTGGCCAATTAAGGATGCCAGAAGTCTAAATGAGATCACCACTGAAGCCTTGTTGGGTAAGCTCAAATCTTATGAGCTACTCATCAAGAATAGAGAGGAAGAATAGAAGGCTGCTTCACTAGCCACAAGGAAAGAGAAAACCATAGCCTTTAAGGCAACTGAGGATCTGCCTGAAGATAAGAGCACAGGCAATGATGAACTACTCAGCTTGTTGGCCAAAAGATTCTACAAGATGGCCAGAAAGGACTTCAGAAGAAGATCATACAAGGAGCAGGACAAGCCAAGGTATGACAAGTCCATTAGCAACAACAAAGACATTATTTGCTTTGGTTGCAGGAAACCAGGGCATATAGTTCCTGACTGTCCAGAGAACAAGAACAATGACAGAAGGGACAGAAAAGAAAGAAGAAAGGAGAAGGACCCCAAAAGGAATGGAAATGGCAAACCTTCTTCAAGCAGGAATAAGCATACAAGAAAAGGGTTTATTGCTGAATCCTGGAGTGAGACTGAAGAGGAGTCAGAAGCCTCTTCCAGCTCCAGTGATGATGAGGATGATGCAGAAGAAAAGGAGTTCTGCATGATGGCAATCAATGCCTCACAGCATAATTCAGAGGAAGAAGAGTCAGAGTCAGACTCAGAGACTCAACCTGAAGAAGATCCGGTAATTAGTTCTTTTGACTTTAGTTCAGAAGATTTTAAATTTGAATTTAAAGCACTGTGTTTGGACCTGTTAAAGTCTGAGAAAGAGATTATCTCTCTCAGAAATCAATTATCTGAACAAAATGTTTTAAAGTCAGAAAACCTCAAACTCTCTCAGGAGTTGGAGAACTATAGGGAACAGATAGCTACACTGAAAAGTGAGCTCTCTGAGGCCAAGAAGCTTGAAGAATCCCTTAATGGGAGAAGCATCAAGCTGATGGACATCACAAGCACAGTGAACTCTAGATTTAACAGTACACTGGGCTTGGGTCCCTCATCCAGCCAACCTATTGTTCTAACAACTCCCATCAAGTTCATTTCTGACAAGGGAAAGGGAGTTGTAGAGGTTGCCAGGAAAAATTCTGATCTGCCTCAGAAAACTAAGTCCCAGCAGAAATCGTCGAACGGAGATCGACGATCGCCGAATGAAGATCGACGATCGCCGAACGCAGCTCGACGACCTCAGGAAAAATCGTCGAACGCAGGTCGACGATCTCAGCCAAAGTCGTCGAACGCAGGTCGACGATCTCATATACTTGACCTCACCCATAGTCGACCGTCGAACGGAGCTCGACGATCTGACCCAAGATCGTCGAACTCAGCTCCAAGATCGTCGAACAGAGGTCAGAACTCTGGAAACTTTGTCAAAGGTAAATCAAAATTGAATCCTAAGGGTTCTTCATCCCAAACCCTTAACCCTTATATTGAATGGATTATACCTCCAAGGAGATATCATCCTGAAGGATATAAGAGTCAACCTGGGATGTCTTTCATTTCAGAATTCAGAGGTTATCAACCTAGGCCCAAGGTAAACTGGGTCAAAAACAAGTGAATTGTTTTATGTGCAGGTGAAGACCTATCCAACATCTAACCAACAATGGTATTTGGATAGTGGGTGCTCTAAGCACATGATAGGGAACAAGGACAACCTCACATCCTTCAGAGCCAAGCTTGGACCCAAAGTTATCTTTGGTGATTCCAACTTTGGACAGACTAAAGGATATGGTACAATCCAGATTGGTTCAGTAACCTTCAAGAAGGTAGCATATGTGGAAGGACTGAAGCACAACCTAATCAGCATCAGTCAGCTATGTGATGAAGGCTACCAGGTGACCTTCAGCAAAGCCTTATGCAAAATCAAATCAGAGGACAACACAACTGTGTTGACAGGTATAAGGAAAGGTAACATCTACCTAGTAGACTTTCTTTCAACTGATATAGATATCTGCTTGTTTAATTCAGTCTGTAGACCAAATGTGTTATGACATAAGAGATTAGGACACCTAAACCTTAGAACTATTGCTAGGCTATACAAGGACAACCTTGTTAGAGGACTACCTTCTGGCCCCTACAAGAAGGAAGGACTATGCAAGGCTTGTCAATTAGGCAAGCAAACTAAAAACAGTTTTAAGTCACTTAATAAGAGTGATTCACCTAGGATATTGTATCTGTTACACATGGATCTATTTGGACCCATCACATTACAAAGCCTAGGAGGGAAATCCTACACTTTAGTAATTGTAGATGACTTCTCTAGATTCACTTGGGTGTTCTTTCTAAGGAAGAAGTCTGATAACTTTAAGTGTCTGACAGAGTTTCTCAAATGTATACAGATTGAGTTCAATACTCACATTGCCCTGATCAGAAGTGATCATGGGACAGAGTTTGATTCTCTTCTTATGCAAGAGTTCTGTCAGAGTGAAGGGATCAGACATACTTTCTCAGCTCCTAGAACTCCTCAACAAAATGGGGTAGCTGAAAGGAAAAATAGAACCCTTATTGAATCTGCCACTACATTGTTGTCAGATGCTCATCTACCTCTATCCTTTTGGGCAGAGGCAGTGAACACCTCCAACTATGTGCTGAACAGAAGTCTGATACATAAACTGAAGGGAAAGACTCCCTATGAATTACTCAAAGGGAAGAAACCTAAAGTTGACTATTTTAGAATTTTTGGTTGCATTTACTATATTCACAATAATGACAAGAAATACTTAGCAAAATTTCAAGCCAAAGCTGATGAAGGAGTGTTTCTGGGATACTCCATGATCAGCAAGGCCTATAGGGTCTATAATAAATCATCTTTGAAAATTGAGGAATCCGTTCATATTTCTTTTGATGAAACTAACATGTCTTTCAAGGAGAAGATTTCTTCTACCATAGAACCTTTGCAGGAATATTCTCTAGTTGAAGATATGAACAAGTTACAGGTTGCTCAAGAAGAAGAAAGCAGTGAAGATGAAGGCAATGCTCAACATATTGAACCACCCCCTGAAGAGCCAGTTGTTGTACCACAAGAGGAAACAACAACACAGGTTGGTGAACAATCAACACCCCCTGTTGATTTAGTAACATCAAGAGACCATCCAATTACCCAAATAATTGGAGAAATCTCAGCTGGTGTTGCAAACCAGAAATCAGGTCAACCAAAACCTGTTGCACACCTGCTTCCTATCTCAAATTGAACCTCAGTCCATTCAAGATGCAGAGCAAGATCCACACTAGATCATTGCAATGCAAGAGGAGTTGCATCAATTTGAGAGGAACAAAGTATGGCAACTAGTGCCAAAGCCTAAGGATCATTCCATTGTTGGAACAAAATGGGTATTCAGAAACAAACTGGATGATCAAGGAGTAATAATAAGGAACAAGGCATGGCTAGTTGCTCAGGGATATTCTCAAGAAGAAGGAATTGACTACGACCAGACCTTTGCACCTGTTGCAAGATTAGAAGCCATCAGGATATTTTTAGCTTATGCAGCTCACAAAGGCTTCAAGGTCTCTCAGATGGATGTCAAGAGTGCTTTCTTGAATGGAGACATCAAAGAGGAAGTTTATGTCAGACAACCTCCAGGTTTTATCTCTCCAACTCTTCCTGATTATGTTTTTAGACTGAACAAAGCATTATATGGTCTCAAGCAAGCTCCTAGAGCATGGTATGAGACCCTAGAATGCTTTCTCTTGGAAAATGGTTTTATAAGGGGTAGAGTAGACCAAACTCTTTTTATTATAACCCATAAGTCCCATACCCTACTAGTGCAAATTTATGTAGACGATATCATTTTTGTTTCTACTGACTCAAAATTGTGCAGAAGGTTTTCTAACCTGATGCATTCTAAATTTGAGATGAGTAGCATGGGTGAGCTATCCTTCTTCCTAGGATTGCAAGTCAAACAACATGCTGAAGGCATCTTTATTTCTCAAACCAAATATGCTAATGAACTGGTTAAGAAATTTGGTATGTCTGAGGCATCTTGTATGAAAACACCCATGCCTACCAATGCTGTATTGGATGCTGATGAACATGGGAAACCTGTTGATCAGACAACATATAGAGCAATGATTGGCTCTTTACTGTATCTTACAGCTAGTAGACCAGATATAATGTTTGCTACATGTATATGTGCTAGGTTCCAAGTAAGCTCTAGAGAGTCACACCTAACATTAGTAAAGAGGATTCTCAGGTATGTTAAAAGTTGTCCAAATCTAGGTCTGTGGTATCCAAAAGATTCAGCATTTGATTTAACTGGATTCTCTGATGCTGATTATGCTGGATGCAGAATTGACAGGAAAAGCACCAGTGGAACTTGTCAGTTCCTTGGTGACAGACTTGTCTCTTGGTTTTGTAAGAAACAAACATCTGTGTCAACCTCAACTGCTGAAGCTGAATATATGGCTGCAGGCAGTTGTTGTTCACAAATATTGTGGATTCAAAACCAACTCCTAGACTATGGTTACAACTTAGAGAAGTCTAAAATCTTTTGTGACAATACAAGTGCTATTTCTATAGCTCAAAATCCAGTCCTCTATAGTAGGACAAAACACATAGAGATAAGACATCATTTCTTAAGGGATAATGTTGAAAAACACAAAATTGAATTACAATATATCCCAACTGATTTACAAAGGGGAGATATTTTCACCAAGCCTTTGGATGAAAAGAAACACACCTTCTTCCTAAATCAGTTAGGAATGTTAGATGGAGGAAGTCTTAAATAATCTCCAAGATTTTGAAAGCTAAAAATTGACCAAGACTAGGCAAAAATTCTGATTTTTCTTAGTGTCTAGAATTTTTCTGATCTCTGAATTGCGCTCGACGATTTCCCCTAAGATCGTCGAACGGAGATCGACGATTTCCAGAATCATCGAACTGAGTTCAGCGCCTCTCAGATAGTATGAACTATCTCTTCCGGTCAACGATCGTCGAACGGCGCTCGACGATTATGTTCACTGAACGATCGTCGAACGGAGCTCGACGCTTTCCAAGATCGTCGAACGGAGATCGACGATGTTGGAGTCTCTTCAGATTCCTTTAGAAGCCTCGATCGTCGAACTGAGTTCAACGATCTTTCCAATTCTGCGTCGAACCCGAATATAAAACTCATTTTTCGCCGTCGTTCTCTCTTGCGCTTTCGATTTCTCTGCAAGGATTTTCTTTCCCTCCAAATAGTTCTACGCTTGGTCGTTTTGTTTGTTGAATTTTTGCAGGTACAATGGCTGTGTCCGTTGCAGTTCTAGCCGCAATGAAGTTCGATGCTGGATTCGACATTGATATGGAATCTTTCAACACCACTGATCAAATCTTCCAAGATATACTGGATCTATTCAAGGATCAGAATCTGTCTGCCCTCATGACCACTAGAATCAAGCTTGCTTCAGATAAGATAAAGGAGTGGGTCTATACTGCTCATAATCTGGACAACTCTACTATAGTTGGCTCCATTGCTGGAAACTAGGTACCCTTGACCCCCACAGTTTTAACAGAGGTTTTTGGATTGAGAAATGGAGAAGAAACTGCTGAGTTATCTGGGGAGGAGTTTTCTGCCATGCTTGCCAGGATGGGTCATCCAGGGGGAAACCCTAGCAAGCTCTTCAAGAGGAATCTATCTGTTGAATACAGATTCCTGGCAGATGTAGTAGGAAAAGTGCTGCTGGCAAAGCACTCAGCTCATGATACTATCTCCAGACATCAGCTCTATCTCATGGGAGCTCTGGTAGATAAGAAAAGTTTGAACTGGGGAGAGGTCTTCTTTGACCTAATCAAGAAGAAAATCAACAAAAGCTTTGTTAATTTTGGAAGGATTCTTGGAGTCTTCCTGCAGACAAGGTGCCCTGCCTTGCTGGTCTCCTCTGGAGTTCACATTAATGCCTCCAAGAGACTTACCTGTGCCCTCTTTGGCAAGTGGGACAGGCAAATAAGCAAGCCCAGCAGGCCCTCCTCTAGTGCTCCTTCAGGCACCAGGACTCACAGAGTCACTCTCCCACAGGTCTCTGCTCCTGCAGAAGACCTGGCTGCTGCTGTTGTTGCCTCTTCTCCTCCTCCAATTCCAACCCTACCTCTTCCATCCACCATTCCAGCTTCATCCCCCATTACCATATCCAGCCCATCTCCAACCTCAACTCCATCTCCAGACCCAATTCTACCTCCACCTGCAGACCACTTCCACCCATTGTTTTCATACCCCCCACCAGATATCACCTCCTCTCCATCCATTCCATCCTTCACCCTCCTGGATGACTCCTATATGGATGATTCCCCATCCTCTCCTCCTGAGTTACTCTCCTCCTCCACTTCATTCCAAGATCTCCTCCACCATATCATTGACCAAACCACTTTCACCCCATCCATATCCATCCCCTTGTCCTCCATTTCCACTATCCCAACACCTGAGCCATCCATTCAACTCTCCAGCCCTCCACTTCCAGCATCCTCAGCTATCCCCATTCCATCTACCTCTGCTCCTATTCTTGAGCAAGTAGACCTCTCAGCCCTAGCTGACAAGTTGTATGAGCTAATTGCCCCCAGGCTCTCCCTACTCTTGGAGACCTCATTGGCTCCTCTACACTTGTCAGTGGCAGCCCTCTCTGCCAAGCTTTCCTCCCTCCTTCCTCAGGCAGCACCACCAGCAGTTTGCCTTGATACAGATGTCTCTGAATCTAGGCAGGGGGAGATGCCATATGAAGCAAGCTTTCATGCTGTTGCTGCTGCTGTCTCTGCTCCTGCTGTTGATGATACTGCTCCTGCTGCTGCTGATGTTTCTGTTTCTGCTACCTCTGCTCTTGCTGCTGTGCCTCCTACTCCAGTTCTGGCACTAGACCTAAAGTCCTTGCTCTCAGCCTTTGATACTGTCTTTTTCAGTTGTTTGCCTAAGAGTAATGCTGTCCAGCCCTCAGAAGACCTGTCCAAGGCACTGGTGCCTTTCTCTGGCTGTGACCCCAGCATTATATCTTCTTTTGTACTCTCAGTAATTGCTGCTACTGCTGCTGTTGAAGAAAGGACTGTTTTTGCTGCTGCTGAAAATATTCTTACTGCTGCTGAAATCCCAACTGCCTCTGATGAGCAGATATCCAAGGATTTTCTGATGACAGAGGCCACTGATTTTGAGCCTGCTGCAGATTTTGTTGATGTTACTGAAGTTGCTGCTGCCATCACTCCTGCTGTTGCTGTTGTTGGTTCTGCTTCTCCTTTTTGGGTATTGTATCCACGATTACCTAGATTTGAGGAAGCCACCTGTCAAGCTAAGATGAATTCACAATGTATTTGATGAAACATCTCAAGTTGTGCTTGCAGTTCCTCCACGCTAAGTGCACACCAATGTCAGGGTGCAGTAGGTCAATATACACGGGTCTGCACGACGTAATCCCTCGTTGAGCAGATCAGTGTGTTGGCCTATGTGCACTCTCTCTATTGGAGTGCACTTACTTTCAAGTACAGGGCCGTTAATATGCAAGAGAAGACAAGGAGCATGGAGGATCAAGGAGCAGCTCCTGGGTGGAAGACGAAAATTCGTCCAAGGCAAATTCGACGAGAATCACCAAGTGATTCTCGCCGATTCGGCGAGAATCGACGAGAATCGACGAGAATCATTAGTGATTCTCGCCGACTCCTTCTGGCCACCTCTAAATGGTGCCAAGTAAGATTCGGCGAGAATCACTAGTGATTCTCGCTGAACCAGTGGCCAAGCAGCTCATGCATACAAAGTAAAATTCGTTGAGAATCAATAAGTGATTCGGCGAGAATCACTAACGATTCTCGACGAATCGTCGAGAATCACTTAGTGATTCTCGCCGATTCGTCGAGAATCGCCTGCGATTCTCGCCGATTTTCACTTGGCGTTTTCTCAGGATGCTGCTGGACCGGATTCTGCCTTTGGACTAGTTTGAACCAGACTTAGGGATTTCTTTTGTGGGTCCCGCAAACGGTCATATTTGAGAATTCAACAGTATATATATTCCAGTATTTTTGAACAGTAAAGGGACGGAAAAACGGAGAAAGAAACCGAGCCGCCTCGTAACCCTAATTCCGCGACTCCTCTCCGCCGTCGCCGTCGCGCTCGGGATTGTTGGTCGCCGTCAACATTTGAGATTCCTTCGTAATCTCCGGCGACAGAAGCCTAGCAAGGCTTGAGTCTCACGCGTCTATCCAGAGATCTCTTGTCTCTCGATTTGTTGACCGGGAAAAATTCCTCCGTCCGAATGGATCGAGACGACCGATCCTAGAGTGACCGTTGGTAGACCTAGTTTGCTTCGCTACGAAGTTTGGATCTCCAAGTTCAGCAGCCGCTCATCATCGTAGCCGCCGATCCCGAAGCTAGCCGCCGCTCGTGTGCCGCCGCCGGTTCCGGGGAGATCCTCTCCAAGAGAGACCAAGGTTGTAGACTCTTCATCGACTTCAAGAACACGTCGTCGAACAAGAGGAACACCGTAGTCTCCAAAAGAAGTTTGTATCACGTGTACATTCTATATTTAATTTTGTTGTAAAGGAACTTTTGTTCCGTGTTGTAAGGGTTGGGTGCAACCCGGTTTGTGGGAGTGTTGACTCTCACGTGTGGAAGGGCTCCTTCCGTTAGTGCAGGGATTGGATTTCAATCCCGTTGGAGAAGTGACCGAGTCGTCCCTTGTTGGGGAGATAGGTCGAAGGGGGAAAGTGGATGTACCCAAGTCGGGGAACCACTATAAATTTGTTGTGTATTCTGTGTGCGGTGCTTTTTGTTTTTATTGTGCAGGTACATCCGTAAATTCCGCAAAAGAACCACACGTCACCTATTCCCCCCCCCCATAGGTGCACATAGTTGACACTAGGTGGACTTTCAAGTGGTATCAAAGCGAGGTTACTCTTCAAAAAGGTTAACACCTTGAGTAGAATCCTGCCACCAGTGTCAGAAGCATGGATCTGGATTATGAGATTCCGCCACTCAAACTCCCCGCATGCACAAAGGATTATTATCCCATCTGGAGAATGAGAGTATCATTTAACCTTGATGCTATCGATCCTCGAGCATCCTTCATTCTGGAAGAGGGTCCGTTTATTCCCATGAAGACCTCTGACTCTGGGAACCAAGTGCCCATGGGCATTGCTGAGATGTCAGAGACGGAACTATCACTATTTCACCTGGACGAGAGGATTCGACAAATCATCATGGATGTCTGGTCTGGAGCCTCTCGCTCTAGATTGGAAAAATGTAGAACGGCTAAATCTCTGTGGATGATGATCTCAGAGCTGATGGGGGGGTCAGAGAAAGCTGGATTATGCTGTCAATCAGAGGATGAAGCGTATGTAGGAGTCCTCACTTCTGAAGATGAAGGCAAGGATCCTTCGGACTGCATCAGAGCTCCAGTGTCCGTGTCAGAGACTGAAGAGGACAGTGAGGGAAGCAGCTCTGATGTGGATGAAACTATAGTCACTGGATCTAACGACAATAACACAGAAGTGCAGGTAACTTCCTCATCCTGCCCCGTATCTCTTGAAATTTCTGAAGACAGGAACTGCCCTCCTTCAGAAAATGCTGATTCCCTGAAGAGAGCCCTTCAGTCAAGCAATCTACTTGCTGAGGAGCAAGCTCAAGAGATTGCTCGACTGAAGGTCTTGTTGGTTCTCCAATTGGCATCCAACAAGGCCAAGGACTCTAAGATCTCGGCTCTAGAGAGTAGTCTGGAGAATGAGAAAAGAATAGTATCAAACTTCTCCAAGGTTGATGCCATTAAAAGAAAGCAAGAAAACGGGTGGATCTCCCGGATTGTCAATTCGTGGAGAAATGAGGAAACGGTATTCCGACCCCCCACTCCAAGCAGGAAGGCAACTCATCATGCCTTCAGGTATGACCACAGGAATAATCGTGGTCACTGCAAGGGTGATCTGTCCCCATGTGGAGACACCCGGAGTGCAAGGGCCGGCATGGCCACCCACGAGAGAATACCTAAGGCTCATTCTGAGCCCTTTGTATTCACGGCCACTGCCACAACAAAGTGTGGATCTGCATGTCCCAGTTCACAGGAGACTTCTCACCATTCGAGGACACGGGATAGGGAGGATAGAAGTCATGATGTCAGGCTTCATGGGGCCTCAGCAAGGGAAATGCCTGAAAGAATGGCACCACCTTCTCGGCCTCATAACGCTCACATCATGCATTCGTTCCACCCTTCCTCGTGTCACGATGGAAGAGGAATTTGTGTGACAAGAACATGCCCTATCCCATTTAGACCTAGGACCGTGACTTCATCAGTCACTAGATCAGGTCGAAAACGGCGATACAACATTCACCCTTGTTGGTGCTGCGGCAAAGTGGGGCACTTTGCCATTGACTGTTGGCACAACCCCTCTGTGCCCACAACAAGGGCTTATCCACATTCTAGGGACAGAGGTAGTCTTCCAGACAGGTTTTCTGAAGGAAGGCAGTTGCGTGCTTATGCTAATAGAAACCTAGGACCCAATATGATTTGGGTTCCTAAGGTAAAGTAATTCTGTCTTGCAGGGTAGTCTAGGTTCCCGTGAATACGATGGGAACTGGACAGTAGGTGGCTCAAGGCTAACGTGGAACAAACGTCTGCAATAACAGATGTGCTACCTGTTTGAGCATATTCACTTTGAGCCTCTAATGTGTTCTACCTGTGGGACTAAAACGATGACTCTCAAAATCCCAGGTAATTTTGATCAGTTCAAGGACTTGTGTCATGATGCATCCTCATTCAAAATAAACATATATATATATATATATATATATATTTCTATCCTTGTGTATACGTATACTTATGCTTATCATGTGTGTGTGCACATTACGGAGAGATTAACTCGATGCATGCAAACCATTACACATCAATAAAGGGGTAACGAAGTTATGTCATCGTGAATCTCGACAACTCACAATTGACATCAAGAAGTCTTTGAAAAAGCCTCGTTAAATCCAACTCGTTTGACTGTAAAATATACATGTATTTATCATGTGTATATAGACGTGACATCAGAAAATCTCATAAAAGGTTGCAAGCTTCTCAACGTGAAAATTTCTAGTCAAGGGACCTCTCAATTTCGAGTCAGACAAAAGGTATCAGGAGCCGGCAAATCTCCTGACTGACTAATCCCGCCGACCCTTGACATTCACCCCGAATCCCGACGAATTAGAAAATCCCGCCGAAAGAGCCCTTCCGCCTATTCGTATTTATCACGAATCCCGCCGACCCCTCGTCTTCTTCACGAGTCCCGCAAAAGTTCTCCCGACGACCCGCAAGCGCTCTCCCAAGTTCTTCCGCCGATTCGCCGCAAACCGCAGGAGCTCTCCCTCCGACTCGCCGAAACCCGCAGCTCGTGAAGTCTCCTCCTAAGCTCCCGCAAGGGTCTCGTCGAAAGGCTCCCGACGACTCCCGCCGAAGCCCGCACCGTCGATCTCCCCAAGTCTTGATTTTGCTCCGCTCAAACCACCTCACCGACTTCACCTCTAGGTATCCCCTCACCCGAAGCATCCACTAATGAAGTTTTCTTTTTGAAAGTTCATTAACGTTTTGAGTAGGGCTTCTCTCTAGATCTACAATGGCTCCAAGGACGACTGCAGGGTTGGTCTCTGGCTGCGAGCTGGTTCGCACTGGATTTTCTCATGCCTCGGACGAATTCCGGAATATCATTCTAATGCTGGAAGAGGCTGGGCTAACCTTCGTCTTGGAGCACCCTTGCAAAGTCCTGGACAAAGAAGTGCTGGAGTTCTTCTCTACCGCAAGACTCCGAGATAGAGACTCCATAATCAAGAGCAAGGTGGCTGGGACAAAAGTAAAGATGTCTGCCAGTAAGCTAACTCGCTACCTGCAGCTTTCTAGTTCGGAGCAGGAGGACTATCTGGAGGACGAGGACAAAGCCAGAACTCTCTTGTTCTGCGGTCTTCCAAGAGGAACTCGATCAATAAAGAGAAAAGAGATGAATGAAGAAGGGAAGCTCCTATCTGACGTTATTGGAAAAGTGCTCATCTGCAAGCCGGGCTCCTATGATCATATCTCAGGAGATATGTTCAAAATTCTCATAGCTGTTATCTGCCGCAAGAGGTTCAACTGGGGGGAATTGCTGTTCCAAAAGATCAAGGACACCTTGGGCACCCCAAGTTTTGGCCGCATCATAAGCTTATATCTAAACCAGCTGAACGGAGACAAGTTTGACATGAGCAAAGGCGTCCCTCTCCACTACTTGAAGAAGATGGATGCAAGTGTGTTTGATCGATGGGAGCGGCGTATCGGGCAGCCTGCTGTGGAAGAGCAACAAGAGATATCTCCAGCAGTCACCCCCGGTGAAATTCCTGATACCGTGACTGCAGGAATCGAGGGGGAGACTCTACCCCCTCATACAGATGTAGTTTCTGAAATTGCCCAGGTAGCCAGGGATGCGGTGGCCGAAATTCATGAAGTAAGTGAACCTGAGCTGGAGGATGAGGAGGTCCTGAACAGAAACACTCAAGGAACCGAAGCTGAAGCACTGGAGACTGCTGACCGAGAATTGGAAGAGGCTGCTGATATAGATGAATTCTTGGATGAGGACGGAGAGGAAGATGAGAATGAGGGACATGAAGCATTTGAGACTCCGGATCCTGTTGAACCTCCATCTGACAAGTCTGCACCAGTGGAGGGGGAGTTAGATAAATCTACAGAGGCCACCAACATTCCTCCTGTAGAGACTGTGATGGTATCCAGCTCCACAGATGCGTCTGCAGAAATGCAAGGCCCTCAAGTGCCTCCGACCATACCGTTACGAGATGAGCTGGCCACTCACACTATCAATGTCATTCAAGGAATAGTGAACGAGCTTAAAGCCTCTTTTGATACAGCTCAGAAAACACTGCTGAAAAAGATTAAGACTTCTGAAGATCTCATGCTTAAAAATATGGTAGAGATCAACCATAAACTGGATGTGATGGAGAAGAAATTCGAAGAAAAGTATACCGCGGCCGGCGAAGCTGTCACACTTTTAATGGCCGGTTTGAAAAAGAATACTGATACTCTGGCTGTTGTAAATCAGAACGCACACGTTGTAGCCAACAATATTCAGAAGTTTGATGGTAATATGGTCACTTTAAATGCAAATCAGCAGGCCCTGATCACTGAATTCACCAAGATAACTAAGCATATTGATGACTCCCTGCACTCATATGCCAACTGCATAGCTGACGAAGCCAAAAAGGGGGAGAAAGAGTATATCGCTAAGTTGGCCGAGCTCCAAGAAAGCATGGATACAAACTTCGCACAATCAAGCAAATATGTCTATGAGAGCTGCTGGTGGATGCTCCAACAGGCGCTGGGTACGTTAGGTGTCGTCCTACCTGACCATCCTGCCGGTATTCATGTCCCTGAGACATCTAAGGCTGCTGAGGAAGTAAGTGTTGCTGAGGATGTAAGTGCAAGTGGTGCTGCTGCAGATACTCGCACACATGACGCTGATGCTAGGGCCCTCTCCAAATCTAAACTGAGGAGTATGTTTGACCAGGAGGCCTTAGCAAAAGCCAGGGGAAAGAGAAAAGTTCAAGAAGGGACATCCAAGGAGACACAGGCTGCAAAGAGAACTCGAATGAATGAGGAGGAGGTACGAAATGAAAGGTGGAGTCCAGTTTCAAGGAACATAATCTTAGACACCTTCTGGCTGCAAGAAAGAGGAGAGATCAATCGAAATGAAGTATATAGCCAGTATGAGTGGGAAACGCACAAAACGTTTGAAGCGAAACGCAACATCTTTTTCAGAAACAACAAGGATCCAGATAAAGTTGCTCCTCCTAGGTACTACCCGAAGCCCAAAGAATACATGGAGAGGCAAAGCAAGAAGTACTTGGCTCAAAATCTTAAGGGTGACGTAGCTAAGGACAAATAGTCAACACTTTATAGCTTGTCACTGTGTCTTAAGAACATTTAATGATTATTATTGTCATATAAACAATTCTGGATTATATGTGAATATATTTATCTTGGCATATATATTTGAATTTGTGAATGACTCAAGTCCTGATCTGATTGCATATATTCTCTTGTGCTGCATGTTTAATTTCTGAATGCTATGTTTATTATTTGATAAGTGTTATTCATCTTAGCTAGTAGGGTTTTGGCTTCGTCAAATAGGGGGAGATTGTTGGGTATTGTATCCACGATTACCTAGATTTGAGGAAGCCACCTGTCAAGCTAAGATGAATTCACAATGTATTTGATGAAACATCTCAAGTTGTGCTTGCAGTTCCTCCACGCTAAGTGCACACCAATGTCAGGGTGCAGTAGGTCAATATACACGGGTCTGCACGACGTAATCCCTCGTTGAGCAGATCAGTGTGTTGGCCTATGTGCACTCTCTCTATTGGAGTGCACTTACTTTCAAGTACAGGGCCGTTCATATGCAAGAGAAGACAAGGAGCATGGAGGATCAAGGAACAGCTCCTGGGTGGAAGACGAAAATTCGTCCAAGGCAAATTCGACGAGAATCACCAAGTGATTCTCGCCGATTCGGCGAGAATCACTAGTGATTCTCGCCGAATCGACGAGAATCATTAGTGATTCTCGCCGACTCCTTCTGGCCACCTCTAAATGGTGCCAAGTAAGATTCGGCGAGAATCACTAGTGATTCTCGCCGAACCAGTGGCCAAGCAGCTCATGCATACAAAGTAAAATTCGTTGAGAATCAATAAGTGATTCGGCGAGAATCACTAACGATTCTCGACGAATCGTCGAGAATCACTTAGTGATTCTCGCCGATTCGTCGAGAATCGCCTGCGATTCTCGCCGATTTTCACTTGGCGTTTTCTCAGGATGCTGCTGGACCGGATTCTGCCTTTGGACTAGTTTGAACCGGACTTAGGGATTTCTTTTGTGGGTCCCGCAAACGGTCATATTTGAGAATTCAACAGTATATATATTCCAGTATTTTTGAACAGTAAAGGGACGGAAAAACGGAGAAAGAAACCGAGCCGCCTCGTAACCCTAATTTCGCGACTCCTCTCCGCCGCCGCCGTCGCGCTCGGGATTGTTGGTCGCCGTCAACATTTGAGATTCCTTCGTAATCTCCGGCGACAGAAGCCTAGCAAGGCTTGAGTCTCACGCGTCTATCCAGAGATCTCTTGTCTCTCGATTTGTTGACCGAGAAAAATTCCTCCGTCCGAATCGATCGAGACGACCGATCCTAGAGTGGCCGTTGGTAGACCTAGTTTGCTTCGCTACGAAGTTTGGATCTCCAAGTTCAGCAGCCGCTCATCATCGTAGCCGCCGATCCCGAAGCTAGCCGCCGCTCGTGTGCCGCCGCCGGTTCCGGGGAGATCCTCTCCAAGAGAGACCAAGGTGGTAGACTCTTCATCGACTTCAAGAACACGTCGTCGAACAAGAGGAACACCGTAGTCTCCAAAAGAAGTTTGTATCACGTGTACATTCTATATTTAATTTCGTTGTAAAGGAACTTTTGTTCCGTGTTGTAAGGGTTGGGTGCAACCCGGTTTGTGGGAGTGTTGACTCTCACGTGTGGAAGGGCTCCTTCCGTTAGTGCAGGGATTGGATTTCAATCCCGTTGGAGAAGTGACCGAGTCGTCCCTTGTTGGGGAGATAGGTCGAAGGGGGAAAGTGGATGTACCCAAGTCGGGGAACCACTATAAATTTGTTGTGTATTCTGTGTGCTGTGCTTTTTGTTTTTATTGTGCAGGTACATCCGTAAATTCCGCAAAAGAACCACACGTCACCTATTCCCCCCCCCCCCCCATAGGTGCACATAGTTGACACTAGGTGAACTTTCACTCCTCCTGTATCTGCTGCTGAATCTGCTGCTGTATTTGCTGCTGTCTCTGCTGCTGTCCCTGCTGCTGCTATTTCAGCTTCTGTCTCTTCTGCCTCTGCTCAGCTGAAGAAAGACTTGATGAAAAGAATAGATGCTTTATATGATGATCAGAGCTCTGAATCTGATGAATACAAAACAGACTCTGATGATTCATCTGCCACTATTGCCAGGAAGAGGAAGGCAAGGAGCAAGGTAATGAAAAGGGTTCCTCCTGCAAAAGTCAAGGATAATAATGATATTCCTTATTATATTCTGCATAACTGCCAAATTACTGAACATTGGATGCAGTATTCCAAAAACCAGCTGAAAGCCATGAAGAAGAAGAGAAAGTATGAGAAGGGCTCCTCCCAGTTCCAGCATCCTCATCCTCCTCCACCACCTCCTCCTGATGCAGGTGCAGGTGGAAGCTCTGCAAGTCAAGCCCCAGCTAGAAGCCAGGCCCCCTATCAACCCCATGCTAGATCCTATCAAAGGGAAAGCCAATCTAGGGGTTCTTATTCTAGGAGAGGAGGATACAGGGGAAATCAGAGAGATATTCAGGTTTATTCCAAAGGGTATTCCAGGCAGCACCCATACTCCAGGGGAGGACATAGTCCTGCTGATACTACTTCTGGTCCCTTCCCCTACAAGCTCAAAGAGACAGTGTCTGCCAGGCCTCCTCAAGACAATTCTTCCAACAGGTATGAGCCACCTGTACCATTTGAGGACCCTGAAAAGAATCCATCTGCTTGGACTGCTAGGATGAAGGAGTTGGCTGCACTAGACCAGATCAAGAAGGCCAGAGAGCAAGGTTTAGACACTTCAAATATTTCTACAATGTCAGAGCAGAGACAGAAGGAACTAGAGAAATATGCCTCCAGAAAATTCTTTGATGCAGACAGATATATGGAATTGCATCCTGCTGCTGTAGTTCCCAGGTCTTCAAAGCAAACCTATTTAGGTGTAGCAGATGACACCAGGTCCAACAAGGAAGCCCTAAACCCTAACAGAGAAATCAAGATGGTTAAAGGCAAAGAGAAGAAGTGACAGTGTAAGGTGATAATTTCTGTGAATTCTGACTGCTATCTGGATGACATATATACATATATATATATCTCTGTGATGTTTCTGCAATATCTAGCTGCTGTTTTTATGTTTCTCTGATTGTATGTTGTTATTTGAATTTTTCCAAAGTCTGTAAATAGTCATCCTAACCCAAATAGGGGGAGATTGTTGGAACACCCTATTACTATTTTGGGTCAGGATCACTATGTCTCTAGGAACCTTTGTTTGACCTCCTGTATAGATTAATAGGTCAATTAGAATTGAGTCTAAGGGTTAGTAGTCTAGGTTTGGAAGCTGCCCTGAAGACCAAGTTTTTCTGTCTGGAGACTAAGTCTGATCGTCGAGCTCAGCACGACGATTCGTCGAACTCAGGTCGACGATCGTCTAGCTCAACTTCAACAGATCGTCGAGCTCCATTCGACGATCGCTGAGCTCAACTTCACAATATCGTCGAACTCCATTCAACGATCGCTGAGCTCAACTTCACAATATCGTCGAACTCCATTCGACGATCGGTGAGCTCAGGTCGACGATTTTGACTCTGCACTGGATCTTTATCTCTGAGCTCAGCTCGACGATAGCAGAGCTCAGATCGACGATTTCAGTTAACTTCCAGAATTCAAATTCAAATCAGACAGGAGTTATTCTGCAATTAATTCAAAGATTTGCTAGCCGTTTTCATTTACTTCTGGACCAAGTTTCAAGGGACTTTTCAAGGAATAATTCTGTGGACTTTCCTCCATAAGAGATTATGCAATTAAGGATGCAATCAATACAGACCAACGACTATCTTTGACAGAGAATGATATTCTATTCAGGAACAGAGAATAAAAGACAGAATGTTTTTTGAATCAATAGAGATTAACAAGAAGAGAATACACAACACAGATTACAGAGACTCTTTCAAAATCTTCTGTCAAAAAGAATTCTGAAGAACACTCATCAAAGAGATCAAGCTTTCAAAAATCTTCAGATCTCTTCAGCTCTCAAAGTGTTCAAGGCCAACATCATTTCAAGACTCCAGACACTCAACATTTCAGCCATTACTGAAACCATCTATTGCTGGAGTTCTACCTTTGAAGGCCTATCACCCTCAGTAAAGCTTTTCTTCCTAAAGATTTCAAGGATTCAGGGGGAGCTTTGGCATCAATCCACATAGTATTCTCAGTTGTTTGAGAAAGAGAAGACTACCATCACTCTCTCACCCCCAGTTTGTAAAGGGTTTCTCAAACTCCCTTCAAAAGTTTGAATCTGGTTTTTGAGCACCTTGTCAAAAGCTCATTGGTGGCAAGACACCTGATCAAAAAATCTGCTTTGGTTTTTGAGCACCTTATTAAAAGCTCATTGGTGCCCAGAACACCTGATCAACTCATCCTGCAGTGGATTCCTACCTAGGGTGGTAGAAGAGTGGATGTACCCAAGTTTGGGGAACCACTATATTTCCTTGTGTCCTCTGGCTCTGCTTGTTTACTTTTTGTTTCTGGCCTTGATTTGTCTGTGCTTAGTTTTTGCATAGCTTAGTTCTGTGATTAGATTTATATTTGCTTCCCTGCTCACACTTATTACAACAATTGTTGTAAAAGTTTTTAAAAGTACTAAAACACCATATACTCTATTCACCCCCCTCTAGAGTATATCAGATCTAGTTGCACTTTCAGTCTGCTTCTAACTTTTCTTTTTGTAGAAGAACAACAGACACCTGCAAGCCTCATCCAGGTACTTGCAGTTTAAATCATTATTTTATATCTGCTGCTCACTCTCCACTTTGTAGTGGTTAGCAGACGTCTGCAAGTCATATTCAGGTACTTGCGGCTTATCTTTGTATACAATACCTGCCTCTAACTCTCTTCTTGCAGAGATCACCGACACTTGCAAGCTCCATTCAGGTACTTGCAAGTTACTTTCATGCACTATGCGTACTTCTAACTCTTATTTTGCAGAAACAACCAAAGATTTGCAAGTTCCTTCCAGGTACTTGCAACTCATTTTTCTTTTTTTCTTGTATACCCTTCTTCCTCTTTCCCTTTTTTACAGAGGATAACAGGTGCTTGCAAGCCTCTATCAGGTACTTGCAAGATATTATGCCTTTCTGTTTTCCTCACTTTTGTTTTGCAGAACTTAACAGAAGACACACCTTCCTCGTTTTGCAAAAGAAAACTCAGGTACACACTCGGTGTACCACCCATACATGCTTACCCTAACTTTCCTCTTGCAGGAAAATAGACAGGAAGCACCAAGCTTGTAAGGAGAGTCTTCATGTTCTATCTCTCCTTGCCTCCCCTTCTCCTTCCTTTGGGGCGGATCACGATTTTCGTGGGTCTCCAACTTTTTCGAAGTTCCCTTTGGAACTTAAAAAAGTGCGGGGATTATGTTAACCCGGAAATCGGCGATCCTTCCCAAGGTAGCCAGCTGGCTAGTCGCGCTCCTTAGATTCTCCTTTTTGATCGCGACAAGCCCCCAGCGTAGGCAGATAGTTTTCCCTGTCCTTCTAGGTCTCCTTGCAACTGCATGCCCTGCGGGACGGCGAGCCGTTCCCATAGCTCACCCTCGCAGGTCATGCGGTTAGGCCCGCTAACCGTGCAATGCTTTTCCTTGCAGGAGGCAGCCGACCATCTGGATCTCGCCCACAGGATGGCGCCCGCTTCGCAGCCAGCCAAGCGGACTCCCCCCGGGGTCTGTCCAGGCCGCCCGCAGGGGGTGGCATCCGCTCTCTGCCGGGCGGACTCCCCTCGGAGTCCGCCAGGCCGCCCGCTAGGGGGCGGCACCGGTTCCACCGGGCGGACTCCCCCCGGAGTCCGCCAGGCCTCCTGCTAGGGGGCGGCCCCGGTTCCGCCGTGCGGACTCCTCTCGGAGTCCGCCAGGCCTCCCCTTAGGGGGCGGCCCCGGTTCTGCCGGGCGGACTCCTCCCGGAGTCCGCCAGGCCGCCCGCTAGGGGACGGCCCCGGTTCCGCCGGGCGGACTCCCCCCAGAGTCCGCCCAGGCCGCCCGCCAGGGGGCGGCCCGTCCTGTCGGGCGGACTCCACCCGGAGTCCGCCCAGGCCGCCCGCCAGGGGGGCGGCCCGGCCTGCCGGGCGGACTCCACCCGGAGTCTGCCCAGGCCGCCCGCCAGGGGGCGGCCCGGCCTGCCGGGCGGACTCCACCCGGAGTCCGCCCAGGCCGCCCGTAAGGGGCGGCCCCGTTTTCTCCCGGTCTCCTGCCTGCTTCGCTCAACAATGGCAGACTCCAATTTCCAGTCCGCGGAGTCCGCGCAGGTCATCATGCTGACGTCACTGGGCCCCGCTTCTTGAAGAACTTCCCTGAGCCTATAAATAGCCCCTGATTCCTCTCATTTTGGGGGACTGGAGGTGGAGACAAGTCTTGCCAGCAGACCCTGTAGACTCCGTTTTCCTGTCCGCGCAGTCCGTCATCAGCCTTCCAGCAGACTCTGCGGACTCAGATTTCCTGTCCGCGCAGTCCTCCACAGCTCTCCAGCAGCTTGCCAGCAGACTCTGCAGACTCAGTTTTCCTGTCCTCTAGCTGCTCTGGCAGCCTCTTTTACTTAGTCTCTGGCAGCTTCTCTTCCTTGCTTTCTGGCAATTTCTCCTCCCTTAGCCGCCAGCTTCCCTTTGTACCCTTTAATGATTTTGTTGTGAAGGTGTACTTGTAAGCTTGTAATCTCTAACTATTAATCAAAGGAAAGCCCGTCGCAAGAGTGGCATTTATGCCGCGACGGGTGAAGTGTGCTGTTGCCGCTGCTAGCGGCGCCCTCTTTTCTCCTCTACTCAGCAAGCCTTGCTCCTCTGCTTAGTAAGCCTTGCACCTCTGCTCAGCAAGCCTTGCCCTCTGCTCAGCTCAGCTCTTCTCGACAACCAACCTGCAAGTGCAACCGTCGTGGTTACTGTCTGCTCGACCGCTCCAGGTCTCCCTCCTCTTCCTCTCTTGATCAACCCTCTCTGTTGATCAAGCCTCTCCTCTGCTCTCAGCAGCCTCTCCCTTACCCCCGCAACCCTCCTTGAACAAGCTGTTTGCTCCACTCTCGAGCACTCAGAAGCTTCCTTCTCCTCTACTCCTGCAACCTTCTCCTCCCTCCTCACCTAGCCTGTGAGGCTAGACACCCCTTCCGTTATAGCTGTGCTCCCGATGCCGTTTTCGCGCATCAACATGCCAGGCCCAGGCTTTTTATGTCCAGGCCCAGGCCCAGGCCTGACAATAACCAGACCCAGGCCCATGCCCAGGCCCCCTTTATGAATGAGGCCTTAAAAGGCCTTTTCGGCAAGGCCTAAACCAGGCCCAAGCAGGCCCAAGCCTACCCAAGGCCGAATTTTTAATATAAAAAAATCATTTTTTGAATACAAATTAATTAATATTTAATATTATGTAAGATATATATTAAATTTTTAAATACTTAATAAAATAAAATATTATATTTTATTCCATATTGAAAATATTACAACACACACAAACGGGTCGGCCACCAATCCCGCGAAAAACTACCCGAACTTACAAAACACACAAAATCTCACAACTCTCAACCTATCCACCCACAATAAGTACGGTGTCAAAGCACCGTATGACAGCCAATCCAGAATAAAATAAAACACATCACTTTACTCAATCTTCATCGACCAAGTTTAACGAACTCAGCTCTTCTTCGACTGACGAGGAGCTATCTTCGATGGAAGCAGTATGTTGCTCTCTATTCGCTGCATCCAAATAATCTTTATAGCAAATATAAATCTCCAATGTCTCTTCGTTAAGACGACTCCGCCGTTCATTCAAAACCCTGCTACTTAAAGAAAATGCAGACTCCGAAACTACTGTATTAGCTTGAACAATTAATATATTCGCGGGCCATTAATGCCAAAATAGGATATGTGTTCGTTTTATTTTTCCACCACTCTAATATATTAAAATTTAAAATTTTATTTTTAGTCATATACTCTCTAAATTGTATTTTAGTGTATAGTCCTAATTCATTTAATTTACTAGTAGTTCGTGATTTTTTTCTAGATACAACCTCATAAATTTCATTTTGAAAATCATCTGCTATTTGTACTTGTGTTGAATCATCTCATGATCGCGACCCATATAAATCATAATAATAATTATAGAAATCTATAAAAGCTGTATTAAAATGTGAAATTATTGAATCTTCAAATTCCAAATTATTTAAATCTAAGTGTAAATTTTTATTTATCTCTTCCAAAAGATTTCAACACCTAAAATGCCTAATAAAGGATTTAAAGCCGCCGCACATGAAAACATAGACGGTATTTCCTTAGAGTATTTTAAAATTTTGCTTCCATTGTTTCAATTACGGGCTACCAAAACCTATATTGTTTGTAGTTTTTGTAATAATTAAAAAATTTTCAATAACTCGGGAGCTAGTGAGATAATAAATGCCAAATAATTGAATCGTCGCTCTGTAAAAGCATTCTAATAAGCGCATATAAATCGTAATTGTTTCCCAATCATCGTCATTTAAATCATGATTTGTATTTGTCGAATAAAATTCCATTAGAAGATTTTTTTGACGGATTGCTCTTTTTAACATTTTATAAGTGGAATTCCACCTAATTGACATGTCATATTCTAGCTTTAAAATTTTTTCTCTCTGATTTGTTACAAAATTTTTAAAATCCAGTCGTCTCTTTTGAGAACTATATATATATGCTAACATACTTCTAATTTTAATAATATATGGTTCCATTAATTTTAAACTATCTTGGACAATTAAATTTAGAACGTGACAAACACAACAAGTATGAAAAAATACTCCATGTAACATAGGTTTTAAATCTCTTTTTAAATTATCAATAGCCGTAGTATTATTACTACCGTTATCAAAAGAAATACTAATAATTTTATCTTTTATTTTAAAATCGCGTATACAATTCATAATTACTTGATAAATTGCTGTTCCGGTATGTGAAACTTCAAAACTATTAAAGTAAATGATGCGCTTGGATATCTCCCATGAAGTAGGATCTATCCAATGACTTGTAATGCAAATATAAGAATGTCCTAATTGTATACCGCTATTCCAAACATCACAAGTTAAACTAATTCTACAATCTAAATTGTCAAAATATTTAATCAATTTTTTTTTCGATTTAATATAAGCTTTATATGTGTCACGCCTTATTGTAGTTCTACTTACCTAATGATATTTGGGTTGGAGAGCTCGATGAACATAAGCGGTCTCACGAGCATTGTCGTAATGATTAAATGGCAATCCGCGCTTGATGATGTTCTCCATTTGCACTTCTCTTTGCCGCATTTGATCGTAAGTCCAAACTTGTCCGGCCGCTGATAGCTATGCTTGACTGGATTCCGGAGCTTGCTTTGCAACACATGATTTGATGTGTCATACGAGTGTGGAGTTTCCGGCCGCCGTCAACAACTTCGAACAATGTCGACATTTTGCTTTGAATTCATTGTTGATTTTAACTTTGTCAAAATGCTCCCAGATTGGAGCACTATGCTTGTGCTCGACAATCTCAGGAACGACACCAGATGAAGATGCCATTGATCAAAACGTACGAAGTAGAGAATTGCAATGAGTTGGAGTTCGATCAAGAAATGATGTGAGTTTTAGATAATGCAAGATTGCAAGCTCTCTACTCTCCTATTTATAACTCCTAAAAAGTAATATAAAAATCTATTAAATTATAATTTTAAATTTTTTTTAAAAAAATTGCAACATTGTCGTTGGCCAACCCGTTGAATGCTGCCTGGCAAGCATAGCTGGCAAATGGCAGTGCCATTTTCCAGCTTCAGCTTGCAACGTCTCTATGAAGAGACGTTGCCAGCTGGTAACGTTGCTGGCAACGTGTAACACCCCCTATCCGTCGCATAGTATATAGCAGTAGGTCCGGCCGGGGCCCGACGCCATATACCACAGACAGACCGGATGGTTATGTATGGAAACCATCCAACCAATCTCAACGTCCTACACAGAGCATTCTAGCGGAAGCAGTTTATAAGTTGTAAACAAGAACCCAGCATTAGAGCACGAATGTCCACTATTTCATAATTAGGAATGTTATACAAAATACCCAAAATCGGCCTTAAGGCCTTACAGAGTGTTTCACTTGAATAATACATGATTTACAAACCTCGGCACGCAGGCCGGTCATACATGAATAAAACAGAAACATTTCTACTTGGGCCTTCGAGGGCCAGCTTCGCAAAAAGGGCTTTAGCCCTCTATTGACCGCTTGGTCCAGCTGCACCTGCAAGCAACAAACCACCGCACGGTGGCAAAACAAGGCAACGGTCAGCAATGCTGACCAAATTATAACGGTCCCGCCCCCAACTCGGGGCGGCGATGCTCCTTCCCTGCATTTCATTAGAATAAGCGAGCAATACATATAACCATAGCCATTTCATCACAGACGTTGGCTCGTACGGCCACACGTCCCGTGCACTCAGGGCACATTCTCGGTGAACCGGTCGATGTTACGTCAATTAAAGCCATTAACATTCCGGACTCACCACCGCCACTTAGACGGCCATTCCTATGAGCAATTCGTCTTCCTGGCCTGGGTCACGACAATTTAAGCCATTGACCGCCGAAGACTCCCATCTATGCCAACGGCGAGTGCCACGTAACCTTAGGTCTCTCTAACCGAACGACATAAAGCGGGTACAGTTCCATCTAACCCGTGCTCACATCGCAACGACAATTTAAGCCATTTGCGCGGGTCAAACTTCCACCGAGTCCCATTCTACCGCAAGACACATAACCCCGTTATGTTCAAGTTGGCTCTCAGGCCACCAAGTTGGCAAGATCTCGTATCCGCCCAGTTTTCCGGGTGCACCTTTGGGTTAGTCCCCAAGGCTCCCTGCTGCAATCTACCGCGTAGAAAACCCGAAAACAAACCATAGCACGGAGTCTTCTCCGACCTTATGCAATGCAACATCACCGATCCAGACTAACATGTCCGGGTAGGCTTCAACCAAAATGCCTATGTCCGTTCTCGCATACGGACTCTAAACAACGGGGACTTTACATATCTACCCGAAGGAACACCTCCAACTCTCCGCAAACTCGCGAGAGCGGGCTTCCTATGCTAAGAAAGAGAGCGACTCATGCTCAAGATGAGGATCGTTACCCTTGAGATCCTCTTTGGCGCCATCGAAAAGTAATCGGATAGAAATCACCGCACTTGCGTTGCCTCCGTGGATCCGGAGTCGGCTTGCGATTCGGAGCTCCGAAGCTCCTCCAATGGCGGATCTAGCTCTTCTTCTTCTTGCCTTAGCTCTCCTCTCTCCAAGGGTTTAGAAAGAGAACAAGTGAAGAAAGTGATGGATTTTCTAAGTTAAAACCCGGGTATATCCTCTCAGGAATAACCCCCAGCCGTTGGATCTCAACCTAAGAAAACGAACGACTTTGATTCGGGGCTGAAATGCCCAATCTGGACCGAACACGGCCTGGCACACGCCCGTGTCCAGGGCCGTGTGCCGCATTCGCCGTCAAAATCGAATCTCCTGGACTCTCACACGGGTATCGAACACGCCCGTGTTCGAGCTGACACGCCCGTGTTCCAGCTGACATGGCCGTGTAGCCGGCCGTGTACCCCATGATTTTCCCCCGTTTTCAACCCGAGCACTGCACGGGTCCTAGGACACGCCCGTGTCCTTGCCCGTGTCACCTTGACACGCCTGGGCCCTAGGCCGTGTATAAGGTCTCGACATTTCGTCGAGTGGAGATCGACGACTCGATGACACGGCCTTGGACACGCCCGTGTCCTAGGCCGTGTGCCTTGTCTCGACGATCGTCGAGCGAATCTCGACGAATTCCCCGGGACTATCGTCGACACGGGTCGACACGCCCGGCGACACGCCCGTGTCGCGGGCCGTGTGCCCATTCTCGATGAATCGCCCATCTCGGTCACTCACGATGCTGCGGGGCACACCATGAAGCCGCACTATGTTATCCACATAAAGCTTTGCCAGCTTCTCCACCGGATCGTCCTTCCTATGCGGAATAAAATGCGACACCTTCGTTAATCGATCAACAACCACCCAAATGGCGTCGTTTCCCTTTTGCGACCTTGGCAAACCGTGCACAAAGTCCATGGAGATGTCGTCGAATTTCCACTCCGGAATAGGCAAGGACTTAAGAAATCCTACCGGCTTTTGGCACTCCGCCTTTACCAAGGCGCATGTTTGGCACTTCGCTACGTATAGCGCCACATCCTTTTTCAAACCCGGCCACCAAAACAGTTTCTTCACATCGCGGTACATCTTCGTGCTCCCCGGGTGAATCCAGTACTTGGTATGATGTGCCTCGTACAACAACTCCACCCGTAAATTGCCCACGCTTGGGACGCACAGACGACCGTCTTTCCAAAGCAATCCGTCCTCCACGACGAATTGGGAATTTGACCCATCCAGAGCCTCTATCATGAACTGCTTCAGCACTTGATTGTCTGTCCACACAAACAATCTCCAACGCCTCCAACTCCTGCACCAACCGCTCATCATGCACTGATAGCAGTTTTGCTTGAGCTGGGGCTCGGCGACTCAACGCGTCCGCAACCGCATTCTCTTTGCCAGGCACGTAGTGGATCTTGAATGTATAGTCCCCCAGGAACTCCATCCACCTACGCTGCCGCATATTCAGATCCTTCTGATCTAACAGGTACTTTAGGCTCTTGTGATCGGTGTAGATATCAATCTTCACACCGTACAAATAGTGTCTCCACAGCTTCAAGGCAAAAATCACGGCCGCTAACTCCAAGTCATGGACCGGATAATTCCTCTCGTGCACTTTTAGCTGTCTCGAGCCATAAGCTATCACGCTTCCGTGCTGCAGTAGCACGCAACCCAAACCTCTGCCCGAAGCATCGCTATATATCTCATAGCCTTCGGTTCCACATGGCGAACTCAGCACAGGCGCCGTGGTCAACCGACACTTCAATTCCTCAAAAGCTCGCGCGCACTCCGGCGTCCAAACGAACTTATGCTCCTTCCTCGTCAAAGTAGTGAGAGGTAGCGCTATCCGCGAGAAGTTCTCTACGAAGCGCCTATAATAACCGGCAAGCCCCAAAAAGCTCCGGACTTCTGCTACCGTAGCAAGCTCAGGCCACTCCCGTATCGCAACAATCTTTGCCGGATCCACCGCAATACCCTCTCCACTCACTATATGCCCGAGGAACGCCACTGAGGATAGCCAAAACTCGCACTTCGAGAACTTGGCATACAACTGATTTCTCCTTAGCGTCTCCAACACCAAATGAAGATGCTTGAAGTGATCTTCCTCACTTTGAGAGTACACCAAAATATCGTCGATGAAGACGATCACGAAATGGTCCAAGTACTCCCTGAACGTCCTGTTCATCAAATCCATGAATACTGACGGCGCATTAGTCAGCCCAAACGGCATGACCGTAAACTCATAATGCCCGTACCTCGTACTAAATGCTGTCTTCGGGATATCACTCTCCCTTATCCGCAGCTGATAGTACCCAGCCTTGAGATCTAACTTCGAGTACACCGTCGACCCGACTAACTGATCAAAGAGATCATCAATCCTAGGGATCGGGTACTTGTTCTTCTCCGTCAGCTTGTTTAGCTCCCGATAATCAATACATAGCCTCAAGCTTCCGTCCTTCTTCTTAACAAAGAGGACCGGTGCGCTCCAAGGCGAAGAACTCGGGCGCACATACCCTTGCTCCAACAACTCTTGCAGTTGAACTTTCAGCTCCGCCATTTCCTTAGGCGCTAGTCGATACGGAGATCGTGACACAGGATTTGCACCTGGCACTAGCTCGATCGTAAAATTTATCTCCCGCTGAGGCGGGGCTCCAGGAAGATCTGAGGGGAACATATCAGGGTATTCCGATACCACTGAAATACAATCCAAAGAGGGCTTCGGCTTTGCAACCTCCACTAGTGTAAAGAACAGTTCTGCTCCAGCACGAACCGCCTTCACCACCTGAAGAGCAGACATCAATGTCTTGCTCGACCCCTTTAAGCCCGTAAACGTCGTCTCACGACTCACTCCCAGCTTGACTTCCTTGCTACCGCAATCTATATGGGTCTGCTGCTCTGAGAGCCAGTCCATGCCAAATATGACGTCGAACTCCACTAACGGAATTAAAGACGCTCGCAGGTCGAACTCCTGCTCCCCAATAGGAATCTTAACATTGCAGATCCTATCCGCTCGCATCGAACACCCATTGGGCAACAACACATCCAACTTATCCTTCGCCATCGAAGAAGGGACTCCGATGCATGATATAAATCCTTCGGACAAGAAGGAGTGTGAAGCTCCCGTATCGAAGAGTGCTCGTGCCGGATTTTCACAAATCAATACAAATCCTAAACAAGTAGTGGTAAGGTAACATGCGCATAACAAGCATTTAAAGAAATTGACTTGCTATAAATTAAACCGTACCTGTCACCACATCAGCTTGTTTAATGGCCTCCTGTTGGCCAAGATTATAGACCCTTGGTTGAGCCGGAGCATAATGGGATGCGGTCGACTCCACCGCCTTTCCCTTCTCTTCATAAGTGGCTCCCGGCCTCCTCTCGGACTTAGGACGTCCGCTCCAACAATCACGGGCAAAGTGCCCCGTCTTTCCGCATGTAAAACACGCGCCCGGGGTCCGACTCGTAGTCGCCCCAGAAGCGCCAGAAGGAGCTGGACCCGAAGTCCTATGCTTCTTGAAAGACCTCCGATAGCCGGACTTTGAAGTAGTCGGCACTCTGAACTCAGATTTCTTTTCACCCAAGCTTTTCTTCGCTTGCACCTTCTTCATGTCCTTCTCCAAGGACCGGGCAGTATTGACCAAGGTTAAGAAACCCTGCGCCATCGGCCCCGACAGTAGCAGTCTCAACTCATCCCTCAAGCCTTCATAAAAACGATTAGTCTTGCGCTCCTCATCCATGATGGTGGAGCTAGCATAACGACTCAACCGCGTAAACTCGTGGAGATATTCATCCACGCTCCTCTCACCCTGCACCAACTTCAGGAACTCATTCTCCATTGAAATCCTCTGAGTAGAAGGGAGGTATCTTGCTAAGAACAATCCCGAGAACTCTTCCATCGGAACGTCTATCAGTTGTCTACCTCTCAAATGATGCAGCTCCAATCCTTCCCACCACATCCTCGCTTCACCGTCCAGCAGGAACGTAGCGATGGTGGTCATTTGCCACTCCTCCGTCTCCGTCGCCGTCATGACTCTCTTCACCCTAGAGAGCCAGTCTTCAGCCTGAGATGGGGTTCCCAACCCCGAGAATAACGGAGGGTTAAAGCTCATTACATGCTTTAGCTGCCTCTCAGTTGCCCTCCTTGGCACTACCGGTTCCAAAACCACTTGCTCCACCCTCCTCGGCTCAGCCTCTCGCAGAGGTTCTTGCTCCATCACGGGAGCGGGCTGCTGCGCTTGCCTTCCAGGCTGCGCATTAATCACGGCCAACACCGCTTCAACCACCAATCGTATATTTTCAGCCGACAGAGGTGTTGCAGGAGCAACATCCGGTGCACTACTAGCCTCAGAAACTCGGCGTTCTGACGGCCCAACACCACTTCTGGTCACCTATAGTGGTACAAAACACCGTTAAGCGACCAAATAGTATTGCAAACAGCAATTATAGGAACACGCAGGTTCCTCAAACACGAGTATTTTCATTCCTAAGTGGACATTCATGGGTTCTTTTACCATTATAACGATGACGCACGAAATGTGGTCACCACCCCTTAAAAAGAATTCGTCCACGAATTCAGTTTAAGCCCGACCAAAACCAGTACTCTGATACCAAATTGTAACACCCCCTATCCGTCGCATAGTATATAGCAGTAGGTCCGGCCGGGGCCCGACGCCATATACCACAGACAGACCGGGTGGTTACGTATGGAAACCATCCAACCAATCTCAACGTCCTACACAGAGCATTCTGGCGGAAGCAGTTTATAAGTTGTAAACAAGAACCCAGCATTAGAGCACGAATGTCCACTATTTCATAATTAGGAATGTTATACAAAATACCCAAAATCGGCCTTAAGGCCTTACAGAGTGTTTCACTTGAATAATACATGATTTACAAACCTCGGCACGCAGGCCAGTCATACATGAATAAAACAGAAACATTTCTACTTGGGCCTTCGAGGGCCAGCTTCGCAAAAAGGGCTTTAGCCCGCTATTGACCGCTTGGTCCAGCTGCACCTGCAAGGAACAAACCACCGCACGGTGGCAAAACAAGGCAACGGTCAGCAATGCTGACCAAATTATAACGATCCCGCCCCCAACTCGGGGCGGCGATGCTCCTTTCCTGCATTTCATTAGCATAAGCGAGCCATACATATAACCATAGCCATTTCATCACAGACGTTGGCTCGTACGGCCACACGTCCCGTGCACTCAGGGCACATTCTCGGTGAACCGGTCGATGTTACGTCAATTAAAGCCATTAACATTCCGGACTCACCACCGCCACTTAGACGGCCATTCCTATGAGCAATTCGTCTTCCTGGCCTGGGTCACGACAATTTAAGCCATTGACCGCCGAAGACTCCCATCTATGCCAACGGCGAGTGCCACGTAACCTTAGGTCTCTCTAACCGAACGACATAAAGCGGGTACGGTTCCATCTAACCTGTGCTCACATCGCAACGATAATTTAAGCCATTTGCGCGGGTCAAACTTCCACCGAGTCCCATTCTACCGCAAGACACATAACCCCGTTATGTTCAAGTTGGCTCTCAGGCCACCAAGTTGGCAAGATCTCGTATCCGCCCAGTTTTCCGGGTGGACCTTTGGGTTAGTCCCCAAGGCTCCCTGCTGCAATCTACCGCGTAGAAAACCCGAAAACAAACCATAACACGGAGTCTTCTCCGGCCTTATGCAATGCAACATCACCGATCCAGACTAACATGTCCGGGTAGGCTTCAACCAAAATGCCTATGTCCGTTCTCGCATACGGACTCTAAACAACGGGGACTTTACATATCTACCCGAAGGAACGCCTCCAACTCTCCACAAACTCGCGAGAGCGGGCTTCCTATGCTAAGAAAGAGAGCGACTCATGCTCAAGATGAGGATCGTTACCCTTGAGTTCCTCTTTGGCGCCATCGAAAAGTAATCGGATAGAAATCACCGCACTTTTGTTGCCTCCGTGGATCCGGAGTCGGCTTGCGATTCGGAGCTCCGAAGCTCCTCCAATGGCGGATCTAGCTCTTCTTCTTCTTGCCTTAGCTCTCCTCTCTCCAAGGGTTTAGAAAGAGAACAAGTGAAGAAAGTGATGGATTTTCTACATCAAAACCCGGGTATATCCTCTCAGGAACAACCCCCAGCCGTTGGATCTCAACCTAAGAAAACGAACGGCTTTGATTCGGGGCTGAAATGCCCAATCTGGACCGAACACGGCCTGGCACACGCCCGTGTCCAGGGCCGTGTGCCGCATTCGCCGTCAAAATCGAATCTCCTGGACCCTCACACGGGTATCAAACACGCCCGTGTTCGAGCTGACACGCCCGTGTTCCAGCTGACACGGCCGTGTAGCCGGCCGTGTACCCCATGATTTTCCCCCGTTTTCAACCCGAGCACTGCACGGGTCCTAGGACACGCCCGTATCCTTGCCCGTGTCACCTTGACATGCCTGGGCCCCAGGCCGTGTACAAGGTCTCGACATTTCGTCGAGTGGAGATCGACGACTCGATGACACGGCCTTGACACGCCCGTGTCCTAGGCCGTGTGCCTTGTCTCGACGATCGTCGAGCGAATCTCGACGAATTCCCCGGGACTATCGTCGACACGGCTCGACACGCCCGGCGACACGCCCGTGTCGCGGGCCGTGTGCCCATTCTCGATGAATCGTCGAGTATAACTTGACAACTTCACGGCTAAGTGTCGACACGGGTCGACACGCCCTGCGACACGCCCGTGTCGCAGGCCGTGTGCCCATTCTTGACGAATCGTCGAGTATAACTCGACGATTTCGCGGCTAAGTGTCGACACACGCTTGACACGCCCTGGGATATGCCCGTGTCCCAGGCTGTGTGCCTTCTGCCAGAACCCAAACTGGCCCAAAACGTCCCCCTTTGCTCCTTTGAGTTTCGGGGCGTTACACAACGTCGCTTCATAGAGACGTTTCCTGGCAACGTCTCAGGCAACGTCTCTCTTGGAAACTTTGGCTGCCCAAGTTGCAACCCAAGTTGTCATATAGAAGTTATAGGCTTGCAGGCTGCAGCCCAAGTTGGGCAACTTGGGGTGCCCGGACCAGTCTTGGTCCAGGTCCAGGCAAGGCCTGGGAGCAGGCGCAAGCAAGGCATGGGATCGGGCTAAGACTGGGCCTAGTCCGGGCCGGGCACTGGGCCAGGCAAATTCTATATTTCAAGGTCTTGTTAGGCCCCTCAGGACCGACCTGGGTCTGGACCATTCCTGCCCGGGCCAAGGCCTAACCAGACTTTTTCCAGGCCGGGACCAGGCGGGCTTTTCGGACCCGGTTTTTTTGCTCATCTCTAGATGTGACCCACTTCAATAAACAAAAACTAAAGGAATATAATAGATAAGCGGAGTGACAGAAGATTTTGGGGGGAGAGATTAAAGGGAGAAAGAGAGAGAGGAGAGAAGTGAGAGGAGGGAGAGTGGGAGAGAAGAGAGGGGGAAGAGGGCACATGAGTTTTTGGTTTTCGAAGGCACATGTGTTTCAAGTTTTGTGTGTGGGGCTCGCCCAATATGAATGTGTGAAACACAACACAACAACAAATCTTGCTAAATACATAATCCTAACTAGTTGGCAATCATAGGGAACAAGTAGAAAATTAGTCCAACATCAAAATTGTTTTTACGTTTTCTCCACCCACATGAAAATTTTAAGTCCTTTCTCCTCATATGGTATAATGTAAGTTAAATTGTCTGCATGGATTGAAGAAAATTAGAGTTGTTGCAGTCTAACTCGACGTCCTGGTCGAACCGGATTAACCTAGGCCGCCTTAGCTCTCGGAAAGGTCGAACGTGCACATAGTCAATGAGACGAGTTGATCGTACACACGAAGTTTTAACGTGGAACAACCCCATAACCAGGTAAAAACAACGTGACTGGATCTGTGCCGGTCAAAGTTTATTATTTCCTTGTTGTTACAGCTTTTTCATTGAATCGAGGGCGACAGACCGCTTCTTGTCACAATTTTGAGGTGAAAGAACACTTAGCACACGACGGCTATCGTCGCCTGACGTTTGTTAAAGATTGCACTTTGCGTGAGCAGAGCACTTGAGTTTTACTGGGCATCCCGCTGGCACTGAACGCGGGAGCAGAGCACTCGAGTTTGTGGTCGTGAAGGTCTCTCGGAAGCTGAGAGATTTGGCTTCATCAGGTGGTTTGAACATGTTTTGTACGTGGCTCGGGTGCGGCTTGAGTGCGCCTCGGATGCTGCTCGTAGGAGAAATATGGCAGAGGTTCGACCTGATAAAGAAGAAGGCTTGGAGGAAAAATGTGAGAAATGAGGAGCCCTGAGGCTCCTTTTATAGCCTCAAGGAGGTGGTTATGGTGGTTACGCAGCTATCGACATACTATAACCACCATAAAATATTTTTGCTATAATTTAGGGGCGTTTATTATGATGATTAATATTGCTATTCGCACATCAATTAAATTAATAATAAAATTTTCCCACTAACTCGGCTGTTAGTGGGTGGTTACACGCTATTCGGACGACATGAAATGACCCGAAATGATCGAATGGAGGGGACGAGCTCACACGAGCAGTTGGCGAACTTTCCGCCGAACTCGTCAGCGAGGAGGGAGACTGGAGACAACGACTGGGATAGCGCACGAAGACCAAGTCGGTGGCAGAGAGGAGACGACTAGCTGCTCCCCTAGCTGCGCACCGCTCCCCCGGCCACGCGGCAGTGGCGGAGAGGGGGCTGAAAGTCTTTAATTTTAAGGATAGCTAAATAACCTGGGGGAGAATAGATTTCTTAGTCTCTTGTGACTATCTTTAATTTTCTTTATGTTTTAGGTGTGTTGAGTTAGCTTAGTTAGCTTGCTTTCAAGATCACAACACAAAACGCAATATTTATAGTGGTTCCCCAGATTATGAGTATGTCCACTTTCCCTCTCACCTTTCTAACAACTTCTTAGACAAGGCACTTCTTCAATCTCGGCTCCTAAGAGCTTACAACACGATCCCGCGGGACCACTCAGTCTCCTCCAAGACCTACTGCTCAGACACAAAGCCCTACAATTCAGTGATCCAAAGATCACCTATCTCAGGCCTAAAGGCCCTACAACTCAGGATGGGAGGACAACCCTACCTTAAAGAGAATGACTCTCCTACAACTCAGGCACAAAGGCCCTACCTCAGATCCAAAGCTGGATCCTACCTCAGACCCAAAGGTCCTACTCTCAGAGAGAATGACTCTCCTACCTCAGGCTTAAAAGCCCTATCTCAGGCACATATGCCCTACTCTCAACCTTTATAAATCAGGCTTACAATTCAGATCCAAAAGGATCCTACAGAATGGAAGTGGTTTGTGAGTTGATTTGATACAAGAGAAATTTCTCCTTGCCTACCTTCCTAGACTGAGATAAATTCAGCCCAACTTTGACTCCATGGATATTGTCCCTAAGCTTACTGCTTTTAGATCACTGCTTCTTTAAGCTTTCCTCTTCACAGCTTCCAGAAAATGTTCCTCAGAAATGATCAGCTGGAGCTGTGAAGGACTGCAGCTAGGGTTAGCCCATTGTTGCTTCTTGAGCTGAGATAAACTCAGCCATAACTTTTCTTCTTTTCTTTAGAAAGTGAACTTTCTGATCTTAATGTTGAAGACAAGATGTATTTTGTAGCCTCAACCAGCTAACTGTCTTCTAGAACTTTTATTTGCTTCCAGTTGCTGTAGCAAGGGTAAACCTTGCCGCTCCTTCTTTTACCTCAGAAATTTCCTTTGAACTTGCTGTATCAGGTGAAGATTGCCACAACTTGGATCGGCTTTCAGATCAGCTTCAACTAGGTTAGACCTTGCTGTTTCTTTTTTTTTCAGAGAAAATGTCTCTGAACTTGCTATTGATGGTAAGGATGTCAACACCTAACTCTACAACTTTCAGATCAGATGACTGGAACTTGTTCTTCAAAGCTGTACAACAATGACCGAGGAAGAAGATGAAGTCCAACACGTTTTTCAAAAGCTAATTTCTTTGATCGAATCTCTGCCTTTTTATTCTGCCGATCAACAGCTATTTTGACCAGTGGTCTCCACTATAATTGACAACTGTAACTTTACTTTAACAGCCAAAAGTCATATAGTAGGCCCGCGGTGCCATTTATCGCGTACCGTAGCCATTCTGCCACATTTTGATTTTTTTTTGACTTTGTTGACTTTTACTGACGTCAACATCTGTGGACATAATCAAATTCAAACACTTTAGTATATGCGTTGAGTGAACAAGCTTCACTCAACACCAAAACACTTAGATAGATTTTTGTCTTACTCAGGTGTTGAGAGCATTGAGTGAACAAGCTTCACTCAACGCTTTTTGCCTTACACATGAAAAAATTTATGATAGCGGAAAACGAGACACCAGGCATAGGAACACTCAACCACACTGAGCCCAAGCAAGCCAAAACCACAAGAAGAACAAGAGTCTTGTACTATTCAAAAAATCTCTTTACACAGCGAGGCATACATGGTGAGAGATGATTGCCAATGTATCCGATGAAGCAAGAAAAACAAACCACGCGGCCTCAATGAGAAACTGACGGCTCTGCTGCTAATCACTAATGGAGTCCGCTGAAGCCACAAGGTCGCAATACCGCAACAAGCCGCGCGGACTACCCGTTATTCCAGTTTTGTTTAAGAACTCTATCCGCTGAACTGCAGGCCGCCTGACTGCGAGGTCGCCTAGCCGCTAGAACATACGGACTGAACAAGCCGCCCAGAGGCAGATATCTTATTTGAACAACAAAGAAGTTGCAGAAGAGAAACAGCTAAGTCGCAAGCCGTGACCTGCTGAAAACTGCTGGTTGATATCCGTAGAGTCCGCACTCAGTCAAAACCAAACTCCGGGCTATTCGGTGCTATCCGCATAACCTGTATATGACAAACCGGTCAAACCTTTTCAAACCACGCAGATAGAAAACCCTAACTGCAGCAAATTTCCACGTGCTGACTTACTCTTCACTCAGTTGATTATGATGTCAGGGGGGTTCCTATTTATAGGAGCATAGAGGAGTGTGGTCACCGCCCTAGTTGATAGAAACACCACCCCAGCTTGCAGATAGAACAAAGGAGTCCGCATGGAGCAGACACAAAGCCAATCAACCTAGACAAGGCTGGACAAACCTATCAGCCTTAAGCACCATCAATAAGGTCGGATAGAAAGCCAGTTTGCAACACCTGTGGATACCACTCCAGCTCGCAGCTCCACTGCCCGCAACCAGGCACCAAAATGCCTAGTCGCCCTGCAGACACTGCACAAGTTCGGACACCTTTATATGCAACTCCAGAACAGATAGTGCGTGCAACTGAGGACAACACAGTGTACACTGAGTCCGCAGCCAAAGCACCAAGATAATAGTTGCCGGACTCTACCGACAAGGAAACAACCTGCGTAAGACTGCGCGACCTCCCAGACAAGCCGACCTGGACTTGGTCCAAAAACTGGCCAAGTCCACACCACCAAACATCACTGGTGTAAAACAACACCAACGGATACAAGGAGCAATCAGCAGAAGACCCGCGAACTCCAGAACAAGCAGAACATTGGCCGACCTAGCTAGTCGCCAACTCAGTCCGCAAAGACCGCCCGGTTTGACCACCAAAACTGCCAGAAACAATAAGGCCAACATGCTAGGCCGCCACCCTCTATCCGCACAAGCTGCCAAGACAGTCCGTCCAGTCCGCCCAGTCCTCCCAGTTCACACTTACACTTCAAAAAATTCAACACCCCCCTTGAAGTGGGAAGTGGAGAGCAGCCCTAGCATTTCTCGTAATTGAGTAAAAGGCCCCTTCGATAGCAGCTTCGTGAAGATGTCCGCGATGTTTTCCTCGCTCTGCACATGTCCAACTACCAGAGATCCCTCCAACACCTTCTCCCTAATGAAATGGTGTTCAATCTCAATATGCTTGGTCCACGCGTGACAGACTTGATTATTAACCAGTTTTAGGGCACTCTCATTGTCACCGCATAGCAGAGTAGCACCGCTCACTTCTTCATGAACATCCTCTACTACTCTCCTAAGCTAGATGCCTTCCCAAGCTGTCAAGGTTGAAGCCTTATATTTTGCTTCCATAGCAGAGACGGATATTGAATCTTGCTTCTTGCTGCACCAAGAAATCCCCGCTGATCCACATGTGAAGTCATAACCGGAGGTTGACTTCCGGTCGTCTGAATCTCCCCCATAGTCAACCTCCGTATAACCGTGCACGTTGAAACCCATGTCTCTCCCATAAAGGAGACCCATGTCAGAAGTGGTCTTCACATACTTCAAAATGCTCATTTCCACCATCAGATGGGGCTTCCTAGGTTTCGCCATATATCTACTTACTCAGCCTACAACATATGCAATGTCTGGCCTTGTAATCGTCAAATAGATAAGGCTCCCAACTAGAGCACAAAACACTATTAAATTTGGAAGTATCCCCCCTCATCTCGTCGAAGCTTGATGCCAACCTCAAGAGGAGTATAACAACTCTTTCCTTGTCCCATGCCGAATCGCTGAACGATCTGATCCGCATATCCCTTTTGGGAAACAAGTATGCCTTTCTCTTTCCTCTCCACCTCAAGTCCAAGGAAGTGATGGAGCTCACATAAGTCCTTCATCTCGAATCGAATGGCTAGCTTTGCCTTGAGCCTAGCCACCTCCTCCTCGGAGTTACACATGGAGATCATATCGTCCTCGTATAACATCACCAAGACCTGAAGCTCCTCTTCTTCTTGAAGAACAAGATCGAATCCGAGTCAAAGGCAAAAATAACCGCAGAATTGGAGATATTCTGCGATCTTCCCATACCATGCCCACGGAGCTTGCTTCAAGCCGTAAACAACCTTCCTGAGCTTGTAGACTTATCCTGGATGATCTTTAGACACATATCCATGCGGCTGAACCATGAAGATGTCTTTATTGATCTCCCCATAAAGAAAAGCATTCTTTACGTCTAACTGCCACATTTCTAGCCCTGACAAACCACAAAAGCCATCACCACCTGAACTGAAGTCATCTTCACTACAGGACTGAACGTCTATTCATAGTCTTCTCCATACTGCTGAAAAAAACCTCGAGCTACAAGGCGATCCTTGTGCCGCTTGATGCTCCCATCCACCTTATTGTTCAGCTTATAAACCCACTTGCATATCACAGGAGAGAGCCGCCGACTCCAACTATTGTACATGCCATCGACCGTGGGCACAAGGCCCCAAGTCTCATTCTTCCTGAGGGCGGCCATCTCCTCATCCATGGCAACTTACCACTCCTTGACCCCAGTAACGTCTTCAAATATAGAAGGCTCTCGCTCATCCAGAGGACCTGCGAAGAAACAAGAGACCAAGCTCATCGTATTTCCTTTCATATACCGAGCCGGTGGTTTGATGATCATCTTCGATCTTCAAAGGGTCTGACCCTTGCTAATCACCTCAGCTACTTCTTCTGAACCAACTCTATTCCTAGGAAAACTTGGAGCAGTGCTCCCCGTGTTTCTTGAACCAGAATCCTCTATCCTGGAGCTAGAAGCACCTGGAACTCCTGGTGACACAGGCAACTCCACCAGAAGATCCTTAGCAGCATCCCCCTTCTCGCCATCTGACCTGCTTTCCTACAGATCCACAGAGGAGCCACCTCCATATGACGTCAGCTCGTCAAAGACCACGTCTCTTTAAGCCACAAACTTCTTCGTCACAGGTTCCATACATTTCCACCCCTTCTTCCTCTCATCATAACCTACAAAAACAAGCTTCCTTGCCTTTGCATCCAACATTGTCCTTAGAGCATCTGGAATGTGAATGTTGCAGGTAGATCCAAAAAACCAAAGGTGTCCAACTCCAGGATTCTCCTTGAACATCATATCATGAGGAGATTTCATGTTGATCGGACTCAAAGGTATACGATTGATATCATAGGTGGCGCAAGCCATTCCCTCTGCCCAGAAGGACCTTGGAATGTCCTTAGCATGAAGCCAACACTTGCATGTTTCTGTTATATGATGGATCTTCCGCTCTGCTACTCAGTTTTGTTGTGGAGTGTGAGCATAAGTGAGCTCCCTTTGAATGTCATGATTCCTGCAAAAGGTTGAGAACTTAGTAGATACAAACTCACCTTTATTATCTGTTCTCAACTTCTTGATTCGCAGGCCAAGCCGACCCTCCACCAGCTCCTTGAACTCCACAAACAATCGTAAAGTATCTGAATTCTTTTTCCTAAAGTACAGCCAAATGTACCTAGTGTAGTCATCAATCAGGACCAACATATATCTACAACCTCCAAGGCTGACTGTGCCAGTCAGCCCCATCAGATCACCATGTATACACTCCAATGGTGCTTTACATCTGGTCAACGACTTGTCAAATGGAAGGTGATGAGCTTTTCCATATTGACATCCCGCACACACAAGATCATCGCCGAAGGATTATAACTTAGTGTTGTGTCCATTGATCCCAATGTCCTAGATTTGTAAGAATTCAAACAGGTCAATGATATACACATAGTTGTATTTGATGTATGTTTAAGTTCATATATACAGGTTGGTCTTTGTCACAATGATTGGACATATAGTTCAATAGATAATGACAGGTGGACTCAAAGTGATAGGCTGGTGTTGGGTCCATTGATCCCAATGGCCCTGATTTGATGATGTCAAACATGTCAATGAGAGAGACATAATTGTATTTAATGTATGGTTAAGTTCATGTATACATGTGATTCTTTGTCATAATGATTAGATAGCTAGTTCAAGAGACAATGACAGGTGGACTCAAGGTGGAGCTGGAAACTCAAAAAAGTTGACAAAGGCAAAAAGAGCTGAGATAATTGAGACCGCTGAGAAGAAAGCGCTGAGACAGCCAGAAAAGTTGACTAAGGCAAAAAGTGCTGAGACAGTTGAGACCGCAGAGAAGAAAATGATGAGACAACCGGAAAAGTTGACTAAGGAAAAAAAGAGCTGAGACAGCTGAGACCATTGAGAAGAAAACATTGAGATCGCTATGACAAAGCATGAGAAAATCAGATAAGTCCAAAAGCATTGAGTGAGCTCAACTCACTCAACGCTATACAGCTAGAAGCGTTGAGTCAAGGTTATCCTGTCATAGCCTTACTGTGAAGATTACATAAAATCGACTAAGTGCAGAAGCGTTGAGTGAAGCTTCATCACTCAACACTATGCTGAGTCTGTCAACGCCATCAGGCAGAAAGCTGAAGAATATGGCTAAGGGAAAAGGCGTTAAATGAGGGATTTACTCTCAACACTCCCAACGCCATCATGCAAAGTTGAAGAAATTTTTAAGTCCAGAATCGCTGAGTCTACCATTCGTCGAGTTGAGCTTAGCTTTCATCGAACGGAGTTCAGAGTTCGTTGATCACAACATTTACCTATAAGAAGGACTCTGCTATCAGAATCGTCAAACAGAGTTTAGATATCATCGACTAGAGTTCAGAGAATTCATCGAACTCAACCTTCACCTTAAGAAAGAACTGGGCTGAGAGAATTCATCGATCTCAGCTTCACTGGTTCGTAAAGCGGAGCTCAGGTTTCGTCGAGCTGAGCTCGAAGTTTGTTGACCTCGGCCTTCACCTGAAGAAAGAACTGAGCTAAGGGAATTCATCGATCTCAGCCTCACTATTTCATCGAGCTAAGTTCAGATTTCGTCGAGCTAAGCTTGAAGTTCTTCGAACATAGGATTTCAGAAAAGTTGTTGCTTTTGGCTAAGTCCAGAATTATACTGACTCAGCAAAGTCAACAAGTCAACAAAGTTCAGATTCGATGCAAATCGACATTAACGTTGTCATCAGTCTACAATGGATCTCATGTTAATAGAGCTAAGGTTTCAACCACCATTAAAACTGAGACACGTGTCGATCATCTCGCCAATGTGATGAGATTATAAATAACAGAAGAGATCAGAAGAATAAAAAAAGGAATTAATTGGATTAATATCTGATTAAAAAAATGAGAAGCGGAGTTTGTCGTCTTCATCCGTCATTGTTGCAGGAGCCAAGAACTTCAAGATCAAATCTGAAGGGCTTCTGAGTTTGCTGGCGTAATCAACATCCAATCCAGTAGGATCAGGGTAATCCTCTAGGAGAGACGAATCAGCGTAGGTGTGCCCTAGTTGAAGTTATCTTCCTGATCCAAGCCAAGCCAAAATCTGAAGATCAATTTGCTGGATCAAAGAAGAAGGAAGGGCTGAAATATGCTCAGTCCATATCAGGAAACATTCCTGAAGAATAAGAAGCAGATTCATTCGATAGTTGATTCCAGAACAAGCTGGGCATCATTTCAAGATCTCTGTGTCATCTTGTTCATGTGAAGAAGAAGTTAGGGTTGATATCTGCTCAGTCCAGGTAGACAGACACAAAGAATTTTCTCTAGTGTCTGTAATTCATCATCAATTATATTTCATGTAAGATTCATTTTGAATCTAAGTGGTAAGGCTAAGACCTGAGTTGTAAGCCTGTGTTATAAAGGCTGAGGTAGGGCATGCATTTCTTAAGTTATAGGTGTGTGGATTCACACTGAGGTACAACAGGATTGCCTGAGCTGTAGGAGTGTGGAGTCACTCTGAGGTAGAGATCTTGGGAAGAACTTGAGTTGTAGGATCTTGGTGATCTGAGTGGTAGGGCTTGTGCCTGAGTTGTAGGAGCCGGTTGGGATATGAGCTGTAAGATCTAAGGATCTGAGAAAGATAGAAGGAAGTTTGGCCGAATTTAGTATACTGCTAGATAGGAGAAGGGAGAAAGTGGATGTACCCAATAATTGGGGAACCACTCTAAATTCTGTGTATTGTGTTGTAATGGTATTGATTGTTGTACTGTGTTTTTAATCGATTATTTGTCTAAGTTTTTGGAATTGGACCTATTCACCCCCTCTAGGTGATTAGTTTTTCTTAAAATCGAAACTTTCAAGTGGTATCAGAGGCAGATTTCTCAAGATAGACTTAATAGTATGAGTTGATCTCCACGGGCAGCTATCAGAAGGCCAAGATGGGTTCAGGTGTAAATTATGAAGAACTTGGATCCATGAAACTTCCTCTTTGCAGGAAGGAGACCTTTGGCATCTGGAAGGAAAGGGTCAGACTATTCATGGAAGCATATGATGCTAGGATATACATCACAGTATAGGAGGGCCCTTCATCCTAATGAAGACATCAATTCTTGATGCAAGTCTGAAGACTCCAAAGCTGTATTCTGAGATTACTAAAGATGAAATCATCTTAGCTACAAGGGATAAGAGAGCACAAAACATTATTGTTTGTGTCATAGATGACTCAACCTTCCAAAATCTAGTTCACTACAAGACAGCTATAAGGAGATGTGTGACACACTAGTTTTCTACATGGAGGGGTATGAAGAAGCGAGGGAGGACAGAAAGTCTATGCTCAATCAGGAGTATGAAAGCTTCAGGCATATAGGATCTATAACTTGCCAAGTACCAAGAAGTGATATTTGTTGGGTACAACAACAATAGTAGGGCATATAGGATCTATAACTTGAATACTCAAGTTGTGAAACAATCAATACATGTTGTCTTTGATGAGTCAAACCTAATTAACTATGAACTACTAAGCACCTCTTCTAGTTCTGCAGGTTTAAATGATGTGATGGACAAGCTTACCATGAGGGAAATAGATCTAGCAGGACAAGATAAGGAAGAAGATGGGTGCTGTCCAGGGGGAGCTAAAGACTCACAAGATGAGGATGAAAAACAGTCAGTTGAAGACAATGAAGGTCAGCCAGCTGAGAACAATGCATAATAGCTAGCTGAAGCAAGAATGCCTCCAGCTGTGAGACATTTGAGGGACCATCTAGCACACCAAATCATTAGTTATGTAAGACATGGTGTCCAGACAAGGAGCAAGAGAATCAACACAGATCTATGTTCAAGCTTCCTGTCACAAGTAGAGCTCAAGAAGCTGTAGAGGCTATTAAAGATTCTTACTGGATTGAAGCTATGCAGGAGGAACTGAATCAGTTCAAAAGATGTAGGGTTTGGGAGCTTGTTTCCAGACCAAAGGGACATAATGTCATAAGAACAAAATAGATCTACAGGAACAAGCTAGATGAGAATGACATTATTGTCAAAAATAAGGCCAGATTAGTGGCAAAAGGCTACAGACAAGAAAAAGGAATAGATTTTGACCAAACCTTTGCCCCAGTAGCAAGGTTGGAAGCAATAAGGTTATTCCTTGCTTTTGCTGCCTATCAAGGATTCAAAGTCTTCCAGATGGATGTGAAGCCAGCATTCCTGAATGGGGACTTAAAAGAGGAAGTATATGTGGATCAACCACTAGGTTTTATAGATCCTCACTTTCCTAATTATGTTTATAAGCTTAAGAAAGCTCTATATGGGTTGAAGCATGCCCTTAAAGCATGGTATGAACATTATCTACTTTCCTCATTGAGAACAAATTCTCAAGGGGGAAAATAGATAAGACCCTATTCCATAGGGAATCTAAGGGCAAGGTCATCTTATTCCAGATATATGTTGATAACATTATCTCTGGATCTACTGAAAACAACCTTTGCAGGAAGTTTGCCAAACTTATGCAAGGAAAGTTTGAGATGAGGAGCATGAGTGAGCTAAAATTCTTCTTGGGACTCGAAGCAAGACATAATGATGATGGCTTGTCCATATCCCAATCTAAATTCACAAGATAGTTAATTAATTAATATGATATGGAGAATGCCTCCATCATGAGAACTCCAATGAGGTCAAGTATGCATGTAGGCAAAGATGAGGCAGTGAAACCTGTTGATGAGTCTTTGTATAGAGGGATAATTGGCTCTCTTATATACTTGACTGCTAGTAGGCCTGACATCATGTATATTATATGTGTCCGTGCTAGGTATCAGACATGCCATAAAGAATCTCATTATTTTACAACAAAGAGAATTTTAAGGTATCTTAAGGGGACACCAGATCTTGGTCTACGGTACCCTAGGAATAGAGATTTTGAGCTAACTGGATTTTTCAGATGCAGATTTTGCAGGCTGCAAGTAAGACAAGAAAAGTACCACTGGTACATGTTAATTCCTACGCGGAAGATTGGTGCCATGGAGCAGCAAGAAACAGATAAGTGTTGTTATCTCCACTATAGAGTCAGGGTATATTGCAGCATGTAGCTGCTGTGCTCAATTGCTATGGATACAACATCAGCTTGAATACTATGACATTAAGATAAGTAGAACTCCTCTATTTTGTGATTCTACTAGTGCAATTTCTATTTCTAGGAATCCTATTTCACATAGCAGAACTAAGCATATATAAATTAAATATCATTTTATTAGGGAGCATGTTGAGAGAGAAGACATTTGCCTAGAGTTTGTCTCCACTGACAAGCAAGTGGCAGATATCTTCACTAAGTCTCTAGATGAAGCAAGTTCAACACCTTCAAAATTGATCTCAGTATGTTGAACTTAGAATAGCTTTAGGAACTCCGTAAGGTATTAAGCTTGGTACAGGTTTGTTCTTTTTGCAGGTTCTGTAGACCTAGTGGAAAGGAATATGAGAAATGATGTTTGTTCTCAAGAGTTATCAATAGCTGCAGGACTAGAGACTTTCAAGTAGTCTTCTCTAGTGCTGTAATCCTGGCTACATTTACATTAGCTAGGGGGAGAACATAAGGGGAGAAAAAGACCTGATGCTCCTTCCTGACTATCTGAAGAGGTCAAAAATGGGGAGAGATGGAGGTCATGTTTACCTTTGGTTATTCAAGCTCAAGGGAGAGAGATAGAAGATGACTACCAAAAAGATATCAAGCTAAGAGGTAATCCTCTAAGGTGTAACTCACCCTACAGAAATCCAGGGGGAGTAGAAATCCAAGGGGAGTAGGTAAAATTCATTTCACTGAATTTAATATGAATATGTTTTTATTACCTGTGTAATGTGAATCTCATTGACTAAAGATGCTTGATCAGTGGTTTTGACATCTTCAAATGTGGGGAGATTGTTGGGTCCATTGATCCCAATGACCCTGATTTGATGATGTCAAACATGTTAATGAGATAGACATAGTTGTATTTAATGTATGGTTAAGTCCATGTATACAAGTTAGTCTTTGTCACAATGATTGGACAGATAGTTCAAGAGGCAATGATAGGTGGACTCAAGGTGGAGCTGGAAACTCAGAAAAGTTGGCTATGGCAAAAACCGCTGAGACAGTTGAGACCGCTGAGAAGAAAGCGCTGAGACAGCCAGAAAAGTTGACTAAGCCAAAAAGCGCTGAGACAGCTGAGACCACTGAGAAGAAAACACTAAGACAGCCAGAAAAGTTGACTAAGGAAAATAGCGCTGAGACAGCTGAGACCGCTGAGAAGAAAACGTTGAGATGGCTATGATAAAGCCTGAGAAAATCAGCTAAGTCCAGAAGCATTGAGTGAGCTCAAATCACTCAATGCCATATAGCTAGAAGCATTGAGTCAAGGTTATCCTGTCATAGCCTTACTATGAAGATTGCAGGAAATCGACTAAGTCCAGAAGCGTTGAGTGAAACTTCATCACTCAATGCTATGCTGAGTCTGTCAATGCCATCAGGCAGAAAGTTGAAGAATACGGCTAAGGGAAAAACGTTGAATGAGGGATTTACACTCAACGCTCTCAACACCATCATGCAAAGCTGAAGAAATTTATAAATACAGAATCACTGAGTATACCATTCGTTGATCTGAGCTAGATTTCATTGAATGGAGTAAAGAGTTCGTTGATCACAACATTTACCTATAAGAAGGACTCAGCTATCAGAATCGTCGAACATAGTTCAAATATCGTCGACCATAGTTCAGTGAATTCGTCGAACTCAGCCTTCACCTGAAGAAAGAACTAGGCTGAGAGAATTCGTCGATCTCAGCTTCACTGGTTCATCAAGCGGAGCTTAGGTTTCGTCGAGATGAGCTCAAAGTTTGTCGACCTCGGCCTTCACCTAAAGAAAGAACTGAGCTAAGGGAATTCATCGATCTCAGCCTCACTATTTCATCGAGCTGAGTTCAGATTTCGTCGAGCTAAAATTGAAGTTTGTCGAACGCATGATTTCAGAAAAGTTGTTGATTTTGGCTAAGTCCAGAATGATGCTGACTCAGCAAAGTCAACAAGTCAAAAAAGTTCAGGTTCGATGCAAATCGACATTAACATCGTTGTCAGTCTACAATGGATCTCATGTTAATAGAGCTGAGGTTTTAACCACCATTAAAACAGAGACGCGTGTCAATCTTCTCACCAATGTGACAGAATTATAAATAGCAGAAGAGATCTGAAGAAAAAAAAGGAATTAATTGGATTAATCTCTGATTAAAAAACAAGAAGCGGAGTTCGTCGTCTTCATCTGCCATTGTTGCAGGAGCCTAGAACTTCAAGATCAAATTTGAAGGGCTTCTGAGTTTGCTGGCGTAATCAACATCCATTCCAGCAGGATCAGAATAATCCTCTGAGAGATATGAATAAGCATAGGCGTGCCCTAGTTGAAGTTATCTTCCCAATCCAAGCCGAGCTAGAATCTGAAGATCAATTTGCTGGATCAAAGAAGAAGGAAGAGCTGAAATCTTCTCAGTCTAGATCAAGTGATATTCCTGAAGAAGAAGAAGAAGCAGATTCATCTGCTAGTTGATTCCCGAACAAGTCGAGCATCATTTCAAGATCTCTGTGTCATCTTATTGCTATGAAGAAGAAGTTAGGGCTGATATCTGGTCAGTCCAGGTATACATGCACAGTGAATTTTCTCTAGTGTCTGTAATTCATCATCAATTATATTTCTTGTAAGATTCATTCTGAATCTGAGTGGTAAGGCTAAGACCTAAGTTGTAAGCCTGTGTTATAAAGGCTGAGGTAGGGCATAAGTTGCCTGGGTTGTAGGTGTGTGGATTCACACTGAGGTAGGGCAGGATTGCTTGAGCTATATGAGTGTGGAGTCACTCTGAGGTAGAGTTCTTGGGAAGAACTTGAGTTGTAGGATCTTGGTGATCTGAGTGGTAGGGCTTGTGCCTGAGTAGTAGGAGCCGATTGGGCTCTGAGCTGTAAGATCTGAGGATCTGAGAAAGATAGTAGGAAGTTTGGCCAAATCTAGTATACTTCTAGATAGGTGATGATTCCAATTTATATAGGGATTTTCGGACTCATCTGGGCTAGTTTTCACGCAGTTGCACTTCACTTCTAGTATGTTATCGTTGATATTTCATTTATGCAGTTTTTCACGCTAAGTGCATTGTTTTGGCCCATGGGTGTACAATTGCGCATTATGTTGTTGGGGGTAAGCACATGGTGCTCCCCAGGGGCTCTTTCCAAATGCTTTTGTTGCATTTCTGCTTTGCTGGAGGGTTCTGTTTGCTTTTATTTGTTTGTATGCAGCTGATGCGTTTTCCCTAAGGCTGTAATGCAGGTTTGAGGAAAACGTACGGTCATGCATTTTCTTAGCACACGGTTCTTTGCGATCGTGCATTTTGTTTGTGCAGGAGAAATGTCGAGTGGTGCTCGACGAATTTTGTCGAGCTGAGCTTGACGATCTTAACGCACGGTTGACACACGGTTTCTTCGGAACTGTGCGCGAAGGAAACACATGGTTTTCTTGTAGTTTTCTTGTTTATTGCATTCTATGGTTAATCATGCGATTTGTTCACGTACGGGCGGAAGTGCCCGTGCGTCAGTAAAACACACGGTTCCACCTACTTATCTTATTTCCTACTCTCTGTCGCTACCAGTGCATTTTATTCACGCACGGGCAGAACTGCCCGTACACGAAGTAAAATGCATGAGTCAACGCTTCATCATCTGCAAGCTTTGCCTGCAAGTTAATAACGCACGGTTAGTGCACGGTTGTGCGCCAAACCATGTATGTCTATTTTTTTGACCTGCTTCTATTTAAAGCACAGATTTTCCTCCAAAAAGGGACTTTTTTGGGCCTGCAATTCCTCCCGCCGTTTTAGGGCAAAGTTCCGCCATTCTCCACCTTGGAGAGGCCTACGGGCAAGCTTTCAACGACAAATCAAAGCCGGAACTTCCTCTTGGCCTCCTCCATCCTTGAGCTTCAAGAAAAGTTAGATCTAGCTTTCTCCATCAAGCTAGGAGAAGTTTGAGCCATCAAAGCCGGGAGTGAGTGGCATCCTCCTCTACCCCGGATGCAGTTGAGGACTGAGCTAGGACGTGGATTGACAACCCAGCGATTCCTTCCGTGAATCCTCTGCAAGACTTCGGATCTGGTCGATCTCACACATTCTTCTTCTCTTGTTGTTGATAGTGTAGATTATCTCTCTGTATATGATGAAGTATGTTTAGTTTGTAAAACGTTTGTATACAATCTTGTATTTGTGATTTTATATTTTCGTTATTTTCTTGAGGTGCGCCTTTATTTTCCATCCTCCACCACATCAGGTTGTGCCGCACTAGCAATTGCTAGTGGCGTGCGTAGCGAAGAGGTGCTCTGGACCCTCATTCCGCCATTCTCACCACCTCATCCGCAAGCCTACTCGTCCATCCGCCTATCGATTCGGTGCATAGCGGCCCGTGTAGTCTTCCATCCCGCATGGAGAAGCATGACATTGCGGTGTTGCATAGGAGTAGTTTGTTAGTGTTTATTTTCTTTTTCCTCAACTATCAAAATCCCCATTAGTTAACTCCGACCAAAGGACTTCAATATCAAGTCCTTCTCGAAATTAACTCCACCTTACTGTGTTATTTGAAGAGATCGATACTTGGGGAAATTCACTCATTTTATATTACTTGTGCGACCGATACACTTGTCGTCCAATGCATCAAGTTTTTAGCGTCGTTGCCGGGGAGTGCAACCGTTGTGTGTATTTTTTTGTTGAAAAAGTTTGCAAGTGTTGTAGGTATTTTTGAAAGATTTGTTTTTGTTGTATGACAGATCCCGACTCCGGTGAAAGGGTTGAAGATCTTGTGGTTGAGCTAGAAACTACACATGAGAGGCGAGCTTGCCTACGTGCTGCTACTGCTGAAGAAGGAATGGAGAATAATGGCCTAGGAGGACATGACCAAGGAGAACGGGTTGTTGCTGGCCAAGAGGTGGTCCAACCACGTGTTAGTACAATGCGTGATTTCACAACCCCGACTGCAGGAAGTGTTTACCCTGGCTTCGGGCTGACCATCGTAAACAACCACTTTGAGATAAAACCCGCCATCCTGAATTTGATCAGGAATAATACGCAGTTCTCACGATTACTGAGTGAGGACCCGCAACTCCATCTGGCAGAGTTTTCAGAGATTTGTGGCACTTTCCGGTATGCTAGAATTTCTGACGACGTTGTGAAGCTGAGGTTGTTCCTGTTCTCGCTGAGGGACAAGTCAAAGACCTGGCTGCATACCATTGTTCCAGGGACCGCTACTACTTGTGATGCATTGTCCTCTATGATCTTGACAAAGTTCCACCCGGTGGATAAGATAGTGAATGCTCGGAGGGATATTGCAACCTTCCGGCAACTAGACCATGAGACGCTATCCAAGGCGTGGGAGAGATTCTTGGAATTGCAGTGTCGATGCCCAGAGCACGGCTGTGAGCCGTGGAATCTAGTTGAAATATTTTATTTTGGTATTGAACCTAATTTCAGGGCAATGATCAACGCAGCTGCTGGTGGCACGATAATGAACTTATCTCTGGAAGAGGCATTGAGGCTACTTCGAGATACCGCCTCCCATAGCATATATTGGACCGCTGGAAGAAATGCCCCTAGAGGGGCAAGGAATTTGTTTGAAGTAAATGTTGTGGTGCATCAATCGGAGGCGAGCCATCACACTTTAGATGGAAGGAATATGTTGACCAGATCGACCCCTCCTCCAACTCGGTATATGGACAGATCTTGTCAAGGTTGTGGTAACCCTGACCATGATGCCTGCGAGTGCACTGCTAGAGAAAGCATTGCTGAGCCGTCAGGTATAATGTCAGATGAAACTGTGAATTTTATAAATAGTCAAAATCGCAATGTTCCTTTTAATAATGTTTATAACCACAATGTAAGAAATCATCCTAATTTCTCATGGAATCAGAATGCTCCCGATCAAAGATGGCAGGGAGGTCAACATCAGTTTGATGCCCAAGCCTCTAGTAGCCAGCCACGACCGACGCATATGGGTTATAATCCTAACGCGTAAGGAACTCGTAAAAGTGCTATGGAAGAGATGATGGATAAGTTTGTGGAGATGACCCAATCAAATATGGCCACTCAAACCGCATCTATGAGGAACTTGGAGACACAACTGGGTCAAATGGCCCTTGCGTTCTTTGAGCGTACTCACGACACCATCCCTAGTGACACAGAGAAAAATCCCCGTGAGCAAGGGAAGAGTGCTGGGGATGCGGAGGAGTGCGATAATAATGAGTTGGCCATCAAATGTGAGATCAATGCGGTAGAGACAATTAATCTATATGATTCTGGATCATCCTGCAACATTCTTGCTTTGCAAGATGTGGAAAAATTATCGAATCTGATGTCCAGAAATCTCTAGTGCTAGCAGATGGAACAGTAGTTAAGACCGATGGTGAGATCAAAGATGTGAAAGTAATTATGAATGGGGCTACTGTGGTCACAGACTTTCAAGTTTTAGGAGCTATGGGTAACACGTCAAAACCCATCTTAGGAATCCCATTCCTAAAAGCCAGTGAAGCTACCTTGCAATTCAATGTGAGTGGTGTCACTTTGGCACCTAAGGTCAATCTGACTCTACCATCTTCACCTCCCCATATTAGTTCAAATGAACATGGATAATTTTTGCAATTAAATGATTCGTTATCTAACAATGTGTCTAGTGCTGCTAAGATAGGTTTTCAACTGAAGGAACGCGAGCGGGTTAAGAAAGTGATCAAATTGCTCACGGTAGCTGAAGGAGAGATAGAGACAGAGTCACTTGACGTAAAACAAGATTCTATTGAGAAGAAACATGAGCTGAGCACGCTCGTTGATAGCGTCCAAAAAACTAAATTAAAAACTTCTATTTGTTTAAACAAAGTTTGTAACATTATTAAACAAGTAACTTGGGCTGATCTTTCACCTGTTGTGGGTGAGGAAAGGATGCCCTCAGATCCGAAAGATAAACTTGCTACTGAATTGGTGGGTGTGATCATACCACCCTGGAGATCCCCTTCTATGGATCAGAAACGAAAGGAGCTGCTCCTACGCAAGGTGCAAAATTCTGCCCGCCGGCATGAGAAGGATGAGGTTAGGGGCCGGGGAGACTCGTCTTCCCTGTGCCCTAAAGCCTTCATCTCGCCCTTATCTCACGTGACTGGGGGGATCTATCACAAGTCAGTGTTCAGCTGAGGAGTGAAGGATCTCCGGGGTTTTCCTTTGCTGCTTTTTCTAGTTTCATTTACTGCTTACTGCTGTGTGTATTTGTAGACCTTTATCATTATGTTTTGAACTTATTCCCTAAACAATATTTATATAACTGCTAATACAGGTATTTGGTCAACATTAAGGACGGTAACGAAAAGGGCTTATGGGAGACAACCCAATTTTGCCACATTTAGTTTATTCAAATATGCTACTGTGATTATATATTTTGAGTATGCGTGGTTGGAGATATTATCTTATGCAGGTGGAGTTAGTTTGAGTCGTGGACAGTCTATTGAAATTAACGCTAATTTTCTGGTATGCTTGTTTGCTGAGCATGGGGTAACCTCTTCCCTCAACTTTTATTTTTCTATTTTTATTGCAAATCATGGATAGATTGTTTAGTATAAGTCTGGTGGGGGAAAGTTTCGCGAGTTACCTTTGCACATGCACTTGCATACCACAAGAGTATTTTCACTTTCAGTTTTTATTTTATCATGATTACATTGTGCACCTACACCGCATGAGCGCGTACTTAAGCACGCGCTCGACCCAATTTTAATTTATTTATTTTGTGTTAACTTTAAGATAGCGGTGCTGGCTTAGGATTTTAGGATAGGGTAGTGTGAAACTCGTGCAGTGCCCCTAATCGAGGACTCATGGTGTGTAGAAATAATATAGATTTAATTTTTTTATGCTTGTAGATTTATGCTTATTTGCATTTGAAAATAATGCTTGCACATCTCAAAACTGTGGAATCTGGAGCAATCGAACAGTAGTGTAGGAATGTGTGTAGCCGCCACTAGCCTCGTATTGCTCGAGTCAGGAGGAAGGATCATCTTTCTCGGTGGCTAAGAACTTGCCCCAAGCTACTCTCGAAGCATTGGTGCACGATTAGTCTAGCGTGAGCGTGATGTAGGCCATCTTTTTGGCCCGGTTGAGCCTTGTACCTATCATAATGATAATCTTTGCTAGCTCATTTTTTGCCTACCCATCCTATTTATTTAGCTCCACTACGCGATCACCAAGGCCTTAAAGCTTTAGCCAGTTGCACACCCCTATTTCACTATAGTAGTATGATACTTCTTCTATTGGTGTTGTGGCTGTGATGCTTCTATGTGGTTGTGCGGAGAAGTTATTTTGAAAATTTAGTTGACTGTGCATTGTATATATATATATATATATATATATATATATATATATATATATATATATATATATATATATATATATATATATATATATGCTGATGATATAAAAGAAGAAAGTGAAAATGCATAGTTGTTTATAGTATTGTTGTGGTGGTAGGTGGTGCACACACCTGTGTTGTCAATTTCAAGTCTGGTGGTGTAGTGCACCGGCATGTTTTGTAGGCAAGAGGATTGCATTTTTTGAGCTCATTTGGGTTGTGCATAGCCATCGTTCTTACCCCTTTTACATCCTTACCTACATATATACCCAAGCCCCACTTCTACCCTAAAGTCCTACGGATTCGCGCTTGAGTCATACTAGCGCCGTGGAGAGAGTGCAAACGGGCAAGCGTATGGTCCCCGACATTGATGGATTTCTTTGGAGGTGATCCCGAGCCCCGGTCTTTGGCAATGCTCAACTGAGTGGCATGCCTACTTTCTTCCTACGCATGACCAAACAATTCTCCAGGATTCAATTTTTGAGTAGTTACAATACTTATTTACACTTGTCAAAATTCATAAACTTCGTGGCATAATTAAAAATCATACATATAATATTTTTATGCCCATGCTTTTTTCGATTTCTTTCTTTACTTTATTTGGAAATTTCTAAGCCAACTAGCTATTTTCTAGTCCACAGAGGGATGATTTGCTCGAGACAAGCAAATGTTTAAGTCTGGTGGTGTGACGAGTCCGATATTTATAGGATTTTTCGGACTCATCTGGGCTGATTTTCTCAGTCGTGCACTGCATTTCAATCGGATATCGTTTATGTTTGCATCGTTTGGTCATGGACCATTTTGGGCACTGTTTTGGCCCGAGGGTGTGCAATTGAGCATTCTGTTATTGGAGGTATTCATATGGTGCTCCCCATGCCTCTTTCCTGCTGTTTTCTTTACTGTATATTTGTTGCTGGGAGCTTGTGCTCCAGTTTTGGTTTTGTTGTGCAGGTGGTGCGTTTTCCCTAAGGTAGGAATTCTATTTTGAGGAAAACACACGGTCGTGCGTTTCTTTCACGCACGGTTTGTGCTAGATCGTGCGTTTCTTTCACGCACAAATTTTGTCGAGCTGAGTCCGACGATCCTCATGCACGGTTGACGTATGGTTTCTTCGGAACCGTGCGTGAAGGAAACAAACGGTTTTCCTATAGCTTTCTAGTTTGGTCCCTTCTGTGGTTAATCGTACGCTTTGTTCATGCATGGGCGGCAACACCCGTGCACGAGTAAAACGTACGGTTCCCCTGTATTTCCCTGCATTCTAGCTCTGTCGCTACCCGCACGATTTCCTTCACGCACGAGCGGAATTGCCCGTGCGCGAAGTAAAACGCACGGGTCAACACTTCTCCTTCCGCAGGCTTGATTTGAAAGTTAATATCGCACGGTTTGCGCACGGTCGTGCGCCAAACCATACATGCCTATTTTTTTGACATGCTTCTATTTAAAGCACAGATTTCTTCTTCCTAGAGGAGGGCCAATCCATTCCGACCCATCCGCTATTTTTTGCTCTTTTGAGCGGGGAAACTTTCCCCTAGCCATTATTTTCTCTCTCCTCCTTGGAGAGTTGACCCGGCCACCATTTCTACTCCAAGAGCTAGCAACTTCTTCATCTCCGGCCACCATTGTCATCTCCAAGCTCCAAGCTCCAAGCTATATGTCAATCTTAAAGGTTGCTGCATACATGAAGTTCTCTGGTTAGAACCAGCCAACAATTATTCACGAAGAAGACATGATATTCGAAGGAAGTGACAACCATTTTTGGTTGTTGGTCGTCATCTGTAGACCGAGCTCGGACAAGGCCCGACAACCCTTGACTCTGGCCGTGAATCTCGGAAAGCCTTCATGCGTTTGGTTGTGTCGCTTCCCCTTTACTTGTAGTATTTCTTTTTATGCATATCTGGGTGTTGGAATGATGTGTAAGAATATTGATAGCTTTAATATTTCAGCATGTCCAAGTGTTGATATATTTTAGTTCTGGATATTATTGTTGAACTTCAGATTTTCTCTTCTCCAAGTTGTGAATTTGTCATTCTAGCGATTTCTAGAGGCGTGCGTTGCGAAGAGGTGATTGCGACCCTCATTAGCTCATTCATATTTCAACGATGTGTCTAGTGCTGCTAAATTTTTAGAAATAAATTTAGGAAAACCCCAAATCAAAAGCCCCTTTGGTTACTTTCCCACTTGCAATCCCTTTTTCGAATAGAAAAATCACACTCCCTACTTGCACTCCTTGAGAGATCGATATCCAGGGATTCAACTCCTCACATTATTACTTGACTACGATCGGTACACTTGTCGTCACATCAATAGGCGAAGGGGGAAAGTGGATGTACACAATAATTGGGGAACCACTATAAATTCTATGTACTGTGCTGTGCTGGTATTGATTGTTGTGATGTGTTTTTAATCGATTAGTTGCCTAAGTTTTTCGAATTGGACCTATTCCCCCCCCCCTCTAGGTTACTTTCCCATACAGCTAATAACGTTGAGAGAAGGCTGACAGTCAAAGCTTACAGTATTGAAAAGGCAGAAATGTGGCTAAGTACACAGGCGTTGAATGAGGTCAACTCACTCAACGCCATATGGTCAGAATCGCTGAGTCAAGGATATCATGTCAAATCCTAAGCAGTGAAAGCCAAAAAATCGACTAAGTACAAAAGCATTGAGTGAAGCTTCATCACTCAACGCCATGCTGAGTCTGTCAATGCCAAACTTCAGCAAGAAGGTAAGATTGCAGAAAATCAGACTAAGTATAAAAGCATTGAGTGAAGCTTATACACTCAACGCTCTCAACGCCAAGCAGAACTGAAATATTTCTAAGTACTGATTCGCTGAGTATGGCTTATACACTCAACGCTCTCAACGCCTAGCAGAGCTGAAATATTTTTAAGTCCAGATTCGTTGAGTATGGCCTATTCACTCAATGCCACTCAATGCCTAGCATAGTTGAAGAAAATTTTAAGTCTAGAATCGTCGAGTATTGCTTATCCATTTTTCATTGAGTTGAGCTTTGAGTTCGTTGAACTGAGTTTAGAGTTCGTTGAACTCATCTTTCACTTATTCGTCAACCTGAGGATTTCTGGAATGATACTTGAGTTTGTCGAGCTAAGCTATGGGTTTGTCGAACTGAGTTTTGAGTTCGTCGAACTGAAGATTTCTGAAATGATGCTAGATTTCGTCGATCTGAGCTCTGGGTTCGTCGAACTAAGTTTTGAGTTCGCTGAACTGAGGATTTCTGAAATGATGCTTGATTTTGTCGAGCTGAGCTCTGCGTTCGTCGAACTGAGTTTTGAGTTTGTCAAACTGAGGATTTCTGAAATATTGTTTGATTTTGCTAAGTTCAGAATGATACCGACGTCATCAAAGTAAATAAGTCAATGATTTTCTGATTCGTTATTTAAATGCTGCAAATTGACATTAATGTCATCGTCAGTCTACAGTGAATCGTAATTTGATTAAGCTGAGTTTTAACCACCGTTAAAACTGGGACACATGTCAATCATCCCACAAATCGACGGGATTATAAATAACAGCCGAGATCAAGATCAAATAAGTTTTTCTGATTAACATTCTGAAAACGAGAAGAGGGAGTTCGTTGTCTTCATCTGCCATTGTTACAGAACCAAGAACTTCAATTGATAAATCTGAAGGGTTTCTGAGTTCGCTGGTGCAATCAACATCTGCTACAACAAGAACAGAGGATCTTTCTGAAGAAGACGAATCAGTCTAGGCAAGCCCTAGCTATAGTTGATTCACGATCCAAGCAGAGCCAAATATGAAGATATTTCTCTGGATCGTTGAAGAAGAAGAAGATATCTGGGCAGAGTTTTCTCTGGGCAGAAAGAGAGGCAGAGCAATTCATTTCCTGCCAATAAAGATTATCTGATTGAAGACATTCATTCTTAAACTTCCCCCTTCATCAGCAAGAATAGGATCAAGGTCCTGAGGAATTTCCAGCACAATCCACAGATAGTCGAAGATTGTCATTCTTGTTGCTGGGAAGAAGATAGGGCTGAGATTTACTTAGCCCAGGAAGAAATTGACTCAGAGAATAATTTCTCTTGAGTCAAATCAACAACTCTTTCAAAATCAGTGGATTTATGAAAGATCTGTGTTGAGGCCTAGATTGATTTGGTTGTGTGAGAGATCTGTGAGATCTTACTGTAAAGCCTAAATTATAAAGGCTGTGAGAAAAATTTGTGAGATCTGTCTTAGAGCCATGGGCCTATAATTGGATTCCTGTGTGTATCAGTGTTGGGTTGCTTCTCCCAGCGTGTGTAAAGGACATTTGTTCCTGTGTGTGGTTGTAAGGAGATTACTGTGTGGATGGCTGTGAGCCAGTGTTGTAAGTCTCAGTGGAGACTGACTGATCGGGTGGGATCATACTGTAATCTTTGAGGAGCCATAGTTTTTGGAGAAGAGCCTTGTTTAACATAATGTTAGAAAGGCGGAGAGGGACAGTGGATGTACCCATACACTGGGGAACCACAATAAAAATTTGGTGTGCTGTGTATTTTGTTTTGCTGTGCTGAGTATTGTGTTCTTGAAAGCTGAATTAAGTATACATAGTAGAACTTAAGTCATAGAAGATTTTAAAGAATCTTAAAAAGACTACAATAACCTATTCTAGGTGACTAGCTATCATTATAATCAAAGACTTTTGTTGGGTCTATTGATCCTAATATCCCAGATTTGTAAGAAGTCAAATGGGTCAATGACATACACACAAATTGTATTTGATGTATGCTTTAGTTCATGCATGCAGGTAGTCCATGGTTGGACAAGTAAAGAAAAATGAGTTAGGGAGTAAACTCAAATTTCGTCGAACTCAGCTCAGATTTCGTCGAACTCAGATCGCTGATCGCCGAGCTCAACTCAGCATAAGCTTAAGAACTCAGGATATAAATTTCGTCGAACGCAATTTAGAGTTCGTCAAACTTAGCTTGCTGATCGTCGAGCTCAACTCAGCACAAGCTTAAGAAATCAGGATACAAAATTCATCGATTGTAGATCGAAGTTCGTCGAGCTCAAGCTACAGATTGTTGAGCTCAGCCCACCATGTGACAAGCTAAAGCAAAAGAAAATTTACTGAGGCAAAAAGCGCTGAGAGCACTGAGAAGGTCAAAGATCGTCGAGCTCAGGTCAATGCTTATGAAGCTAAAACAAGAAAATCTGTCTAAGGCAAAAAGTGCTGAGTCTGTTGAGAAGAAGGCATTGATACCGCTGAGGCAGCTGAGACAGCTGGGAAGATAGCATTGGGACAGCTTAAGACAATTGAGAAGATGGCATTGATACATCTGAGTAAGCTGAGAAGATGGCGTTGAGACAGCTGAGACAACTGAGAAGTTGGCGTTGAGATAGCTAAGACTACAGAGACAAAATTAGCTGCAATTTCTCTAAGTCCAGAAGCGTTGAGTGAAGCAGGTTTACTCAACGCTTCCAATAAAGAGGAAAGCGCTAAAACAAAGATTTGTCTCAGTTGATAAATAAAAAACCACTGAGACCGCTGAGACAAATCTTCTGAGATAATTAAAATTACCAAAACCGCTGAGACAGTAGAAAAGTGATGAGATAAAGGCTTGTCTCAGCTAATGATGAAAAACCACTGAGACTGCTGAGACTGGTGAGACAAAACTGCTGAGACAAAGTCAAGGAAAATTCTAAGTCCAGAACCGCTGAGAGCCAAGGCTGATGGCGTTGAGTATCTCAACATCACTCAATGCTTGATGTGATTCATGAATTTTTTTAAGTCCAGATGTTGATGACCACTGTTGACGTCATCAAAGTCAAAATTGCAGGGAGCCGTTGCGGGAAAGCTACTACAACACCGAAAGATGTTTTGTCTCTTTCTGATGAAGTTGGCGCTCACCAATCCTTGGTGGGCCCACATACTATGGTCCCGTTGATTCAAATCAACATATATAAAAGGGAAAACAACAAAGGATTAGGGTTAACGAATACCTAGGCATCAAACAAAAAAGAAATATAGAGAGAGAAAAAGCAAGAGGAGGCTGGACATTTATTCCGATCAAGCTTGAAAGCTAAAAGTCCAGCCAAGTTAGCCAAGAGGGCAAGAAGAAGATAGCTGGAGCACTTCCTGCTCAACAAGTTGGTTCTCTCAAGAATAAAGAAAGCTGGTTGATCCACTCAATAGGAGTTAGCTGCTCACCCATGCAGCAAGAGAGAAGATAGTTGTAGAAAAAGACTCATCCATTCTACAGCAAGTTAGCTGGACTGATATCTGCTCAGTCTAGCAGAGCAACTCAGAGACTTAATCTCTGAGTTATTTTTGTTTTCTTTTTCATCTTAAAACTTGTAACCATATTACTGTAGGATTTAGGTTTCCTGGATTTGAGTTGCTGGAAGGCTTAATAGCCTGAGGCTAGAGAGTTTATCTCTCTGTGGTAGGATCCAAGTGTGGATCTGAGTTGCTGAAAGGCTTGATTGCCTGAGGCTAGAGAGTTTATCTCTCTGTGGTAGGATCCAAGTGTAGATCTGAGTTGCTGGAAGGCTTAATAGCCTGAGGCTGGAGAGTTTATCTCTCTGTGGTAGGATCCAAGTGTGGATCTGAGTTACTGGAAGGCTTGATTGCCTGATGCTGAAGAGTTTATCTCTTTGTGGTAGGATCCAAGTGTGGATCTGAGTTGCTGGAAGGCTTGATTGTCTGAGGCTGGAGAGTTTATCTCTCTATGGTAGGATCAAAGTGTGGATCTGAGTTGCTGAAAGGCTTAATAGCCTTAGGCTGGAGAGTTTATCTCTCTGTAGTAGGATCCAAGTGTGGATCTGAGTTTAGGTTCTTAAGTAAACATGTGTGTAAGGCTGTGGGCTTGAGGTGTAAGCTCTAAGGAGCATAGTGCTGGAGTTTGTGCCTTGTCCAATAAGTAAGTTGGAAAGGTGGGAGGGAAAGAGGATGTACCTAATTGGGGAACCACTATAAATACTCGTATGCTTGCTGTGTGTGTTTGTTTTACTTTCTTATTGCATGACATAAGGACAAGCTCTAGATAGTGTGGAAAGAAAATAATAAAAGCAGCTATAAATTTCAAAGACCTATTCACCCCCCTCTAGGTGATTAGCTAACCTTCAATTAAATAAATTTCAAGTGGTATCAGAGGGAGGTTACTAAAAAGGATTTAATAATCTGAGTATACCTCCAAGGTTAGCTAAAAGATAAGAAATGGGCTCTGATGTAAACTATAAGGAATTAGGAGCCATGAAGTTGTCAATCTGCAGAAAGGATGGGTTTGGTCTTTATAAGGAAAGGGTCAGAATGTTCATGGAAGCTACTGACCCTAGGATCTACATCACAGTCAAAGAGGAACCCTTCATCCCCATGAAGATCTCAGTTTTGGATGCCAACATCCAGACTCCTAAATCATATGCAGAAATGAACAAGGATGAGCTCCTCCTTGCCTCCATGGACAAGAGAGCTCAAAATATCATTGCTAGTGCAGTAGATGATTATACATTCAAGAATCTGGTGCACTGCAAGACCTCCAAGGAGATGTGGAACACCCTAGTGGTGTTCATGGTGGGTTCAGAAGAGGTGAGGGATGACAGGAAATCCATGCTCAACTAGGAGTATGAGGCCTTCAAACAAGGAAAGTCTGAGGGCATTGCTGAAAGTTTTGAACGATTTTTCTGAACTGTTAATGAACTGAGAACTTATGGAAGAGTCTTCAGCATCTATGAGCTGAATGACAAATATCTCAGGTCCCTCACTAAGGATTGGGACACAAAGATTTGTGCCATCAGGGAGATGGGCAGGCTAGCTGACACACCACCTCCAACCCTGTTTGGGAAGCTTCTGTCATATGAGATGCAACTTGCTGCAAGGAAGTAAGAAGAAGAGAAGGGAAGCATGTCACAGAGCAAGGATAAATATGTGGCCTTCAAAACTGATGCCTCAACCAAGAGCAAAAGGAAGATCTCTCCAGTAAGGAGAACTGCTGTGTCAGAATCTGAGAGCTCCAGGTCCAACTCATCTGACAGTCATACATCTGATGAGGACTTTGCTGCCTTCTCCAGGCAGTTTTAGAAATTCATGAAGAAGAGGCATTGGAAGAACAGAAGACCTTCTTCCTCCTCTCAGCACAGAAGGAAATCCTCTAAGAAGAACATATATGATCCTAACTCTAATAGACACTCTTCCTCTAAAATTATTTGTTTTTACTGCAATAAACCTGAGCATGTAATTGCTGACTGCCCAATAAATAGGAAAGAAGAAAGAGAGAAGAAGAATCACAAGGGAAAGAAGAAAGAGAAGTCCCTTATGGCTAAGAAAGAGAAGACCTGGTCTGACTCTTCCTCTGAGTCAGATAGTGAAGAAGATAAAGCCTATATTGGGCTTATTGTTGTTCCTGAAGAAGAGTTCCCTACTGATAGAATAGGGATCAGGGCCCCTCTATCACACCTAGAGAGTGACTCAGAGGTGGATGAAGAAGGAGATGCTCAGTGCTACAGGCTAATGGCAATGACAGATGCTCAAAGCAGCCAAGATCAACCTGGTCAGTCTCAGGTACATTCTAAACACCATTCTTTTATTTCTAGTCATGTGCAGTGGATGTTCCAAGCACATGACTGGAACAAAAGAGCTATTGAAGGAGTACCCTCCAGTAAAGAATGGACCCAAGGTCATTTTTGGAGGCTCAGACAAGGGGATAACCAGAGGCTATGGTAATATCACAAATGACATAATCACCATCACAAAGGTGGCTTATGTGGAGGGGTTGCAACACAACCTCATAAGCATAAGCCAATAATGTGATCTTGGTTATGATATCTCCTTCCACAAGGATAAGTGCAATATCAAGAGGTTAAGTGACCAAAATGTCATATCTGAATCTCAATCATCAAGATATGAAGAGGATTCAGACTCTGAGGATGATGTAAACTCCATAATTGCCAAGTATGGAGAACTTATTGAGGCTTTCAAGAAGTGCAAGCTTCTTGCAAAGAGGCAGGCAAAAGAGATTCTTAGTCTCAAAATCAAGTGCGAGGATGAAGAAAAAGCCCTCACTGACATGGCTGCATATGCAGGCCAGCTCAAGGAAATCATTGACAGTGAGTCTGTGGTAAGATTCTCAAATGAGAAACTTATCCAGAAACATGAAAATGATCTCTTAAATGAGAAATTGTTGGTGACAAAATTTTCTAAGCCAAACACTGTGCTACCCTTAATTGATACCCACCTTACTCAAGCTGATAAGAAAGGGTTGGGGTTTAAGGGACCTGCTGGACCTTCCAATCCTAGATGAAAGGGAAAAGGAAAGGCACCCGCTGTGCCTCTATCTTCACTACCTCAAATTCCTTTTCAGAGAGTATTGTTGCCTTCTAACTGGTATGACCATGAGAGTTGTTATGCTCACTGGGAGAATGGCAGATCCACTGGTATGGACCAATGTGGTCCCAGCCATGGTGGAAGGTACAACCATGTGAAAGCCTTTAAGGCTGCCATGAGGAAATCCCAATGGCCCAACCTGGACCATTTATTTTTGGTGCCCTAGCCCCAAAATTCAAAGATATTGCTGCTGCTAAAAATCTACTTGAATTTTTCCTGCTTAGATAATTATTCCCCTATATGCCTAGTTGTAGATGAGAAAGTCTCATATTGTGTCCAGTGGCACAAGAGACTGGCTCATTTGAATTATAAGACCATTGGTCAGCTCTTCAGTGATGAGCTTGTTAGGAATGGTCCAAAAATAAAATGCTCTAAGGAGGGTATCTGTGCTGCTTACCAAAAGGGTAAGCAGGCAAAGACCTCTTTCAAGAGCATTGGGGCCAAGGACTCCGTGAGATGCTTGTATCTGCTATATATGGACTTGTTTAGTCCTATGCCTATTCATAGTCTAGGTAGGAAGGTCTACACCCTTGTGGTGGTTGATGACTATTCCAGGTTTACTTGGGTGTTCTTCCTTAGAAGAAATGATGAAACCCTTGAGGTCTTCACAAATTTTGTCAGACAAATTCAGAATAAGCTTGCATGCTCTGTGGTTAGAATGAGAAGTGACCATGGAAATAAGTTTCAGTCTGCTGCTATGAATACATTCTATGAAGAGCAAGGGATTCATCAAGAGTTCTCCTCTCCAAGAATACCCCAACAAAATGGGATAGCTAAGAGGAAAAACATGACTCTCATAGAAGCTGGGAGAACACTATTGAGTGACACTTCTCTCCCTGAATATTTCTGGGCTGAGCCAGTTAACACTGCATGTTATGTGCTCAATAGGGATTCTATCATCAAAGGCCATAAGAAGACTCCCTATGAGATTTTGAATGGCAGAAAACCAAACATTTCCTACTTCAGGATCTCTGGTTGTAAGTGTTTCATCCTAGACAATGATAAGTAAAGAATGACTAAGTTTGCTGCCAAATCCCATGATGGGATATTTGTTGGGTACAAAAATAATAGTAGGGCATATAGAGTCTATAACTTGATAAATCAAGTTGTAGAAGAATCTGTCCATATAGTGTTTGATGAGTCATGTATGATTGACAGTGAGCTATCAAGCTCCTTGCCTTGCTCTGCATGAACAGAAATCATGATGGAAAAGCTCTTCATCAAAGATAAAGACCTAGCTTTGAAAGAAGATTGTTGCGAGGGATGCTGTCCAGAGGAAGCACAGGGCAGTCAAGCTGGGAATGAAGACCAACATGCTGCAGAAAATAATAATCAGCAGGAAGCAGTCAGACTACACCCTGCAGTCAAATATCTTAGAAATCATCCTCCAGAGTAGATAATAGGTGAAGCTAGCGAATGTGTACAGACCAGAAGTAGGAGTCTCAACACAGCTCTCTACTCCAGCTTCCTGTCATAAGAAGAGCCTAAGAAATTTGAAGAGGCAAATCAAGACCCATTCTGGATTGGTGCCATGCAGGAAGAACTGAACTGGTTCAAAATATAAAGGTCTGGAAGCTAGTTCCCAGACTAAATGGACTCAATGTCATTGGAGTCAAGTGGATTTTTAGAGATAAACTTGATGAAAATGACATTGTAATCAAGAATAAAGGCAGACTGGTGGCCAAAGGGTACATATAGGAAGAAGGGATTGATTATGATCAAACCTTTACCCTAATTGCAAGGTTGGAAGCAATCAGACTGTTCCTTGCATTTACAGCCTTCCAGCGATTCAAGGCATTCCAGATGGGTATCAAGTCATCCTTCCTGAATGGATACTTGAAGGAAGAGGTTTATGTAGAGCAGCCTCTAGGTTTTATTGACTCTAACTCTCCTACTGTTGTATATAGACTTAGGAAAGCTCTTTATGGGATTAAGCAAGCCCCAAGAGCATGGTATGAGACATTGTCTACCTTCCTCATTGAAAATAAATTCTCAAGGGGGAAGATAGACAATACCTTATTTCTTTGGGAATCTAAGGGCAAGATCATTATAGTACAGATTTATGTTGATGTCATAATATTTGGCTCTACTGATGACAACCTCTGCAGGAAGTTTGCAAAACTTATGCAGGGTAAGTTTGAGATGAGTAATATGGGTGAATTGAAGTTTCTCTTGGGACTCCAAGTGAAATAGACTAATGACGGTCTATCCATATCCCAATCAAAATTCACCAGGGAGATAATCAAGAAATATGGCATGGAGAATACTTCCACCATCAGAACTCCCATGAGCTCAAGTATACCTGTAGACAAAGATGATTCAGGGAAGCATGTTGATCAAACTCTGTATAAAGGTATAGTTGGCTCCATTCTCTACCTCACAGCAAGTAGGCCTGACATTATATATGCAACATGTGTCTGTGCTACGTATCATGCTTGCCCTAAAGAGTCTCACTATACTGCTCTAAAGAGGATCTTGAGATATCTTAAGGACACCCCAGATCTTGGCCTATGGTACCCCAGGAATGGGGAATTTGAACTAACTGACTATTCAGATGTAGATTTAGCATGCTGCAAAGAGGATAGGTAGAGTACTTCAGGCTCCTGTCAATTTCTAGGTGGAAGGCTTATCTCTTGGAGCAGCAAGAAACAGACAAGTGTAGCAATCTCAATAGCTGAGTCAGAGTATATTTCAGCTGGAAGCTGCTGTGCTCAGTTGTTATGGATTCAGCATCAACTTCAAGACTACCATGTTCAGATAAGTAAAACTCCACTCTTTTGTGATTCTACTAGTGCAATTTCTATAGCTAGGAATCCTGTCTTTCATAGCAGGTCTAAGTATATAGAAATTATGTATCATTTCATTAGAGAACATATAGAAAGGGAAGACATCTCCCTTGAGTTTGTCTCCATAGACAAGCAAGTGGCTGATATCTTCACTAAGCCACTAGATGAAGCTAAGTTCAACACCTTCAAATTTGAATTGGACATGTTGAATCTTGTGTAGCTTCAAATCTCTCTTCTACCATATACTGTATTGCTTATCTTGCAGGAAGAACAAGCTCTTCCTCCAGATACTGAAGATGATGTGCAACTGTTGAGGTGGAGAAGTCCAATAACTGAGATAGATAGGGGGAGACCAACCTATCAGTATGCTCCCTATTATAGAAGTCAAAAAGGGGGAGGAAAGAAGTCAAGGGGCTAAGAAGTGCATGCCAAGTGGAACAGTAAAGATTGGCAGCATGCCAAGGGGGAGTAAGTAATTCTCCACAGGCTGGAGAATTGGTAACACTTCTACTATTAAATTTTATTTAAAATTTTATTATGAAGAAATGTTGTATTGTCAATGACCTGTATTGTTTTGACTTCTTCAAATAGGGGGAGATTGTTGGGTCTATTGATCCCAATATTCCAGATTTGTAAGAAGTCAAACGGGTCAATGACATACACATATACTGTATTTGATGTGTGCTTTAGTTTATGTATGCAGGCAGTCCATGATTGGACAAGTAAAGAAAAGTGAGTTGGGGAGTAAACTCAAATTTCGTCGAACTCAGCTCAGAGTTCGTCCAACTCAGCTCGCTGATCGTCGAGCTCAACTCAGCATAAGCTTAAGAACTCAGGATACAAATTTCATCGAACGCAGCTCAAAGTTTGTCAAACTCATCTTGCTAATTATCGAGCTCAACTCAGCACAAGCTTAAGAAATAAGGATACAAAATTTGTCGAACGTAGATCGAAGTTCGTCGAGCTCAAGCTACAGATCGTCGAGCTCAGCCCAACGCGTGATAAGCTAAAGCAAAAGAAAATTGACTAAGGCAAAAAGTGCTGAGAGTGCTGAGAAGTTCAAAGATCATCGAGCTCAGGTTGCAGTTCATCGAGCTCAGGTCAACGCTTATAAGATAAAACAAGAAAATCTGTCTAAGGCAAAAAGCGCTGAGTCTGCTAGGAAGAAGGCGCTGAGACCGCTGAGACAGCTGGGAAGATAGCATTGAGACAACTGAAGACAATTGAGAAGATGTCGTTGAGACAGCTGAGTCAGCTAAGAAGATGTCGTTGAGATAGTTGAGATAGTCGAGAAGTTGGCGTTGAGATAGCCGAGACAGCAGAGACAAAATTAGCTGGAATTTCTCTAAGTCCAGAAGCGTTGAGTGGAGCAGGTTCACTCAACGCTTCCAATAAAGAGAAAAGCGCTGAAATAAAGATTTATCCCAGTTGATAAATGAAAAACCGTTGAGACCGCTGAGAAAGTTAAAAGTACAGAAACCACTGAGACAGCAGAAAAACACTGAGACAAAGGATTGTCTCAACAAATGATGGAAAACCGCTGAGACCACTGAGAAAGAACCACTGAGACAAAGTCAGGGAATATTATAAGTCTAGAACCGCTGAGAGCCTAGGCTGATGACAATGAGTGTCTCAACATCACTCAATGCTTGATGGGATTCAGGAATTTTTTTCTAAGTCCAGATGTTGATGACCACTGCTGACGTCATCAAAGTCAAAATTGCAGGAAGCCGTTGCGGGAAAGCTGCTACAGCTCCAAAGGATGTTTTGTCTCTTTCTGATGAAGTTGGCACTCACCAATCCTTGGTGGGGCCACATATTATGGTCCCGTTGATTCAAATCAACGCATATAAAAGGGGAAACAACAGAGGATTAGGGTTTACGAATACACATGTATCAAACGAAAAAGAAATATAGAGAGAGAAAAAGCAAGAGGCGGCTAGACATTTATTTCAATCAAGATTGAAAGCTAAAAGTCCAGCCAAGTTAGCCAAAGGGTAAGAAGAAGATAGCTGGAGCACTTCTTGCTCAGCAAGTTGCTTCTCTCAAGAACAAAGCAAGTTGGTTGATCCACTCAACATGAGTTAGCTGCTCACCTGTACAACAAGAGAGAAGATAGTTGTAGAAGAAGACTCATCCCTTCAATAACAAGTTAGCTGGACTGATATTTGCTTAGTCTAGCAGAGCAACTCAGAGATTTAATCTCTGAGTTATTTTTGTTTTCTTTTTCATCTTAAAACTTGTAACCATATTACTGTAAGATTCAGGTTTCCTGGATCTGAGTTGCTGGAAGGCTTAATAGCCTAAGGTTGGAGAGTTTATCTCTCTGTGGCAGGATCAAAGTGTGGATTTAAGTTGCTGTAAGGCTTGATTGCCTGAGGCTGGAGAGTTTATCTCTTTGTGGTAGGATCCAAGTGTAGATATGAGTTGCTGGAAGGCTTAATATCCTGAGGCTGGAGAGTTTATCTCTCTGCGGTAGAATCCAAGCGTGGATCTGAGTTGTTGGAAGGCTTGATTACCTGAGGCTGGAGAGTTTATCTCTCTGTGGTAGGATCCAAGTGTGGATCTGAGTTGCTGGTGTTGAAATTTGTGAAGTGGAAGTGGGTGACGGGACAGGCCGCGCGGCCTGTGGCGGACAGCGTTGGCGGACTGGGCGGACTGAGGGTTGCGGCCTGGTTAAAAGTCTGGTGGAAGCCGGCTGTGTTGAGCGGGTTGTTGCATGGAGTCCGCAGTTTGGTTCGGCCTGGTATCTGCGGATAGAGAGGCTCGCGGACTGGTGCTTTGCTCAGTGGCCGCGGGTGCAAGCTTGAGCTGTTGGCGGGTTGGTTCGAGTTCGCGGGAAGCCTTGCGGACTGGAGTGTTCGCGGTATTGGCTGTTGCGGACTGAGCCTAAAGCTTGGCTGAGGCCTTGTCGAGCTCTGGTGTTACAGCAGGCGATTTGCTGTGGAGACCAGTTGGCGGCCTGGTGTTTTGGAGTCCGGGAGGAAGCTGCTGCGTTGGACAAGTGCGAGGAGCTCGCGGACTGGTTGCGGTCTGTGCTAGGGTGTTTGGCGGACGGGACTTTGTGTCCGCCATGCTCGCACTGGCTCTTGATGGTTTTGGACTTGGTCACACATTGTTCCAAGTTCATGGTGTCCGCCGTATCCGCCAAGTCCGCTGTGACCGGGCTGACTGTTGCTGTTTGCCTTTGGTCGTGGACTTGTGGCGGATTGAGGTGTGAGTCTTGCGGACTGCCTCGGGTTGGTGCGGACAGCCATTGAAGGGGGTTTGCTGTCCTGAAGCGGTTGGAGCTTTGCGGGCTAATGCCTTGTCTGCTTAGCTCAGGCGGACTGGAGAGGGTTCGTCAATGGTTGGCTTGCTCCTGGCGGTTTCCCTTGGTGACCGGCTAAGTCCTCGCGGACAGAGCGGACGGTGGTTGTATTCGCGCGGACTGAGGGTGGTGTCGCTATCTCTTGGGCGGTGACCACACTCCTCACCTTGCCTATAAATAGGACCCCCCTGGCACATCTACAGTAACCTAAGTAACTTGAGTGAACAGTAAGTTGGGGTGTGCGAAGTGCTGCGGTCTGTGTTTGCCAGTCCGCGCGGATTGTTTCAGGCTGACGGTTTGCTGTGTGCAGGTCGCGCGGATAACTTCAAGGAGCCAGGAGTTTGGCTGTGACTTCGGTCAAGTGCTTGGAAGTGTGCGGTCTCTGCGGACTCAGCAGGAGGTCGCTCTGCGGCTTGTCAGTTCTGTTTCAACTTTGCTAGCTTCAATAACCTGTCCGCCATCTTCAGGCGGGTAGGGGAGTTCCTCAGTTCGGGTTCAGCAGGAGGCGAATAACGGTCTGTCCGCGCGGCCTTGCGGCTTCGGCGGACTTCGTGGTATTCGGCGGATTGCAGCATAGCTTGGGCGAGCTCAGCGGTCTCGGCGGTCTCGGCGACCTCGCGGTCTCGGCGGACTCCGGTGCTGTCCGCCCGGCTTGTTTTTTGGTTCTTTCTGTTTTCAGCTGTAATACTAGCGAAATCATGTCTCGCTATGTATGCCTCGGATTGTAAAGAAGTGAATGCATAAAAAGACCTTCTTGTGCTTCCATTGTTTTGTTGGGTGCAACCTCTAGTCCTTGGGCTTTCCGCAGGTTCAGCGTGCGAACTGGGTAGTTCCGAAGATATTAAGTTGGCGTTTGGGCTATCTTGCTGACCACGTTGAGAAATTTTAACATGGTATCAGAGGGAGGTTTCTGAGGTTGCGGGTGGTTCAGTTGCGTGAGCGGAGGTCAACCAGCGTTGTTACTCAGTGATTGAGTGGTGATCAACCTGTGTTGTTGCTCGGAGCTGCTAAAGGGTACCAACAGGTGATTGCAATGGAAGGAAGCTTAGCAAGAGGTCTGGGCATTGAACTCTTAACGCCGACTAACTACAAGAAGTGGAAGTCGTGCATGAAGAGCTATCTTCTGGGCGAGGAGCTGTGGGAAGTCATTGGTGGAGACAACAGACAGGAAGTAACTGCTGCTTTCGGTACTGCTGAGCAGGTGAGGCTCTGGAGAAGAACTAATGCTAAGGTTGAGTTCGTTCTGAAGAGAGCTGTCTCTCCGGAACTGTTTGATCACATCATAGGATGTGAGTCGGCTGCTGATATTTGGACAACCATTGATGAGTTGTTCAATAGGAAGAATGTGGCGCGGCTGCAGTTCCTGGAGAATGAGTTGGCCAGGGCAACTCAGGGAGACCTTTCCATCTCCAAGTACTTCTTAAAGATGAAGAGCCTGTGTGCTGAGCTGTCGGCACTGGATCTTGATGAGCCTATCTCTGAGGAAAAGATGAAAAGGCACATTATCCGCGGCTTGCGGAAGGAGTATGTGGCCTTTGTTACATCTATTCAAGGGTGGGCTACTCAGCCGTCGCTGCTGGAGCTCGAGAATCTGCTTGCCTCGCAGGAGAGCTTTGCAAGGCAGATGGCTGGAGTGAATCTGAATCAGGAAGGCAGCGAGGCTCTCTTCTCAGGCAAGAAGAAGGGATGGGAAGGGAGGAAGAAGAAGAAGGTGCAGGCCGCTGTTGAGAAGGAGACTTCATCTTCATATCCGCCGGAGAGGAGCAATGCTCCTAAGGACTGGAAGAAGAACTTGAAGTGCTACCGGTGTCATCAGCGAGGGCACTTCAAGCGGGACTGCAAGGTCAAACTGCAGCCTGGGCATGCTGCGGGAAAGGAGGAAGCTTGCTCGCGAAGTGAAGAAGCAGAATGGGGAGGAGCTTTCATGACGGGCACTTGTGTCCGGGCCTTATCTGCTGAGGACTTCAACAGCGAGTGGATCGTCGACTCCGGGTGTGGTCATCACATCACCGGAGATAAATCGAAGTTCACCTCCATGCAGGCTTACTCAGGTAATGAAGCTATTATCACTGCTGATAATACTGTTTATGCAGTAGAGAAGGAGGGGGTCGTGTCTTTGGGTAGTGATCAGGGGCCACTCACGTTAAGGAGTGTGTATCACGTGTCGGGCATGAAGAAGAACCTCTTCTCGGTGACCAATGCGGTGGACGTTGGATATCACGTTCTGTTTGGGCCAACAGACGTGAGGTTCCTTCGCAACGTATCAGCGGTGAAGGCTGATGTTGCTCATGTTGGGAGGAGGGTGAAGAACTTGTTTGTTCTTTCCACCAGTGCCTATGTTGATAGGATGAGAGCCAATGATAGTGCGGCTATCTGGCATGAGAGGCTGGGGCATGTTGGCATGGACAAGCTAAAGGCAATGGCGAGTAGAAGTCTGGTGAGGGGGTTGCCGAAGTTGTCCTCCTTTGGTGATGGGCATGTTTGTGCGGGCTGTCAATACGGTAAGGCACATCGCCTTCCGTTTGATAAATCACAAACAAGGAGCAAGAAACCATTGGAGTGTATTCATGGCGATCTGATGGGACCGACGGTTACTGCCAGCCTTGGTGGAAGCAGATACATGCTTGTCTTGGTTGATGACTACTCAAGGTATACTTGGGTGTACTTCTTAAAGGAGAAGTCGGAAGCCTTTCATTTGTTCGTGGAGTTCAAGGAGTTGGTAGAAGGCCGGCTTGGCTTGCAGATTAAGAAGTTTAGAACTGATAACGGGGGGAGTTTGTCTCTTCCGAGTTTTCTAACTTCTGCAGGAAGCACGGGATCCAACGGGAGCTTACTTGTGCTCACACTCCACAAAAAAATGGGGTAGCGGAGCGGAAGATCCGTCATTTGACGGAAACCTGCAAATGCTGGCTGCATGCGAAAGATATTCCAAGGTCCTTTTGGGCGGAGGGAATGTCTTGTGCTGCTTATGTTATCAACCGGATGCCACTCAGCCCTATCAACATGAAGACTCCTGTTGAGCTGTTGCTGAAGGAGAAGCCGAGTGTGGGACACCTTAGGGTGTTCGGTTCAACTTGCTATGTGCATGTCCCGGATGCTTCACGGACAAAGCTGGATGCGAAGGCAAGGAAACTTGTCTTTGTTGGCTATGATGAGCGGAAGAAGGGATGGAAATGCATGGACCCTGTGACGAAGAAGTTCGTGGTGTCAAGAGACATTGTCTTTGACGAGCTGACGTCATATGGAGGTGGCTCGATGGAGCTTACCGGAAGTAGCAAGGTTGAGGAAGCACCGGTGGAGGCTGCTGAAGGCTTGGAAGAGGAGCTTGATGTTTCACCAGAAGCTCCTGTTGCTTCGAACTCCGAGGCTGAGCCTTCTGGCTCAGGAAGCAGGGGGAGCACTGCTCAATGCTTGCCCCAGGTAGGAGTGGAGCCTGAAGAAGCAACGGAAGCCGTGAGCAAGGAGCCATGTCTTCGGAGATCGAAGAGGGTGGTTAAGCCACCGGCTCGGTACTATGATGGGAATGCAGTGAGCTTTGTCTCCTGCTTCTTTGCAGGTCCTCTGGATGAGCGAGAGCCTGCAAACTTCAACGAGGCCACTGGAGTGAAGGAGTGGGATGATGCCATGAAGGAAGAGATTGATGCTCTGAAGAAGAATGAAACCTGGGACCTTGTGCCCAAGGTTGATGGCGTTACTCCGGTTACTTGCAAGTGGGTGTATAAGTTGAAGAAGAAGGCTGATGGGAACATTGATCGGTTCAAGGCTCGCCTGGTCGCTAGAGGATTCTCACAGCAGTATGGAGAAGACTATGAGGAGACATTCAGTCCAGTTGCGAAGATGACTTCTGTAAGAGTGGTGATCGCCTTGGCTGCTAGCAAGGGATGGAGGTTGTGGCAACTCGATGTGAAGAATACCTTTCTTTACGGAGAGATTGACAAGGACATCTTCATGGATCAGCCGCTTGGTTTTGTCACTGAGAAGCATCCGGACTATGTCTGCAAACTCAGGAAGGCTCTCTATGGGTTGAAGCAAGCTCCTCGAGCGTGGTATGGGAAGATTGCAGAGTACCTGCAATTCTGTGGATACTTTGCTTCTAACTCGGATTCTAGCTTGTTCGTCAAGAAGAAGGGAGAGCTAAGAGTCTTGGTCCTACTGTATGTGGATGACATGATCATCACAGGGAATTCGGAGGAGGAAGTAGCAAGGCTCAGGGCTGAGCTTGCTATACGCTTCGAGATGAAAGACCTAAGAGAGTTGCATCACTTTCTTGGTCTTGAAGTGGAGAGGAAGAAGTGCGGGATTCTCATTAGCCAGAAAGGGTATGCTGATCGTATTGTGAAGCGGTTTGGCATGGGCGAAGGGAAGAAGTGCTCTACTCCACTGGAACCTGGGCTAAAGCTTCGACGAGATGAGGGAAGGGTTCTTAATGATCCCTTGGTGTTCAGGGCTCTTGTTGGGAGCTTGATCTATCTGACGATTACAAGGCCGGATATAACTTATGCTGTTGGCCGAGTAAGTCGATATATGGCTGAACCAAGGAAATCTCATCTGTTGGCGGCAAAGGGGATTTTGAAGTATGTCAAGGTGACTTCTGAGATGGGACTCCTCTATGGAAGGGACGCGGAGTTTGTATTGCTCGGGTACACAGATGCTGACTATGGCGGTGATTCGGATGATCGAAGGTCTACTTCAGGTTATGTGTTCACTTGCGGTTCAGCTAGCATCTCGTGGTGTAGCAAGAAGCAGGACTCGGTGTCGGTGTCAACCACGGAGGCGGAGTATAAGGCTTCGGCCTTGGCTGCTCGGGAAGCCGTTTGGTTGAGGAGACTTATAGAGGATATTCATGAAGAAGTGCAAGGGCCTACTTTACTCCGGGGTGACAATGAGAGTGCTCTCAAACTGGTTAACAATCCAGTGTGTCACGCCAGGACCAAGCATATAGAGATTGATCACCATTTCATCAGGGAGAAGGTGTTGGAAGGATCTCTGCTGGTCGGGCATGTTCGGAGTGAAGATAATCTTGCTGACATCTTCACGAAGCCGCTGTCGAAGGGGCCCTATGAACGCTTGCGCAGCTTGCTGGGCTTGGTCACCACTTCTCACTTCAAGGGGGAGTGTTGAAATTTGTGAAGTGGAAGTGGGTGACGGGACAGGCCGCGCGGCCTGTGGCGGACAGCGTTGGCGGACTGGGCGGACTGAGGGTTGCGGCCTGGTTAAAAGTCTGGTGGAAGCCGGCTGTGTTGAGCGGGTTGTTGCATGGAGTCCGCGGTTTGGTTCGGCCTGGTATCTGCGGATAGAGAGGCTCGCGGACTGGTGCTTTGCTCAGTGGCCGCGGGTGCAAGCTTGAGCTGTTGGCTGGTTGGTTCGAGTTCGCGGGAAGCCTTGCGGACTGGAGTGTTCGCGGTATTGGCTGTTGCGGACTGAGCCTAGAGCTTGGCTGAGGCCTTGTCGAGCTCTGGTGTTACAGCAGGCGATTTGCTGTGGAGACCAGTTGGCGGCCTGGTGTTTTGGAGACCGGGAGGAAGCTGCTGCGTTGGATAAGTGCGAGGAGCTCGCGGACTGGTTGCGGTCTGTGCTAGGGTGTTTGGCGGACGGGACTTTGTGTCCGCCATGCTCGCACTGGCTCTTGATGGTTTTGGACTTGGTCACACATTGTGCCAAGTTCATGGTGTCTGTCGTATCCGCCAAGTCCGCTGTGACCGGGCGGACTGTTGCTGTTTGCCTTTGGTCGTGGACTTGTGGCGGATTGAGGTGTGAGTCTTGCGGACTGCCTCGGGTTGGTGCGGACAGCCATTGAAGGGGGTTTGCTGTCCTGAAGCGGTTGGAGCTTTGCGGGCTGATGCCTTGTCCGCTTAGCTCAGGCGGACTGGAGAGGGTTCGTCAATGGTTGGCTTGCTCCTGGCGGTTTCCCTTGGTGACCGGCTAAGTCCTCGCGGACTGAGCGGACGGTGGTTGTATTCGCGCGGACTGAGGGTGGTGTCGCTATCTCTTGGGCGGTGACCACACTCCTCACCTTGCCTATAAATAGGACCCCCCTGGCACATCTACAGTAACCTAAGTAACTTGAGTGAACAGTAAGTTGGGGTGTGCGAAGTGCTGCGGTCTGTGTTTGCCAGTCCGCGCGGATTGTTTCAGGCTGATGGTTTGCTGTGTGCAGGTCGCGCGGATAACTTCAAGGAGCCAGGAGTTTGGCTGTGACTTCGGTCAAGTGCTTGGAAGTGTGCGGTCTCTGCGGACTCAGCAGGAGGTCGCTCTGCGGCTTGTCAGTTCTGTTTCAACTTTGCTAGCTTCAATAACCTGTCCGCCATCTTCAGGCGGGTAGGGGAGTTCCTCAGTTCGGGTTCAGCAGGAGGCGAATAACGGTCTGTCCGCGCGGCCTTGCGGCTTCGGCGGACTCCGTGGTATTCGGCGGATTGCAGCATAGCTTGGGCGAGCTCAGCGGTCTCGGCTGTCTCGGCGACCTCGCGGTCTCGGCGGACTCCGGTGCTGTCCGCCCGGCTTGTTTTTTGGTTCTTTCTGTTTTCAGCTGTAATACTAGCGAAATCATGTCTCGCTATGTATGCCTCGGATTGTAAAGAAGTGAATGCATAAAAAGACCTTCTTGTGCTTCCATTGTTTTGTTGGGTGCAACCTCTAGTCCTTGGTCTTTCCGCAGGTTCAGCGTGCGAACTGGGTAGTTCCGAAGATATTAAGTTGGCGTTTGGGCTATCTTGCTGACCACGTTGAGAAATTTTAACAGCTGGAAGGCTTGATTGCCTGAGGATGAAGAGTTTATCTCTCTGTGGTAGGATCCAAGTGTGGATCTGAGTTGCTAAAAGGCTTAATAGCCTGAGGATGGAGAGTTTATCTCTTTGTGGTAGGATCCAAGTATGGATCTGAGTTTGGGTTCTTAAGTGAACCTGCATGTAAGGCTGTTGGCCTGAGGTGTAAGCTCTAAGGAGCATAGTGTTGTATTTTGTGCCTTGTCCAACAAGTAAGTTGGAAAGGTGGGAGGGAAAGTGGATGCACCCATATGGGGAACCACTCTAAATACTTGTGTGCTGGTTGTGTGTGTTTGTTTTACTTTCTTATTGTAGGACATAAGGACATTGTCTAGATAGTGTAGCAAGAAAATAGTAAAAGAAGCTATAAATTTCAAAGACCTATTTACCCCCTCTAGGTGATTAGCTAACCTTCAATTGAATAACTTTCAACTTTCAAGTGGTATCAGAGGGAGATTACTCAAGAAATGACTTAACAGTCTGAGGAGGTCTCCAAGGTAGCTGTCAGAAGGTTAAGATGGGTTCAGGAGATAATCATAAAGAGCTTGGATCCATGAAACTTCCTGTTGGGTATTGTATCCACAACTACCTGGATTTGAGGAAGCCACCTATCAAGCTAAGATGAATTCACAATGTATTTGATGAAATCTTTCAAGTTGTTCTTGCAGTTATTCCACGCTAAGTACACACCAATGTCAGGGTGCAGTAGGTCAATATACACGGGTCTGCGCGACGTAATCCCTCGTTGAGCAGATCAGTGTGTTGGCCTACGTGTACTCTCTCTATTGGAGTGTACTTATTTTCAAGTACAGGGCTGTGATAATACAAGAGCAGACAAGGAGCAAGGATGGGTTAAAGAGTAGCTCATGGGTGGAAAGACGAAAAATCGACGAGAATCACCAAGTGATTCGGCGAGAATCACTAATGATTCTCGCCGAATCATCGAGAATCACTGGCTGATTCTCGCCGACTCTATCCAGCTAAATCAGAGCGTGCAAATCTGTCGCTAAGTCAAAATCGTCGAGAATCACCTTCGATTCTCGCCGATTTTGCCTTAGGCGAATTTCTGAAGCACGCTGGACCGGATCAAATGTCAAGGCGCTGTTTTGAACCTGTTTTAGGGTTTCTTCTGGTGGGACCCACAACGGTCATAAAGAAGTATTCTACTGTATAAATACTCGCGTAGTTTTGAACAGTGTAAAGCGATTTGAAAAAGAAAAAAGAAAAATCCGAGCCGCCGAGGTGACCTAGATCGTGAAACTTGCTCTGCCGCCGTCTCCGCTCGTACCAGTTGATCGCCGTCTTTGATCGTGGTTTCTTTCAGATCTCCCGGCGATAGAAGCTCAGCCAAGCACAGCGTCTCACGCGTCTAACCAGAGATCCTTTGTCTCTTGATTCGTAGATCGGGAAAACCTTCCCCTTCGGAATCGATCGAGACGATCGATCCTAGTGTGACCGTTGGAAGATCGTGCTAGCTTTGCTACGAAGATTGAATCTCCAAAGAACAGCCGCAGCACGCCGTTGTCGCCCCCGATCTCGAGAACCAAGCCGTCACCCTTCTTGCCGCCGAGGGTTTCTGGAAGATTCTCTCCAAGTGAGATCTAGGGTTGTGGACTCTTCGTTGATTTCAAGAACACGTCATCGAACGAAGAGGGATACCTTAGTCTCCATAAGTTGTTTATATTTCTTATACAATCTAATTTCAATTTCTTTGTAACGGACCGATTGGTCCCTAGTTGTAAGGGTTGGGTGCAACCCGTGTTGTGGGAGTGGTGACTCCTACGTGTGGAAGGGTTCCTTACGTTAGTGCAAGGATTGGATTTCAATCCTGTTGGTGAAGTGACCGAGTCGTCCCTGGTTGGGAGATAGGTCGAAGGGGGAAAGTGGACGTACCCAAATCGGGGAACCACTATAATTTGCTTGTGTCCTTTCTGTGCTGTGTTGTTTTGTTTTCTTGTGCAGGTACGACTTTAATTCCGCAAAAACGCTGCAAGACACCTATTCCCCCCCCCCCCATAGGTGAAGGTAGTTGACACTAAGTGGACTTTCAAGTGGTATCAGAGCGAGGTTACTCATCAAAAAGGTTCACACCTTGAGTAGAATCCTGCCACCAGTGTCAAAAGCATGGAGCTGGATCATGGGATCTCTCCACTAAGACTTCCCACATGCACAAAGGAGTATTATCCCGTCTGGAAGATGAGAGTGTCCTATCACTTGGAGGCTATCGATCCTCAAGCATCTCTCATCTTGGAAGAGGGTCCATTCATTCCTATGAAGACCTCCGGCTCTGGAAAGGATATCCAAATTCCCAAGTGTATTACTGAGATGTCGGAGACTGAACTCTCATTATTTAATCTGGACAAGATGATTCATCAGATCATCATGGATGTCTGGTCTGGACCTTCTCGATCTAGATTGGAAAAGTGTGGGACGACCAACTCTATGTGGGTAACCATCTCAGATCTCATGGAGGGATCAGAGAAAGCAGGGATCTGCTGTCAGCAAGAGGATGAAGCCTATATGGGGGTCATCGCCTCTGAAGATGAAGGCAAGGATCAATCGGACAGCATCAGGGCTCCAGTGTCCTTGTCAGAGACTGAAGAAGAAATTGAGGAAAGCAGTTCTGATGATGCTGACACAACGGTCTCTGGCGATAGTAACAGTAACTCTGAAGAGCAGGTAACTTCTTCATCTTGCCCCTTTTCTCCTGAAGTTCCTGAAGACAGGAATTGTTACCCTTCAGAAAATCCTGATTCCCTGAAGAGAGCCCTTCAGAAAAGCAACCTACTTGTTGAGGAGCAAGCTCAGGAGATTGCTCGGCTGAAGATCTTGTTGGTTCTCCAATTGGCATCCAACAAGGTTAAGGACTCTAAAATCTCAGATCTAGAGAGTAGTCTAGAGAATGAGAAAAGGATAGTATCCAACTTTTCCAGGGTTGATGCCATCAAGAGAAAGGAAGAAAATTGGTGGATCTCCTGAATTATCAATTCATGGAGAAATGGGGAAACGGTATTCAGACCCCCCACTCCAGGCAGGAAGGGTACTCATCATGCCTTCAGGTATGATCACAGGAACAACCGTGGTCACTGCAAGGGTGATCTGCCCTCATGTGGAGACACCCATAGTGCAAGGGCTGTCATGGCCACCCTTGAGAGAATACCTAAGGCTCATTCTGAACCCTTTGTATTCTCGGCCACTGCCCCAACTCGGCATGAATCTGCTGGTATCAGCTCTCAGTGCGCTTCTCACCACCCTAGGACACAGGAAAGGGAGGTTAGAAGTCATGCAGTTAGTTCTCATGGGGCCTCTGGAAGGGTGCTGACTGAAAGGAAGGCACCACCTCCCAGGCCTCATGACGCTCGCTACATGCATTCCTTCCACCCTTCCAAGTGTCATAGTGGAAGAGGCAATTTTTTGAGCAGATCCGGCTCTATCCCGTTTAGACCTAGGACCATGACTACCTCAGTCACTGGATCAGGTCAGAAACGGAGGTACAACATTCACACGTGTTGGTGTTGTGGCAAGGTGGGACACTTTGCCATAGACTGTTGGCACAACCCCTCTGTGTCAAGGGCAAGGGCTTTTCCACCTCTTCTGGGCAGAGGTAGTCTTCCTGACAGGATTTCTGAGGGAAGGCATTCGAGTTTTTATGCTAACAAGAACCTAGGACCCAATACATATTGGGTTCCTAAGGTAAGGTAACACTCTTTTGCAGGGTAGTGTAGGTTTCCGTAAATATGATGGGAACTAGACAGAAGATGTTTCAAGAATGAATTGGAACAAGTATCTGGAATAACAGAAGTACTATCTACAATGGTATACTCAAATTGAACAACTGGTATGCTTTAACCAGAGGGGCTAAATGATAAATCTTATAATCCCAGGTATTTTTGATCATCTCCAATACTTGAGTCATATTGTGTCGACATTTACATATATATATTTATATATACACATATATGTGTGTACACCTAAGGAAAGGTTAACACTGTAAAAATAACCCTTAGATACATTATTAAAGATTTATCTATAAATTCACTGGTAGATTCGAGAATGAACCTCTACAGGCATAAATCAGTCCACTGAAAATTAAAGATAATACGTCATTAGAAGTCACTAAAACTTACAATTGATATCAAGAAATGTGTGGAAAACCCCTTTCAAACCCTAAATAGATTGGTATTAAGAAATATATATTTAGAAGATTTCTAAAGCCTTTAATATCAGAAGATTTCGAGAATCCGACATGCCTCTTAACCCGTAGATTTCTATTGAAGAATCCCATCGATTTCTATTTAGAAAAACTCCCGCCGACTCTTCGTATTCCGCATTTCGCAAAGAAACCGGTCGATATCCCGCAGGAATCCCGCCGACTCTTCCTTCCCTCCTCCCGGTGACTTCTCGCATCTTAGGTTCCAAATCTCGTCGACCTCGTTCCGGATTCCGTAGACCTCTCTTCTCGCGTCCAGGGTGCTCGTCCAGGTATTCATTCTCCGCGGTTTCGATCAAATAAGGATGCGGGCTCCTCCAGGTTTTCCGTCGTCTCCGTCGACTCTTGCTTCCTCCGCTTTTGGACTTGGGATTCCCTCCCTAGGTTTGCAATGGCTCCAAGGACCACCGCCGGCCTGGTCACTGGATGTGAGTTGGTTCGAACCGGGTTCTCACATGCCTCGGATGAGTTCAGAAACATCATCATCATGCTTGAAGAGGCTGGACTCTCTTTTATATTGGAGCACACCTGCAAAATTTTGGACAAGGAAGTGATGGAGTTCTTCGCAACCGCCAAACTTCGGAATGAAGACTCTATCATTAAGAGTAAGGTTGCAGGTGCAAGGATCAAGATGTCAGCAAGCAAACTGACCCAATACTTGCAGCTCACCAGTTCTGAGCACGAGGATTATTTGGAGGAACATGATAAAGCCAGGACATTATTATTCTGTGGACTAGCTAGAGGAACCAGATCAAAAAAGAGAAAAGAAATGAATGAGGAGGGGAAACTCTTGTCCGACATCATTGGGAAAGTACTGATATGCAAACCCGGCTCACATGACCACATCTCAGCTGACATGTTCAAGATTCTTGTGGCGATTGTCTGCAGAAAGAGATTCAACTGGGGGGCTATGCTTTTTGAGAAGATTAAGGACACTCTCAGATCTCCAAGTTTTGGAAGAATCATCAGCCTATATCTTAATCAGTTGAACGGAGATAGGTTCGACATGAGTAAAGGAGTTCCATTGCATTATTTGAAGAAAATGGACTCCAGCGTATTTGATAGATGGGAGCGACGCATCGGGAAGGCTGCAGTGGTAGTAGAACAAGAAGAATATCCTGCCCAGGACAGAACTGTAGCAGATTCCGTGGCTATTCCCAGTGAAGTTCCTGATGCACTGACTGTAGGAATTGAGGGGGAGCCTCTACCAGCTTCTGCTAATGTCATATCTGGCATCTCTCAGATAGCTAGAGATGCAGTTGCGGATCTGCCAGAAGAAAGTGAAGATGTGGTGGAAAATGAGGCGGCCCTGAACGTGAATGATCTAGGAGCCGGAGGTGATGTAGAGGAGAATGATGAGGAAGGTTTGGAAGATGATGCAGTTGAGAATGACATCATGGATGATGAGGATGAGGAAGAAGGAAATGAGAGACAGGAAGTAATGGAGCCGTAGGACGACACTGAAGTTCCATCTGAAAAGCAAGCTCCTTAGATAGTTCCTGAGAAAACTAGTGCAACAGTGGAGGGGGAGTCCTCTCAGCAGAGGCTGCTAAGTACTTCTGAGAAATCTACTGAGGCTACAAATATTCCCCCTTTAGAGACTGTGCAAGTGTCCAGCTCTACAAGTGAATCTGCTGAAGAGCGAGGCCAAGGAATGCCTCAGGGTCATCCACCACAAGCTGATCTAGCTAATCACACAGTGAATGTTATTCAAGGTATAGTGGATGAGCTCAAAGTGTCTTTTGAGCAAGCTCAAAATAAAGTGTTAAAACGAATTAAGAAATCTGAGAATCTAATGCTCAAGAACGTTGTGGAAATTAATCACAAACTGGATTTGATGGAAAAGAAGTTCGAAGACAAGTATACAGCAGCCGGCAAAGCTGTAACTCTTCTTATGGAAGGATTGAAAAAGAACACAGATACTCTCGCAGTAGTTAATCAGAATGCTCATGTAGTGGCAAATAACATCCAAAAATTTGATGCCAACATGGTGCTTCTTAACAGAAATCAACAAGCCTTGATTACCGAGTTCTCCAAGACTACAAAGCACATTGATGAGTCACTACATTCTTATGCAAACTCCATTGCCGTCGAAGCCAAAAAGGGGGAGCAAGAATATACAGCTAAGATGGTCGGGCTTCAGGAAATCATAATCAAAAATTTTGACCAGTCAAACATATATGTATATGACAGTTGCCGGTGGATGCTCAAACAAGTGTTAGGCACCAATATCCCTGAAAATTCCAATATCCCTGAAAATCCTGAGGGTAATCCTGCTCCTGAGAATAATACTGCGGCTGATGAGGGAGCAAGTGCTGAAGAAGTTCCTTTAAGTGAAGCTGATGCTCAAAGGGCTGCTAGGGCCACCTCCAAAGCAAAACTGATGGTCATGTTTGACCAAGAAGCCCTAGCAAAAGCTAGGGACAAGAGAAAAACTCAAGAAGGGACATCTAAGGAAACGCAAGCTGAAAAGAAAATCAGATTGAAGGAGGATGAAGTGAGGAACGAAAAGTAGAGTCCGGTATCAAAGAGTATTATCTTGGACACGTTCTGGCTACAAGAAAAAAGGGAAATCAATCGGAACGACGTATACAGCCAGCATGAGTGGGAGCTGCACAAGATATATGAAGCTAAACGGAACATCTTCTTCAGGACCAACACTGTGGCAGACAAAGCTCCTCCTCCCAGATACTATCCAAAGCCCAAGGAGTACGTTGAGAGGCAAAGAAAGAAGTTCCTTGCTCAAAAACACAAGGATTACCTAGGCAAAGAGAAATAGACATAAGTTTATAGCTTGTCATTTTCTCAAGAGCATATTTATCTTTTCTTATTGTTATATGAACAATTTTTGGGATATATATATATATATATATATATATATATATATATATATATATATATATATATATATATATATATATATATATATATATATATATATATGAATTTATGATTGACTCAAGCTTTGATCTGTTTGCCTTTATTTCTTTGTGCCGTATCTTTAAATTATATATGTTGTGTATATTATCTGGATGGTGGTATTCATCTTAGCTAGTAGGATTTTGGCTTCATCAAATAGGGGGAGATTGTTGGGTATTGTATCCACAACTACCTGGATTTGAGGAAGCCACCTGTCAAGCTAAGATGAATTCACAATGTATTTGATGAAATCTTTCAAGTTGTACTTGCAGTTATTCCACGCTAAGAACACACCAATGTCAGGGTGTAGTAGGTCAATATACACGGGTCTGCGCGACGTAATCCCTCGTTGAGCAGATCAGTGTGTTGGCCTACGTGTACTCTCTCTATTGGAGTGTACTTATTTTCAAGTACAGGGCTGTGATAATGCAAGAGCAGACAAGGAGCAAGGATGGGTCAAAGAGCAGCTCATGGGTGGAAAGATAAAAAATCGACGAGAATCACCAAGTGATTCGGCGAGAATCACTAGTGATTCTCGCCGACTCTATCCGGCTAAATCAGAGTGTGCAAATCTGTCGCTAAGTCAAAATCGTCGAGAATCACCTTCGATTCTCGCCGATTTTGCCTTAGGCGAATTTCTGAAGCACGCTGGACAGGATCAAATGTCAAGGCGCTGTTTTGAACCGGTTTTAGGGTTTCTTCTGGTGGGACCCACAACGGTCATAAAGAAGTATTCTACTGTATAAATACTCGCGTAGTTTTGAACAATGTAAAGCGATTTGAAAAAGAAAAAAGAAAAATCTGAGCCGCCGACGTGACCTAGATTGTGAAACTTGCTCTGCCGTCGTCGCCGCTCGTGCCAGTTGATCGCCGTCTTTGATCGTGGTTTCTTCCAGATCTCCCGGCGACAGAAGCTCAGCCAAGCACATCATCTCACGCGTCTAACCAGAGATCATTTGTCTCTTGATTCGTAGATCGGGAAAACCTTTCCCTTCGGAATCGATCGAGATGATCGATCCTAGTGTGACCGTTGGAAGATCTTGCTAGCTTTGCTACGAAGATTGAATCTCCAAAGAACAGCCGCAGCATGCCGTTGTCTCCCCCGATCCCGAGAACCAAGCCGCCGCCCTTCTTGCCGCCGCCGGTTTCGGGGAGATTCTCTCCAAGTGAGATCTAGGGTTGTGGACTCTTCGTTGATTTCAAGAACACGTCATCGAACGAAGAGGGACACCTTAGTCTCCATAAGTTGTTTGTATTTCTTATACAATCTAATTTCAATTTCTTTGTAACGGACCGATTGATCCCTAGTTGTAAGGGTTGGGTGCAACCCGTGTTGTGGGAGTGGTGACTCCTACGTGTGGAAGGGTTCCTTCCGTTAGTTTAAGGATTGGATTTCAATCCTGTTGGTGAAGTGACCGAGTCGTCCCTAGTTGGGAGATAGGTCGAAGGGGGAAAGTGGACGTACCCAAATTGGGGAACCACTATAATTTGCTTGTGTCCTTTCTGTGCTGTGTTGTTATGTTTTCTTGTGCAGGTACGACTTTAATTCCGCAAAAACGCTGCAAGACACCTATTCCCCCCCCCCATAGGTGAAGGTAGTTGACACTAAGTGGACTTTCACTTCCTCTCTCCAGGAAGGAGAATTTTGGCATATGGAAAGAAAAAGTCAGATTGTTCATGGAAGCATCTGAGCCTAGGATCTATATCATAGTTCTTGAAGGACCCTTTATCTCAATGAAGATATCTGTCCTTGATGCAAATCTTCAGACTCCAAAGAAGTACACTGAAATGACTAATGATGAAGTCATCTTAGCAATAATGGATAAGAGGGCACAAAGCATCATATTTAGAGCCATAGATGACTCCACCTTTCAAAACCTAGTACAATACAAGACCTCAAAGGAAATACAAGACACCTTGATAGTGGATACTGTCCAGACTTGGCCTAGGCGTTGCAGCCTGCATTTATGTGACAAACAACTCTACCCAGACTTAACAGCCTTGATCACCTGAAGGGCCGACATCAAAACCTTACCTGACCACTTCATGCCCGCAAATGTAATCTCCCAACCAGTATTCAGTCCCAACTTAACCTCCTTTTGGTTGCAATTAATGCAAGCTCACTGCTCCGAGAGCCAGTTCATACCAAAGATTACGCCGAACTATACTAATGGAAGCACCGACGCTCGCAAATCAAACTCCTGATCCCCAATCTGAATCTTTACCACACAGATCTTATCCGCGCTCATTGAGTACCCATTGGGCAACAACACATCCAACTTGTCTTTTGTTATCGAGGAAGGGACCCCGATGCGCGATACGAATCTTTTGGACAGGATGGAATGTGAAGCTCCCGTATCAAATAGGGGTCTCGCCGGACAATCGAAAATCAACACAAAGCCTAGCACCAACAATAATAAGCTAACATATAAAAGGAGGTAACATCTACATAAAGTTAAACTGTTATAATTTAACTCATACTTGTCACCACGTCAGCTTGTTTTATGGCCTATTGTAGACCAAGATTATAAACTCTAGGCTGGGCTGGAGCCTGGTGGGACGCGGTTGACTCCACAGCCTTCCCTTTCTCTTCATAAGTTGCTCTAGGCTTCCTCTCATACTTTTCACGTCTGCTCCAACACTCACGATCAAAATGCCCCATCTGGCTAAGAATAATCTTGAGAATTCCTCCATAGGCACATCATCAAGTTGCCTTCCCAATAAGAGATGAAACTCCAACTCATCCCACCACAGCCTCGCCTCACCAGCCAAAAGGAAGGTTGCTATGGTGGTCTTCTGCCACTCCTCAATTAACGTGCCCGTCAAGACCGTCTTTATCGTAGAGAGCCAATCCTCAGCTTGAGCTGGGGTTCCAATCCCGTCAAACACCAGAGGATTAAAGCCCATTACATTCTTGAGCTATCTCTTCGTTGCTCTCCTTGGCTCTACTAGATCAACTGCCGCGCTATCCACCACTCGCGGCTCTGCCACCCTAACCGGTTCTTGCTCAACAATAGGTGGGGCGTGGTGCATTTGACCTGAAGGATGGGCATTTATCATCACAAAGAATGCCTCAGCCACCAGTCTGATGGTTTCTGCTGAAGGACGTGTTGTAGGTACGTCCCTCGGTGCACTACTTTCCGCAGATTGCGGACACTCTGATTGACCAGCATCACTCCTAGCTGCCTATAATAGTAAAGACCCTCGATTAGATGACAAACAAATTGCTAAAAGCAATCATTGGAACACTCAGGTTCCACAAAACAAGTGTATTTTTCATTCCTAAGTGGACATTCATGGGTTCTTTTTGATGTTATAATGATGACGCACACATGTGCTCACCACCCCTTAAAAGAATTTGCCCAACAATTCATTTAAACCTTATCGTAACTAGAAGTCTGATACCAAATTGTAACACCCCCATCCGTCGTATGACATATAACATAAGGTCCAGCTGGAACCCAATGTCATATACCACGGACAGCCGGAAGGGTTACGTATGAATATCCAAACTATATGATTAAGACTACTCATCCTATCACATAGCATTCTAGCGGAAGCTTTTAAACAGTTACCAAGAACCCGTAATTGAGTAATCAACTATCGTGAATGTCCACAACCACTACAACTGGAATAAAATAACAAATACACAGAAAGGTACTTGGCCTTATGGCCTTACAAGAGTTCACTTAACAATATAATGATTTCCATACATCGGCTCACAGGCTAGCCGCACATGACAAAATAAAGCATAACTTTCTCTTTGGCCTTCAAGGGCCGGCTCAGCAACATGGGCTCCAGCCCGCTATTTTGCACTCGGCTCCGTAGCACCTGCAAGCAACATTCCACCGCACGGTGGCAAACAAAGCAACAGTCAGTCAAAGCCGACCAAATTATAATGACCCCGCCCCTTTCTCGGGATGGCGGTGCTCCTTCCCTGCATTTAATTATCCCAGCTAAACAATAAAGTACCATTATACTTCGCCACAGGTGTAGGCTCGCACGGACAAACACCTCGTGCACTCAGGGCACATTAACGGTGAATCCGGTCAATTCCGCGGCTTCACCACCATCCCCGGGATGGCAACAACATGAGCATTTTAGCCTTTCTAACCATTGTCTAAGGCTCCCAACTATGCCAACGGCCAGTCCCCTCAATGGGTCTCTCGTACCGAACCACATAGCCCAGGTCCAATTCCACTTGCCCGTTGCTCACACCGCCTAGTCACTTTAAGACCTACGCCCGGGCCAAGCTTCTCTCGGATCCTAAACATTCCAAACAATCACATAACCCAGTTATGTTCAAGGCCGGTTCCCTGACCAGCAAGTTAACAAAACAATGATTCCGCTCAGTTTTCCGGGTGCGCCTTGGAGTTAATCCCCAAGGATCCCTGCTGCAATCTACCGCGTAGAAACCCGAAAACCCAAAGCACGGAGTCTTCTCCAGCAAACCATACAAAATGCAACATCACCGATCCAGACCATCATGTTCGGGTAGGCGTCACACACAATGCCTATGTTCGTACTTCGATTCCGGACTATATATGCAACACAAGAGGGACTATTCATGTCTACCCAAAGGAACACCGCACACTCACCGCACACTCGCGCGAGCGGGTTTCCCTATACAAAAGGAAGAGAGCTTCACATGATCAAGTAGAGAATCATTACCCTTGTAGTACGCTTTTGGGCCATGGAAAACTATTTGGATAGAATTCTTCGCAACGGAATTTCCTCCAAGGATCCGCTCTCGGTTCTCAAAACCGTGCTCCGATGCTCCACCGGCGGCCGGAATCCTCCTCCTTCTTCCTCCTTGCTCTAACTCCTTAGAAAGAGAAAGCTTAAGGGAGAAATGAGGAGTTAAACTACCATTCTCAGCTTTAACAGAGCAGGAACACATCTGGGCCGTCAGATCTTAATTAAAGAAAACGAACGGCTCAGATCTGCCCAAAAATCCTCAAACCTGGGCCGAACACAGCCTTACACATGGTCGTGTCCCAGGCCATGTGCCTCAATCCAGACATGATCGTCGAGCACAGAAAAGGACACGGGACAAGACACGCCCGTGTCTCAACCTGACACGTCTGTGTCGTGTCCTCGATACGCCCGTGATCGGGGGTGTGTCACAGTTAACCGCCATGCCAACCGTCACATCCCCGCTGAACACGGGTGGGGACATGGGTATGAACACACCCGTGTCACCCCTGACACGCCTGTGTCAAAACTATTCACAACTGTGTTTCCATCCATGTTCTTTTCTGGACACAGCCGGCCAACACACAGAGAAAGACACGTCCTTGGACGCGCCCATGTCCTAGGCCGTGTACCCCTATATAGGCACCAAAAATCCTTTTGGACGCGATCAACTCAAATATGATTTTCGGGGCATTATATGTTGGGCGCTATCTGCTTACCGCACCGTGCTAGCATTGGAAAAATAAAAATATTTGTTTTGAATATTTTTCCTAATTTGGATGACAACTGGCACATCAAGTGCGCGAACCTGCCGTCTGGCGCTAGTCTTATCGTTGGTGGTAGCGTATTTTCATGAAGAAGTATTTAAAGCTGCCTCGGTTTCTGTGCTCATTACCTGACGACGAAAAGAGATTGAGGTTTTGCATTCCAAGGGCTTGGCCGCCTCTTTACGTTCCATTCCAATCTTCTTCATCGAATAAGAAGAAATTTGTCTCCCCCCGTTCGCACACAAACTGTTGGATCACTAGTTTGATTTGGGCTAGATTCACTAACTTAGGATAATGTGACCCAACATGTATAGCTAGGGTCAAAGTTGTGTCCTAGAATCTAGGTCAAGTTCTAAGAGTTAACATCACATGGACAAGCCAACATCAGACTGCCAGAGACTCAAGACATAAAGTTTTTCTAAAGATTCAGAGATTTCTCAAGAGACTAAGTAAAATGAGTTCGACGTTCGTCGAACTCAGGTCGATGATAGCCGTTCTCAGTTCGACGATCTCAGAGAAATATTCTTTGAGCTGAGCTCGACGAACTTCAGTCCAGATCGACGATCCTTGGATTCCACCCTTAGAATTCTAAGTCCAGACTGTTCTCTAGACTCAGGTCGACGAACCTAGTTCTCAGGTCAATGAACTTCATTCTTTGGTTGACGATTCCTGGACCTCCACTTCAACTCTATTGCCAGAGGTTCATTAAATAGTTTCCAAGTCTAGAAACATTCTCAGCTCGATGAATTCAAGGTTCTCCAGACTTAGCTCGACGAACACCATTCTTCGGTCGACGAATTTTTGGATTATTACAGCATTCTGTCAAGACCATGTTCTCCAGTCTCAAGTCCACGAAACCTGTTCTGTGTCCGACGAATACTGGAACCAGGAGAGTTATGTCGATATTAGAAGAACTTGTGTCGACACCAAGATCATCAGTCAATATTGTGGAAAGGCTATGTCGACACAATACAGAAGCTTTGTGTCAACACACAGGAGAAATTGTGTCGACACATGATATTTGACAACTCCAGAATAATTGCTGAACTCCAGTCGACGAACATATTTATCAGCTCGATGAATATGCAAAGATCAAAAGAGACCGCAGTTCAGCTCTCAGCTCGACGATCATGCAACTCAGCTCGACGAACAGAAGTCATCTGGTCGACGAATACAACATCTCAACTCGACGAACTGTGAACTCAGTTCGACGAATTCTGCCATCTGCTCGATGATTCCAGACTTAGTTATTTCTAGCCTTCTGTCCCCAATCTAATGCTATAATTCCTGGGTAATTAATGCTTCAACATTCTATGAATGTATCTGTTAGAAAGAGCATTAATTATGGTCTTCTCCAAGGATTATTGCTTGCGTTTTTCCACGGGACAGTTGTGGAAATAAATCAATGTCGATTATTCTCAAGGCTGTCAGCATTAATTACAGAAAAATTCAAATGTTTGAAAGATACAAAAGAAGAGAATAACAAAAATAGATAGACATACGCTCAGAGAATTAATCAAGAGACATACAGAGAATTAATCAAGGGAGACACAGAGAAAGCTTTACACAGAATACTACTGACTAAGAAGCACACAGTAATTTGAAGAAGAAGCAAGAAGAGCACATTTTTCAAATCAAGAGTCTTCCTGTTCTTCTTCTCCAGGACCTTGCTAAAGACATCCAAGCATTATCAGTTTAAAGCTCCTGGATCAAGTCTTCCAAATTGAAGGCCTATCACCCTGTGCAAAGCTCCAAATCTCCTGTACCCTCTTTCATCTCAGGGGGAGCTTTGACAACATCATTGAATCCACATAGTCTTCTCATTTTGACTTGAGAAAAGAAGACTTCCATCAATCTCTCATCCCCATTGTAAAGGGTTGTCATCTCCCTTCAAAAGTGATTCCTTGGTTGCAGGTCTCCTGATCAAAAGACTTGGGTTGGTTTTTGAGCACCTGATCAAAAGCTCATTAGTGTCAGGCACCTGATCAAAAATTTGAGTGGATTCCTACCAAGAGTGGTAGAAGAGTGGATGTACCCAGGTTGGGGAACCACTATAAAATTCTTGTGTCGTCTGGTTGTCTTCTTTTCTTTTGTTCTTGCTGTGCTTGTGGTTTAGCTTTATTGCTTGCTAGGTTATTAATTTCTGCACTTTTGATTTACAACAAAAGCTGTAATAGTAATTAAGAAATTTTTCAAGAATACTCTATTCACCCCCCCTCTAGAGTATTTCTGATCTAACACTCACTTTCAATTGGTATCAGAGGAGGTTCCTTTGGTTGTACAAGTTAAATCTTGAACCAAAAGATCATTTGTTAGATCTACACAGTATTTTATTTTCATTAACATTATAAACACAGCATGACACAGAACAAGGACTATGCAAGCACCAGACCTCCAGTTTGCAACCTAAACAAGTTTGCCATCTAGAAGACAAGAATTAGGTTATATGTGAATTCCATTGATGAAGACATCTACAATTCCATTTTGACAGGTCTCCCACCGGCATCTACTGCTACACCATCTTCCAGCAACAATGCAGTCCCACCACCTGAGTGGACTGAAGCTCAGAAGAAAGCAAAGATTTCTGATGCCAAAGCCATGAACATATTGGCTCAGACCATGTCAGATGATATCTTTCAGAAGGTGGCTGAGTGCACCTCTGCAAAAGCAATCTGGGATTCACTCAATCAAATGGTTGCTGGCTCAGCAGATGATAGGAAAGATAGAAGATCACACCTCATCACACAATATGAAAACTTCAAGAAGGATGAGGCAGAGACAGTTGAATTGATGTACAATAGGCTTTGCTCCATCATCAGTGAGCTAAGGAACTTAGATAAAGAAATCACTTTGACTGAAGTTAATGAGAAGATCCTAATGTTCTTCCCAAGCTCATGGGACACCAGGATCTGGCCCATCAAAGAGGCTAGATTCCTGAATGAGATTTCAACTAAATCTCTATTAGGAAAACTGAAGTCATATGAGCAGCTAATCAAGTCTAGAGAGGCAGTGGAACACAAGACTCCTGTCCTAGCAAGGAAAGAACAATCCATTGCATTCAAGGCTGCTGAAGAAACTGAAGCCCCAATAGTTAATGAAGAGCTAATGAGTCTCTTTGCGAAGAGATTCTACAAACTGGCAAGGAAAGACTTCAGAAGGAAGTAATCCAGAAATGACAGCCAGCCAAGGTATGACAAAACCCCCACTAAAGAAGTAGTGTGTTATGGGTGCAGGAAGCCAGGACACTTCATGTCTGAATGTCCTGAAAATCAAAAGAAGGAAAGAATAAAAGAGAAAGAATCAAGAAGCAAGCACTACAGCAAGTCCTCTTCCAGCAAACACAAAAAGAAGGACAAAGGATTTGTGGCTGAAACATGGAGTGACACAGAAGATGAATCTACATCATCCAGCTCTAGTGAAGAAGAAGAGGAGGCCAAGGCAAAGGAGGTGTGCCTCACGACAATTGGTGCAAGCAGTAGCAGATCAGATACAGATGAATCTGATGATGAAGAAAATCTGTCAGCTGAAGATCAGGTAATAGCATCTTATGATTTTGAATCTGATGAATTTAAATTTGAATTTAAAAACTTATGCTTAGATTTGATAAGCTCTGAGAAGGAAATCAAACTTCTCAGAGATTAATTGAATGATTTAGATAAAATCACCTCTGAAAATGAAACTCTATCTAGTGAACTAAAAACTGCAAATGAACAAATCACTTTTCTGAAATCAGAACTCAGCAAAGCTAAGATATTAGAAGAATCTTTGTATGGCAGAAGCTTGAAATTTCTAGATATAACCAGCACAGTTAATGCTAGAACAAATAACTCCAGATTAGGATTAGGAGCCACATCTAGTGAACCAAACCTAATCCAAAGGAATCATCTGTCAAAACTAATAAATTTCATCTCTGATAAAGGAAAAAAACACTGAACAAGTAAATAAAATTAATAAAATTCTGGAACAAATTGAAGCTAAGGATAAAATTAACAATCAGAATAATGATAAAAATAACAATGTTTAGCAGTTATCGTCGAACCCAGATCGACGATATAGGAACAGATCGTCGAACGCAGAATGACGATCTCTGAACGCAAAGTACAATAATAATAATTCGTCTAACTGCGATCGACGAACTTTGTATGGTTTGTCGAGCAGAGGTCGACGAACGTGGGGCATAGAGAATGAACATGTTCATTCTCTGGGCTGAGATCGATGATCTCAACCCAATTCTTCGAACTCTGGTTGACGAACTTACAACAATTCGTCGAACCCAGGAAAACTTAATCAAAACTGTAACAACAACTCACATATTTCGAAGAAACCTTTTAATCCACTAGCTGACTGGATCATCCCACCTAGGAGATATCACCCCCTGGGATATAAGTTCCAACCTGAATTCTCAATTATTTCCAGTTTTTCTTATCAGCCATACAAAGGACCCAAGGTAACCTGGGTCAAAAACAATTAACTGTTTTTTATTGCAGGTGAAGAATTATCCAGGGGTAAATCAAACTTGGTACCTGGACAGTGGCTGCTCCAAACACATGACTGGTAGTAAGGATATCTTAATCAACTACAAGTCCAAGTTGGGGCCAAAAGTTATCTTTGGTGACTCCAAATGTGGTCAGTCAGAACGATTTGGAGAAGTGAAAATAGGAGCTGTCACATTCAAAAAGGTGACATATGTAAGTGGACTCAAGCATAACCTCATCTCCATAAGTCAGTTATGTGATGATGGTTATCAGGTACATTTTAACCCATCCACTCATTCTATTATTGATAAAAACAACCAAACTATTTTAACTGGAAGTAGATAAGGCAATATATACTTAGTAAATTTCTTTCTGCCAAAACTGATATCTGCTTACTTAACTTAACTAATAATCAGAATGACTTATGACACAAAAGACTAGGTCATGTAAATCTAAAAAACATTGCTAGGCTATCTAAGCACAACCTTGTTAGAGGTCTACCTTCTGGTCCCTACAAGAAGGAAGGTCACTGCAGGGCTTGTCAATTAGGCAAGCAAACTAAAACTAGTTTTAAATCTGTTAATAAGAGTGATTCACCTAGGATTTTGTACTTGCTACATTTAGATCTCTTTGGACCCATTGCTGTACAAAGCCTAGGAGGGAAATCCTACACTCTAGTTATAGTGGATGACTTCTCCAGGTTCAGTTGGGTTTTCTTTCTGAGATAAAAGTCAGATACATTTAAAGTTCTTAAAGATTTTCTCATGACCATACAGATTAAGTTCTCTACTCATATTGCATTGATCAGAAGTGATCATGACACAGAGTTTGAGTCTCTTCTTATGCTTGAGTTCTGTGAGAAGGAAGATATCAGGCATTGCTTCTCACCCCAACAAAATGGGGTAGCTGAAAGGAAAAATAGGACACTCATTGAAGATGCAGGTACATTGCTTGCAGATGCTTACATGCCCCTAACCTTTTGGGCAGAGGCTGTCAGCACAGCAAATTATGTCCTGAACATGAGCTTAATTCACAAACTGAAGAACAGGACTCCCTATGAATTTCTCAAAGGGAAGAAACCTAAAATAAACTATTTTAAAGTATTTGGTTGTACATGTTATATACACAATAACAACAAGAAAAACATTAGAAAGTTTGAGGCCAAGGCTGAAGTGGGAATTTTCTAGGATATTCCCAAGTAAGCAAGGCCTATAGGGTGTTTAATAAATCAACACTAAAAATTGAAGAGTCAATTCATGTAAGTTTTGATGAGGCTAACATGTATTGCAAGGAGAACGAAGTTTCGACCAGTGACTCTTTGCCGGTACCTCACTTGTGTGAGAAGTTGGATGACCTAAACCTTACCCAAGGGGCTCCAACTCATCCTTCTCCACAAGTCAATGAAGACAGTGAAGAAGAAATCATTGAAGGGATTGACTCTCCTCCAATAGCCAATATAATTCCACAAGAGGAATTGGTTTCAACTACTATTGCACAACCAACTCCACCCACTGATCTTGTCACACTTAGGGATCACCCCAGATCTCAAGTGCTTGGAGACATATCTGCAGGTGTACAGAAAAGGCATCAACTCACCCAAGATTTGATGCATACTTGTTTTCTCTCTCAGACTGAACCTCAATCTATTCATGATGCAGGGCAAGATCCCCACTGGATCATTTCAATGCAGGAGGAATTAAACCAGTTTGAGAGATGTAGAGTTTGGGATTTGGTTCCAATACCACAGAACTACCCAATTATTGGAACAAAATGGGTTTATAGAAACAAGTTACATGCTCAAGGAGTCATAGTGAGAAACAAGGCTAGGCTTGTGGCTCAAGGATATAGGCAAGAAGAAGAAATTGATTCTGATCAAACCTTTGCACCTGTTGCAAGGTTGGAAGCCATAAGAATATTCCTTGCCTATGCAGCATACAAGAGATTCAAGGTCTTTCAAATAGATGTGATGAGTGCTTTCTTAAATGGAGTGCTACAAGAAGAGGTTTATGTAGAACAACCTCCAGGTTTTGTTTCTCCAACTTACCCCTCTCATGTTTTTAAATTGCATAAGGCTCTTTATGGTCTAAAACAAGCTCCAAGAGCTTGGTATGAGACCTTAGCTAGTTTTTTATTATAGCATAAATTTACAAGAGGAACTGTAGATAAAACTCTTTTCACTAGACATCATAAGGACCAAATCTTGTTAGTACAAATTTATGTGGATGATATTATATTTGGCTCTACAGACTCCAAATTATGTAGGAGGTTTTCTGACCTCATGCATTCTAAATTTGAAATGAGTAGCATGGGTGAGCTTTCCTACTTCCTTGGTCTCCAAGTGAAGCAGCTCCCTGATGACACCTTCATCTCTCAAGCAAAATATGCTAAAGAACTTCTAAAGAAGTTTGGGATGGCTGATGCCTCAGCAAAGAAAACTCCCATGCCTACCAATGCTGTTGTGGACTCTGATGTACCAAGGAAACCTGTGGATCAGAAACTTTATAGGGGCATTGTTGGGTCCCTATTATACCTCACAGAAAGTAGGCTAGACATTATGTTTGTCACATATCTTTGTGCTAGGTTCCAAGTGAACCCTAAAGAATCTCATCTAATTTTACTAAAAAGGGTTTTGAGATATATAAAGAGTTGTCCTAATCTAGGCCTATGGTATCCTGCTGAATCAGAATTTGAGTTAACTGAATACTCTGATGCTAATTTTGCTGGATGCAGGGTAGATAGAAAAAGTACTTCAGGGACTTGCCAGTTCCTAGGTATGAGATTTGTATCTTGGTTTTGTAAAAAGCAAACATCAGTGTCAATCTCAACTACTGAAGCAGAATATATTGATTAGGCAGATGTTGTTCACAGATGCTTTGGATACAAAATCAGCTACTAGATTATGGGTTCAACTTAAATAATTCAACTCTACTCTGTAATAATACAAGTGCTATAGCCATAGCCCAGAATCCAGTTCACCATAGTAGGAAAAAACATATTGATATAAGACATCATTTCATTAGGGAGTGTGTAGATAAAAATAAAATCAAGCTTGTTTATATTTACACTGATTTACAAAGAGCTGATATATTCACCAAACCTCTGGATGAGAGAAATCATATGTTTTTTGTGAATCAACTTGGAATGATCAATGGAGAAGACTTTATTTGATTTTTGTCTGCAGTCGACGAATTTTCCAGAGTTCGTCGAACGGAGTTCGACGAACCGTGGAAAGTTTGAGAGACATTCGTCGAATGGAGATCGATGAACTCTATGTGAGTGAAACAATATTCGTCGAGCGGAGCCCGACGAACTTGCTTCAGAAGATATTATCCGAACAGAGTTCAACGAACTATTTTCAATTTTTCAGGACAAGATCGACGAATTATTTCAGTCAAACTTATTTCGTCGATCTCAGTTCGAAGAATTAATTCCATTTTCGTGGAACGGAGTCTGTCGATTCATATTCTTGAAAACCTTATATCTAGGTTTTCTTCGACCTCCGTCCCGCGCTTTATGTCCTCTTGCACTTGATCGATGCTTCTCTCTTTTGCAGGTGATTCTATTGCAATTCCAGCAGGATCTCTAGCCGCTATGAAGTTTGACGTTGGATTTGATGTTGACTTCGAATCATTCCATCACTCAGATCCCATCTTTCTATATATTATGGAACTTTTGGAAGAACAGAATCTTAAGATCCTGATGACTACCAGGATAAAGTTGGCCGGAACAGAAATCAGGGAATGAGTGTATACCTCATCCGCTTCTGAGGACAATACCATGATACGATTAATTGCAGGTAACACTATCTCCTTAACTCCCGCGGTTTTAACGGAAATATTTGGTTTGACAAATGGCGAAGAGGAATTAAAAATTTCTTCTGAAGAGTTTGATATGATGCTCAATCTGATGGGTTATGCTGGTGACAACCCAAATAAGTTGTTGAAAAAGCATCTGTCTGCAGCATACAAGTTCTTGTCAGACATTGTTGGAAAGGTCTTGCTTGGCAAGCACACTGCTCATGACTACATCACAAGACATCTGTTCTTGGTCATGTGTGCAGTAATAAACAAGAAGCAAGTTGACTGGGCTCAGATCATCTTTTATCTGATAAAGAAGAAAAATAACAAGAAAGAATTGTGTTTTGGAAGGATCCTAGGGATCTTCCTCAAGGAAAAGGTTGCTGAATCCCTGATATCCCAGACCATATTCATCTATGCCAGTAAAAGGCCCACCTGTGCCTTATTTGATAGGTGGGAGAGGACCATCACCAAGCCCACTAAGGCTTCTACCTCTTCCACCCCAGCTTCTAAAGGCACCAGGGCTGTTAAAGCCACTCCCCTACCTGCTGGAGAGCTTCATCCCACACCACCATCTCTTCCAGCACCCCTTCCAGCAAAACAACTCACTTCCTCTTCCATTATCTATTCAACACCAGAACAACAACACCATCCTCATGTTCCTACTCCATCTCCATCTCAACATGCTTCACCAGCTTCATCTCCACCACCTGACATAACTGACATTCCATCTTCTCCTCTTCAAGAACAACAACCAACATCTACTGATTCCCCATGACACTTACATTCCTACACCACCATAATCCTCTCTTCCCCCACATCTATCTTCAATACCATCCTACCATCTCCCAACAGACACCATCATGCAAGATGCCACCCATACATCTCCATCAACATCCACCATCCCTCCAGATGTTCAACTTCCTGATGCCTCACTCTCTATCCCTCCCATATTTCCCACTTCTACACCTTCTGCAACTCAATCTACCATTCCATCACTGGACCCCTCCACCATTTCTTCCATAATTTCCATACTCACCCCCTCCTCAAGTCCCTTATAGCAGAGGCCCTTACACCTCTTGCTACCACCATATCTTCTCTCTTTGACAAAATCTCTGCTCTTACTGCTGCTCCCTTCTCAGTCAGGGGCATGGCTTCAGGCCCTATTGAAACCATGTAGGGGGAGATGCCTGATGATGAAGCAGCAGCTCCAGCACCAGATGCTTCAGCTACAGCAGCAGCAGCTTCAGACATAGCAGTAAAATATACAAAATACATAGATATAGATTTGGTTGATAAAGATTTAATTGATTTCATTGAGACTGATATAGATTTTGAATCAGACTCTGAAGAACCTAATACTGTTGGTGATTTCATTCTTAATCCCACAGTTAATTTAGAACAATTGTTGAGTATTTTTGATATTGTACATATACATTATCTTCCAACTGAGATCACTAAGCCATCCTTGGCTATTATACCATATACTTCCCCCATCTCTTCCAAAGTTGTTAAGCAAATTAAGGACAGTCTTGCTATTGCACAGTTAGAAATTACTTCACCTCCAGAAGTAGTAGTTGTTCCCTCTTCCTCAATAGTATCTTCAGCACCAACTTTTGTAATGGATGACTCTCCAATGCCAGATCTAGATGAATTGATCTTGGCTGATATTGCATAAGAAACTAAGGCAACAGCTGAAAGCTCTGTCCAAATCAATTCTGATTTTTGTGTAGCCTCTACTCCTGTTCCTGCTGAAACTCCAGCTCTTGTTGTAGCTCCTGCTATAGTCAAACCTATTATCTCTGCTAAAGCTTTGAAGGCTCTGGATGATCTATATTATAATCCTCAGGTGTCTGACAATGATGATGATGAAGATGAGGATGAGGATTCAGATGAGGAGGATGCAAAGAAGAAGAAGCAAGTTTCAAAGAAAAGAAAAGCTCCTCCTCCTCCTGCTCCCAAGCCCAATCCAAATAATTATACCCCTTACTATATCCTTCAAAAGATAACTCCATACAAGGGGATGCCAGCATGGATGTGGCTATCCAAGAATCAGCAAAAGGAAAAGAAGAAGAGTAGAAGGTACTCTCCTCCACAAGTTCAAAGATATAGGAAAGATCCACCACCTCCTCCTCCTCCTCCTCCTGTTGTTGGTGCTTCTGGTTCTAGTTCTCAAAGATCTGCCCCTATGAAAACATATCAAAGACATTAAGGGAGATCTCATCATGAAAGTATCCAGCACAGGAAACAATATTCAGGAAAACAACATCAACAGCAACAACATCAACAAGCTGAAAGTCCTAAAAGGCCACTCTCTCCTCCTATTCCTTATGAAGATCCATAAACAACCAACACAACTAAAATGGCCAGGTTCCAGGAACTGGTAGGCCTCTCTATGATCAACAAGACAAAGGCTGAAGGAAAGGATACTTCTGAATACACTACAATTTCCAAGTATAGGAGAGAAGAACTGAAAAGGTTTGATAAGGCTAACAAAATTTTTAATGTTGATGATTGTATGAAATTGCATCTTGAAGCAGTGATCCCTAGAGCTACATCTCTGAAGATTATAGGGGCTGCTGACATGACAATGACTATGGCACAAGCTTCAAATCCAAACAGGGAAATAGTCTTCACCAAGCTAGGAGACAAGGGCAAGGACATGAAGCATCAGGAGAAAAAGCAAAAGAAGTGAAATATAAACTATTTTGTTTCTGTCTTTCTATCTAAAACTATCTCTTATTGTCTGAACAGAGCTTTTATGTAAATATATCTGTTGCATGTGTTAATTATTCCTTCCAGATATCTCTTTTTCCTGCTTTGTTTACTTTATGTTTTTTTCAGTCTATTAGTGACCTCACCGAAATAGGGGGAGATTGTTGGATCCCTAGTTTGATTTGGGATAGGTTCACTAACTTAGGATAATGTGACCTAACATGTATAGTTATGGTCAAAGTTGTGTCCTATAATCTAGGTTAAGTCCTAAGAGTCAACATCACATGGACAAGCCAACATCAGACTGCCAGATACTCAAGATCCAGAGATTTCTCAAGAGACTAAGTAAAATGAGTTCGACGTTCGTCGAACTCAGGTCGACGATAGCCATTCTCAGTTCGACGATCTCAGAGAAATATTCTCTGAGCTGAGCTCGACAAACTTCAGTCTAGATCGACGATCCTTGGGTTCCACCCTCAGAATTCTAAGTCCAGACTGTTCTCTAGACTCAGGTCGACGAAACTAGTTCTCAGGCCGACGAACTTTATTCTTTGGTCGACGATTCCTAGACCCCCACTTCAACTCTATTGCCAGAGGTTCATCAAATAGTTTCCAAGTCCAAAATCATTCTTAGCTCGACAAATTCAAGGTTATCCAGACTTAGCTCGACGAACACCATTCTTCGGTCGATGAATCTTTGGATTATTACAGCATTCTGTCAAGACCATGTTCTCCAGTCTCCGGTCGACGAAACCTGTTATGTGTCCGACAAATACTGGAACCAGGAGAGTTATGTAGACACCAAGATCATCCGTCGACATTGTGGAAAGGCTATGTCGACACAACACAGAAGATTTGTGTCAACACACAGGAGCAATTGTGTCGACACAGGATATTTGAAAACTCCAGAACAATTATTGAACTCCAGTAGACGAACATATTTACCAGCTCGACGATTAGGCAAAGATCAAAAGAGACAGCAGTTCAGCTCTCAGCTCGACGATCATGGAACTCAGCTCGATGAATAGAAGTCGTCTGGTCGACGAATACAACATCTCAGCTCGACGAACTGTGAACTCAGTTCGACGAATTCTATTATCTGCTCGACGATTCCAGACTTAGTTATTTCCAGCCTTCTGTCCCCACTCTAATGCTATAATTCCTGGGTAATTAATGCTCCAACATTCTCTGAATGTATCCGTTATAAAGAGCATTAATTATGTTCTTCTCCAAGGATTATTGCTTGTCATTTTTCCACGGGACAGTTGGGGAAATAAATCAATGCCGATTATTCTCAAGGCTGTCAGCATTAATTACAGAAAAATTCAAATGTTTGAAAGATACAGAAGAAGAGAATAACAAAAATAGACAGACATACGCTCAGAGAATTAATCAAGAGACATATAGAGAATTAATCAAGGGAGACACAGAGAAAGCTTTACACAGAATACTACTGACTAAAAAGCACACAATAATTTGAAGTAGAAGTAAGAAGAACACATTTTTGAAATCAAGAGTCTTCCTGTTCTTCTTCTCCAGGACCTTGCTAAAGACATCCAAGCATTATCACTCTAAAGCTCCTGGATCAAGTCTTCCAAATTGAAGGACTATCACCCTGTGCAAAGCTCCAAATCTCCTGTACCCTCTTTAATCTCAGGGGGAGCTTTGACAACATCATTGAATCCACATAGTCTTCTCATTTTGACTTGAGAAAAGAAGACTTCCATCAATCTTTCATCACCTCCCACTGTAAAGGGTTGTCATCTCCCTTCAAAAGTGATTCCTTGGTTGCAAGTCTCCTGATCAAAAGACTTGTGTTGGTTTTTGAGCACCTGATCAGAAGCTCATTGGTGTCAGGCACCTGATCAAAAATCTGAGTGGATTCCTACCAAGGGTGGTGGAAGAGTGGATGTACCCAGGTTAGGGAACCACTATAAAATTCTTGTGTCATCTGGTTGTCTCATTTTCTTTTGTTCTTGTTGTGCTTGTGGTTTAGCTTTATTGCTTGCTAGGTTATTAATTTCTGCACTTTTGATTTACAGCAAAAGCTGTAATAGTAGTTAAGAAATTTTTCAAGAAACCTCTATTCACCCCCCCCTAGAGTATTTTTGATCTAACACTCACTTTCACAAACAACTCTGGCGATTCAAGATCTACATCGACTACTAAGAGCTGACTGGTTGCTACCTTACAAAGATCTCAAGCACCAGCCGCGGATCGCTCGACGGAGAAATCGTTTAGAGGGAGAACTTAATCTTTTAGATTCATACATATTTATTTTTGTAATCTTCTCTTTTCCTTAATCTTGTGGTGAGAAAAATTGACCGGTGAGGGTCGTCGAAATCTGGGTAGGATTCCTTGGAAAATCATCCCATGGTAGAGACGTTTAGATGGGAGGATCTAGCGGGGCTCTAAGACCCTTCCTTGCATGGGGGTGAAGAGTCGGCTCGAAGACCTTTCTCGGAGGGAAAGGGAGAGAGTCAACCGATCAATGGAGCGGGTCGGTGTAGAAAACAGAAGAGTTCTTCTTTCTCATCACCTTCGATCTTCGGCGTCACCGGGATCATAATTTTATAATTGTTTAAACATTGGTTGTTTTTAATTCTTGCAATGGAATTACATTACTTTTACTTTATCATCTCTGTTGTCTGCTGAGATTATTTGTTGTTATTATTCTGTAGGGTATACAAAGAATCTGCACAGGAAAATGAGTTCACAGACTTACCGCCGCGCGTTAGATACCTAACACCATGTGATAGCTTCTAGAACTCACTTTTCTGGGGCAAAATAATTTGAAGTTTTATTAAATGCGCAAAACTTATTAACCCCCCCCCCTCTAAGGTTGGCCACGTGATCCAACATTTGTTGGGTCTGTAAGTTCGGGTTTGACAATGTGGCCACCAACTCAGGACCATTTCTTACCAGTGTTAATGACTTATATGAGTAGAGTTATTAAGTCTTTTTTCTCGTATTGTACAGATATATGTTATTCTGCTTATTTTTCAGATATTCTCGAAGCATGGCTTCGTTTTGCACTTGGTGCAACTTTCTTACTTTTGAACTCAATAAGTAAATCTGTTACCATTATCATATGATTAATTGCTGAGATTTGACATCGTCCTTATGTTTGGTTTGGTAACCATTTATTCCTTTTTGGTTTATTGCTAACCTTTTGATCTTTTATCTCTGCTTGTATTTTCGTTCTTATTGAGATGTTCTTTCTTTGAATGTCTTAGGTTTGGGGAAGTAGTTGGTTGAGCGGCTAGGGTTGGTTTTTGGCTGGTAGTCTGCAGTTGTCTTTTCCTCACCGGCTGTGAGGTAGTTGTTGTTTGTTTTCTTTTAGTTCATATATACATTCCCTTTTAGTGGGTTCGTATCAGGTTGTTGACGCCCATTGATTTTTTTTTTGTTTAATATTAAGTACTTGCTAACTACTAAGCCTTTTACTATGACGGTTTGGATTTACTTGATCTCTGGAAAGATTTTATGCTATGATGCATGTTAGATATTTTAAAGTATAAAAGTATTACCTATATTACATCATGCATTACATCTTTTGAAGCTAAAGTCACTATATCTTATTGAACGTTCGAACTAATTTCTATACTTATACTAAATCTATAGTCATGCATAACACGAGTTATCCTATGGGGACATTTATGCTCACGTAGGATGTTAACCATTGTAAACAAACTATTTCTGTAGTGTATACCTATATTTTTAGTCGTGGACTAGTCGATCCACTAAGCCGACGGATACGACCATCAAAATGTAACTTGAAACATGTTTTTCTCACATCATAACTTGGTATTTTCATAAGATGTGTTAGGATTGGAGTTTTCCTGAACGTCTGCAGTTATACCCTGCACGACATGGCATCACGGCACGGGTTTTATCTTACTCTGATATGCATTTAAATTCAAGTTAGAACCCGCCAACCCAACAGTTCATCTCAAAACCCAAGTGTTGAGATGAAGGGTGGCGGGGTATATGAACACAAAGGGGAGATGACTGCAGGCGGTGTGGAATTAACCCCAACCACAAAACCGCGGGGATATTCTGCCATAAGGGGACCACTAGGGTCAACACCCAGACCTGGAATGCGATGGGGAAGCCAAACACGCGGTCCCACACACACGAGTCCTGCTGGATAATATAATCTCAACACACCCCCGCAGCAGGACAACCTCCTCTGATACCAAGTTAGAACCCGCGAAGCTAACAGTTCATCTCAAAACCCAGGTGTTGAGATGAAGGCTGGCAGGGTACATGAACATAAAGGGGAGAAGACTGCAGGCAGTGTGGGATTAACCCCAACCACATAATCAAGGGGATATTCAGCCATAAGGGGCCCACTGGGGTCAACACCCAGACCTGGAACTTGATGGGGAAGCCAAACACACAGTACTACACACAAGAGTCCTGCTGGATAATATAATCTCAACAATTCAAATAAAATGCGAGTTGTGACAACCTCTTCAACTATATCCTAAACAAAGAGACCAAAGTAGGCTTTTTCCTCCTCTGACTCAAATGAGTATGAGTCACTTTGACTTCAAATCTTCTCTCTCATTGCAAGGAAGGTCCTTTCAGACTTCTTCCCCTTATGGTGTCTCTTCTCACTTCCAGTTATCTTTTCCTTTTTTTACTAGGCAGTCAATAATAACATGTCAAGGTATAATGTAGCAATAAAAAATAATATTAGATAGCAAATGTTTACTAGTTTTAGGGTCATACCTATCACCCTTTGAGTCCATCTTGACTCTCTCAAATTTGTTGTATTCTTTCTTGGAATTATAGGAGTAATAAGGTATGTTCTTCCATTGATTCCTCCTTGACAACATCTTCTTGAACAGTTTGGAGAATGTTGTGAATTCTCCATCATACATCTCTGCATCAGAAGTTCTTGGCTCAGAAGATTCTGACTCAAACACTTTTATAGGAGGAGAGGGGAATCTCTCCTTACTTTTCCTTGAGCCTACAACCTTATGGGACATGGACTTTTCCTTTAGAATAGACCTGACATCAACACCTTCTTCCTTGAATTTAGCTGCATCTCATAGGAGAGAGGCTTACTAAAAAGATTATGGGGGAGGAATGGTTGCCAGATTCTCAATTTACCTGATTGTACATATCTTATTATCCTTATATCTTGTTAGATACCTCAAGAAATTGTCATTAAGCTCATAATTTATGAAGACTCTAGCATAAGTCTTCAACTTACTCATAGTCTTGAAAACCTTTTCATAGCACTCAACTATGTTGTTTTGTTTCCTTGCATAACGGCCTCATACTCCTGATTTAGAAGGGATTTCCTATCATCCCTAACCTCCTTAGTTACTTCCATGTACATAATGAGTGCATTCCACATCTCCATGGTAGTTTATCAGTGTATCAAGTTCTAGAAGGTGGATTCATCAATTGCACTAACAATTATATATTTGGTTTTTTTATCCATAGTGGCCAGTACAACCTATACCTAGTCATTTCAGTGTACAACTTTGGAACTTGGAGATTTGCATCTATTGAAGAGACTTTCAAGGGGGTGAAAGGCCCTTATTCTATGGTCATGTAAATCTTTGGATCAGAAGCTTCCATATACAACTTAACTCTCTTTTTCCAGATGCCAAAGTTCTCCTTTCTACAGATGGGAAGCTCAACAGAACTAAACTCCTTATGACAATCATTTGAATCCAAGGTGTGTAGATAGATTACCCTTATAGGAATTTGGTCAGAATATTAAGTCCTTTTTGACCAACCTAGCTCTGATACCACCTGAAGGGTTATTGGAAGTCTAAATAACTTAGTGGGGTGAATAGGAGTTTTGCTAATTAGGATCTCTTTTATTTTTATGCTGGATTAACGCAGATCACAAATCATAGAACACGACACACACAACCACACATCAATTATAGTGGTTCCATAGAGTATTACATCCACTTTCCATCACCCCCTATCTAGCAGTGTACTAAACTGGACAACTTCCTCCAAAACTTCTTAGTTTCAAGAACTTACAACACAGATTCGTCATAATATCAGCTCAGGTCTACACCCAGACCATACATATGGTTCTCAACTGCCCAACCTCAGAGTTCTCCTACATCAAAGTTCACCAACTCCTACAACTCAAAGCCCCAATGGGTCTCCTACCTCAGATCTTCACCAAGATCCTACCTTAGACTTTCACAAAGTCCAACCTCAGGCTTTCCCTAAGCCCTACCTCAGATCTATAATAGATCCTACAAATAATTTTTGTTAAGTATTTCTTCTGAGAGAGCTAACACCAGTAGATGTGATTTGCAGCCGCTTCTCATTTTTCTCGGCTCGAAAATCTCCATTAGTTACTGTTGGATTGCCTTAACTTATCGTTATATACTCTTGACTTTTCCAACGATCGACCAACTAGAAAAAGTCTCATCAGAGTATGGGCAAGAAGGGAATGAGTTGAATACACCATTCTATGCTTCCGCCAATTTGAAGTCCCGCCAAACTAAGAACTCAATGGTAAGAATGTTGTCAAGGTGATATCATTTTGAGAATGTTCCTTCAAAATGATTCCATCTTAAAATAGCTAACATACTCGTAACGATATCGTTGAGTACACTTCACTTATCAAATTGATTCGTCCTAAGCATCATCAACTCTTGACTAATCAAACAGATTCGACTTGATCATCAACACTCTTCACTAATCAAACTAATTTGACTTGAACTTCAACAATTCTTCACTTAAACTAAATTAGAGATATAACTAAGTTTACTTATGCTCTTAACTAATCTCAAGAATCATGAGAAACTCAACCTGCATAAATTCAAAAGGAATTTACATTAAATACAATATGTACTTATCATTGCGAGAGGTATTTCTTCAAATCCTGGAATATTAAGGGCAATATTCCCAACAAAAAAAATATTATTGTTTGTGACATTGATGGCTCCACATTTCAAAATCTCATTCATTGTCAAACTACAAAAGAGAAGTGGGACCCTCTGATTGTATACATGGAAGGCACACAAGAGGTAAGGGATGATAAAAAAATCTCTCCTGAACCAAGAATATGAATCTTTCAAATAAGGAAAAAGGACTCTATGGTTGACTACTATGAGGTATTTTTCAAGATTGTGAATGACTTGAGGGAGTATGGGAGAACATTTATAGATTTTGAGCTGAATGATAAATTCTTGAGATCCTTCAGCAAGGAGAGAATATCAAGATATGTATTATTAGAGAGATGGGAAATTCTGGGAATATCCGACCCCAAAATCTATTTGGGAAGTTGTTGTCACATGAAATGCATTTGAATACAAGGAAGACTGAAGAAGGCAACATCAGAGAAAAGCTTGTATCTCTAAAAGTTGAGAGTGCCAGGAAAAGTAGAGAGAAGACTTCCTCCACTACAAGAAGACCAGTTGAATCATAAGAGTCTTAATTTAGTAATTTTGAAGCAGATTTAGCCGATAGAGAGCTTGCCCTATTCACAAGGCTGCTAAGGAAGATGCTGGGTAGGGGGAGACACTGGAAGAGTACGCCTTCTTCCACCTCCAACTCAAAGAATCACTACAACAACTTTGGAAAAACAAGGAGAGAACCTCAAGGGGACAGGTATAAAGCCAAATAGAACAAAATATTCCAAATGACAATATTTATTTTACTTGTAGGAAATCTAGTCACATAATAACAGGTTGTCCTTCTAAGAGAAAGAACAACAACAAGTCTGATGAAAAGATATTTTTTGTAGAAATGAAAAAGAGAGGAGCTTCTTGGCAAAGAAGACCAAAAATCTCTATGACAGTGAGTCCTGCCACTCCAGTTCTGAAGAAGAAGACTGAATGGTTGTAATGGCCCTGCATGAAGAGGATAATGGACATGAAGACTCTCACATTGCATAGCTAACTATCAAAGCTCCTCTATCTGTTCCAGAAACTGACCCCGCTGTAGAATCAACCACAAGAGAAGAATCTTAAGGTGATTTATTATATCAGTGTGAAAAATTGCTTGAAACAATTAAAAGGTGCAAGAAGTTGTACAAGTTACAAGCTTCTGAGATAACTAATCTCATGGCTAGGGAGTCAGACTTACTTGATAAAGCTGAAAGGCTAACTCAAGAAAACTCTGACTTTAGATTGCTCAAAAAGGACTTTAATGCAAGATCTAATAATAAGCTAATAAATTAGTTTAGGAACTTGATGAAAGCCTTTGTGGTCAACAAAAAGTTGTGCAGGGCATAAGCAAGGGAGATATAATCTCTTAAGAAAGTTAGAGATCAATCAAGTGTCCTGAAGTTAAGGGACAATAAATCTTGGAGTTTTAGAATAAGCTTCTTAAAAAAAGGAAGTTGGTTGCAAGCTTCTCCAAGCCCAAGATAGTCCTTCCATTAGTTAATGGGTTTTCCGCTAATTCATAAGGAAAGCTTGAGATATAGCAAGCAGGAGAATAGAAGTAAGCTCTTGGTCAAGAAGATCAACTTTAGAAAGGCAATCCTACCCTACAACAATTATGATCAAGAGTCCATTTATGGACATTTCTCAAATGAATGTTCCACAAGTGGAACAAAAGATGTGCATTATCAAAAGAATGCCTTCAAGGAGCTTACAAAAAAATTAAGGTGAGAAATCATGGTCCCTTTGTATTTGGTGTTAACACAAGCACCAAAGGCAAAGAAAAAATATTTGTTGGGACAACTGCAAGAAAAGACAAGACAGTGGTTGTGCAATCCAAGTCAAACTCAGCACACAACCCCCATGTAATGCAAGAAATCTCATGCAGTGCCATTTATATATCTGTTTGATCACGAGAAGAATCATCCAATTCCTGTTGTGAGCACAAAGAGAAGGTATAATAAGTTTGAATGTTGGTGTTGTAGAAATATTGGCCACTTTGTCATTGACTGTTGGTTCAACCTAACAGCTCCAAGGGTAACAAATGGCAAGATAGCATGTAACCTTAAGAAGGTCCATCATTCACATTAGAATGGACAAAAGCTGAATCAAGTTTTTAAGGCTAACAAGAATCTTGGTCCCAACAAGTTTTGGGTGCCTAAGATAAGGTGATTTACTTTTGTAGGTATGACCAAAGACCAAATACAATCTCATCTGGTATTTGGATAGTGGATGTTTCAAGCACTTGATTGGAATAAGAAGTCAATTAAAATAATATTCCTTAGTGAAAGATGGTCCAAAAGTGTTTTTGGGAGGATCTGACAATGGAAATACTAAAGGCTATGGTAAGATCTTCAATGACATAGTCATTCTCTCAATGATAGCTTTTGTGGAAAGATTGCTATCCAATCTGATAAGCATAAGTTAACTATGCAATCTTAGCTATGTGATTGAATTCCACAAGGATAAGTGATGGATTAAGAAATCAGAAGATTCAGAGATCATAATAACTAGCACTATGAGTGGAAATATTTACTGTCTTAATTTCTTATACTCAAATTCTAATTCTTTTATTTGTCTCATAGCTAAGAATAAAGCATCTATCTATGTGAAATGGCATAAGAGACTAGCTCACACTAATTATAAGACTATTAATAAGCTCTAGTCAGAAAAATTAGTTAGAGCAGGACCCAAGTGGAATTATGTCCAAGCTAGCCCTTGTCATGCATGTCAAATGGGAAAGAAAACAAAAATTTCCTTCAAACAAGTTTGTGTTAAAGATTCCCCTAAGTGTTTACACTTGATGCACATGGATTTGTCTGGTCCTATGTTGTACATGGTTTTTTCTTAAACAAAGGTAGATATCCAAGATATATTCACTATATTTATCAGGAAAATCTAGATTGAAGTAGGCAATTTTGTGGTCAAAATCAAAAGTGACCATGGAATAAAATTTCATTCATGTGCCATGACTAAGTTCTGTTAAAGCTTAGGTATTTTTCAGGAGTTATCCTCTCCAAGAACTCCACAACAAAATGAAGTTGCAGAAAGAAAGAATAGAACCATTATTGAAGCTATCAAAATTATGTTGAGTGACTCCTAACTACTAGAATACTTCTAGGGTGAGGCTGTCAATACAGCTTACCTTGTGTAAAATAGGGTCTTAATCAAGAATAATTACAATAAGACTCCCTATGAGCTTCTAAAATGCATAAAACCAACATTAACCTACTTCAAAATCTATAGAAGTAAGTGATTTGTGTTAAATAATGGGAAGCATTATCTAATTAAATTTGTTGAAAAGGACTATGAGGGTATTATTGATGGATACAATTATTATATCAAAGCTTATAGAGTATTCAATAAGAAAACCCAATGAGTAAAAGAATATATTCATTTTATATTTGATGAGACTAGCCTGATCTATAAAGGCTAATCTAGTAATTTTAATACTGCATGTTCTAAGTTGAAGACAAAAGAATTATCTAACAGTGACAAGCATGAAGCTAGTGAGATTACCTCACTTGATGCAATAATCAAAGAATACAGACATCCAATAGAAGAAGTACAGGAAGCTATAGGAAGGATGTAGCAGGCTGAAGTAGAAACTGAAGCACAAGGGACTGGAGAGAGATTGCCAATAGCTACCAGACATCTAAGAGCTCATCCCAAAAATTTAATCTTTGGTGATTTAGCAAAGGAGTCACTACAAGAAGAAAAGTTTAGAATGAAGCAATGTTCATGAGCTTTCTCACCCAGGTTAAGCCTAAGAAGTTTGAAGAAGCAAATTATGACACCTCCTGGATCATGGCTATACAAGAAGAGTTGAACTAATTTAAGAGATGCGAGGTTTGGAAGTTTGTTCCTAGACCCCAAGGACACAACATAATAGGAAACAAGTAGGTTTATAAAAATAAGCTTGATGAGAATATAGTAATCATCAAGAATAAGGCTATACTGGTTATAAATGGCTATAAATAGGAAGAAGACATAAAATTTGATCAAACCTTTACACCAACAACAAGATTGGAGGTCATTAGGTTATTTCTAGCATATGCAGCTCATAAAGACTTTAAGGTATATCAAATGGTTGTGAAGTCTGCTTTCCTCAATGGAGACTTAAAATAAGAAGTATATGTAGAGCAACCCACAAGTTTTGTCAACTCAACTTATCTCAATCATGTTTTTATATTAAGAAAGCTTTGTATGGTCTTAAGCAAGCACCTAAACTTGGTATGAGACCCTATTTAACTTTCTTAATGAAAATAATTTTTCCAAGGGAAAGAAAGATAATTCATTATTCCTAAGTGAAGTAAGAGGCAAGATCTTTGCTTGTCCAGATATATGTAGATGACATAATCTTTTGATCTATAGATGATAACATTTATAAAAGATTTGCCAATTTTATGCAAGTGAAGTTTGAAATGAGTAGCATGGGAGAGCTGAATACTTCTTAGGTCTCCAAGTGATGAAATCTGAGGATTTAATATTACATCACAGACCAAGTTCACAAAATAGCTCATAAAAAGCTTGGAATGAAGAGTGCAACCTCAATGAAGACTCAAATGAGCTCTAATGTGTCTCTAGACAAGGATTAAAAAGGAAAACCTTTTGATGAGATCATGTATAGATACATCATTGGATGTCTGCTCTACCTAACTGCTAACATACTAGACATTATGTTTATTATATGTGTTTGTGTCATATATCAAGTGAACCCCAAGGAATCTCATTATACCTATACTTAGAGGACTTTAAAATACCTTAACAGTACATCAAATCTTGTCTTATGATACCCTATGAGTAATGATTTTAAGCGAATATGATTTTCAGATGCGGACTTTAGAGGATTTAAAGAAGACATGAAAATCACATTAGGGACATGCTAATTTGTTGGGAGAAGGTTAATTTCTTGGAGCAACAAGAAGCAAACTAGTATTGTTATTTGAACATTTGAGACAGAATTTATCTTTATTGGAAGTTGTTGTGCCCAATTTTTATAGATTCAATATCAGCAACAGTACTACAATATCCAACAAAATAGAACTCATATGTTCTGTGATTCATCAAGTGAAATATCAATTGCTAAGAATCATATGTCACACAACACGACTAAGAACATTAATATTAGATATCATTTAATCAGAGAGCATATTGAGAAAGGAGATATCTGCCTTGAGTTTGACCCCACTTACAAATAAGTTCTAGACATCTTCACCAAGCCATTGGATGAAGATAAATTATATTTATTTAAAATTGAATTTGCCATGCTATTCCTAAAGTTGTTGTCATGTCAATTAAGATCCTTTCAGTTATTTATTAGCATTTTCTTTATAAAATTGTGTTTATGCACATTAGTAGATGTTAGGTATCTAACAAAGTATGCAAAAATGAGTTAGAAAAGTGCAAGTGACGCGCACACAATGTGGGCATGTCAGCTTATTCACTAAAATTGCCTGAAAAAAATATCATCTTATTGTGGAGACACAGATATTTTTCTGATAGGTAAGAAGGCTTTTAACACACCTTATTTGGATTGATATTCAAATATATCTTCAGATTTATTACCAAAATAAGTGTGTGCTTCCTTAACTTCCTTTATATATATAGAAATTACAAATCCCATAAAAATTAGGGTTAAATATATTGTAAACCCCAAGAGTCGACTATAAGTCTTTCACGCTCTCTCCTGCTTATCAAGAAAGGATTTCACTTCATCAAACTTTCTCAATCTCCAATGGCTCTCAAGTCAAATTAATCGAACAAGATCAACACCGACAACGTGTTAGTGAGGGGTGGATTCAAGAATTGTCCAGAAGAAATCCAAAATGTTATCTTCCTTCTAAGTATAGTAAGACTAGAAGTTATCCTATTAGAACCAACATTGATAGTGTCACAAGAAAAAGAAGAATTCTACTTAATGCTAGATAAGTTCTTCACGAAAATACAATAAGACTTATGTTGCTAAAAATAATTGAGAATAGCTGTCTGTACTCTTACTCGGCGACTAGAACTACCATCCCACTAAAAGGGAGAAGAAGATGATAAGATCACCAGAAATGACCATGAGTCAGCCCTAGAATGATGTGAGTACTCAAGTGAAAAATATGAATCCTTACATAGGGATGACATGAACCCTCTAGGTAAATTATTATATGACATTGTGGGAAAGTTCTACTTTTCAAGCTAGGGTCACATGACAGGATATCAAAAGATATGTTCAACATCATGACAACGATCATTTTGACAAAGAAAACTGGCCAGAGTCAGTTGATTTTTCAAAAAGCTAAAAGGATGTTTGAATGCCCCTAATATGGTAAAATTGTTTCTCTAAATCTTTCAAAATGCTTGTGTGACAAGCTTAATGAGTCACCTACGACACCCTTGCATTACTTAAAAATGATTGACTACAAGAAAATAAAAAAGTGGGAGAAACCTTTCCCCAAATATGAGAAGATAGGAGAAAGCTCAAAGCAGAAAAGGGAAGAGAAGAAGAGTGGAGAAAGCTCAAAGAGGAAGAAGGAAGAGAAGAAGAAACGTTCCAAAAAAAAGAAGGAAGTTGTTCTTAGTACCATCAACTCCCCCAGTCATGTTGAGGGGGAGCATCCCAAAGAATTTGAGCAAGAAAGGTCTATAACTGAGATCCTCGATGACCCAGATAATTATACACCTATGGAAATGTCCAAGTTATCTATTGTGAAGGAAATGGAAGTTATGGCTGAGGGAGAAGTTCACCTAGAACTTTATCCCCAAAATACTGAAGTTGTTATGGGGGATTACTTTAAAGAAAACACTCCCCGTGAAACTGAGAGACTGGATGAAGAGTGGACTGCTATTGAAGTCATTGAGGGGGAGTCTCAAATAATAGACTCTGCCAAACTACTCTTGACCTTAATGCTATGGATCAGGTCATAATAATGATTATAGATCCCATTCCTGAGACAACACCTGAACATGAGTCAGCACAAGATGACAAAATAGCATTAGCACCCTCTCGAAAAGAGATTGTACTATAGAAAGGGAAGAGAGTTGTAGACGAACAAGTTGTTCAAAAGAAGGCCTCTAAAGCTGACACTCCTGATTGTATGTATGAAGATTATGAATCTAACATATGTCCATCCTTCAAAGTTGTTGTAGAAGAGCCTAACATCAGCGCTCCACCAACTAGTGAAGCACTTCCCGGTTCCTTCATGGCTCAAAAGCAAATTATGTTTGATACTCAAAAGAAATAAATTTAATGCTATGTGGAGAAGATAGTCCAAGGACTAAGAAATGAGATGAATGAGAAAATCACAAAATTTCAATCTGAGATGATTATGTTAAATTCTCAAGTTCTTTATTTCTTCATAAAGACTGCTCAAGCAATAGACCAACTACTCATCAGCAATAACTGACTCACTAAGGACTTTATGATATTATTGCTAATCAGGTTGCAACTTTAGGGAGCCTACAACAAGCTTTCCAAGCACAAGAAAATCATATAGTTGAGCATAGGATGAATGTGCAAGAAAGGGTAAACTTCTACAGTAAACTCCTAGAAGACTACCTTTTGGAGACAAATGATCATCTTACTAATGGTGTGTAAATGCTAAAAAAATATTTATGATATTTAAGGAAACATCTGTGCCATCATATATCAGAAGAAATCAGAAAGAGGGAGGAGGCTTTCACACATCACACTACAAATCAGGCAATATGGATCTCAAATGCAGCAAAGCTTGCCTTGAATTTACCCTCAGTTTGCACTCAAAAACCTGAATTTTATGAGTTTGAATTCCATGGTTCCTCGACTGATTATGCAGAGCCATCTCATCCATCTCATAAAAGGAAAGTTATCCCAATTGAAGAAGAGATGTTGTCCAGACAAAGGAGAAAAAAAGAAATTCAGAATATACTAGGTTATGGGGAATGGAGTCCAAAGTCAAAAAATATCATCCTTACCATAACGGACAATTTTGGAAAGGAAAAGATTCACACTTTATCTATAACTCTGTGGAATGTGATAAGTACGAAAAGAAAGAATCAAAGAGGAGGATTCACAAAAGAAATCATCCAAATAGACCACCACCTCCTCCAAGATACATTCTAAATCCTCTGAGCTACTTTGAAAAATAGGGGAGGAAAGTTGCTGGAGACAGTGACTGAGAGTGCTAAAAGAGCTTGTGATGGACTAAACTTTTTTGGGGATTTACAATCAGATTTTTCTTAATGTAGACAACACTTTGGTTTATATATATATATATATATATATATATATATATATATATATATATATATATATATATATATATATATATATATATATATATATATATATATATATATGAAACGAAATGTTTTCTCAATTTTTATGTCTTTTATGTTATTATTCATGTACATGATGTTGAAGCCAAAATATTTCACCAACTTCCGCGCGCCATCCCTGAGTATGGTGTTTGGCATAGGACAGAACGTAGTTCGCGAGCGACTTGTTACTGGCCCTATGGACGATAACTAGTGAGAGGGAGAGAAGAGAAAAAAAGGAGGAAGTTGCTGGCAACGGAGAACACTTGACTGGACCTGCCGTGACAAATTCCTCTCTTGTGACGGGCCTCTCTTTATTGTCTTTGGTAAGGTTACACTGTGTGGTGCTACCACCCGGGGGGTATGTGTGCGCACAACGATTGAGAAAGAAAAATAGAAACTTAGTGTCCACACCTACAACGAGACAGGTTTAGGGTAAGTCTGTGTGTCATCCAAGAACCTGTGGTCCCCTTTTTATACTAGAGGGTAGGCTACGTTAACAGTTCACGAACAGACGTGCATTTAATGTCTTAAATATCATGGTATTAAATGCACAACCAACCGAGGTACATGAAGAGTCTGGTGGCGGAGACTAAGGCTCTGTTTGGCACAGCTCTGGCGGATTGAAAAGCTGTTGTCCGGATAGAGCTGTTTTAAAATAGATCTCTGGGGAGCAGTTTTGAAAAGCTGCAGAGTGTTTGGGTGTTCTGTGCAGAAGTGCGCTCGGAATCGCCGGAGGAAGGACGTCGGGGGCTCGGAATCGTCGGAGGAAGGCCGTCCGGGGCTCGGAATCGCCGGAGGAAGGCCGTCCGGCCTCTAAGCATGTTCCAACTGAAGAAACCATTAGATTTCCAAAACCTGTGAGAGAGAAAGCTATTTTGCAGGAGCAGAAGCCGGGGGGGGGGGGGGGGAGATTTCTGAAAAACTGCAAAACAGCTCCAAATTTTTGAAAAGCTATTCACAAAGAGCTGTCCCAAACACATATAAAGCAGCTCTGACGGCTGGAATAGAGATTTTCCAGCCGCCAGAGCTGCGCCAAACAGACCCTAAAAGAAGAGGTCTCATGAAACCACGGGTGCTGCTCGAGCTGGATTTAAAAAGTAGGAGTGCATGTGGGCTTGGTCATAGTGCCCGAACTTGGTCATAGTGTTCACGCGTATTCTTGCCTGGGGCTTTTGGACTGTGTTTTGAGAAGCACCTCATAGGCCTCTTGTTGACTGTCCTTGCCGAATATTTCCGCGCTCCCAGGGGGCATCCACAAGCACTCCGGATTGTCCGCCCTAGAGGTCGGCGAACTCCGAGAACCAATGTCTGGTATAGAATGTCCGCCTCCTTTGCATGTTCTCCTTCGTCGTCGTAGGATTTGGGGTTAACACATGTGTCTATTGTCACATGAGGTTTTGAATTCTTTAAATGAGAAGATTGTTGAAAATATTGAGCACACATTTTCTAATTTAAAGAATTCCTGAGGATGATAATAAACACATCATGTATTTGATGCTTCTACAAGTTGTTGATGCTATAGATAATTCAAAAATGCCTTCAAGTACAATGGTGAGACTCGGGCTGAGATGTGGGCAGTTAGATTTAAGGAGTAAAATGTGTAAGATTTTGAGATTTATTTGTAATTTGTATAGGTAGAAGTGCACAAAATAGATCGGGACTGAAAAGACCGCCTGTGCCCGAGCAGGCCTGGTCCAAGCTTAGGGGGCTAAGGAGAACACCATTTAACCTCAAAGCATGGGCTGGTGGCCCACTAGGGACAAGCTAGGCCCGAGCACTAGGCTTGGGCCTAATACCCAAGCCATGGACTAGCCCAATAAATTTGCATGTAGGCAGAGTTTCAAATTGAAAATGAATTTTCAAAATGAAATATCGGGTGATATGGGTGTTTTATGATTTTATATATATAAAATATGATTTTATTAAATATTTTAAAATGAAAATTTCTGTACGTGAAACCTTTGATAGTGTAGATGTGGGGCCTTTTTGATACTGTAAAATGATTTTGCACTGTAAATTAGAACTGAAATTTTAGCTGGAATTACAATTACAATTTTGTCTGTAAAATAATTTTGTATTTTTTTTCCTCCAAAACATATACATATGATATCTTAAAATAACTATAAAAATACATAAAATAATTTTCTGTGATTTACTTATTTAAAATGACAGTATTTTACCTAAAAGTACGGCACATTCAGAAAATTCTCGAGGCCCTGGCAAAAACCACATGAGTCTTGGGCTTGGAGAGAGACGTGACTAAAATTTGTAGGTGTGCAAATAGCCCATATTATATTCTTGTAACAGCACTCTTGAAAATAAAAATAAAAATCTCTCAAACTCCGTCGCATATTCTAATTATTATGAGGCGATGATATTAGCAAAGCAGTTTTGTCAGTTTTGACTATTAGTAATTTTGGCTATCCGCAAACACCGTTTTTTTTAAATTGGCTATCCACAAGCACAAAAACTCTCCGCACTCAAAAATTAGAAAAGCGAGAAGCCTAACACCATCGCCTAGAGAAGGAATGAGCGCTTGAAAATTAGGAATAGAGGAGCATCGCCGCCAAGAGGAAGAGAGATCGCATGATGTGGAAAAGATAGTCGTCGGATAATGGAGGAGAATACGACAGGATAGAAAACGCCGCTCGAGAAATGGAGAAGATGCACTTGCCGAATTTGGAGCCCTTTAGGCCGGGCAAAAAGAGAGGAGGAACGATCGCCAACAAAATCACGGTTTGGAGGGGAAGTGGAAGAACGAGAGAAGCGAGTACTGATGGGGATGATATCCCTCTTAAAAAGAAGTGGGGTGCACATAACCACACCCCCCATGATCCCACCCAAAAGAAGTTGGATCATGGATTTGACTGCATGCGCGATCACTGCGTCTGATCCCCCCGCTTACCGATCCCATCACACGTAATGACGAAACCTCCATGGACGCTGCCTCGTCGGCATCCGGTGGCCGGCCTCATCCCCCGACGTCGGTCGCCCCCTCCACTCGCTGTCACCAGCCGTCCCCACAGCTGCAGGCACGCGACCACGGGAGCGCCCGAGCCGGCCTCTCCTCCTCGGCCGTCGGCGCACGGCCGATGGAGCGGCCGCGTCGGCCGCTCCCCCTCGGCCAGTGGCGCGCGGCCGAGGGAGCGGCCCGGGCGGCCGCTCCTTCTCGACTGTCGGTCACGGCCGAGCGAGCGACCGCGCGGGCCGCTCCATCACCGTCGCCGGCCGTGGCCGCGCAGGCTGCTCTTCCACGGCCGCCGACCGCGGCCGATAGAGCGGTCGCGCTGGCCGCGGCCGAGAGAGCGGTCGTGTCGGCCGCTCTTCCTCGGCCCTGGCGCGCGGCCGACGAAGCGTCCTTGTCGACCGTTCCTCTTCGACCGCCGGCGCACGGCCTAGGGTGCAGCCGAGCCGGCCGCCCCTCCTCGGCCGTCGCCGATAGTCCCCATCCCCCCTCCTCGCCGGCGAGATCGGCGGCAAGTTCGTCGGCCGCCCGTGGCAGCCCATCCCCGTCGTCCGTTCGTTTGGGGTCATTCCCCGCCGTCCGATTCGCGTGTAACCACCCACTAACCGCCAAGTTAGTGGAGGAATTTTATTATTAATTTAATTAGGGTGCAAATAGCGGGATTAATTATCATAATGCACACCCTTAAACTATGGAAAAAATATTTATAAGGTTGGTTATGGTGTGCGGATAGCCGCATAACCACTATAACCACCTCCTGGAGGCTACAAAAGGAGCCTCGGGTCTCCTCATTTCTCAGCTTTTTTCCTCTCAGCCTTCTTCTTCCTCAGGTCGAAGCTCTGCCAAATTTCTCCTACGAGCCGAGTTCGAGTCGCACTCAAGCCTCACCTGAGCCACGTTCGATCCACGTTCAAGCCACCCGATGAAGCCCAATCGCTCAGTTTCTAAGTGACCTTCGCAACCACAATCTCAAGTGCTTCTCTCTTACGTTCAATGCCAACAGAATGCCCAGTGAAGCCCACCGTCAAAAAGTGAAATTTGTAACAAACTCCAGGCATGACGGCCTATCATCCGTCATGTGCTAAGTGTTCTCTCACCTCCAAAATTATAATGAGAGATGGCATGTCTCCCTTGATTCGACGAACAAGTTGTAACAATTAGAAAATAGTGGACTTTGATCGGCACAGATCCGGTGACGTTGTTTTTTACCAGATTGAGGGGTTTTTCCACGTTAAAACTTTGTGTGTACGATCGATCTACTTCATTGACTGTGTGCATGCTCGACCGTTCCGAGAGCTAAAGGTGGTCCAGTTATTCCGGTCCAATCGGGATGTCGAGTTAGACCGCAATAATTTGGCGCCGTTTGTGGGAACACGATTCCCAGCATCCTCCAAAAGATAAAACTTTCTACCCGACAGTTGAAAGACTTTGTTTTCAAGCTCAGCTAACACGTAGAGGGGGTGAATAATTTTTAGGTCTCTTTTAAAGTTATCTAGTCCTTTACTTGATTTACCTGTACTTAGTGATTAGTTTTTTTCGCTTTCAAGATACACACATAGAAGACACAGATATTTTATAGTGGTTACCCAGATTATGGATACGTCCACTATCCCTCTCCTCCTTTCTAACAACTTGTTAGACAAGGCACTTCACCAATTTATTGGTTCCAAAGAGCTTACAACTCGATCATGCAGGACCACTCAGTCTCCTTCAAGACCTACAACTAAGGCTAAATTTCCTACAACTTAGTGATTCAGCAATCACCTACCTCAGGCTCAAAAGCCCTACAGCTCAAGCTGTAAGGATAACCCTACACTCAGATCCAAAGTGGATCCTACATTCAGATCAATAAATGATCCTACCTCAGCCTTTATAACCCAAGCTTATAACTCAGATTCTATACAGAATCCTACTCTCAAATCCAAGACTGGATCCTACAAAAAATAGAAAAGTTATGAAACAAATAAACACCAGAGAGTTTTCTCTATGTCTGTCTTCCTGGACTGAGCAGATTTCGGCCCTATCTTCTTCACAGCAGCAAGTTGAATAGATCTTCAGTACTGGACGACTTGTGCTGGAAGTGACTCGGAATCAAGAATCTGATCTATTGTTAAAATTATGCATCTGAAAGTTTTGTATCTTCTTCAAACCGCTACCTTGACTTCCATACACTAAAGGCTCTGCTTCTCTTCCCGATCAGAAAACAATTCTAAACTAGTTATCGCTGATGAAGATTGCAACAACTAATTCTTGTCGCTTTCAGGTTCACTAAACATAACTTGTGCTTCAGGTTCGATGTTAATGGAGAGGAAGAAGACGAAGTTCCGCCCCTATGCGTATTCAGAAAACCATAAAAATCTTATTTCCTTTCAGCCAATCTTATCCTTTTATAGTCAGCTGATCAATGACTCTTTGTATAATGGGCCCAGCCTAAAAATGACGAGTTAACACCTTCCATTTGCAGAAAATGACAACAACTGTCTGCCGGCGGCATTAAAGGTATACTGCAGCTTTCCCGCAAAGAATTTGAACTGTGTTGACTTTGTTTACTTTTGCTGACGTCACTCATTCTGGATTTAGCCAAATTCACAGAATCACTCCAGGCGTTGAGTGGCGTTGAGTGGCGTTGAGTGAAAGTCCTTCACTCAACGATTCTGTACTTAGCTTATTCTTCATCTCTTCCTGCATCCATGGCGTTCAGAGTGTTGAGTGGTTGTCCTTCACTCAACTCCATTTGCATTAGCTTCTTCTTAACTCTGCCAACTGCTGAGGCGTTGAGTGAACTGGCTTCACTCAACGCTTATGTACTTAAAAGCTTTTCTTCTGAATGGAGGCATTGAGTGTGTTGACTTCACTCAACGCTTCCTACCTCAGCCTCATCTTTTGACTAGGCGTTGAGTGAACTGGCTTCACTCAACTCTTTTGGACTTAGTCAAATTCCAGTTTCTTCCTGGGCTTTGACTATCCAGGCTTGTCTCAACAATTTCTGTCTTATGGCGTTGAGTGAACTGGCTTCACTCAACGCTTTTGGACTTAGAATCTCTTCCTTTACCAGAAGCTCTCTAGCTTTGACTGAGCCAGCTTTACTAGATGAATTTGATGTATGGCATTGTGTGAGTTGACATCACTCAATGCATGTGGACTTAGTCGATCTTTCTGCTTGCTGAAACTTGGCTTTGACTATCCATACATGACTCAGTACTTTAGCTCATATGGCGTTGAGTAAGCTGTCCTCACTCAATACTTCTGGACTTGATCAGAATCCTACTTATTGTTAGCATTCCTCTGGCATTGAGTGAGTTGGCTTTACTCAATGCTTGTGGACTTAGGCAAATTCATGACTTTCCATCATCCTTCTTTGTGTCCACTTGTCCAATCAATGTGACAAGGACTATCCTGCATGTCTGAACTTAAACACAAATCAAATACAACTATGTGTATATCATTGACTTGTTTAACTTCTTACAAATTTGCGACATTGGGATCAATGGACCAAATAATCTCCCCCTATTTGAAGATGTCAAAGACCCACTATCAACTTTCTGGGTCAATGACATGCACAACATATGCAGCAACAAAATATATTATAATAATAGAACTGATTATGGAAGGTTACCACATTACTCACCTACTTCCCCTGAATTGGTGCGAGGTATGTGATACCACTTGAAGGCCTTGGTTGCCTTCAACTCATTACCCTGTAAGGGGACATCTTTTTCACCCCCTGCATTTGCTGTGTGATATTGATCATGATCATCTTCTTTTCCCTTGGATGCATTTGATTACTTGTTCAACCTTTGATGCTACTTGATCAATCTCTTCTCTCCCCCTTTTTAACTTCTGAATAGTCGGGGGAGGTGCTTGTCTGCTTTGATAGTATTCTCCTCATAGCTTATTATAGATGATACCACTGGTGCAACTGTCATCTTCCTCTCTATATGAGACTCAATTTGCTCTTGCAGCTGCTGGACGTGCTCCCCCTCAATAGGGGCATCTTCTATCATCATGTTCCTGATAGACACTTTTGTCTCCATTTCCATTTTAGGTCTTCATCACCTGCAAGAAGAACAACTCCTACACCAAAATATCCTAGGGAGTAACTGAAGTTATGCGAAGTTCAACATACTCAACTCAAATTTGAACGTGTTGAACTTTGCTTTATCTAATGGCTTAGTAAAGATATCAGCCATTTGCTTTTCTGTGGGACAAACTCTAGACGGATGTCTTCCTTTTCTGCATGTTCCCTAATAAATTGATACCTAATTTCTATGTGCTTTGTCCTGCTGTGTGAGACAAGATTCCTAGCAATAGAAATAGTACTAGTAGAATCATAATAAAAAGGAGTTCTACTTATCTGGAGGTTGTAATCCTGGAGCTGATGCTGGATCCACAGCAACTTGGCATAGCAGCTACCTGCTGAAATATACTCTGACACTGCAGTTGATATTGCCATACTGGTTTGCTTTTTGCAGCTCCAAGATACTATTCTCCCACATAAGAACTAACAGGATCCTGAAGTGTCTTTCATGTACTCTTTGCAACCTGCAAAATCTGTATCTAAATAGCTTGTTAGTTCAAAATCTCTATTTCTAGGGTACCATAGGCCAAGATCTGGGGTGCTCTTAAGATATGTCAAGATCCTCTTTGCAGCAGTATAGTGAGATTCTTTAGGGCAGACATGATACCTAGTACGAAAATATGTAGCATACGTGATGTCAAGCCTACTTGCAGTAAGATATGGAAGGGGGCCAATTATCCCTCTATACAAAGTTTCATCAACAGGTTTCCCTGCTTCATCTTTGCCTATAGGCATACTTGACCCCACGAGAGTTTTCATGGTGGAGGCACTTTTCATACCATATTTTTAATCAACTCCTTGGTGAACTTTGACTGGGATATGGATAAGTCATCATCATTCTGTCTAATTTGGAGTTCCAAGAAGAACTTGAGCACACCCATTGTAACACCCCCTATCCGTCGCATGGCATATAGCAGTAGGTCCGGCCGGGGCCCGACGCCATATACCACAGACAGACCGGGTGGTTACGTATGGAAACCATCCAACCAATCTCAACGTCCTACACAGAGCATTCTAGCGGAAGCAGTTTATAAAAGAGGTTGTAAACAAGAACCCAGCATTAGAGCACGAATGTCCACTATTATATAATTAGGAATGTTATACAAAATACCCAAAATCGGCCTTAAGGCCTTACAGAGTGTTTCACTTGAATAATACATGATTTACAAACCTCGGCACGCAGGCCGGTCATACATGAAAAAAACAGTGGGCCTTCGAGGGCCAGCTTAGGGCTTTAGCCCGCTATTGACCGCTTGGTAGCTGCAACAAGCAACAAACCACCGCACGGTGGCAAAACAAGGCAACGGTCAGCAATGCTGACCACGACCAACTCGGGGCGGCGATGCTCCTTCCCTGCATTTCCATAAGCGAGCAATTTATATAACCATAGCCATTTCATCACAGACGTTGGCTCGCACGGCCACATGCACTATTCTCGGTGAAGTCGATGTTACGTCAATTAAAGCCATTAACATTCCAGACTCTTCTATGAGCAATTCGTCTTCCTGGCCTGGGTCACGACAATTTAAGCCATTCTCCCATCTATGCCAAGAGTGCCACGTAACCTTAGGTCTCTCTAACCGAACGACATCGGGTATGGCTCCATCTAACCCGTGCTCACTTCGCAACGACAATTTAAGCCATTTGCGCGGGTCAAACTTTCACCGAGTCCCATTCTACCGCAAGACACATAACCCCGTTATAGTTGGCTCTCAGGCCACCAAGTGGCAAGATCTCGTATCCGCCCAGTTTTCGGGTGCTTTGGGTTAGTCCCCAGGCTCCCTGCTGCAATCTATACCCGAAAAACAAACCATAGAGAGTCTTCTCCGGCCTTATGCAATGGATCCAGACTAACATTTCCGGGTGCTTCACACATCATACGTCCGTTCTCCTACGGACTCTAAACACGGGGACTTTACATATCTACCCGAAATACTCTGCAAACTCGCGAGAGCATGCTAAGAAAGAGAGCGACATGTGATGTCACCCTTGAGCCTACTTGCACTTGCGTTGCCTCCGTATCCGGAGTCGGCTTGCGATCGGATCCGGAAGGGTTCTTCTTCTTCCCTTAGCTCTCCTCTCTCTCCAAGCTTAGAAAGAGAACAATTATCAAGTCAACTCTATATCCCTTCAGGAAATCCCCCAGCCGTCGGATTCACCTAAGGAAACAACGGCTTTGAGGTTTGGCACACGCCCTGCTTGCCGCATTCGCCGTCAAAATCGAATTGAACCTCACCGGGTATCGAACACGCCCGTGTTAGGCACGCCGTGTTACTGACACGGCCGTGACCCGTGTACACGATTTTTCCCCCATTTTCAAGAGCACTTTTCACGTCCGTGTCCTTGCCCGTGTCACATTAACACGTGGTACAGGCACTTTTGGACACGCCCGTGTACGCCCGTGTCCTAGGCCGTGTTCCTTGTCTATCGTTGAGTGAATTCGACGATCCCCAGGACGACTCCGGGTCAACACGCCCTGCGACACGCCCGTGTCACAGGCCGTGTGCCCATTCTCGACGAATCGTCGAGTACAACTCGACGACTTCACGGCTAAGTGTCGACACGGGTCGACACGCCCTGCGACACGCCCGTGTCGCAGGCCGTGTGCCCACTCTCGACGAATCGTCGAGTAAAACACGACGACTTCGCGGCTAAGTGTCGACACACGCTTGACACGCCCTGGGACACGCCCGTGTCCCAGGCCGTGTGCCTGCTGCCAGAACTCAAACTGGCCCAAAACGTCCCCCTCTGCTCCTTTGAGTTTCGGGGCGTTACACCCATACTGCTCATCTCAAACTTACCTTGCATAAGTTTTGCAAACCTTATGCAAAGGTTGTCATCAGTAGATCCAAAGGTAATGTCATCAAAATATATCTAGACAGGATGATCTTGCACTTAGATTCCCTTAGGAATATGGTCTTGTCTATTTTCCCCCTTAAGAATTTGTTCTTAATGAGGAAACTAGTCAAAGTCTCATACCATGCTCTAGGGGCTTGCTTCAACCCATATAGAGTGCACTGGTCATGCGAATGACGACATGTCACGCGAATTACGGCATGTCACGTAGTGAAACCAAAACCATACGACGTGCCCAAGTACGCACGCCCAAGCAATCCTATGGGCACGCACATGCAAGCTGGCTTGTATGAAACCTAGAGAGCGCACATGGGTCTTGACGCGTGCACACCGGGGCACATGATCGCTTGCACATCGGGGCGCGCGATCGCACACACACGGTCAATTGCGCAAGCACTGAACGCGGTCAGGCACGCACTCCCGCCCATGTGCGCCTGCACCTGATCAGGTGCAAGCGCACGCCCACGCGCGACCATGGGCTTGTGCCCGCACACGATCAGGCACGTGCGCGCCCTTACATTCTCACGTGCACATAGCCTGGTGCGCGTGCATGCCCGTATGAGCACCCCGCACGCGCAGGCGCGCTAGCTGTCTTTCCAGGGCACATTCGTCGCCTCTCCTTCTCCTCCCATACATATTCTAACATTTTACTAGAATTTATAGGACATCGTCGTCCACTGTCTCCAACCTTTCACTTGTAAGACCTCGTTTTATTTCTTTATGCTACCAGGTATTACGCCTAGAATCGCCATTTTGCGGTGACACCAACACTCGGGGTGGTCGTCACTACAAAACGTCAATCTTGTCGGCATTAGTGATCACCAAAGAAGTAGAAATATCAACTAAGAAAAATATAATCAAGTCCACAAAAGTCACATATATATAAGTGAACATGAAGATCACAACAAAGTCCATATGATAATAATAGTACTGAAACCAAATAAAAATATAGAAATATAAACTGGCTCATGCCCGCTACATCATGACCTCACTACAACACTCTCACGGAAGCTAAGTAAAACTAACTCTTACGGATCCAGAGGCTAGTGGGGGTGCTTCCCTCGTGGGGCATTTCATCTGAATGTGCCCCAACTTGCTGCACCGATAGCATGTCGGTGCCTCCTCCACTGCCCTTGGCATCACCCGCTGCTACTCCCTGTCTCCCATCCGGAGCCCCTGAAATGTTTGGTCCACCGACCATTAGTCAAAAAGACTAATCCTGATTTCTCCCATCTCTCCCCTAGTGGCTCCTAGGCATCGTGTGGGAGAATGAAAGGAAAGCTTATGAAAGTGGAGTGTAAACAAAAGCAGGTGGCGATGGATCTATCTAGCAGTCATATAATATCCGTATATAAGAGTCTAATCTAGTTGTTCTATAGCAAGTAAAGGCCTTTGGTTCCACCATTTTGGAAGCTATCTTCACTCCCAGGAGATTCCGTAGTGGCCAACGGAGATAGTGGGTCAGGCCACCAGCTCTTAGGCGGGTAACCGCACTACTAGGTCTAGCCCTTACGTACTCTTCAATGTGAAGAGCACAATATCAGAGCTCTTGTGTACTCCGCTGGAAAAACCACCAGTCTTTTACTTGGCTAAGTGATAACCACACTTATTGAGTAAACGTATCGACGTCGGTGTGATCGACCGTCTAATACCGAATACCCACCACTTTATGCATATATAACCATGAATTTCTGAGTCATTAGCTCCCCGGACTAACCTGTCTGTTACAACTACCTTCCAAACCTTCGGCTCGTCGGGCTAGCTTGCCCATTTCCACAACCACCGAGCCTACTACTCGGATAACCTAATCAAGCTAACCTCCCGAGTCACCGGGGTGAGTGAAAGTGCAGTCCTAGTATTTCTTATTACTCTTTAACATTTAATCTTATGGTTTAAGGTTAACCTTGGACTGCCCAGGGCATTCCCTGTGAAGGGCTCTCTATGGCACTAGGAACTACGATGAGCTGAAGTCCAAAGCTCCCTTTCACAAGGTACTTACTAGTATTGGTATATACCCAGGTCCTAAGCCCTTAGCATTATACTTGAATTAGCTCTAATCATATTTAGACATCTTTCAGGGAAAGACGATCCATCATCGATCCCGAGCACAACTCAGCTCTTGCACAACCGGTGTAACGACCCGGTTATTTAGGCCAAGCGTCGCTATAGGGTTGCAGTCTGTGCCACCCAAACTCATCTCCGGCCTGTTTCTCAGCACGGTAGGTTTTTGAGAACGCGGGGGTTCGATCCCGCGTCTTCTTAACAAGGCACCTTCCACAACCCTCATCACCAAATAAGCTGCAGCTTAGTTGGTGATGAGGGTTGTGGAAGGTGCCTTGTTAAGGAGGCGCGGGATCGAACCCCCGCGTTCTCAAAAACCTACCGTGCTGAGAAACATGCCAGAGATGGGTTTGGGGGGCACGGGATACAGCACTGTAGCGACGTTTGGCCTTAATAACCGGGTCGTTACCACCGAGCTCTCATAACCTACCTTATTTTGGTGACCCTATATATTCCAACTAGACCATGTACACTAACTACCCATTCCCATATAAGGTTCATATAATACTTTAGTTCTACAGTTTTTTACCTTATGCAGACCTATTGAGCTATATGGTGTGCATGCATGGTGACCCCTCCAATTATTCATCCAAATGACATAAGATTATTTCTGGGCGTCTATCATGATATTTTAAGGTTAAATCCAGAAGATAACATTTTTCCTAATTTATTTGACATTTATTTAATTTTCTGTAAAATTAGGCCAACTATGCTTTTGAACACATAGTATAAGTTTCTGACAAGATATGGTCTCAAAAAAACTATGATAAAATTGTAACTTCAAAATAACAGCAATCACTAAAGGTCCCAATTTTCCTAAAAGGTTTTGACCTTCAGACAAAATATTGAATAATTTACCATAATATTAGAGTAAAGAAGGAAGTACTAAATTTAGTCATCCAAAAATCATGATAAAATTTACCAAAGGTTCAAGGTAATCAGAAAAGACTTCTGACCAGAAATAATAACTTCCTATGTCAATTTGGTCATATAAATAAATTACATAAAGATATTCAACATAGGGCATTTTGTGAATGATCCTAAATGAATATCTTCCAATAATTTTATAAAAATTCACTGAATAATATAATTTCCTAAGATATCCACTGACCAAGTTTCATAATTTTCAGTGGATATTTAATTCATAAGTAATTTATTTAATAATTTTTTATAAAAGGCACTTGGTTAAATAACCTATATAAAAAGGCTTCCAATAATTTTGTAAAAATTCATAGAGCTTGGGGATGTCCTGAAAGGTTCTCTGACCAAGTTATATAATTTTCTAGTAAGTAACAATCTCATAATTAATTTTCTTACAATTAGGGCAAACATTGAGGTTGTGAATAAAGTACCAAATATATCAATCCAAACTTCATAACAAAATTATCAGAGAACAACAACATCAATATAAGCTCACTTCTAAAGTTTCATGATCATCCAAGATTATATAAACATGAAATTTTATTTTTAAATAAGATGCCCTAGTTAATCCTTAATTAATTTAGGGGGGTAAATGTTCCTAAAAATTCCAGTAAAATTATCTAGAGCATAATACCACCCTATAAAGTAGTCTACCAATATTAAAGTTAATCCAAGGACATATGACTTATGTCCTTCTCAATACTCAAAGGGCAACCCTAGGGTTTGTACTAGGGTTTGTGGGCATCTGATGAATCTGATTTATATAGGGTATTTCAGACTCATCTAGGCTAGTTTTCACACACTTGCACTTCACTTTTTAGTATGTTATCATTGATATTTCATTTATATAGTTTATCACGCTAAGTGCATTGTTTTGGCACATGTGGTGTGCGATTGCTCACTCTTGTGTTGAGGGTATGTTCTTGGAGCTTCTCGCACTTATTTATTTTGATTTATATGATTGTTTGGTCTGATTTGTTGATGTGGAGGTAGTGTGTTTTCCCCATGGAGGGAATTCTGATTTGTGGAAAATGCACGGTCGTGCGTTTCCTTAGCGCACGGTTTGTTCCTGATCGTGCATTTTGTTGAGCTAGAGAAAACATCAAGTGGAGCTCGACGAATTTCGTCGAGCTGAGCTCGACGATCTTCACGCACGTTTAACGCACGGTTTCTTCGGAACCGTGTGCGAAGGAAACGCACGGTTCCCATGTAATATCTTGTTTTCCTGCGCTCTGTGTTTACCCGTGCGATATCCTTCACGCACTGGCGGAAGTCGCTGTGCGCGAGTAAAACACATGGGTCAATGTTTCTCCTTCCGCAGGCTTGTTCTGAAAGTTAATATCGCATAGTTTGCGTATGGTCGTGCGTCAAACCGTGCGTGACCATTTTTCTGACCTACTTATATTTAAGCGCAGATTTTCTTCCAAACTGAAAAAGGTCCGCTTTTCTGCCATTCCTGCAGCCGTTTTAGGGCAAAACTCCACCCTTTATCCTCCACCCTTCATCTTCCACTAAGGAGAGAAGCTCTGGACATGCTCGCGAAGCTTACCTCTCGTCGGCGCTTGCTCTCGGCCTCCCCCTTCATCTTTTAAGCTCCATTTCAAGTTTGACGTCATAACCAACAAGCAAAGGGAAGCTTGTAACCTTCTTCCACATCGTGACACGAAGAAGACGGGTCCATTGGAAGGTAGTGACAACCTTCTCTACCCCGGACGTAGTTGAGGACCGAGCTTGGACGCGGATTGACAACCAGGTGATTCCTTCCGCGACCCCTCGAGGAGCCTTCAAATTCGGTCAATTCTTGACTTGTTCTTGCTTTCTTGTTGAATATGTGTGTTTAAATCTGTTTATGTTGATGATGTGCACTTTAGTTGTAAACATTATTTGTTTCATGTCTATGTGAACTTGTTTTGTTTTACCGCTTTAGTTGCTTGAGTAGCGCCCGCATTTCCATCTGCCACCACATCCGGTTCTGCCGCTCTAGCGATTGCTATAGGTGTGAGTAGCGAAGAGGTGCTCTCGGCCCTCATTCCGCCATTCTCACCACCTCATCTGCAAGGCTACTCGTCCATCTGCCCAGTGATTCTGTGCATAGCAGCCCGTATAGTCTTCCATGCCTCCTGGCGAAGTATCGCATAGTGGCGTTGCATAAGAGTAGTTTATTAGTGTTTTACTTTCTTTTTCCGCAACAATCAAAACACCATTTATTAACTCCGACCTGAGGACTTCAATCTCAAGTACTCCTCAAAATTAACTACACCTTATTGTGTTCCTTGAGAGATCGATACTTGGGGACATTCGCCCATTTTATATTACTTATACGACCGGTACACTTGCCGTTCAAAGCATCAAGTTTTTGGCACCGTTGTTGGGGAACACAGTCGTGTGAGTTTTTGTAGAGAGAGATAGAAGATAGAAACCATTTTCCATTTGTACATTGCATGTTTCTTCTTTGCTTTCTTTTTTAGAATTTGTTGCTTATTTTTCATTGTATCCCTCTTTTGATTTTTGGTAGAAAGCGGATCCGTGCTATTTTTATTCTAGTGCGTAGCACCCTTTCGGTAAATATTTTTGTTCGCGATGTATTCCGTAGTCGAGTGCCATCTTTATGACACTTTGCGCTGATATATCGACGCCATGGCTGTTTTAAATGTCGAGCATTGTATTCAATATTTCTATGTCATGGTATAAGCCATATGGTGAAGGATTCTCCTAGCTTGTGCGAGCCTTCTCCCTCTGAGGGCATGTGCGCAGCAAGCTCCCGTTCACGGAAGACTGTTGTGGATAGGCCTACCAGGGTGTTGCCTGGCCCATATGAAAGATATTGTACCTAATCACCTAGAGGGGGGGGGGTGAATAGGTGACTTAAATCTTTTTAACTTTTTAGGCAGAATTCAGATTAAATCTCAGAGTTATAACTATATTAACCAAGCAAACAAACAACAATCACAGCAAACCACAATCACACAGTAGACACACAGTTTTATAGTGGTTCCCCAAGCTTTGGGTACATCCACTTTCCCCCTTCGCCTATCTAGCAGTGTACTAGATTTGGCCAAACTCCTCCACTATCTCAGAACCCCAAAACAGGTTCCTACAACTCAGGCTCAAGGCCCTACAACTTAGATTTTTCCCAAAGCCTACACTCATCCACCAAGGCCTACACTCAGAGATTCAACTCTCCTACACTCAGGCACACAGACCCTACACTCAGCCTTTATAATTACAGGCTTACAATTCTCAGATCCCTATGGATCCTACAGGTTATAATGAATATAAAAAGTATATACTCAACAACTCAGATGAAAGAGAGATAAGTTGTGAGTTTTTTGATGAGTTCTTGGAAGAACTCAACTGAAATCAATCTGACTTGGCTTTCTTCAAAGCTTCTTGAATGTAGAACACAATAAGATTGATTCCCTTCTGCAGTTGATCCTTGATCTCTGTTACTTAAGATTCAGACCAAATCTGAATCCTTCTTCTCAGCCTGGTTCCAGCGGCTGACTTCTTGGATGGAGCTCTCTCTCTCCAACTTCTTAGATCTTCACTAGAACCTTCAAGGAATAGCTAGATCTTATTCTTGTTAATGAACTTGATCAATGTTTCTGAACTTGAACAATCAAATCTCTTTTGTAAACAGTACAAGCCTATTTATAGGCCTTCTTCATGGTAACCGGCTGGTCCGGTTCATAACTGTTTTCTGACTGCTCAGACAGGTGCAGTAGACCGGCTGGAATGGCAGCTGTCAAGTCATCCAATCAGTTCTTGAAAATTCTGTAACTGTCTGAAAGTGTCGAGACTATCTGTCTTTAAGTGTCGACACTTATAGACCAAGTGTCGACACAAGTTGTCTAAGTGTCGACACTAGCCTACAAGGTGTCGACACAACTCCTTGTGTTGTTGATTCTATATCTCGACACTGCTTCTTCTTCATGTGTCGACACTGATAATGTGTGTCGACACAAGTACTTGTACTTCAGTATTTTGCTGAATTCTTGTAAGTGTCGACACAACTCCTTTGTGTCGACACATCTTCATGTGTTGAACTTGTCTTAGTGTCGACACATCTTCTTGGTGTCGACACTTGTCTTCAGTGTTGATTCTTGCTGAGTGTCGACACATTGCTCTGAGTGTCGACACTTAGACTTAGATTTTGCTGACTTTTGCTGAGTGTCTACACAGCCTCCAAGTTTCGGCACTTTATGATGTAGACACATCATCACTGGGTGTCGACACAACTGTTAAGTGTCGACACTGCTTCACTGCACTTTTGTTCATTGAGTGTCGACACAGCTCCAAGTGTCGACACTTTCTGTCTGGTGTCGACTCAGCATCCCAGGTATCGACACAATGACTCCAAGTGTCGACACTGCTTGTCTGGGTGTCGACACAAGTCTTCTTAAGTGTCGACACTTTCCTCCTGGGTGTCGACACATGAACTTAGAAAATTTTTCTACTTTCCTGCAAATGCTTAACCTGCACAAGGTAACTCAAAAATACATCAAATACATTTTGATGTATATCATTGAGTTGGGTGAGGCTTCTTCAAATCAGGTACATTTAAACTAATGTACCCAACAATCTCCCCATATTTGGAGAAGTCATAACCCTTAGTCAATGATATACATCATTCATAATAAAATTATAACATGATGTAAAGCAGGAATATATAACAGGGCAAACATAAACATGTATCAGTCAAACATGTATACACAAATAACATCTCAGAACAACTATGAAATAAATTTATCACAAAGCAAATTTATCACACAACACATTGTTCTAATACTTGTCATATTCATATTTCAAAAGTTTACAGAATGTTTATCATCAAAAGATTACATAGTAAACTTAAGAAAAAATTCTATGCTATTTCTGTTCAGCCTCTTTGATCACTATGCCTTTTCCAGATTGTACTTTAGCTTGTACAGAGGCTTCAGTGTCTTCAACAACAGCAGTCTTTTTGCCTTTCAGATCCTTTTTCTTTAGCTCTTCAGCTTTGATCTTTTGCCTTTCAAAATAATGATAAGGCTTGGGAAAGTACTTGCTAGGCTCCTGGGCAGTAGGAGGTAGCTTTCCCATCTTGGCCTTTCTTCTATATTGGACTATAGCCTCCTGCCTTGACTCATGCTTTCTCCATTCAGTCTCAGAAAACCACTTGTTCCTGTCTTGCACATTATCTTTTGCAGCTTTCCAGGCAGTCAAAATAATGTTCCTAGAGGTGGGGCTCCACTGCTCAAAGTGAGGTCTTTGTTCAGCTTGCTCCCTGAACCTCTTTTTAGACAATCTGGCTTCATGTTCAGCTTGCTCTTTTAAGATAGCTTCCTGTAAGGCCTCAGATACAGGCTGAACTACTTTGTCAAGAATGACCTTCTGAGTACCATCAGGTGGACTATACATTGAATGTATATCAGCTTGAACCATATCAAAATCGGGTGGAGGATAGATCACTTGAGCTACTTCTGGTTGCTCACCTCCAAGATAGGCAGGGTTGACTCCAGATTCTACAACATCATTATCATCACATAGAGGAGGATATCCAAGAGTGGCTCTGATGGAATTAGAAATCCATTTTGCATGCTCAGAGCCAGCTTTGACTAAGACCCTCTCCCCCTTTATGACTTCTCTTTCCATGTGATCCCTTAAGTCATCTTTTTGAAATCGAATTTGGGCATTGAGATAATTAACTCCATCTCTGTAGAAAGGTTTGAGCCTTTGGAGTTTGTCAGTTATGATCTTCTGAGAGTCTTGGATGGCAGTCTGAACAGCAGTTAAGCTTTCTTGCAGTGCTTTATCAAAATCTGCCTTAGTAGTAGCAATAGAAGGTGTCAGTCCAGCAGCTAGGGTTTTCATTTCTGTGACAATTGCATTATGAGATTCTGTCAGATTATCATTCATCCTTATTTGATTCTCAAGAACATAACCCTGCTTTAATGCAATGTCATCTACTTGTTCCTTGATCTTTTCTTGATGAGTTGCTAAATAGACTACTGCATTCCCTCCTTTGTGGAAGCAGTCAGTCATCTCCTTCTTATTTTGATTCATCTCAAATCTAATAGACTTGATTTCTTGGGCTAAATCAAATTGGAGTGATTTATTCCCCTCATCTACATAAGTCTCCATTGCTTTTCTGTGGTCATCCAGCTTGATCTGCATAGCAACCATCAGTGCACTGTAATCAAAAGTTGGGGCTGGCTGTAGGGCAGGCTGTGGAGCAATGGTTTGCAATGCCTTCTTATAGGTTTGGCTCCTTCTCTTGAATACCTGAAACTTCTTCTTCTTAGCCCTTGTAGCCTCCTCATCTTCAGAAGCTGAGGTGCTGGCTATATCTACCCTTTCCTTTGGTAGTTCTTCAACAACTTGGGGCTTCTCAGTCTCTTATCTTGTAGGCTCTTCAAGAATTACTACTTGCTCCCCCTCAACTGGAGCATTCTTCCCCTCAGTAGTTGCATCTTTGTCATTCTCAAGATCTGCCTGATTTAGATTTAGAAATAAATCTTCCATTGTAAATTCTTGTGGAGAATGAGCTGGAGAAATTCTTGGCTCATCTACCACTGGATCAGAAACTACTTGAACTTCAACAGATGTGTCCTCTATGACAGCATCTGGGACTTGGCTATCCAGCTGAGTTTTCTGATTAACATTACTTAATGGATCAGATAAAACAGTATCCTCTATATGGAAATCTAAAGCATTAAGCTCAGTGATTACCTCAAGGATGATGTTTGTAGCTTGCTCACTCTCAAGAGTTGTTGGCTCTTTCACTATTAGGGGCTCCCCCAGGACTGAATCCTGATGTATGGGGCTAGCTTGAGGTAGCTCTCCCTGCCTTTCAGCATCTACTTGTTGTGCTGGAGACTTCACAGCAGTTCCTGTGTCTTCTTCATTCTCATCAGGTGTGAAGACCACATGCTCTTCACTACCAGAGCTGCTAGTGGAAACCTGAGCCACTGGAGCAGTTTTCCTCTTCTTTTTTGAGGTGATACTTTTTCAGGAGCTATCTTCTCAGGGGTTGGCATCTCCTTAGTCAAAACCCTGTCCCATCTGGAGAAGATCCTCATGTCCATTTTCCTCATGTGATTGATTTTTGTTCCAGCAGCTTGATGCATAACCTCTGGTATAGTACCAGCTAGGTATAGACTCATGATCCTGCCTAGATTGGGCTTCTTCAAGCTTTCCTTTATCTTTTCAAAGATCACTAGAGACCAGTCAGTTTTCAGGCTGAAGATTATCCTGGTCATTATGCTGAACATATGGGCAGATACCCTGTCATGCCCTCCAGGTTTGCTCAATATCACTTTGCCAACAATTTCAGACAGGAATTTCCCCGGGCTGTTCATGCCTTTTCTATTGAAAACAGATCCAATTTTCATTTTAGAATCTATTCCACACCAAGCGAGAGCTTCTCTGGTCTTTGAAGCAGTAATTTCATCCTCTTCTTTAGTTCTTGGTAACTGTAGTACCTTCCTTAAACTTTTAAGTGAGACCTTCACCTTTGCACCATGGACCCTGGATTTGATCTTGAAGTCAGTGTCGTCTAGGGTTGCTCCATTAAGGAATTCCAGTACTTCCTTCTTCCAGATCTTGGTCGGCTTAGAAATAAGGAATTCAAACCCTGAGTCTGCAACTAGGGTTAGTACGGTCTTGAATTCTGGGTCTGCATCGTCAAACGCATTCCGCACCAGTTCATAGCCTTCGTTGACGTTCTCCTCGAGCTTTGGCGCCATTTGGGTTTGAAGAATTTGACTAGAGAGAAGAGAGGTGTCGACACACAAGTTTGGTCTCGAAACTTTTGAAAGCATGTTGACAGACTAAGGCAAAAGCCTATTTATACTTTTCTAAGTTTGAAGATGAAAAGGCGGGTCAGCTAACTTAAATTGTGTCGACACTGTGGATAAGTGTCGACACTGACTTATAATGTCTCGACACCTATGTGTCGACACAAGTTTAGTCAACATGAATATGTGTCGACACCTGATTATGTGTCGACACCTCTCAACTCGACATTTAGTCGAGACTTTACTTAGAGAATTCTGAGTAAATACTAAGTGTCGACACCACATTGGATGTGTCGACACCTACATGTCATGTGTCGACACTAATATTCTGAAGTGTCGACACCAACTTCCTAGATGTGTCGACACCTTTTCCCTGAAGTGTCGACACCAATATTCTGTCTCGACACAGACAACTCTGTGTGTCGACACTATTTTACTTAGCCAATACTATAAACTTATTCTAAGTTTATCATACCTAGTTCAATTTTAAACCTATTGAACTTAGTTTCTTCTAAGAGCTTAGTATACATATCAGCTAGTTGATTATCTGTTCTAACATATTCTAGTAAAATATCTTCTCTTTCTACATGTTTCCTAAGAAAATGATATTTTATTTCAATATGTTTTGTTCTACTATGGGATACAGGATTATTAGCAATTGATATATCACTAGTAGAATCACAAAAGAGTGGAGTTCTACTTACCTGAATTCCATAGTCCTCAAGCTGATGTTGTATCCATAGAAATTGAGCACAGCAACTTCCTGCAGCCACATATTCTGACTCTGTAGTGGAGATAGCCACACTTGTTTGCTTTTTGCTACTCCATGAAATTAGTCTTCCACCTAGGAATTGACAGGTTCCAGTTGTGCTTTTTCTATCTTCTTTGCATCCTGCAAAGTCTGCATCTGAATAACCTGTTAGTTCAAAATCCCCATTCCTAGGGTACCAGAGGCCTAGATAGGGAGTGCCCTTTAGATATCTCAATATCCTTTTGACTGCTATCAAATGTGACTCCTTAGGGCATGCTTGATACCTTACACAGACACATGTAGCATACATGATATCTGGTCTACTTGCAGTCAAATAGAGTAAGGAGCCAACTATCCCTCTATACAAAGTCTCATCTACAGGTTTCCCTGCATCATCTTTGCTAAGAGACATACTTGACCCCATAGGAGTCTTCATGGTACTGGATGAATCCATATCATACTTCCTTATGAGTTCTAGGGTGAACTTAGACTGGCATATGGATAAACCATTCTCAGTCTGTCTAACTTGGAGACCCAAGAAAAACTTAAGCTCTCCCATACTACTCATCTCAAATTGTCCTTGCATTAGTTTTGCAAACTTTTTGCAAAGACAACTTTCAGTAGACCCAAATATTATGTCATCTACATATATTTGGACTAGTATTACTTTGCCTCTGGATTCTCTAAGGAATAGAGTCTTGTCTATTTTCCCCCTTGTGAACTTGTTCTCAATGAGGAAACTAGACAGGGTTTCATACCAAGCCCTAGGGGCTTGCTTTAACCCATATAAAGCTTTCCTAAGTCTATAGACATGATTTAGTTGAGTTGAATCAACAAAACCTGATGGTTGTTCCACATAGACTTCCTCTTTAAGATTACCATTCAAAAATGCTGACTTTACATCCATTTGGTAAACTTTAAATCCTTGAAAAGTTGCATAGGCCAGGAACATCCTTATGGCTTCCAGTCTGGCTACTGGAGCAAAGGTTTGATCAAAGTCAATACCTTCTTCCTGCCTATATCCTTTAGCAACCAATCTTGCTTTGTTCTTAATGATGACTCCATGTTCATCCATCTTGTTCCTATAGATCCACTTGGTCCCAATTATGTTGTGGTCTTTAGGTTTAGGAACCAACTCCAAGACCTTGCACCTCTTGAACTGATTCAGCTCTTCTTGCATTGCTTCAATCCAATGTGGATCCAGGATGGCTTCTTCAAACTTCTTTGGCTCAACTTGGGATAGAAAACTTGAGAAGAGCACTGCATTCAGATTTCTGCTCCTTGTTTGTACCCCTTGTCTTGGATCACCAATGATTTGCTCTACTGGATGATCTCTAAGATGCCTATTGGCTGGAGGCATCCTGACTTCTGGTTGAACCTCTTCAGTTTCATCATCTTGCTGTACTCCTTGAACTTCATCTGCATTAGGTACATGTAGTACTCCCCCTGGACAACAGCCACTTTCTTCTACCTGCTGTCTTGCTGTAGGTTCTTCTTCTATAGTGAGCTTGTCCAGCTTTTTAGTTATACCTGAGGAGCTGCAAATACTACTAGACAACTCATGGTTAATAAGTCTAGATTCATCAAAGACTACATGTACTAACTCCTCTACAACTTGAGTAGACAAGTTGTAGACTCTATAAGCCTTACTGTTGTTGCTGTACCTAACAAAAATTCCCTCTTGGGACTTGGCAGCAAACTTAGTCAAGTAAGACTTTCCATTGTTAAGTATGAAGCACTTACAACCAAAGATCCTGAAATAGGATAGGTTTGGTTTTATGCCTTTCACAACCTCATAGGGGGTCTTGTTGAGGCTTTTAGTGATGGTAGCCCTATTAATAACATGGCATGCAGTATTAACTGCTTCAGCCCAGAAATATTCTGGTAGTGATGTATCACTTAATAGGGTCCTACCTGCCTCAATCAAGGTTCTATTCTTCCTCTCAGCAATGTCATTTTGCTGAGGTGTTCTTGGTGAAGAAAACTCTTGAAATATCCCAAAGTATTCACATAGTTTTGCCATACTATCAGACTGAAATTCAGTACCATGGTCACTCCTTATTTTGACCACTGTACTGTTTAGTTCATTCTGAATCTGTTTGACAAAGCTATAGAAGACATTAGGTGTTTCAGATTTCTGTCTAAGAAAGAACACCCAGGAAAACCTTGAGTAGTCATCTACAACTACAAAGGTATAGACCTTCCTACCTAGGCTGTGCACTGGCATAGGACCAAAGAGATCCATATGCAAGAGGTATAAACACCTCACAGCATCTTTGTTGTTAATGCTACTAAAGGTGGATCTTGTCTGCTTGCCCTTTTGACAAGCTGAGCATATTCCATCTTTAACACACTTAACTTGAGGACCATTCCTCACTAACTCTTTGCTAAAGAGTTTGCCAATTGTCTTGTAGTTTAGATGGGCTAGCCTCTTGTGCCATTTGACACAATGAGAGACTTTCTCATCAGCTACAAGACATACTTGAGAACCATTGGTCTCACATATAATGTCTAAGCAGTAGACATTCCTCTTTCTATAACCTGTCAAAATGATCTCTTGATCATCTGACCTCCTGATATGACAACCATTTTTGACAAATGAGATGTCATATCCTACATCACTTAATTGACTTATACTAATTAGGTTGTGTTTCAAACTTTTAACATAAGCCACTTGAGTAATGGTAACCAAGTCACTAGAAATGTTACCAAACCCTTTGATGATTCCTTTTTCAGAACCACCAAAGGTGACTTTTGGACCATATTTGATAGGTATGTAGTCCCTTAGTAATCCTCTAGTTCCAGTCATATGTCTGGAACATCCACTGTCCAAGTACCATATTGGGGCATGGCCACTTGGACTCACCTGCAAAACAGATTAGTGAACCTTAGAACCCAAAGAATTGTTGGGTCCTTGGTACTTGTTAGTTTGCATACTGACAAATCTACCTATTGGTTTTCCAACAGGCAATTTGCTACTCACTTTGGCACTAGCATTGTGCCAACAATCCATGGCAAAGTGGCCTACCTTGCCACAACACCAACACTCAAACCTATTGTACCTTTGCTTAGGTACAGTCTTAGCTGTGTTATCCACAGCTGGCTTGTTGAGAGTTGGGGCTTTGCCCTTGGACTTGGACTTGACAGTCCTTGCAGGTTTAGTAAATCCCAATCCATCTTTACCTTTGTGATGAACAAATTCATCAATTAAAGGTAGAACTGACTTAGGTTTAGAAAACCTAGCAACTAGATCTCTCTCCTTTTGAAGACTAATCTCCAGACTCTTGATTTGATCATTCTTATATGTTATAGTCCCCATCTGAATCACAGTTATGTGCTTCAGTCTGGCTATCTCATTTAGTTTTTGATCAAATAACTTCTCATAATCAGTTGCAGCCATTTTGAGACTTGCAATCTCATTAGCTTGACTCTTGGCCAAGGATTTGCATTTCTTAAATGCTTGTAATAGAACTTTATATTCATCTATCAATTGATGAATATCCTCTTCAGACTCAGATGCATTCTCATCACTTGATGATGATGAATCTGATTCTGAACTAGCACAAGAAATTGAACTGGAAGAACAATGTTGTACCTTACTAGGTCCTGGCTGCTCCAGGATTTTGTCACTTTCTGTCAATGCCATTAGCCCTTGGCATTGACTGTCTTCTTGATCATATATAGAGTTCATAATCTGAATGAACTCTTCTTCTTCTTCTTCAGCAAACAGCCCTATATATGCCTCAGCATCTGACTCAGTTTCTGATGAAGAAATATCTGACAGGGTCTTACCCTTTTTGGCAACAAATGACTTTTCCTTCTTGCCTTTGAAATGAGTCTTTTTCTTATCACTAGACTCCTACCTTTTCTCAGGACAATCTGCAATCACATGTCCTTATCTATTACAGCAATAGCAAACTATTTTTGAGAGAGTTGCTTTGCTAGACTTGGTCTTCTTCCTGTCTTTCTTTGAAGACTTTTTATTCTGATAGTAGTCTTCTTTAGCCTGTGAAGTAGAAGGCCTTGTCCTCCACAGTTTCTTCTTCAAGAACTTCTGAAAATGTCTTGTGAAGGCAGCAAAGTTCTCATCACTTTCACTGCTTTCAGACTTTCTGCTTGCTGAATTATCTGACTCAGTTTCAGCATCCTTTGGAGGTGGAGATGGTGACTTACTCCTGTACTTTCTGGGGGCTTCTACTTTAAATGCCACTGTCCTTTCTTTATGTTCACTTCTTGTTGATTTCTCCTCTTCTTTCCTCACTGTCAACTGCATTTCATAAGACAGCAGTTTGCCAAACAGTGTAGGTGGTGGAATTTCTGCTAACTTTGTCATTTCCCTAATGACACAGATCTTGGTGTCCCAATCTTTTGTAAGGGACCTTAAGAACTTATCATTGAGTTCATAATTACTGAACTCTCTGCCATAGTATATAAGCTCATTCACAATCCTATAGAACTTCTTATAGCATTCAGTTATGCTATCTGATCTACCTTGTCTAAAACTTTCATATTCTTGATTTAACAAGAATTTTCTGTCTTTCCTTACTTCTTCAGAACCCTCCATATACACAATCAAGGTATCCCACATCTCCTTGGATGTCTTGCAGTGTATCAAATTCTGAAAAGTAGCATCATCAATAGCACTCACTATTATATTCTGAGCCCTCTTGTCCATTGTGGCTAGTACTATTTCATCCTTTGTCATTTCAGAGAAATCCTTAGGTGTTCTCTGATTGGCATCCAGCACTGAAACCTTCATGGGCACATATGACCCTTCTTTCACTGTGATATAAATCCTAGGGTCTGAGGCTTCCATAAAGAGTCTCACCCTTTCCTTCCATATACCAAAGATCTCTTTTCTACATATGGGTAGCTTCATGGATCCCAATTCCTTATGATTCTCAGAGGAACCCATGGTTCTTGAATTTCTTGATTCTGTAATTTTATTTAGACTAAATCTGCCAACAGGATCTACTCAGACTGTTAAGTCTCTTTTTGAGTAACCTCCCTCTGATACCACTTGAAAGATATTGTACCTAATCACCTAGAGGGGGGGGGGTGAATAGGTGACTTAAATCTTTTTAACTTTTTAGGCAGAATTCAGATTAAATCTCAGAGTTATTACTATATTAACCAAGCAAACAAACAACAATCACAGCAAACCACAATCACACAGTAGACACACAGTTTTATAGTGGTTCCCCAAGCTTTGGGTACATCCACTTTCCCCCTTCGCCTATCTAGCAGTGTACTAGATTCAGCCAAACTCCTCCACTATCTCAGAACCCCAAAACAGGTTCCTACAACTCAGGCCCAAGGCCCTACAACTCAGCTTTTTCCCAAAGCCTACACTCAGCCACCAAGGCCTACACTCAGCAACCAAGGCCTACACTCAAAGATTCAACTCTCCTACACTCAGGCACACAGGCCCTACACTCAGCCTTTATAATTACAGGCTTACAATTCTCAGATCCCTATGGATCCTATAAGTTATAATGAATACAAAAAGTATATACTCAACAACTCAGATGAAAGAGAGATAAGTTGTGAGTTTCTTGATGAGTTCTTGGAAGAACTCAGCTGAAATCAATCTGACTTGGCTTTCTTCAAAGCTTCTTGAATGTAGAACACAATAAGATTGATTCCCTTCTGCAGTTGATCCTTGATCTCTGTTACTTAAGATTCAGACCAAATCTGAATCCTTCTTCTCAGCCTGGTTCCAGCGGCTGACTTCTTGGATGGAGCTCTCTCTCTCCAATTTCTTAGTTCTTCACTAGAACCTTCAAGGAATAGCTAGATCTTCTTCTTGTTAATGAACTTGATCAATGTTTCTGAACTTGAACAATCAAATCTCTTTTGTAAACAGTACAAGCCTATTTATAGGCCTTCTTCATGGTAACCGGCTGGTCCGGTTCATAACTGTTTTCTGACTGCTCAGACAGGTGCAGTTGACCGGCTGGAATGGCAGCTGTCAAGTCATCCAGTCAGTTCTTGAAAATTCTGTAACTGTCTGAAAGTGTCGAGACTATCTGTCTTTAAGTGTCGACACTTATAGACCAAGTGTCGACACAAGTTGTCTAAGTGTCGACACTAGCCTACAAGGTGTCTACACAACTCCTTGTGTTGTTGATTCTATATCTCGACACTGCTTCTTCTTCATGTGTCGACACTGATAATGTGTGTCGACACAAGTACTTGTACTTCAGTATTTTGCTGAATTCTTGTAAGTGTCGACACAACTCCTTTGTGTCGACACATCTTCATGTGTTGAACTTGTCTTAGTGTCGACACATCTTCTTGGTGTCGACACTTGTCTTCAGTGTTGATTCTTGCTGAGTGTCGACACATTGCTCTGAGTGTCGACACTTAGACTTAGCTTTTGCTGACTTTTGCTGAATGTCGACACAGCCTCCAAGTTTCGACACTTTATGATGTAGACACAGCATCACTGGGTGTCGACACAACTGTTAAGTGTCGACACTGCTTCACTGCACTTTTCTTCATTGAGTGTCGACACAGCTCCAAGTGTCGACACTTTCTGTCTGGTGTCGACTCAGCATCCCAGGTGTCGACACAATGACTCCAAGTGTCGACACTGCTTGTCTGGGTGTCGATACAAGTCTTCTTAAGTGTCGACACTTTCCTCCTGGGTGTCGACACATGGACTTAGAAACTTTTTCTACTTTCCTGCAAATGCTTAACCTGCACAAGGTAACTCAAAAATACATCAAATACATTCTGATGTATATCATTGAGTTGGGTGAGGCTTCTTCAAATCAGGTACATTTAAACCAATGTACCCAACACCATATACTGACATCGCTCATCTGGCTCGTTCTTTACCCGTTGAGATTATCGAAGAATCTCTCGCTGCATACAGATCCTTCATGGGTCCCTCACTCCATTATTACGAGCTTCCCTTGAGTGATGACGATCACTCTGGTGTTAGCCAGTAAAAAGAGAATTAAGAATCCATGGGCGCTCCTGTATGGGACGTAGAGATTGTTCCCATCGATGGGATGGTGTCTGTGAATGATTTTGCGATGGGGCCTGCTCATTCTATACCTGATTTCGAGAGCAGTTTTGCCACTCTACAATTTTTGCTTGATCGTGCTACTTTTTTTGTGTGTGAGTCAGCTGATGATGTCGTATTTGTTGGTGATTCGGTGTCTGAGGTTGCGCCGAAGTGGGATGAGGACTTTACTATCTCCGACGGAGAATGTGGATCTTCGGAACGCTATGAGGGACCCCCATTCTTTATCTTAGCCTGTGCAGGTTGAGTCTCCACGGGTACGTTGGGATGACGATGAGCCTTGTCCTCATGCCGACGACGAGTGCATCTGCTTATGTGAGAAGGTTGCTACCTCCTTCGTATTGGAAGCCCCTGTCGTCGCCGTCGCCTCCAGCGGACCTGCGGTGGATAGTGCCTTGCTAGGCAAGGATATATCTTGTGATGAGATTAGTGAGGACCAGTGCTCCTCCTATTCTTATTTCCTATTTCCTCCACCTGAGTTGTTCCGGTATTATTATTTAGGTAGAGGGGTAACTGCATTATCTCTGTATCGGTACTCGCTACAGCAACGGATATTCGGCCAGTTACCTGTGCATCTATTGTTTCATAGGCCAATTAGCTAGAACTTTTTTGTTAGCCGAATAAGTCGTGCTCGGTGGACAATAAACCCAGTACTTATCTGGGAGTAGATATATTTAGTTATTTTTATTGTTTTAAAATTTTTTTTACGTGTTGCATAACTTAGTTTTAATCGGTTATTGCCACTGTGTATACAATTTTTGTCGGAGCTCATTTGCAGGTTTGTGCTTCACTTGCGCAGAGGAGTTATGTAAATTTTTGCAGGTTTAGCTTCATGCTCTCTAGCGTCTTCTGGTATGTTCATTTGCTCAGTATGGAGTAACCTCTCCCCCGACTTATATTTCATTATTTTTATTGTGAATCATGTGATAGGTTGCATTGATTAAGTCTGGTGGGGGAGAGACCCGAGTTGTTATTTGCTCATGTGCACATTCCACTTGCATACTAGAAGCTTTTATTGTTATATCATTTGCATTTGCATTGCACTCCACAACACCCACTTGAGAGCGTGTACTTAAGCACTTGCACGCACCGAGCTTATTTATCACTTGTGCGTAGGATAAAGAATGATGTGTTGACTTAGGATTTCATGATGGAGTAAAATGTTGACTCCAAGAGTGTTCCTAGGCGTGCACTCATGCTCGCTTAGAGTTTGTGTAGATTAAAATTCTTTATATGCTTATAGTTTCTATTTTCTATTAGCGTAGATTTTGTTTACGGTACTCTAGTTGTGAATCCGATTATGAATCAAACAGTGGTGTAGGATTGTGTGTGGGAGTTCCATAGCCTCGTATTGCTCTAGTCGGGAGGATGGGTTGTCTTTCTCGGTGGCTAAGAACTTGCCCCTATCTACTCTCGAAGAATGGGTACAGTTGACATCACCAATCCAGACAAACCGTCCAGATGGGATTCACACAACATGCCTATACAGTACTACACATTTTCGGCTCTAGATGCAGACTCAATCGGGGATATCAACTATCAACCCAATGGAATCACTTACGCTTTCCACCACTTGGTGATGGATTCCATGCTTATGCATAAAGAAAGTACATCACTTGTCCAAGAAGGAGATCGTTACCCTTGACGATCTCTTTGGATCCATGAACCTTTAGCCAGATAGAAATCTCCGCCATGGCCTTGCCTCCACAAATCAGAACAAGACTACTCTGAAGCTTCTCCGGCAGCCGGCTCCCTTCTCCTTCTTCCTTCCTTGCTCTCCACTCTCCCTAACTCGTTAGAAAGAGAAAGGCTAAGATGAATGAAGATTATCCATCCACTCTCAGCCTTATAACAGCAGGTAAGGGCCTGTACCCTTGTATCCAAGATAAAGGAAATGAACGGCCATGATTTGCCCTCAAATCTGTATTTTAAGTCTGACACACCATGTGACACGCCCGTGTCACAGGCCGTGTACCTTAAGCGGCATATAACCGACTCATCCAGAACAGTACACGGCCATATGACACGCCCGTGTCACATCCGACACGCCCGTGTCAGATCCGACACGACCGTGTCTAGGGGCCGTGTACCTCAGGTAGTACACCACCAACTCAACCCGAGCGGGACATGGCCATGGGACACACCCGTGTCACAAGCCGTGTACCCCAAGACACACCCGTGTCCACCAGCACACATCCCTGGCCGATCCAGAGAATGACACGGCCATGTGACATGCCCGTGTCATAGGCCGTGTGCCCGTACACGGCTGCAGATACGCCTGCGCCGTGTATTTCGTCGAGTGGAGTTCGTCGACCAGAGGAGGACACGCCCTCTGACACGCCCGTGTCGCAGGGAGTGTTCCCTCTCGAGAACTTCTCGAGTGCATTTCGATGTGCACTCGAGAGCAGCTCAACTATACAAAGATGGACACGGCGTGGGACACACCCGTGTAACCCAACCTGAACCCAATTTTGGGATTTGGGGTGTTACAACCCTCCCCTCCTTACAAGAAATTTCGTCCCGAAATTTATATCATCTGTACACATCAATATAACCATGCCTTTCCTTAATAAAATGAGCAGGGTTAGAGCTCAGAGGCCGCAGCTTGTCGCACCCCACGACATTGCACAAAACAAGTCATTAACATGTCAGACAGACATACATCATATACTTGACACCAGATATACATCCATCAACAGAACATTCCTTTCTGACACCTTGATCAAACGATCACCTGGATAAAACAAGGTGTGAACAAACATCTCATCGGCCATCTCATCACAAAAGTAACACAGTTCACTTATTTTCGCTCCTCTACATCTCTCATAACCCGTTTTATGGCCTCTTGGACTTCCAAACTAAACACTCGAGGCTGATGTACTTCACCTGTTGAAATTTGCGGCTCCTGTAATTCGAGATTGTATACTCGCGGTTGCGTCCGGGATGCAGATGACTCTGTCACTGCATTACTCCTTTCTTCATAGGACACCCCTGTCTGTTTCTCACCTTTTGAAGATCCACTCCAACAATCACGGGCTATATGTCCTTGCTTCCCACATTTAAAACATATACGTGTCTCAACAGGCCCTTGTCCTTATGTTTCTCCCGAAGCAACATTCGAAGAAGTTTTTTCAGCCGGCCTGAATATCTTCTTGTCTCGTTTCCTAAACTCCAATTGTTCCGACTGTGGAACTTTGAATTCCGGCTTTTCCATCGCCAAGTTCTTCTTATCCTGCACTCGTTTCAAATCCTTCTCCAGCACACGGGCTGTATCTACTAACGCTTGGAAGTCTTGGTTCACCGAATTCGGGAGTGCCAACCTCAACTCATCATAAAGTCCCTCATAAAATCGATTCGTATTCCGAGCCTCTTCAGCGAAAGTAGACCCCGTATAACGCCCTAGCCTGGTAAACTCATGCAGGTACATATCAACATTACTCTCACCCTGCACCAGACGTTGGAATTCATTTTCCATAGCAATTTGTTGCGACACTGGCAAATACTTGGCTAGAAATAATCTGGAGAATTCTACTATCGATATCTCCTCTAATCCTCTACCTGCCAAGTGATGCAATTCCACTTCATCCCACCAAAGCCTCGCGTCTCCTACCAGCAGAAAAGTGGCTAAGGTCACTTTCTGCACTTCCTCAATCCTGATTATTGTCAGGATCCTCTTCACTCTTGTGAGCCAATGTTCCGCCTGCATTGGGGAACCCACCCCTCCAAACGTGGGTGGATGAAACTCCATAAACCATTTCAATTGCTCGTCAGCTGCTTGCTCATCAATTCGAGCCTCAACACGCTCTTGCCTTCCACCAAGCTGTACTGGTACCACTGCAGGCCTTGCCTGCTCCATAGGCTGTGTCTGTAATACTGCAAACACCGTCTCAGTTACCAAACGTATGGTCTCCGGCGAGGGAAGAGGTATAGGCACCTAAGCTGGTGTTGCACCTCATCAGAACGCTGGGACTCAGACTGCCCAACACCACTCCTCGTCACCTATCAATGTACAAAACACCATTAACGATCATTCCATCATGGTCAATATACATTGACTACATGCTCATGCTCCTTACGTGCATGTATGACATTCCTAGTGGACATTCTTGAGTTCATATATGTTCTTCCTAACAAAACAAACCCGATCCTATGATACCACTTTATAACGTCTTCATTTATGACATGGAATATAACGGTGGGTCCCGCCGGGGCCCCACGCCATATTTGTTGGGTATTGTATCCACAACGTACCTGATTTGAAGAAGCCCCTGAACAAGCTAAGGTAAATAGACAATGTATTTGACAAAATATTTCAAGTTGTGCTTGCAGTTATTCCATGCTAAGTGCAAACCAATGTTAGGGTGCAGTAGGTCAATATACACGGGTCTGCACGACGTAATCCCTCGTTGAGCAGATCAGTGTGTTGGCCTACGTGTACTCTCTCTATTGGAGTGTACTTACTTTCAAGTACAGGGCTGTGATTATGCAAGAGCAGACAAGGAGCAAGGATGGGTCAAAGAGCAGCTTTTGGGCGGAAAGACGAAAAATCGTCTAAGTGAGAATCGACGAGAATCACCAAGTGATTCTCGCCGAATCGTCGAGAATCACTGGCTGATTCTCGTTGTTTCTTTCTGGCTACATTATAGCGTGCTATTCTGGCGCTAAGTCATATTCGTCGAGAATCATCAAGTGATTCGGCGAGAATCATCAAGTGATTCGGAGTGAACCACTAGTGATTCTCGCCGAATCGACGAGAATCACCGGCTGATTCTCGCCGAATCGACGAGAATCACCTTCGATTCTTACCGAATTTGACTTGGACAATTTCCTGGAAACCGCTGGACCGGACTCTGTCGCTGGCACTGTTTTGAACCGGAATTAGGGTTTCTTCTGGTGGGACCCACAACGGTCACTAAGGAGTATACTTGTGTATAAATACACGCGTATTTTTGAACAGTACAGAACGCAGAAAAAGACGAAGCCGAGCAGCCGACCTTGAACTAAATCGCGAAACTGCTCCGCCGCCGCCGCCGCCGCTCGTGCTAGTTGGTCGCCGCTTTTGATCGAGATTCTTCCAGATCTCCCGACGACAGAAGCCTAGCCAAGCATAGCGTCTCACGCGTCTAACCAGAGATCCCTTGTCTCTTGATTCGTTGATCGGGAAAACCTTCCCCTTCCGAATCGATCGAGACGATCGATCCTAGTGTGACCGTTGGAAGACCTTGCTAGCTTTGCTAAGAAGAGTGCATCTCCAAAGTACAGCAGCCGCACACCATTGTCGCCGCCGATCCCGAGAACCAAGCCGCCGCCCCTCTTGCCGCCGCCGGTTTCGGGGAGATTCTCTCCAAGAGAGATCTAGGGTTGTGGACTCTTCGATTGTCATCAAACGAAGAGGGACACCCTAGTCTCCAAGAGTAGTTTGTATTTCTTGTACATTTCAGTTCATTTTTGTTGTAAAGGAACGTTGGTTCCTAGGTGTAAGGGTTGGGTGTAACCCGTGTTGTGAGAGTGTTATCTCCTACGTGTGGAAGGGTTCCTTCCGATAGTGCAAGGATTGGATTTCAATCCTGTTGGTGAAGAGACCGAGTCGTCCCTTGTTGGGAGATAGGTCGAAGGGGAAAGTGGATGTACCGAAATCGGGGAACCACTATAAATAGCTTGTGTACTCTATTTGCTGTGCTGTTTTATTTTCGTATGCAGGTACAATTTTAATTACGCAAAAAACGCTGCACTTCACCTATTCCCCCCCCCCCCCATAGGTGAAGCTAGTTGATACTAGGTGGACTTTCAAGTGGTATCAGAGCGAGGTTACTCATCAAAAAGGTTAACACCTTGAGTAGAATCCTGTCGCTAGTGTCAAGAAGAAGGCAAACATCTACTATGGACGGGCTCAAGTTCACAGGCAAGATCCCAGTGTGCACCAGGCTCAACTTTCCTATCTGGAAGGAAAGGATCAGGTTCTATATGGAAGCAGTTGATCCTCGACTCTTCATGATCGTGGAGGAGGGACCTTATGTCCCCACTAAGGTCTCCACCATAGATCCTACCAAGAAAGTGCCAAAGAAAATTTCTGAAATGGACAAGGACGAGATGGTGCTGGTGGGACTTGACAAGAAGGCGCAGAACATTCTGGTCAGTGCGGTCGATGACTCAATGATGCAGAAATTCTGCAACTGCAGGACAGCAAAGGAGATCTGGCACTGCCTGATTATCCTAATGGAGGGCACTGATGAAGTGAGGGATGATCGGAGATCCCTACTGAACCAGAAATATGAGGCTTTCAGACAAGGGCCTAAGGAAGAGATCGGAGTCACCTTCGAGAACTTCCTCAAGATTGTCAATGCGCTCAAAGGATATGGAAGAGTGTTCACTGATGGTGAACTTAATGATAAATTCCTTAGGTCCCTTACTAAGGAATGAGACACAAAAATCTGCGCCATCCGAGAGTTTGGCAGACTTGCTGAAACAGACCCGTAAATTCTGTTTGGGAAGCTGATGTCCTATGAGCTTCAACTGAACACCAGGAAAGCAGAAGAAGAAGCAGAGAAGGCTGCAGCCAAGGAAAAGACAGTGGCCCTAAAAGCCGTTCACTCCAGGAAGGGCAAGGGTGCGGTTTCGTACCGTGCCAGGAAAAAGGATGAGGAGGAGGACTCCGAGCCATGCTCCTCCAGCTCAGAGTTGTCTGAGGAAGATTTCTCCCTCATCACCCGAGAATTCAAGAAGTTCCTCAAGATGAGGAATCAAAGAAAGAGAGACGGCTCCTCCTCCAGACTTCAGAAGAAAAATTATTCTTCTGACAGGTATGCTTCTAAACCTAACAAACATCGCTCCTCTGACATTATTTGTTTTGGATGCAATAATTCAGGACACGTCGTGGCCGACTGCTACCAAGGCAAGAGAGAAAAAGGGAAAGGAGAGGAGCACAAATCCTCTAGAGATAAGAAGAAAGAGCGGAGCTACATCGCCAAAAGGCCAAAGACACTGAGTGAGTCTGATTCCTCAGACTCCAGTGATGATGAGGAAGCATACTTCGGGCTGGTGGGTCGCTCCGACTCAGAAGGAGAATGCCCCCCATTTACTGGGAAGGTAAAAGCTCACACCCCTCTCTCCGACTCTGAATCTGATCCTGAGTCTCAGGATGATCACCCTGAGGATAGTCTTTCGGCCCGTGAAGCGGAGCTCCTCGAGAAGTATGAGCTTCTGCTCAACACTTTCGAGGAGTGCCGTAAGAGATTGAAGGCTGAGAAAAAGGAAGTGAAATTCCTTAAGGGTGAGTGTGTTTCCCTAAGGGAAGAGATCACCAGTTTGATTTCTCTCCGACATGAGCACCTTGACCTGACTTCAAAGCATTCAGAGTTTCTTAAGCTCCTTGATCTTAAGCAGGAGGAAGTCGACAAGTTGGAAGAACAACTTGAGGCAGAAAGGAAGATCGTCAAGAGCTTATCTATGCAAAAAACAGTTCTTCCAGTAGTTGATACCTTCTCTGCTCAGGCCAAAGTAGCTGGCTTGGGGGCATGTAGGGGTATCTGGCTCCTCATCCAGGAGAAATAGGAACCAGAGGAAGAATAAGGCCGCCAAGAAGGCCTCTGCTGCTGAAAAGGGAAAGGCTCCGCTCAGTCCTGTTGCATTCAGAAAGCCTAGCTTTCCTTGCAACCAACATGACTTTGAATCAACCTTTGGTCATCATTTCCGGCCCTCGGTTGCAAAGCCAAAGAGCCGATATGATGGTTGGACTTTTCCTCGCAACTTCAGTGAGAGTGTCTTCAAGGCACCTTATGAGGAAATCCACATGGGAAATTATGGTCAATTCTCTAGCGGCCATAATGGAAAGCAGGCATCAAGAGCCAAACTTGTTATACTGAAGGAACAGAAGGTGAAGAAGTCATGTGACTGCAATCACTATAAGGCCTCCACCTCCAGATCCAAAGCCCCGACTGTACCCACCGTTCCCAGGGTATAGCAGGAGCCTAGGACAAGTTACAGCAGATTTGACTGTTGGTGTTGTGGCAAAGTCGGTCACTTTGCCGTGGATTGTTGGTTTAATCCGAGGTATAACAAGACTCCCTATGTTAGCAATGCGAGGCTGACCACTCGTATGGTTAATCAACCGAGGGGGAGTATGCTAACCAAGAATCTAGGACCCAAGTTCGATTGGGTTCCTAAGGGAAATTAATTTTGTTTTGCAGGAATGTCCAAAGGCCACCAAAACGCCAATATGGTACTTGGACAGTGGATGCTCCCGGTATATGACTGGGACAAGAAGCCTGCTGCGTGATTACACTCCAGTCAAGAATGGACCCAAAGTCATCTTTGGGGGGTCAGATCGAGGAGTCACCAGAGGTTACAGTATGGTTTCCAATGGTATAATCTCTATCACCGACGTGGCTTATGTTGAAGGGTTAAACCATAACCTGATCAGTGTAAGTCAGTTATGTGATAAAGGTTATGACATTAAGTTCTGCAAGGATAAATGCATGATAATATCATGTGCCTCCTCTGAGACGGTATTAACAGGTATTAGGAGCAGAAATATCTTCTGCTTAAATTTTCTTAGTTTAGATTCATCTACCCCCGTATGCCTAGTGGCAACAGGCAGTGCATCTCTTTGTGAATAATGACACAAGAGATTGGCACATATTAATCTCAAAATAATTAGTATGTTGTTTTCTAAAAACTTAGTAAGGGATGCTCCCGTTATCAAGTGCATCAAGGATAGCCCCTGTCCTGCATGCCAGATGGGCAAACAGACTCGGGCTAACTTTAAGAGCATTGCAGACAAAGACTCTTCCCGGTGTCTTTATCCTTTACATATGGACCTGTTTGGTCCAATGCAAGTTCATAGCTTGGGAGGCAAATCCTATACGCTAGTGATAGTTAATGATCATTCTCGGTTTACATGGGTGTTCTTTTTAAAACGAAAGTCAGATACGTTTGACATCTTCACTAGTTTTGTCAAGCAGGTTCAGAACGAATTTAACTGCTCAGTGGTCAAAATCAGAAGTGACCATGGAACAGAATTCGAATCTGGTGCTATGACAGAGTTTTGTGAAGAACAAGGTATCTTTCATGAGTTTTCCTCCCCACGCACTCCTCAGCAAAATGGAGTCGCGGAGAGGAGAAATAGAACTCTCATTGAAGCTTGCACGACAATGCTGAAAGACGCTTCTCTCCCAGAATACTTCTGGGCAGAGGCTGTAAATACGGCCTGTCACGTACAAAACCGAGCTTTGATCAACAAGCATCATCGTAAGACGCCTTATGAGCTACTGAGAGGCAGGAAACCAACCATGTCCTACTTGAGGATCTTTGGTTGCAGATGCTATGTACTGAATAATGGGAAGTACCCGCGTACTAAATTTGGTGAAAAATGCTTCGAAGGCATATTTATGGGCTATAGTTCCCATAGTCGGGCTTATAGGGTCTTCAATAAGAAAACCCTAGTGGTAGAAGAATCAATTAATGTTGTATTTGATGAAGGAAGTTTGCTTAACTGCAATTCTTCTAGTGGTATTCTTGAAGATGCAGGTGCACGACTTGAACAGCTGAGTCTCGATGAGATCGCTAAAGACGAAACTCCTAAGTACGTCAAATTTTCCACCTCAACGTCAACTGGGAATGTTGGAGATCAACATGGAACAAATCTCTTAGGGGAAGGAGAAGCCCAAGAAGTATTCAAAGCCCTAGACGCCAGACTTCTAGAGCTCCGACACGTGAGGGATCACCCTAGAGAGCAGATCATTGGAGATTCTCGTGCTGGTGTTAGAACTCGAAGAGGTACTATTAACGAGATTCTTCATCTTAGCTTCCTGTCACAGGTTGAGCCAAAGAAGTTCGACGAGGCAAACAGAGATGCAGCATGGATTTTGGCCATGCAAGATGAACTACATCAATTCGAACAATGCAACATTTGGACGTTGGTTCCCAGACCACACAAGCAGAATGTGATTGACACCAAGTGGATCTTCAGAAACAAACTGGATGAACATGGTGTCATCATAAAGAACAAGGCCAGGCTGGTGGCTCAAGGTTACAGACAGGAGGAGGGGATTGACTTCGACCAGACCTTTGCACCAGGGGCAAGGCTCGAGGCAATCAGACTGTTCCTGGCGTATGCTTCGCACAAAGGATTCACAGTCTATCAAATGGATGTGAAATCAGCATTCTTGAACGGCGACCTGAAAGAGGAAGTATACGTCGCTCAACCCCCAGGTTTTGTCAATCCTACTTATCACAATCATGTATATTTTCTTAATAAAGCTCTATATGGGTTAAAACAAGCTCCACGAGCTTGGTATGAGACGTTATCTAGTTTTCTTCTTGAGAACAAGTTCTCTAGAGGTAAAATAGATAATACATTGTTTCTCAGGGAAGTCAAAGGCAAGATTTTGCTGGTGCAAATCTATGTCGATGACATTATATTCGGCTCAACAGACAACAATCTTTGCAAAAAGTTTTCTAAACTTATGCAAGGAAAGTTTGAAATGAGCAGTATGGGAGAGCTAAAGTATTTCTTGGGACTTCAAGTGAAATAGTCTGAGGATGGAATCTTCATCTCTCAGACGAAGTTCATAAATGAACTCCTCAAGAAATTCGGTATGGAGAATGCAACCTCTATGAGGACTCCAATGAGATCCACTATGTCTCTGGATAAGGATGAGAAAGGTAAACCTTTCGATGAAACCAAATACAGAAGCATCATTGGATCCCTGCTCTACCTTACTGCCAGTAGATCGGATATCATGTACTCCACATGTGTCTGTGCCAGATATCAGGTGAACACTAAGGAATCTCACTATGTCGCTGCAAAGCAAATTCTACGATACCTTAAAGGTTCTCCCAATCTTGGCTTGTGGTACCCAAGAAACAATGATGTCGAGCTAATAGGTTTTTCAGATGCTGATTTTGCAGGGAGCAGGGATGACAGGAAAAGCACCTCCGGGACGTGTCAATTCCTCGGCAGAAGGCTTATCTCTTGGAATAGCAAGAAGCAGAATTGTGTAGCTACCTCCACAGCAAAGTCTGAGTACATCTCGGCAGGAAGCTGTTGTGTAGCACACAACTCCTATGGATCAGAAACCAGTTAGCCGACTACGCCCTTCAGTTCACAGAAGTACCAATGTACTGTGATTCCTCCAGTGCAATTTCTATTGCCAACAATCCGGTATCGCACAACAGAACGAAGCATATTGAAGTGTGCTACCACTTCATTCGGGAGCACGTGGAGAACAAGGACATCTCTCTCCGTTATGTCCCCACGGACAAGCAGATTGCAGATATATTCACAAAGCCCTTAGACGAGGCCAAGTTCAGTCTTTTCAAAACTGAATTGGGGATGCTAAACTATGAGGAATGAAGACTACCGATGCTCCAGGATCGTGCCTCTAGGGGGAGCCTCTGCCAGGAACTCCAGTGTGAGCACAGGTGCAAGAACTGAGGGGGAGCAAGGGGTCAAATGCTATAGACCCAGATTTGCAGAAGCCGAAAAGGGGGAGATTACCCTCTCGGCTAAGGCTAAGGTGGCTCCAAGTTGGCTAAGGTGGCTCCAAGGTTGCTCTCAAGAAATTGGAATTGGTAATGAATATCTCTCTCAACTAAATTTCAAGGTTATGATTTTCATTCCCATACGCTTTATTCACCTTAGCTTGTAGGGTTTAGGCTTCTTCAAATAGGGGGAGATTGTTGGGTATTGTATCCATAACGTACCTGATTTGAAGAAGCCCCTGAACAAGCTAAGGTAAATAGACAATGTATTTGACAAAATATTTCAAGTTGTGCTTGCAATTATTCCACGCTAAGTGCACACCAATGTCAGGGTGCAGTAGGTCAATATACACAAGTCTGCACGACGTAATCCCTCGCTGAGCAGATCAGTGTGTTGGCCTACGTGTACTCTCTCTATTGGAGTGTACTTACTTTCAAGTACAGGGCTGTGATTATGCAAGAGCAGACAAGAAGCAAGGATGGGTCAAAGAGCAGCTTTTGGGCGGAAAGACGAAAAATCGTCTAAGTGAGAATCGACGAGAATCACCAAGTGATTCTCGCCGATTCGGTGAGAATCACTAGTGAGTGATTCTCGCAGTGATTCTCGCCGGTGATTCTCGCCGAATCGTCGAGAATCACTAGTGATTCTCGCCGAATCGTCGAGAATCACTGGCTGATTCTCGTTGTTTCTTTCTGGCTACATTATAGCGTGCTATTCTGGCGCTAAGTCATATTCGTCGAGAATCATCAAGTGATTCGGCGTGAACCACTAGTGATTCTCGCCGAATCGACGAGAATCACCGGCTGATTCTCGCCGAATCGACGAGAATCACCTTCGATTCTCACCGAATTTGACTTGGACAATTTCCTGGAAACCGCTAGACCGGACTCTGCCGCTGGCACTGTTTTGAACCGGAATTAGGGTTTCTTCTGGTGGGACCCACAACGATCACTAAGGAGTATACTTGTGTATAAATACACGCGTATTTTTGAACAGTACAGAACACACAGAAAAAGACGAAGCCGAGCAGCCGACCTTGACCTAAATCGCGAAACTGCTCTGCCGCCGCCGTCGCCGCTCGTGCTAGTTGGTCGCCGCTTTTGATCGAGATTCTTCCAGATCTCCCGGCGACAGAAGCCTAGCCAAGCATATAGCGTCTAACCAGAGATCCCTTGTCTCTTGATTCATTGATCGGGAAAACCTTCCCCTTCCGAATCGATCGAGACGATCGATCCTAGTGTGACCGTTGGAAGACCTTGCTAGCTTTGCTAAGAAGAGTGCATCTCCAAAGTACAGTAGCCGCATACCGTTGTCGCCGCCGATCCCGAGAACCAAGCCGCCGCCCCTCTTGCCGCCGACGGTTTCGGGGAGATTCTCTCCAAGAGAGATCTAGGGTTGTGGACTCTTCGATTGTCATCAAACGAAGAGGGACACCCTAGTCTCCAAGAGTAGTTTGTATTTCTTGTACATTTCAGTTCATTTTTTTTGTAAAGGAACGTTGGTTCCTAGGTTTAAGGGTTGGGTGCAACCCGTGTAGTGCGAGTGTTATCTCCTACGTGTGGAAGGGTTCCTTCCGATAGTGCAAGGATTGGATTTCAATCCTGTTGGTGAAGAGACCGAGTCGTCCCTTGTTGGGAGATAGGTCGAAGGGGGAAAGTGGATGTACCCAAATCGGGGAACCACTATAAATAGCTTGTGTACTCTATTTGCTGTGCTATTTTATTTTCGTGTGCAGGTACAATTTTAATTCCGCAAAAACGCTGCACTTCACCTATTCCCCCCCCCCCCATAGGTGAAGCTAGTTGACACTAGGTGGACTTTCAATATTTCACAGACAAACGGCAGAGTCACATATGAATATCAAAATCACGTTCTACTCGAGTCCTAAATCAGAGTAGTCTAGCGAAAGAGTTTTAAGTTGCAAGAACTTAACATAATGAATGTCCACTAAATATATAAACCACTCATTTATATAGATCACCAGGAATGTATACAAATACACAACCGTTCATGGACTTAAGGCCTTAAAAGTTGCTCTTTACAAATATAGCTTCATACATCGGCATGCCGGCCGGCCACACATGAAATCCAAGAATTCTTCGCACGACCTTCAATGGCCTTTAAGCAGCAAGGGATTCAATCCATTCAATCTAATTCAGCCCGTTAGTACCTACAGTTGGACATCCACCCCAAGGATGGTAAACAAAGCAACGGTCAACATTAGTTGACCAATTATAACGATCATACCCCTTACCCAGGGCAGCAGTTCCTTCCCTGTATACATTGCAATCACCACATATATATCACAACAGGTGCTCTCATGCACCAGATCATCACAAACGCCGGCCTCCGCTAGACGCTCTGTGCACTCAGGGCACATTTATGGTGTACCAGACTCCTTAGCATCACCACCGATCAGAGGTTTTTAACATGTTGGCTGGCCGGCCCTAGTCACCACAACACGCATGTTGGGAACATCGCGCCCATACCACTCAGAGGTACTAACCTCACGGCAATCCTTGAGCATTTTGTAACACCCCCATCCGTCGCATGGCATATAACAGAAGGTCCAGCTGGAACCCGACGCCATATACCACAGACAGTCGGAAGGGTTACATAAGAATATTCAAACTATCCAATTAAGACTTCTCGTCCTACACAGAGCATTCTAGCGGAAGCTTTTAAAGTTGAAAGAACCCAAATCTTAAATCCAATACATATGAATGTCCACAACCACCACCATAGGAATGAAACCCAAATACACTGAAAAGGTACATGGCCTTATGACCTTACAGATGTTCACTTAATAAAAACATGTCTTACATACATCGGCTCGCAGGCCGGCCACACATGATAAAAGTAAAAACAACTATTCTACGACCTTCTAGGGCCAGCACAGCAACATGGGCTCCAGCCTGCTATTTAGCACTCGGCTCCGCAGCACCTGCAAGCACATTCCACCACAAGGTGGCAAACAAACCAACGGTCAGCTAAAAGCCGACAAAATTATAACGACCCCGCCACTAACTCGGGACGGCGGTGCTCTTTCCCTGCATATCATTATCCCAATAAAATAATAAAGCGCAACTATACTACAACACAGGTGTAGGCTCGCACGGCCAAACACCCCGTGCACTCAGGGCACATTAACGGTGAATTCAGTCAATTCCGTGGCTTCACCACCATCCCGAAGATGGCAACCATGTGAGCATTTAGCCTTTCTGACCACCGTCTAAGGCTCCCGACTATGCCAACGGCCAGTCCCCGTCTTCGGGTCTCTCGCACCGAACCACATAGCCTAGGTCCGATTCCACTTGCCCGTTGCTCATGCTGCCTAGTCAATTTAAGTCCTATGCGCGGGCCAAGCTTCTCTCGGTTCCCAAAATTTCCAAACAATCTCATAACCCAGTTATGATCAAGGCCGGTTCCCAGACCGCCAAGTTAGCAGAACACGTTTCCGCTCAGTTTTCTGGGTGCGCCTTGAAGATAACCTCCAAGGATCTCTGCTGCAATCTACCACGTAGAAACCCGAAAAACCGAAAGCACGGAGTCTTCTCCGGCAAAATCATATCAAATGCAACATCACCGATCCAGACGGTACACGTCCGGGTAGGCTTCACACACAACGCCTATGCCCGTACTTACGATTCCGGACTCTATATGCAACACAAGGGGGACTATTCACATCAACCCCAAGGAACACCACACACTCACCGCACACTCGCGGGAGCGGGACTCCCTATACAGAAAGAAAGAGCTTCACATGCTCAAGTAGAGAAACTACTCGGATGGAAGTCTTCGCAACGAACTTTCCTCCACGGATCCGCTCTCAAATTTCGAAACGGTGCTCCGATGCTCCACCGGCGGCCGAAATCCCTTCCTTCTTCCTCCTCTTTCCAACTCCTTGAGAGAGAGAATGGTTGGAGAGAAATGAAGGATTAACTCCCCTATTCCCGGCCTTAACAGAGCAAGAAACCATCTGGGCCGTTGGATCTTAATTAAAGAAAACGGACAGCTCAGATCCATTTAAAAATCTCTAGACTTGGGCAGAACACGGTTTGGCACACGGCCGTGTCCCAGGCCGTGTGCCTCGCTCCAGGCACGATCGTCGAACGGAGGAAAGACACATGGGCAGAGACACGCCTGTGTCTCACCTGACACGCCCGTGTCGGGTCTCTCGACACGCCCGTGTCCGGGGGCGTGTCACGCATAACCGCCACGGCAACGGACACGACCCAACAGGACACGGGTACTGACACGGGTACGCACACGCCCGTGTCAAATGACACGCCCGTGTCATCTAGCCGTGTTCCTGGCCGTGTTCTTCTCGGGATGTAAATGACCAAAAACACCAGCCAAACACGGCCTTGGACACGCCCGTGTCCTACAACGTGTACCCCTATACAGGCACCAAAAATCCCTTTTTCGTGACCGACTCAAATACAATTTTCGGGGCTTTATAAATCTCCCCCACTTAAGAAATTTCGTCCCGAAATTAAGTAAAGGTACACAAATCTAAATGATACATGAATAGAATAACTCAGGATATTCCTCCAACATAGCTTGCTCTCGCTCCCAAGAAAGCTCCTCACGTCCGCAATTGTTCCAACGGACTTTAACCATTCAGACCTCCTTGTTGCAGAGTCGTTTGACTGCAACATCTTCAATATGTACTTGCTTGACCCTTGTGGTCACCCATAATCAACTGGTACTTGATTATCCACAATGATCTGCGAAGGCTCTTGCACCGCCTTACGCAACACCGACACGTGGAACACGTCATGCAACCCACTCAATTCCGCCGATAGCTTCAATCTATACGCCACCTCGCCAACACGCTCCAGGATTTCAAATGGTCCAAGGTATCTCAGACTCAGCTTATTCAAGCATCGAACCCGCGATACACCCTTGAACGGCTTGATTTTTAGATACACCATGTCGCCAACATTGAACTCCACATTCCTATATTTGGCGTTATAGTACTTTGACTGTCTATCCTGAGAGATCTTCAACCTTTCCTGAATTGTCCGTATCACTGAGGTGGCATCTTCCACTACTTGACGTTTGTAAAGCTTCGATTCGCCTGCCTCCAACCAAGACAACGACATACGACACTTCCTCCCATAAAAGGCTTCAAAAGGCGCCATACCAATACTCGCCTGAAAACTATTATTATATGCAAACTCCACCATATACAGGTGATCTTCCCACTGCTTTCCAAAATCTAGGATGCACATGTGAAGCATGTCCTCCATCGTCCTGTTGACCCTCTCGGTCTGGCCATCCGTCTGTGGGTGAAAGGCTGTGCTGAACTTTAGCTTAGTACCCAACAGACTATACACCAACCTCCAGTCATTCGACGTGAAGCGTCCATCTCGATCACTAACAATACTGCGGGGCACACCATGCAATCGTACAATATTATCCACATAAAGTTTGGCTAACTTTTCCACCGGATCTTCCTTCCTGACCGGTATAAAGTGCGACACCTTTGTAAACCTATCTACGACCACCCAAATGGCGTCGTTTCCCTTCTGCGACTTCGGCAAGCCATGCACAAAATCCATAGATATGTCATCGAATTTCCATTCTGGGATAGGTAGGGACTTCAAGAAACCTCCGGGCTTCTGGCATTCCGCCTTCACCAATGCACAAGTACGTCACTTGGCCACATAAAGTGCTACATCCTTCTTCAAACCCAGCCACCAGAATAATTTCTTCATGTCTCGATACATCTTCGTGCTTTCCGGGTGGATTGAGTACTTGGTATTGTCACAACCCGCATTTCCTCAACGAGCATATCATATCAGAGCAAGAGGAACTACGGGTTATGATGCCACGTCGTGCAGGGGATAACTGCACACGCTCAGGCAACTCTTGACGCTGACTTTACAAGTTGAAATTCAATAGTTACATGCGGGAAAACTTTTGGATTAAATGGCCGTATCCCTCGGCCTTAGATAGTAAAATTGTCTTTGTACGCTGCGGAAATACTTTGTTTATTTATGATGAGTTCCTATATGCAATCTATAGTGATACTACTATAAGAATCCTCGTTGTTTACGTCATTTATAAAATATGTCTTAGTGAATCAAAACATGTGTGCATGATATACAATAGTAGGTTTTTGTTAACTTCAAAATATCTAATGCAACCTATCAGAAATCCGTCCCAAAAGCAAGTAGATATCACTCCATCCAAGTGAGTCACATTAGCAGTCTAGTTCATATTTACACAAAAGAAACCCACCAATGGGCGCCAACAAGCTGACACGAACCCATTGGGGCACATGTATGTCTGTACAACAAAAAGAAGAACTACCTCGCTATGAATGCTCGGCTAGTTCCCAGGAAACGCCACCAACCAACCTAGCCGCTCAACCGGCTACAACCTGCACCTGAGGCATTCAAGAAAGAATACCTCAGCAATCAACCAAGCTATACAAAAAGAGAGCATAAATGTCATATATTTTAACGAAGGGGCTTACCGACCCCACAGAGATGTTTCATCAAGTAACATGAGTGAACAAAACAAGTGGAAAACGCACCACAATCCATGCCAAACGCACCAAGTGCGTACAAGTTCATCATGTCCTGCTTAAACCGCAGGAGCAAAAGGCAAAACACATGCCCATTCCATCATTCATAAGCCAAGAAATTACGATACTAGTGAAGCATAAGCAGCGGTTAAGTTTAATTTCGCAAGGGTCTTACCGGTGGCGGCCCTAAAGTGGAACGCACCAAACAAAACCAGCCCAAATCGGGGCCCAAGTGGTCTCTCTAACCACAAAAACAAAACCCGGTGGCCACAGGCTGAAACCACACCACCCCTTGCAAAATTCTCACACAAACGCTCCTGCCATGGTTCACAAATTCGCCTCGCAAAACGCCCCATAACCCAAGGTAACACGCTCCTTTCATCGCCCTTACACACGACTACCAATTGCCAACGTAGCGTTTGATGCCTTCATCCCATAAAAATCACATGCTTTGTATCAAAATAAAATCACATGATAGAGTTTGAATTGACCAAGGAAAAATCACCTCTACTAGATAGGTTACATGAATATGAACCGAATTAGCTACATGAATTAATCTAGCATAGACTTGATACCAACAAAACTAAACATGGGAGAGCAAGGTCATTTAGCATAGGGACTTAGCATAGGGAATTAGCATAACACAAGAGTATTGATCATGGGAAAACAAGAGTATTGATCATAATTTGAATCAAGAAGAACAAACTAAGGGGAATTGAAAGACTAAGGCTAATAAAGAAAAATTCAACACAAGATCTCAAGCTAGAAAAATGGAAAATTGAATCAAGTACGAAGATTGGCAAGGGTGGAGAACACCGCTTGCCTGAACCGAGACGATGCCGCGACGGCTGCTCTCCCCTTTCCTTGCCTTGCTTGCTCCCTTGCTCTCTTGCTTTCTCTTTGGGAATGAAGAAGAAGAAGATGAAGATGAAAAGAAGAAAATGAGACATACAAAGCTCTGTGTCGGACTTATTTCCTCCAGAACAAAGCTGAACCGTTCGATGTAGAATCAAGGAAATGAACGACACAAAAAACTGGAAAAAGTCGATTTTCGGGCCGGTCACGCCCTGTGTCACGCCCGTGACATAGGGCGTGTACCTATAGCGGCGCCGAAAGTCGGCAAATCAAAGTTTATCCACACGGTACACGGCCGGGTACACGCCCGTGACGGGTCGGTCACGCCCGTGACCTAGGGCGTGTAACCCGTGTCTCGACACCTCGTCGACAAAAAGTGTCGACACTCGACCCAGCCTGACACGCCCTGTGACACGCCCGTGTCACAGGCCGTGTCCCCTCTCTCGACGACTCGACACTCGATACTCGACGCTCGATACTCGACGATCGACACTCGACACTCGACGAAGCGGGACACGGCCCGTGTCACGCCCGTGTCACGGGGCGTGTACCCCATTCGTCGAGCTCAACTCGACGCAAGAAAAACTCGTCGAGTCCAGGTCACGCCCAGGTCATGGCCTGGGTCACGCCCGTGTCAAGGGGCGTGTCTAGCACAAAAACGACCATTTTTCCCTTTTGTGAAAAATGTTTCTGAGACGTCCTAGACCATTTTTGCCTCAAGCACTTTTTACTTTTTGTTTCCTGAACCAGCAACTTATTTTGAGCTACATTACCCGGGCGCGAAAAAGTGCAAGCATTCCCTAAGAGGCCTCACCGAGTCCCTCATATGGACTCTGGTTTGCTGGGGAATCGTGCAACTTGGCAAACAAAACAGCCACTCGCAAGCCCACGGGAAAAACCATGCTCAAACTATAGTCAAAACCAACGTAACGCCCATCATGCGTACGTAATCAAAAATCTGGGGCGTTACAATCACTCCCCCTAACAAAAAGTTTCGCCTCGAAACTTTTCACAAAAACAAACACATAAGCAAACCAAAATATGAATGCAACCAAACACCAAGTCACATACCAGCTTATCTACGGGAACAAATGAGGATGAGCCGCCCTCATTGTTGATTCGAGTTCCCACGTCGCGCTTTCCACATCCTGATTTTTCCATAGCACCTTTACCATAGGAATCTTCTTTTTCCGCAACACGCGATCTTGGGAGTCCAATATCCGGATGGGCATCTCCTCATAAGAAAGGTTAGGCGCTAATTGCGGCACAACGTCTAACACTTGCTTGTCATTCCGCATACACTTGCGCAGTTGGCTAACATGAAACACATTGTGAACACCAGGAAAGTTCACGGGTAATTCCAGTTTGTAGGCGGATGCTCCAACTCGCGCAAGAATCGTGAAGGGACCCACAAATCTTGGGTCTAATTTGCGCTCCTTTCCAAACCTTTTAATCCCAACCCTTGGGGAGACTTTCAAGAAAACAGAATCCCCCACCGCAAATTCTAATTCCGACCTTCGTCGGTTGGCATACTTTTCATATCGCTCTTGGGCGATTCGGAGCTTCTCCCGAATAAGTCATACTGCAACTTCCATATCCTCGAGCGCCTTTGGCCCCAACAAAGGCCGCTCGCCAACCTCAGCCCAAAAGAGTGGGGTCCGACATCGTCGCCCATATAACGCTTCGAACGGAGCCATTTGCAAGCTTTATTGATAGCTATTATTATACGCGAATTCCATAAGCCGCAAACGTTCATCCCATGCTCCGCCATACTCAAGAATATAGCATCGAATCATATCTTCCACAATTTGATTAACTCGTTCTGTTTGGCCATTCGTCTGAGGGTGGTAAGCAGTGGAATATCGCAAATCTGTCCCCAAACCCTCTTGTAGACTTTTCCAGAAACGAGAAGTAAATCGGGAATCCCTGTCTGATATGATATTGATAGGTACACCATGCATTCGGATGATCTCGTTCAAATAGAGCTCTGCTATGGTCTTCATCGGGTAGTTGACCTTAAAGGGTATGAAATGAGCACACTTGGTCAACCTATCCACGATCACCCACACGGAGTCATGTCCTCGTGGAGATCTTGGTAAACCGGTAATAAAATCCATTGAGATACTTTCCCACTTCCAGGTTGGAATCTCCAATGGTGTGAACTTGCCACCAGGCTTCCCATGATCATCTTTCACCCGCTTGCAGGTATGACATTCGGAGACAAATTGCGCTATATCTCTTTTTATTCCATACCAGCAGACAATTTGTTTCAAATCACGGTACATTTTTGTTGAGCCTGGATGGTAGGCCATACTTGAGCCATGTGCTTCCCGACACACCATCTCGCGAATGTCTCCAACTAAGGGAATACAAAATCGCCCACAATACTTTAACGTGCCTGCACCGTCAATCGCAAAATCTGGTAATTCATCCTTTTCAGTCCGAAGAAATAAATGTAAAAGATCAGGATCATCTTTTTGATGTTGTCTTACAAGCACCAGCCATGACGGTTCTTCTATTGCCGACTGACTTTGCGGGTCATATTTGCCCACCGCAATATCCATCAATAGAAATTCCTCTACAAGACGGTCGACGGAAAGATGAAATAATTTCCCCGTCTTTCGACTCAAAGCATCGGCTACAACATTTGCTTTCCCCGGATGATACTGAATGTCCACATCATAATCCGCTACATACTCAAGCCATCGCCGTTGGCGCAAATTAAGTTCTTTCTGCGTGAAGACATACTTCAAGCTTTTATGATCTGTAAAGATTTTACACTGTGCACCATATAGCAAGTGTCTCCACAATTTTAATGCAAATATCACCGCTGCAAACTCCAAATCATGCGTTGGGTAATTCTTTTCATGAATTTTCAACTGCCGAGACCCATACGCAATCACCTTTTTATCTTGCATTAACACACATCCAAGTCCAACGTGCGACGCATCCACGAACACTTCATAATCCTTTCCTTCTATTGGCAAGATTAACACAGGAGCGGTACATAACCTATGTTTGAGTTCCAGGAATGAGGTCTCACACTTGTCATTCCATTCAAATGCTACATTATTCTGGGTTAATCGAGTCAAAGGTGCGGCCAACGTCGCAAAACCTTCGACAAATCTGCGATAATAGCCGGCCAAGCCCAAGAAGCTTCGAATCTCCTTGGGTGTTTCCGGTCTTCTCCATTCCATGACCGCAGAAATCTTTTCGGGATCCACTGAAATACCATGGTGATTAATGACATGACCCAGAAAAGCAACTTGCGGCAACCAAAACTCGCATTTGCTTAGCTTGGCGAATAACCGTTGGTCTTGCAAAGTGGCCAATACTAATCGCAGATGCTGTTCATGCTCCTCAGCACTGCGGGAGTAGACAAGAACGTCATCAATAAAAACCACCACAAATTTATCCAAGTAGTCCTTGAACACCCTGTTCATCATATCCATGAAGGCTGATGGCGCGTTGGTCAAACCAAACGACATCACCAGAAATTCAAAATGACCATGTCGTGATCGAAATGCAATCCGCGGAATATCAGTCTCCCGGACCTTGAGCTGATGATAGCCCGAGCGGAGATCAATCTTCGAAAATACAGAACTGCCACGCAGTTGATCAAACAAATCATCGATTCTTGGCAGTGGGTACTTATTTTTAATTATCACCTTGTTCAGCTCCCGGTAATCGATGCAAAGGCGCATCGACCCATCTTTCTTCTTCACAAATAACACCGGTGCACCCCAAGGTGATGAACTCGGCCGGATAAACCCTTTTGCCAATAAGTCATCCAACTATGTACGCAACTCTGCTAGCTCACGCGGGGCCATTCTGTACGGTGCTTTCGCAATCGGTCGCGTACCCGGCTCCAAATCAATAACAAACTCGACATCACGATTAGGGGGTAGACTAGGAAGGTCAGTAGGAAAAACATCTGGAAATTCACGCACAACAGGAATCTCCTCCAAACGCGGCAAAACAGCACTAGTCCCCACAACGGAGACAAAACAAGCAAAACAGTCGGAAACAAACAACGTCCGAACACATACCGCCGAAATCCCTGGAGAATCCTGACAAGAATCACCATACACACTTCCTGGCTGACCATCATCCTTAATAAAATCCAAGCGCTTTCCTCTGCACTGGATGACGGCATCATAACGGGCTAACCAGTCCATGCCCAGAATGACGTCAAAATCATCCAAATCGATCACCTTGCAATCAACTCTTGCTATGAAATCCCCCAACAAAATGGGACAATCAAGAAGACCCCAGTCAGCCACCACAGAAGCGCCGGAAGGAAATTTCACCAAAAACGCATTCCCCACTCGCTCTGGTGTCAAATGATATCGATCCAGAAAGGTTCGAGCCACAAATGAATGGGTCGCGCCAGAATCAAAGAGAACACGCGCCCAACGGTTCTTTACCTTAAAGTTTCCTATAAGGTATATATGCTATGCTAAGAACTACACATAAGAGGCATACACAAAACGAGAACCAGAGGACTGAATCGAACCTGAGATAACCTGCGGTGATGTATGCGCTTCCTCTGCAGAGACCACATTCAACTTCCCTTTGCCTTTGTCCAAGTGCGGAGGCGGAGGCAAAGCCTGGAGTGGTGCGGGTTGCAACACAGCTTGCACCTGTGGGCACCTTGCGCGAAGATGTCCTGGTCTGCCACACTGGAAGCATACCTTGTCTTTGGCCCAGCAGCGGCTCACATCATGACCTCTTCTCCCACAAAATGTACACTCCAAGTCTCTGGTTGGCGCACCTTGAATGGCGTGCACCTGCTCCTTCTTTTGCATTCCCAACCGCTTGAAACATTTTTCAAACGGGTGACCGGCTCGACCACAGAAGCTACATAGTTCCTTCTTCTTCTTTACGTCTGACTCGTGGGACATTTTCTCTCCCACCAGCTGTCTCTTGCCCTGCCTCATCTGCTGCCCTCTTTGTTTGGCATTTTCGATAGCTTCTACCTTCAACGCCGCCTCAACCACCATAGTGTAACTTGTCGCTCCATAAGCACTTGCGAACTGCTGAACGTCGCTACGGAGTCCGCCAAGAAATCTCTTTACTCGGTCAGCTTCTGTAGTCACCAAGCTCGGAGCGAACTGACTTAACTAGCTAAACTCGATTTCATACTCACTCACTGTGAGTTTCCTCTGCTTCAAGTACAAGAAGTCATTCATCAGGCGGTCCCGTTCCACTGCCGGTAGAAACTTGCGCCGTACTAGTTCTTTAAACACTTCCCACGAACAGCCCGCCCCTAGGCCTTCCTTTTCTCGTAACCACCAACCTTTCGCCAACCCTTTAAGTTGATAGGCAGCAAGCATAACCTTCTGGTCCTCGGTCACACCAGCATACACAAACATTTCTTCCAACGTAATCACCCAATCATCCAAAAGAATGAAGTCTGCTTTTCCATCATACGTCGGTGGTCCAAGTCGCTGAAACTGCGAGATGAAAGTCATCGCAGGAGGAACTACTACTGGGGGTGTCGCTGCCACTGAAGGAGTTGAACTAGTGGGGCCTCTAACCATCTCTTGTCCTCTTGGTGCCAGCCCAGACATCGCGGATGACATAGCTTGGAGCTGGGACTGTACCTCCTGTACCTGCCTCGTCAAAGCCTCATTACTTTGGCGAAGACTATCCATCAGCGCATTATTCTGCGCACCCGAAGACTCGCCCTCGGATTGGGGAGTTTGCCTTGTCACTGGACGCTTCGACATCCTATAACACGTTCACTCTTATCAAGCTCAAACCCAACAAAACACACAACGGCTATGTACAGACCATACATAAAGAAATATGAACATCAACTGCTAACTTGCTTTGGGAGTTTGAGAATGATGGTATGCCTAACCAAAAGATGACTCACCGTCATCCCACTAACTTGTGCCTAAACCATGAATGCATGACTTTCTTTGACCCAAAACTATGTGTGTACAGGTGTCATCATGTACGTCTTAGCTTGGCACGTTGTGCTATGCAATGTTATGTTATGCGTGTTGTGCAATGCATTCTAGAAAAGGCCTTAATGCATGCCATGAGCGGTCGTACGCATCACAATGCTATGCATCCCATACTACATAGCATTGCATGCAACGAATAAAAGAAAACGTGCTAGTCGCATCCATGTGGTGAGGTTATGCATCCCATACTACATAACCCTCACATGTTGCCCCTATGGTGGATCCATATACAACCACATATTATGCATCCCATACTACATAATATGCCCCGTATACTTCTGTTCATGCCATGAGTGTAGTGTACGTGCTTCGGCCCAGACATACTGATGGCACCTCGGTGTGTGTATGCGATGATGCTTAGAAACACAAAATCAAAGGGAAAGTTTGCCCGACCAAATGTCAAGCAAACCTGGCTTTGATACCAACTGTCACAACCCGCATTTCCTCAACGAGCATATCGTATCAGAGCAAGAGGAACTACGGGTTATGATGCCACGTCGTGCAGGGGATAACTGCACACGCTCAGGCAACTCTTGACGCTGACTTTACAAGTTGAAATTCAATAGTTACATGCAGGAAAACTTTTGGATTAAATGGTCGTATCCCTCGGCCTTAGATAGTAAAATTGTCTTTGTACGCTGCGGAAATACTTTGTTTATTTATGATGAGTTCCTATATGCAATCTATAGTGATACTACTATAAGAATCCTCGTTGTTTACGTCATTTAGAAAATATGTCTTAGTGAATCAAAACATGTGTGCATGATATACAATAGTAGGTTTTTGTTAACTTCAAAATATCTAATGCAACCTATCAGAAATCCGTCCCAAAAGCAAGTAGATATCACTCCATCCAAGTGAGTCACATTAGCAGTCTAGTTCATATTTACACAAAAGAAACCCACCAATGGGCGCCAACAAGCTGACACGAACCCATTGGGGCACATGTATGTCTGTACAACAAAAAGAAGAACTACCTCGCTATGAATGCTCGGCTAGTTCCCAGGAAACGCCACCAACCAACCTAGCCGCTCAACCGGCTACAACCTGCACCTGAGACATTCAAGAAAGAATACCTCAACAATCAACCAAGCTATACAAAAAGAGAGCATAAATGTCATATATTTTAACGAAGGGGCTTACCGACCCCACAGAGATGTTTCATCAAGTAACATGAGTGAACAAAACAAGTGGAAAACGCACCACAATCCATGCCAAACGCACCAAGTGCGTACAAGTTCATCATGTCCTGCTTAAACCGCAGGAGCAAAAGGCAAAACACATGCCCATTCCATCATTCATAAGCCAAGAAATTACGATACTAGTGAAGCATAAGCATCGGTTAAGTTTAATTTCGCAAGGGTCTTACCGGTGGCGGCCCTAAAGTGGAACGCACCAAACAAAACCAGCCCAAATCGGGGCCCAAGTGGTCTCTCTAACCACAAAAACAAAACCCGGTGGCCACAGGCTGAAACCACACCACCCCTTGCAAAATTCTCACACAAACGCTCCTGCCATGGTTCACAAATTCGCCTCGCAAAATGCCCCATAACCCAAGGTAACACGCTCCTTTCATCGCCCTTACACACGACTACCAATTGCCAACGTAGCGTTTGATGCCTTCATCCCATAAAAATCACATGCTTTGTATCAAAATAAAATCACATGATAGAGTTTGAATTGACCAAGGAAAAATCACCTCTACTAGATAGGTTACATGAATATGAACCGAATTAGCTACATGAATTAATCTAGCATAGACTTGATACCAACAAAACTAAACATGGGAGAGCAAGGTCATTTAGCATAGGGACTTAGCATAGGGAATTAGCATAACACAAGAGTATTGATCATGGGAAAACAAGAGTATTGATCATAATTTGAATCAAGAAGAACAAACTAAGGGGAATTGAAAGACTAAGGCTAATAAAGAAAAATTCAACACAAGATCTCAAGCTAGAAAAATGGAAAATTGAATCAAGTACGAAGATTGGCAAGGGTGGAGAACACCGCTTGCCTGAACCGAGACGATGCCGCGACGGCTGCTCTCCCCTTTCCTTGCCTTGCTTGCTCCCTTGCTCTCTTGCTTTCTCTTTGGGAATGAAGAAGAAGAAGATGAAGATGAAAAGAAGAAAATGAGACATACAAAGCTCTGTGTCGGACTTATTTCCTCCAGAACAAAGCTGAACCGTTCGATGCAGAATCAAGGAAATGAACGACACAAAAAAACTGGAAAAAGTCGATTTTCGGGCCGGTCACGCCCTGTGTCACGCCCGTGACACAGGGCGTGTACCTATAGCGGCGCCGAAAGTCGGCAAATCAAAGTTTATCCACACGGTACACGGCCGGGTACACGCCCGTGACGGGTCGGTCACGCCCGTGACCTAGGGCGTGTAACCCGTGTCTCGACACCTCGTCGACAAAAAGTGTCGACACTCGACCCAGCCTGACACGCCCTGTGACACGCCCGTGTCACAGGCCGTGTCCCCTCTCTCGACGACTCGACACTCGATACTCGACGCTCGATACTCGACGATCGACACTCGACACTCGACGAAGCGGGACACGGCCCGTGACACGCCCGTGTCACGGGGCGTGTACCCCATTCGTCGAGCTCAACTCGACGCAAGAAAAACTCGTCGAGTCCAGGTCACGCCCAGGTCACGGCCTGGGTCACGCCCGTGTCAAGGGGCGTGTCTAGCACAAAAACGACCATTTTTCCCTTTTGTGAAAAATGTTTCTGAGACGTCCTAGACCATTTTTGCCTCAAGCACTTTTTACTTTTTGTTTCCTGAACCAGCAACTTATTTTGAGCTACATTACCCGGGCGCGAAAAAGTGCAAGCATTCCCTAAGAGGCCTCACCGAGTCCCTCATATGGACTCCGGTTTGCTGGGGAATCGTGCAACTTGGCAAACAAAACAGCCACTCGCAAGCCCGCGGGAAAAACGATGCTCAAACTACAGTCAAAACCAACGTAACGCCCATCATGCGTACGTAATCAAAAATCCGGGGCGTTACAGGTATGATGATCCTCATACATCAACTCCTCCCGAAGATTATCCGCACTAGGAATGCATAGGCGAGCGTCCTTCCTTAGCAAACCATCTTCAACAGCAAACTGGAAATTTGACCCATCCAATGATTCATCCAAGATCTGTTTCATGTTGTTATCCTGAACCAAGGACCGCCGAACTCTATCAGCTAGGTCACACTACACCTCTGTCCAAAATAGTTTCGCCTCAGCACTAGACTGCTTGTCGACGCAAGATATCTCCAAAGCCCCCAACTCATGGACCAATCTCTCATCATGTACCGATAACCAGTTGGCCTGCGCCGGAGTCCTGTGACTCAACGCATCAGCCACTTCATTTCCCTTCCCAGGCACATAATGAATCTTGAAAGTGTAGTCCCCTAAGAACTCCATCCATCTCCGCTGCCTTATATTCAGGTCCTTTTGGTCCAACAGGTACTTCAAGCTCTTATGATCGGTGTATATATCGACCTTCACACCGTACATGTAGTGTCTCCAAAGCTTCAGAGCAAATATCACGGCCGCCAACTCTAAGTCATGGACCGGATAATTTCTTTCATGAGCCTTCAATTGTCATGAACCATAGGCTATCACTCTCCCATGTTGTAGCAGAACACAGCCCAAACCACTACCCGAAGCATCGCTATAGATCTCGAACCCTTCGGTTCCACTTGGCGAACATAAAATAGGCGTTGTAGTCAACCGCCTCTTCAACTCTTCAAAAGCCTGTTCGCACTCCGGAGACCACACAAACTTCTGATCCTTCCCAGTCAACGTCGTGAGTGGTAGCGCTATCCGCGAGAAGTTCTCTACGAAGCGCCTGTAGTAGCCAGCAAACCACAGAAAACTCCGGACCTCTGCCACTGTAGTCAAAGAAGGCCACTCTCGTATCGCCACTATCTTCGCCGGATCCACAACTATCCCCTCTCCACTAATAACATGACCAAGGAACGCTATCGAGGATAACCAGAATTCACACTTGGAGAACTTAGCATACAACTGATTCCTCCTCAACGTCTCCAACACCATGTGTAGATGATTATAATGGTCCTCTTCACACTGCGAGTACACCAGGATATCATCGATAAATACTATCACGAAACGATCCAGGTACTCTCTGAACGTCTTGTTCATCAGATCCATAAATACGGATGGCACATTCGTCAACCCAAACGGCGTGACCGTGAACTCGTAATGCTCAAACCGTGTACTGAATGTTGTATTTGGGATGTCGCTCTCCCTTATCCTCAACTGGTAGTAACCGGATTTTAGATCTAACTTCGAATATACCGTTGACCCAGCCAACTGATCAAATAGATCGTCAATCCTCGGGATTGGATATTTGTTCTTCTCTGTAAGCTTGTTCAATTCCCGATAGTCGATACAAAGTCGCAAGCTCCCATCTGTCTTCTTAACAAAGAGAACTAGTGCGCTCCAAGGCGACGAACTTGGACGTGCATAACCTTGCTCTAGCAACTCCTACAATTGCACCTTCAACTTTGCCATCTCTCTTGGTGTTATCCGATAGGGGGAGCGTGACACCGGTTTGGCACCCAGTACCAGCTCTATAGTAAAGTCTATCTCCCGCTGAGGAGGGGCTCCTGGGAGATCGTCTGGGAACACATCGGGATACTCAGACACAACTAGGATACTGTCAAGACTTAGATTAGGCGTCGAAGTCTGCACTGATGTGACAAACAGCTCTGCCCTAGACCAAACTGCCTTGATCACCAGAAGGGCCGACATCAAAACTTTCCCTGACCCCTTCATGCCCACAAAAGTAGTCTCCCGATCAGTGTTCTGACCCAACTTATCTTCCTTACGGTTGCAATCAATGTATGCACCCTGCTCCGAGAGCCAATCCATACCGAATATTACGTCGAACTCCACTAATGGTAGAACTAACGCTCGCAAAACAAACTCCTGGTCTCCAATCCGAATCTTCTCTACGCAGAACCTATCCATGCGCATTGAGCACCCATTGGGCAACAACACATCCAACCTGTCTTTTGCCATCGAAGACGGAACCCCGATGCGCGATATAAATTTTTCGAACAAGAAGGAATGCGATGTTCCCGTATCAAACAGGGCTCTCGCCAGAAACTCAAAGATTAACACAAAGCCTAGCACCAACAAAAGTAAGCTAACAAAAAAAAGAGGTAACAAATATGAAAGTTAAACCACTGCAATTTAATTCATACCTGTCACCACGTCTACTTGCTTTATGGCCTCTTGAAGACCAAGGTTGTAGACTCTAGGCTGGGCTGGAGCATGGTAGGATGCGGTTGACTCCACCGCCTTCCCTTTCTCCTTATAGGTCGCTCCAGGCTTCCTCTCGGACTTTGCACGTCCGCTCCAACACTCACGAGCAAAATTCCCCGTCTTCCCACAATTGTAGCAAGCTCCTGGGACTCGACTTATAGTTGACCCCGACGCATCAGCCAAAGGGGCTGAGTTCGAAGTCCTCCGCTTCTTGTTCCACCGGTGGAAACTTGACTTGGCATTTGGCACCTTGAACTCGGGACTTCTTTTCTCCTGGGTCCTTCTTCTCTTGAACTTTCTTAGCGACCTTTTCCAACGATCGGGCTGAATTGACCAAGGCTAGGAAGCCTTGCACCTTAGGCCCAGTAAGGAGTAATTGTAGGTCACCACGAAGACCCTCATAGAATCGGTTGGTCTTCCTCTCATCTTCCGTAAACATAGCCCCGGCATAACGACCCAAACGTGTGAACTCATGCAGATACTCATCCACGCTTCTGGCTCCCCGAGTCAGCCCAAGATACTGATTCTCTGTCTCCAACTTCTGAGCAGAGGGTACAAATCTAGCTAGGAACAACCTCGAAAATTCCTCCATAGGCACATCAGCAAGCTGCCTACCCACTAAGAGATGAAACTCCAACTCATCCCACCACAACCTCGCTTCACCCACTAAAAGAAAAGTCGATGTGGTGGTCTTCTGCCACTCCTCAGTTATTGTGGCTGTCAACACCCTCTTTATCGAAGAGAGCCAGTCCTCAGCTTGAGCTGGCATTCCAATCTCATCGAACCTCGGAGGATTAAAGCCCATTACATGCTTTAGTTGCTTCTCCGTAGCTCTCCTCGTCTCTACCAGATCAACTGCTGCGCACTCCACCACTCTCGGCTCTGCCTCCCTAACCGGTCCTTACTCATTCGCAGGAGGTGCGCGATGCATTTACCCTTCGGGTTGGGCATTTATCATTGCAAATACAGCTTCAGCCACCATCCTGATGGTTTTCGCTGAAGGAGGAGTTGTAGGCACGTCCCTTGGTGCACTACTTTCCGCTGATTGCGGATGCTCTGACTGACCAGCACCACTCCTAGCTGCCTATAGTAGCAAAGACACACGATTAGACGACAAACAAATTGCTAAAAGCAATCATTGGAACACTCAGATTCCACAAAATAAGTGTATTTTTCTTTCCTAAGTGGGCATTCATGGGTTCTTTTTGATGTTATAACGATGACGCACACATGTGCTCTCCACCCCTTAAAATAATTCTCCCACGAATTCCTTTAAGTCTGACCATAACCAGAAGTCTGATACCAAATTGTAACACCCCCATCCGTCGCATGACATATAACAGAAGGTCCAGCTGGAACCCGACGTCATATACCACAGACAGTCGGAAGGGTTACATAAGAATATTCAAACTATCCAATTAAGACTACTCGTCCTACACAGAGCATTCTAGCGGAAGCTTTTAAAGTTGAAAGAACCCAAATCTTAAATCCAATACATATGAATGTCCACGACCACCACCACAGGAATGAAACCCAAATACACTGAAAAGGTACATGGCCTTATGGCCTTACAGATGTTCACTTAATAAAAACATGTCTTACATACATCGGCTCGCAGGCCGGCCACACATGATAAAAGTAAAAACAACTATTCTACGGCATTCTAGGGCCAGCACAGCAACATGGGCTCCAGCCTGCTATTTAGCACTCGGCTCCGCAGCACCTGCAAGCACATTCCACCACAAGGTGGCAAACAAGCCAACGGTCAGCTAAAAGCCGATAAAATTATAACGACCCCGCCACTAACTCGGGACGGCGGTGCTCTTTCCCTGCATATCATTATCCCAATAAAATAATAAAGCGCAACTATACTACACCACAGGTGTAGGCTCGCACGGCCAAATACCCCGTGCACTCAGGGCACATTAACGGTGAATCCGGTCAATTCCGTGGCTTCACCACCATCCCAAAGATGGCAACCATGTGAGCATTTAGCCTTTCTGACCACCGTCTAAGGCTCCCGACTATGCTAACGGCCAGTCCCCGTCTTTTGGTCTCTCGAACCGAACCACATAGCCTAGGTCCGATTCCACTTGCCCGTTGCTCACGCCGCCTAGTCAATTTAATTCCTACACGCGTGCCAAGCTTCTCTCGGATCCCAAAATTTTCAAACAATCTCATAACCCAGTTATGATCAAGGGCGGTTCCCAGACCGCCAAGTTAGCAGAACACGTTTGCGCTCAGTTTTCCGGGTGCTCCTTGAAGCTAACCTCCAAGGATCCCTGCTGCAATCTACCGCGTAGAAACCCGAAAAACCCAAAGCACGGAGTCTTCTCCGGCAAAATCATATCAAATGCAACATCACCGATCCAGACGGTACACGTCCGGGTAGGCTTCACACACAATTCCTATGCCCGTACTTACGATTCCAGACTCTATATGCAACACAAGGGGGACTATTCACATCAACCCCAAGGAACACCACACACTCACCGCACACTCGCGGGAGCAGGACTCCCTATGCAGAAAGAAAGAGTTTCACATGCTAAAGTAGAGAATCATTACCCTTGTAGTTCGCTTTTGTGCCATGAAAAAACTACCCGGATGGAAGTCTTCGCAACGAACTTTCCTCCACGGATCCGCTCTCAGATTTCAAAACGGTGCTCCGATGCTCCGCCGGCGGCCGGAATCCCTTCCTTCTTCCACCTCTTTCCAACTCCTCGAGAGAGAGAATGTTTGGAGAGAAATGAAGGATTAACTCCCATATTCCCGGCCTTAACAGAGCAGGAAACCATCTGGGCCGTTGGATCTTAATTAAAGAAAATGAACGGCTCAGATCCGTTTAAAAATCTCCAGACCCGGGCCGAATACGGCTTGGCACACGGCCGTGTCCCAGGCCGTGTGCCTCGCTCCAGGCACGATCGTCGAACATAGGAAAGACACACGGGCAGAGACACGCCCGTGTCTCACCTAACACGCCCGTGTCGGGTCTCTCGACATGCCCGTGTCTGGGGGCGTGTCACGCATAACCGCCACGGCAACAGACACGACCCAACGGGACACGGGTACTGACACGGGTAGGCACACGCCCGTGTCAAATGACACGCCCGTGTCATCTAGCCGTGTTCCTGGCCGTGTTCTTCTCGGGATGTAAACGACCAAAAACACTAGCCAGACACGGCCTTGGACACGCCCGTGTCCTAGGCCGTGTACCCCTATACAGGCACCAAAAATCCCTTTTTCGCGACCGACTCGAATACAATTTTCGGGGCATCACACATTTCACTTCAGATCGACCCACCATTGTGGTGTAGCAAGTCGGGCTTATCCCGCAGCCCCCTATGCCTTGCCACCAATCGATCTCTCACAATACAGGTCCAGGTCAGCCTTTTCCCGTCGCTCAATTCGTCAATAGCGCAGATCTTGACGCGGGTCGACTTCCCTTTCCTACTCTGCACATAGCTCTCGCAGAGCCGCTTTCCAATTTATTCCATTTCAACACCCCAATCCAAGGCCTCATACAGTGCTTTCTTCATATGCACAATTCACAAACATCCACACAATACACGAAGTTTTCTCCACTTCACAACATAAACATCACTAATCCAGACTTACTGTCTAGATGGGCTTCACACAACATACTTATACCGTACTACACATTTCCAGCTCTAGATGCAGACTCAATCGGGGATATCAACTATCAACCCAATGGAATCACTGACGCTTTCCATGCTTATGCATAAAGAAAGGACTTTACTTGTCCAAGAAGGAGATCGTTATCCTTGACGATTGCTTTGGAGCCATGAACCTTTAGCCGGATAGAAATCTTCATCATGGCCTTGCCTCCACAAATCTGAACTCGACTACTCTGAAGCTTCTCCGGCAGCCGACTCCCTTCTCCTTTTTTCCTTCCTTACCATCCTCTCTCCATAACTCATTAGAAAGATAAAGTCTAAGATGAATGAAGATTATCCATCCACTCTCAGCCTTATAATAGTAGGTAAGGTCCTGGACCCTTGGATCTAAGATGAAGGAAATGAACAGCCATGATTTGCCCTTAAATCTGTATTTTAGGGCTGACACGCCCTGTGACATGCCCGTGTCACAGGTCGTGTACCTTAAGCAGCACACAAACAACTCATCCAGAACAGTACATGGCCATATGACACGCCTGTGTCACATCTGACATGCCCGTGTCAAATCTGACACACCTGTGTCACATCCGACACGCCCATGTCTAGGGAATGTATACCGCAGGCAGTACACCACCAACTCAACCCGAGCGGTATACGGCCATGGGACATGCCCGTTTCACAGGCCGTGTACCCAAAGACACACCTGTGTCCACCAGCACACCTCCCTGGACGATCTAGAGAATTACACGGCCATGTGACACTCCCGTATGACAGGCCGTGTTCCCATACACGTCTGCAAACATGCCTCCACAGTGCATTTCGTCGAGTGGAGTTCGTCGACCAGAGGAGGACACGCCCTTTGACACACCCGTGTCGCAGGGCATGTTCCCTCTCGAGAACTTCTCGAGTGCATTTCGATGAGCACTCGAGAGCTGCTTAACCATACAGACCTGGACACAGCTTGGGACACGCCCGTGTCCCAGGCCGTGTAATGCAACCAGAACACTGTCTTGTGATTTGGGGTGTTACAAACCTGTCCCTTCCTTTGATATCCATACACCTCGCTACCAAAGCCATATAGTCTTTCCTACTCCCACATCTGAATGTGGTCTCTCGGTTAGTTTGTTTTATTGTAGTTTATATCCGTTATGTGTGGCAGTTATGTTAGTGTTTGTACAGTTTGTGGTGTTGCTGTGTTTTTGTATTTTGTTTTGGCTATTTGGATAAAAAAGAAAAGAAAAAAATATAATAGTAAATGAAATGAAAATTCCCAATGTGGAATAAAAGAGAAAAAATATTGTTGTTGAGTTGGACATTTTGTTGTATTGTGTTTGTTATGGGCGTGCAGGCACCGTCTAAAGTCCAAGTCTGGTGGTGCGCCACACGTGTTTGTTCGTTGAGTATAGCTGTGAGTGTTTACGGGCGGTCTCATTTTGGGCGTGCATGTCCGTCTTGTTTATCTTTGTATACCCCTCCTTCATCTAAGCCTATATTATACTCCAAGTCCTACGGATTCATGCTTGAGTCAAACTAGTGCCATGAAGAGAGTGTGAACAGGCGAGCATATGGTTATCGACATTGGTGGATTCCTTTGGAGATTCTCCTGAGACCTGATCTTTGACAATGCTCACCTCATTGTACGCCTGCTTTCATTCTACGCACAACCGAATGATTCACTGTGATTCACTTTGGGAGTATTTGTAATATCTTCTTTACGTTTATAGGAATTAGAAATTATTATGCATGCATAGATGAGTTTTCTACTATTTCTTTTTGTACATGAGGGTATAACTTCGCATGGTACTCTATTTATGCAATTGCTTAGTCAACTAGATTACTTAAACTCCGCTTTGTGATGATTTGCTCGAGATGAGCAAATGTTTAAGTCCGGTGGTGTGATGAGTCTGATTTATATATTGTTTTTCGGACTCATCTAGGTTACTTTTCACGCACTTGCACTTCACTTTTGGTATGTTATTGTTGATATTTCATTTATAAACTTTATCATGCTAAGTGCATTGTTTTGGCACATGTGATGTGTGATTGCTCACTCTTTGGTTGAGGGTATGTTCTTGGAGCTCCTCGCACTTATTTGTTTTGATTTATATGATTGTTTGGTCTGATTTGTTGTTGTGCAGGTAGTGTGTTTTCCCCATGGAAGGAATTCTGATTTGTGGAAAACACACGGTCGTGCGTTTCCTTAGCGCATGGTTTGTTCCTGATCATGCATTTTTTTGAGCTGGAGAAAACGTCGAGTGGAGCTCGATAATTTTCGTCGAGCTGAGCTCGATGATTTTCGTCGAGCTGAGCTCGACGATTTTCGTCGAGCTGAGCTCGACGATCTTCACGCATAGTTAACGCACGGTTTCTTCGGAACCATGCGCGAAGAAAACGTACGGTTCCCCTGTATTAACTTGTTTTCCTGCGCTCTGTGTTTACCCGTGCGATTTCCTTCACGCTCGGGCAGAAGTGCCTGTGTTCGAGTAAAACGCACGGCTCAATGCTACTCCTTCTGCAGGCTTGTTCTGAAAGTTAATATCGGACGGTTTGCGCCAAACCATGCGTGATAAGTTTTCTGACCTGCTTCTATTCAAGCGCAAATTTTCTTACAAACCAAAAAAGGTCCGCTTTTCTGCCATTCCTGCCGCCGTTTTAGGACAAAACTCTATCCTTTCTCCTCTGCCCTTCATCTTCCACTAAGGAGAGAAGCTTCGGCCATGCTCGCGAAGCTTACCTCTCGTCGGCGCTTGCTCTCGGCCTCCTCCTTCATCTTTTAAGCTCCATTTCAAGTTTGACGCCATAACCAACAAGCAAAGGGAAGCTTGTAACCTTTTTCTGCATCGTGACACGAAGAAGATGGGTCCCTGAGCGCCTCCTCGTCTAGCCAATGCCACCACCACCTTCGTTGAGGTGGTGGCCGGCGATAGGCGGTGGTAGGCCGGCCGGAGGTGGTCGGAATCGGGATTTAGGCATGGAAATAAAAGCTTGAAAACCCAAGCTTTCGTCTTACCCGATCTAGGGCCAATTATCCCCTGTTGGGTATTTCATCCACATGAACCCAGATTTGATGAAGTCACCCTGGAACTAAGATGAATTAAGTTGTATTTGATGCTTGGTTTGAGCTATATGTTTGCAGGAGTTTCACTGGGAAGTGTAGACCAATGTCAGCCCACATTGGGTCACCAAACACAGGAACTGTGCATTGTAATCCCTCATTGCATATTCCAAGGTGTTGACTCATGTGTGGTCTCTCTATTGGGATACACTTCATATTCAAGCTATTGGACTATGGGAAAGGCATTGGAAGTTGGCTACTCTAGAAGAATCAGTTTTTCCAACATCAGAAAATTTCTAAGTGTTTTACTCGAGTAGAGCTTTTACCTACTCGAGTAGTCTGGGTATAAGTTACTCGAGTAAAGGAATCCTATACTCGAGTAGACATAGTCATATACTCGAGTAGCTAAGTCACCTACTCGAGTAGACCAAGTCATATACTCGAGTAAGTATACTCACCTACTCGAGTAGATAGAAATTTACTCGAGTAGTTCATTTTACCTACTCGAGTAGTTCATGTGTCACCCATGTACCTTGCAGTTTCCCTACTCCAAAATTTTTTTTCTAAGTCTTTTACTCGAGTAGAACCTTCACCTACTCGAGTAGGTTACTTCCTCTCGAGGAGTTTAGTTCATCTACTCGAGTAGTTGCCAGCAGACCTCTTCAGAATTTTTCTAAGTATTCCACTCGAGTAGTACTTCATGTACTCGAGTAGTTTATGTAATATACTCGAGTAGCTCTTCCAGTACTCGAGTAGATCCTCTATATACTCGAGTAGGTCTCTTAGTATACTCGAGTAGTTCTATCTATATACTCGAGTAGTTGATCTCTATATACTCGAGTAGTCTGTTTATACTTACCCGAGTATGTTTCCCATCATATACTTGAGTAGCTATTCAACTACTCGAGTAGTTATTGACTTACTCGTGTAGTTGGCCAAATATTTCCGAAAATTTTCTAAGTCATTTTTCTGACGGGATTTTTCAAATCACGCGACATGATTGGTCCACGTGTACATCATTATGACCGATTATGACCATTAGTCTCTCCTATAAAAGGTCCTATCAGAAAATGACAAACCCTAAGTTTTCTCAAAGCTTTCTTGTAATCTCTTTTTCGAGAAATATTCTTCAGCCGCCTCTCTCTGACTTTCGCGAAACGGAAGCCGCCGCCGCTGCCTTCTTCTCCGGCCAAAGCTTCTACTTTCAGAGGATTATTTTGAAGAAAGGTTACAGATCGAGATTGACTTCACTGATCATATTTTCTCTCGATTTCTGTAAAAGGAAGTAGATCCAGATCGAGGCCGAGACCTTCTTCCCCGATTTCTGAAAAGGCTACAAAGTTGAAAAGAAGAAGATCCTGGCCATTTCCTTCAGATCTGAGTGATTTACTGTTTGTTTTCTTGTAAACTCTTTATTAATCTTGTAGGAGAAATCTTCTCCGAGTGTAGGAGTTTTTCACTCCGAGTTTGTAGGAAGTGCTATCTTCCGAGGTGTAGATCCGTTTTGTTTGGATTGAGTTTGTAGGAACTTTATTCCGAGGGTAGGATCGATTTGTGATCCGAGATAGTGGAGTAGCCGAGTCTAGTTGATTGCTAGATCGGTGAGGGAAAGTGGATGTACCCAATGTTGGGGAACCACTATACATCTTGTGTCGTCTGTGATATTGGTAGATATTTCTGTGCAGTGCTCTAATTAACTTTTATTCCGCAAAAGACGCACAAACCACCTATTCACCCCCTCTAGGTGATTTAGGTCGACAACAGTTTTCTTTCAATTGGTATCAGAGCGAGGTTCATCGTTAAAAGGTTAACACCTTGATCAGATCCAGATCTATTGTCTGAAAAACTCTACCATAAAATGGACAAAGGCAAAGATTTCGCCAAGCTTCCTCTGTGTAACAAAAACAACTTTCCCATGTGGAAAGAATGGATAAAATTTTTCATGGAAGCTGTGGATCCAAGGATCTTCATGATCGTTGAAGAAGGTCCTTACGTTCCCATGACTATGTCCACTATCGACCCTACCAAGAGAGTTCCCAAAAATCTAATGGATCTCGACAAAGACGAGATTGCACTTGTCTCTCTCGACAAGAAAGCTACAAACATAATAGCAAGTGCAGTCGATGACTCGATGCTGCAGAATTTGATTCACTGTCAATCAGCTAAGGAGATGTGGCACTCCTTAGTCACCTTGATGGAAGGGACTGAAGAAGTAAGGGATGATCGGAGATCACTCCTCAATCAAAAATATGAAGCGTTCCGACAAGGGAACAAGGAAACAATTGCCGACACCTTTGAGAACTTCTTCAAGATTGTAAATGGCCTAAGGGTGTATGGCCGTGTCTTCACAAACGGAGAACTGAATAACAAATTCTTGAGATCCCTAACCAAGGAATGGGATAACAAGGTATGTGCCATCAGGGAGTTCGGGAAGCTAGCTGAAACGGACCCGCAAAATCTCTTTGGAAAGCTTATGTCCTATGAACTCCAAATCAATACAAGAAAAGCTGAAGAAGAGAAGGGCAGGTCTGCTCTAAAGGAGAAATCTGTCGCTCTGAAGGCAGACACCTCCAGAAAGACTAAGGCTGCCTCCCCCGCTCCAGCTCCAGAAGTTGATGAAGAAGAAGAAACATCAGAGCCCAGCACCTCAGGCTCTGAACTATCTGAAGGAGAGTTCTCCTTGCTCTCAAGGCAATTCAAGAAGTTTCTTAATAAAAAGAAACAATGGAAAGGCAAGGATGCCTCACACAGAAGATCGCGGCGCGATGACGATCGACAAAGAAACGGCTCAAGCAGCCACGACAGGTATAACACTAAACAGAACAAATACGTTTCAACTGACATCATTTGCTACTGTTGCAATAAGCCAGGTCACGTCATTGCTGACTGCCCTCACAAGAAGAAGGAGGGTGGCAGAAGGGAAGACAAGAAATCCTCACACAACAGCAAGAGGAAAGAGAAGAGCCTCATAGCCAAAAGGAGCAAGACTCTTAGCGACTCCGACTCCGACTCCTCAGAGTCAAGCGAAGAAGAAGAAGCTTACTTTGGGCTAATGGCTCAAACAGATGATGAACAAGAGCCCCAGTTCGCTGGGAAGGTAAACTCTCACACCCCTCTCTCAGAGTCTGAAGCATCTGAACATGATTGCGAGAGTAGCTCCTCTGACGATGAGTCAGAATTGATGGCCCAGTATAAGGAGTTAATCATGGCTTACGACAAATGTCGTCGAGTCGTGAAGACTCAGGCTAGAGAGATGAAATCTCTAAAAGCCGAAGAGAGAAACTTGAGAGAGAAAGTCGCAAAGACTGACTCCCTCGAGAAAAACTTCAATAATATTATTGAAGAATATAACAAGGCTCTTGAGCACCTTGACCTGAAGGAGAAGATCATCAAAGGTTTGGAAGCCGAACTTGCGGCTGAAAGGAAACTTGTTGAGAGTTTCTCTAAGCCCAAGACGGTTCTTCCATTCGTTGCCGAATTCTCAGCAAAGGCCAAGGGAGCTGGACTAGGCCATGAAGAAGCTCCTAGTAAATCATCTAGGAGAAACAAGAATCAACGGAAAAATAAGGCCGCCAAAAAGGCCTCAGCCGAAGAAAAGGGAAAAGCCCCTCAAAATCAAACCACATTCAGAAAGGTCATCTTTCCAACAAATGAGTTTGATTTTGACTCATCATACGGGCACTTTGCTAGGACTACTCATGTAGAGCCAAAGTCCCGCTATCAAGGATGGGCTCGACCCCGAAACTTTGGCGAAAGTGTCTTTAAGGCACCTTATGAAGAAGTTGTTCGTCAGAGCTATGGCCCTTTCAATCATGGGCATAACTTCAAGAACGCACCAAAGACAAAGCCTGCTGTAGAAAAGCCTATAAAGGAGAAGAAGCCATGTGATTGCCATCACCATGAGGCATCTTCCTCCAAGAATGCTACCCCTGCTAGACCAAAGTTCCAAAAGGTCAAGCAGGAGATCTTAAGGCAAAGGTACAACAGATTTGACTGTTGGTGCTGTGGCAAGGTTGGTCACTTCGCCATAGATTGCTGGTTCAATTCCAGAAATGCTGCAACCCCTCATGTCAGCAATATGAGAAAGACCGCTCATAATGCCAACACTCGTAGGGGGAGCACTCTAACCCGAGACCAAGGACCCAAACGTGTTTGGGTTCCTAAGGCGAATTGATTGTGATTGCAGGGATGTCCAAAGGCCAACAAAATGCCTATCTGATACTTGGACAGAGGATGCTCTCGGCATATGACCGGGACAAGAAGCCTCATTCAGAACTTTACTCCAGTCGTGAACGGACCAAAGGTCATCTTTGGAGGTTCAGACCGTGGAATTACTAGAGGCTATGGTATGATTACTAACGGCAATGTATCCTTTTCGTATGTGGCCTATGTTAAAGGATTTGAACACAATCTCATTAGCATAAGTCAACTCTGCGACAAAGGATACATAGTTGAGTTCCATGCTGATAAGTGCTTGATAAAATCTGTTGACAATATGGAAACGATTCTATCCGGCACTCAAAGCAGGAACATTTTCTGTTTGAATTTCATCTGTATAGATTCCTCCACACCAGTGTGTCTTTTGGCAAAAGATATTGCGTCTCTTGGTGACCAATGGCACAAGAGACTAGCACATATTAATTTCAAAACAATTAATAAATTATTTTCAATGAACTTGGTACGTGATGCCTCAAATGTCAAATGCGTCAAAGACAGACCTTGTCATGCATGCGTAAAAGGCAAGGAAACAAGGGCTACCTTTAAGAGCACTGTTGGCAAAGACTCTAACAGATGTCTCCATCTATTGCACATGGACTTGTTTGGTCCACTACAGATTAGAAGTTTGGGAGGCAAGGAATATACATTGGTAATTGTTGATGACTACTCGCGCTTTGCGTGGGTGTTCTTTCTTAAACACAAGTCAGATACCTTTGATATCTTTACCAATTTTATCAGGCAAGTCCAGAATGAATACAACTGCTCCATAGTCAAAATCAGAAGTGACAACGGAACAGAGTTCAAATCTGGGGCCATGACAGAATTCTGTGAAAGCTTAGGTATCTTTCATGAGTTTTCCTCTCCTCGTACTCCACAACAAAATGGAGTGGCTGAGAGAAGAAACAGAACACTCATAGAGGCCTGCAGGACCATGTTGAGTGATTCTTCACTACCGGAGTACTTCTGGGCCGAGGCCGTCAACACTGCATGCCACGTGCAAAATCGAGCACTCATAAACAAAGACCACAATAAGACTCCTTACGAACTTCTGAAAGGCAGAAAACCAACAGTCTCTTACTTTAGAATCTTTGGCTGCAAATGCTTCGTACTTAACAATGGCAAGTATCATACCACCAAGTTCAGCGAAAAGAGCTTTGAAGGTATTTTTGTAGGATACAGTAGCCATAGTAAGGCATACATGATTTTCAATAGAAAAACCCTAGTGGTGGAATAATCGATACATGTTGTATTTGATGAGACGAGCTTGCTACAAAGCAATCCGTCTAGTGTGCTCATTGAAGATGCAGTTGAAAAGCTGAAAGAAACCAGCCTGGATGATCCGTCCGAAGAAGAAGGCGAGAAGTTCATTAAGATCGCCACTCCCACTCCTATTGGAGAGACTGATGATCAAAATGAAGAAGTCATCCAGGATGATGAAATCACACCGGTGCTTGAAGATAATCCAGATGCAAGGACTCTAGAGCTTAGACATCTGAAGGATCACCCCATGGACCAGATCATAGGAGATCCCCGGGATGGTGTCAGAACTCGGAGAGGTTCAACTAATGAGAATCTTCATTTGAGTTTTCTATCATAGGTTGAACCAAAGAAATTTGAGGAAGCAAACTCAGACGCATCGTGGATAATGGCAATGGAAGAAGAGCTAAATCAGTTCAAGCGCTGCAATGTGTGGATGCTGGTTCCAAGACCCAAGGGAAAGAACATCATTGGAACAAAATGGGTCTTCAGGAACAAGATGGATGAAGATGGGACTATCATAAAGAACAAGGCCAGACTCGTCGCTAAAGGCTATCGTCAAGAAGAAGGAATCTACTTCGACCAGACATATGCTCCAGTGGCCAGGTTGGAGGAAATAAGGTTGTTCCTAGCATATGCTGCCTTCAAAGGCTTCACCGTTTATCAGATGGATGTGAAGTCGGCCTTCCTGAATGGTAACTTAAAGGAGGAAGTGTATGTGGAACAACCTCCAGGTTTCGTTGATCCCAACTTTCCCGATCATGTCTATTTTCTGCACAAGGCCTTATATGGTCTGAAACAAGCTCCTCGAGCTTGGTATGAAACGCTGTCTACCTTTCTACTTGAGAACAGGTTCACAAGGGGAAAGATAGACAAGACATTATTTCTTAGGGAAATAAAAGGCAAGATTTTTCTAGTGCAAATTTATGTCGATGACATTATCTTTGGCTCTACAGATAACAACCTCTGCAAAAAGTTCTCAAAACTTATGCAAGGGAAGTTTGAAATGAGCAGTATGGGCGAGCTGAAGTATTTCTTAGGGCTTCAATTGAAACAATCTGAAGATGGAATTTTCATCTCACAGACCAAATTCACCAAAGAGCTAATTAAGAAATTCAGAATGGAGAACGCAACCTCTATGAGGACTCCAATGGGCTCAACTATGTCTCTGGACAAGGATGAGAAAGGGAAACCTTTTGATGAAACCAAGTACAGAAGCATAATTGGATCCTTGCTCTACCTTACTGCCAGTAGGCCTGACATAATGTTCTCAACATGTGTCTGTGCTAGATTTCAGGTGAACTCTAAGGAATCTCATTACGCTGCTGCAAAGTGGATCCTGAGATACCTTAAAGGCACACCAAATCTTGGCTTATGGTACCCAAGAAGTAATGACAGTGAACTAATTGGATTTTCAGATGCAGATTTTGCGGGTAGCAAAGACGACCAGAAAAGCACCTCAGGGACTTGCCAATTCTTCGGAAGAAGGCTAATTTCCTGGAGTAGCAAGAAGCAGAACTGTGTCGCAATCTCAACGGCCGAGTCAGAGTATATCTCTGCAGGCAGTTGTTGCGCACAGTTGCTATGGATAAAGAATCAGTTCGAGGACTACAACATGCAGTTCAAGGATATTCCTTTGTACTGTGACTCCTCGAGCGCAATTGCAATAACCAACAATCCAGTCTCTCACAGCCAGACAAAGCACATTAAGCTAAGGTACCACTTCATCCGGGAACATGTGGAGCATGGAGACATAGATCTCCAATATGTGCCTACATACAGGCAAGTTGCAGATATCTTCACCAAGCCGCTGGACGAGACCAAGTTCTCATTCTTCAAGACAAAGCTTGGGATGCTCAACAAAGAGGACTAAAGAAGGCTGAATGACTAAGAAGCAAGTAATTGCAAAGGGTTAGTCAAACTCTACTCCTCAACTTTTTCAAAATTCCACTCGAGAAGTATGAGACATACTCGAGTATCTAAAGATCTACTCGAGTACGTGCACTGACCTACTCGAGTACCTAAAGATCTACTCGAGTAAGTTTCTGACCTACTCGAGTAAGTCAATACCTACTCGAGTAAGTCTCTCACCTAATCGAGTAAGTCCTTTTCTACTCGAGTAGCTTTTCTTACATACTCGAGTGGCTCCAAGTAACCTACTCGAGTAGCTCCTTTATCTACTCGAGTAGCCTCTCTCTCTCTCTCGTGTCCTGATTTCCAGTTTTTCAAAATTTGTTCTATTCGCCACCCAAGGCTATATGCCGCCTCTTTCTTTAAATTAATTAGCGGAAATTTAAGAATTATATATATATACAAAATTTCGAAACATCAAACCTACTCGAAATCATTTCTATCTCTCGAGTACCCTGTCTCTTCGCCTACCCTGCCGACTCTCCTCCGTCGAAGCTGCAGAGCTTTCTCTCTCTAATTTCCTCCAGGCATTCGCATCCATGGCGACCTCTCACAAGATCGGCGTCGGCTCCGAACTCGTCACCGACGGTATTGCAGAGCTCTCCGACGGCATTCCCTCATACTTCTTTGATATAATGCAAGCAATTGTTTGCCGCAAGAAATTTCAATTTGGTATGCTGATTTTGGACAAGATAAAGGACAGCATGAAATCCCCCAACTACGCGAGAATTATATCTCTGCTCCTTCATGAAACCAATCCTGAAGTATTCAACTTCTCAAAAGGGACTCCACTTCACCACATGAAGAAGGTCTCCATTTCTTCAATTCAGAGATGGGATCTCAAGCTCCAGAACTCTGCCCAAGCTACAAAGGTCTCAGAAATCCCAGTAGTTCCTGCTGCAGAGGACAGGACTCCATCCCCCCTCCTCATCATGTGACCAGCTCCTCTGGTGCACCAAGTGAGGGGGAGCCTGCTCCATCTAGCCCAGTCAGGCAACCCTCTCCTCAGCAAGAGATTCCATCCCTACCTCATACTCCAAAGAGTCCAGCCACTTCCTCAGAGCAAGTACCCCAAGACACTCTTCTGTCCACAGCTGCTGCCATAGATGCCATGATTGCAGAGCTTACTGAAGATGTGCTTCCACCTCCTCCTCTATCTCCTCCAGTTCCACCCTCTGAACATCACCAAGACTTGTCTCCAGCACAGTCTCTGGCCCACTCTCCAGCCAGAACTCCAACACCTTCTCCTCCTCCTCCAGCAGACAAGCCAGACACCATTCTTATTTCTGATGAGCCTTCTCCTGAGCCAGCTGAGGCCCCTCTCAGAAACCTTGACTTCTTCATTCCCCATACTACAGAAGAACTGGATGTTGTCATTCATACCACCAGAGCTCCCAGCTCAGTGCTTATTGAAGAACTAGCTCCTTGGGTACCTCCTCCTATCCCTACTGCTGCTCCCTCTGCTGCTGCTACAGTTTCCTCCTCCTCAGATCTACTGCAAAGTATTGCCATTCTTCTTCAAGAACAAAGACATTATTTTGACACCTCTCTAAAGGTGGTCACTGACAAGGTCACTGCTCTTAAGACTGAGATGTGCAGAGGTTTTGCTGAAATTCAGCATAACACTGACAAGCTAAAGTACCTGTTCCAACTTGGTGGTAAAACTCTTGACCATACTATCACTAGTATTGGCAATGTCATGGAACAAGGTGTAACCCTGGCCAACAATCAGATTGAGCTAGACAAGAGGACTGAAGCCAACAAGATGAAGATATGTGAAGAGGTTGGCACCTTCAAAGATGACACCATCGAGAAAGTATCTGTTGAAATCAGAAAGGGGGAGGGCTTGATAAAAGAACTTAAAGAACAGGTAGAAAAATCTACTGCTCAAAAGACAGTTGAATGGGAAGCTCATGTAAAGACCATTCATGATGATGTACTTGCCCAGATACAGAGTGTCAAATTTCACACCTATGACACTGCTATCTGGATGCACAATCAGATCTTTCCAGATCTTGCAGTTGACCCAAACCTCATTCCCCATCATCTCAACCCTCTAGCCACAGAAGTCCCTGCTCCAGCTGCTCCTTTGCAACCCACCTTCTCTCCCAGGCCTGGAGACTCAGTTGCTCCACCAGATACTTATGTTCCAGGCTGGGAAGACGATCCTGCTGATATATTCCTTCAAGCTCCTCCAAAGATCAGAACTAAGAAGAAAAGGAAATATGGTGAAGGCCCCTCTGCCAGCAGATCTGCTCCTTCCAAAGCACCTGAACATGCTGAAGCCTGGTCTCCAACTTCAAAGTCTCTCATCTTAGACACACTCAGGTTGGTCATAGATCATAGTGAGAACAGAAGCCTTCACTACAGTTCCCAGGAATGGGAGTTATATGAGAAGTCCATGCTAAAAAGAAGGATCCATGACAGAGAGTTTGAGAGAAATAACCCTGCTGCTCCTCCAAGGCCTCCTAAGTACTTCCCAAAGCAATTCAGCTACCTAAGGAGACAACAAGAGAAGATGGATAAGCAATCCCAAGCCCAAACCTAATAGATGATGAGAAATTGAAATGATAATTGCAGACTTGATGCTTCTGGAAACTTACATATATATATACAATTCTTCATTACTGTCTAATTATCCTTCTCATTGTCCTTTGCCTACCTGCTTATATTTATCTACTTAGTTTCTTTTATATCCATAATTCACCTTAGTGTAAAGGGTTCTGACTTCAACAAATAGGGGGAGATTGTTGGGTATTTCATCCACATGAACCCAGATTTGATGAAGTCACCCTGGAACTAAGATGAATTAAGTTGTATTTGATGCTTGGTTTGAGCTATATGTTTGCAGGAGTTTCACTGGGAAGTGTAGACCAATGTCAGCCCACAGTGGGTCACCAAACACAGGAACTGTGCATTGTAATCCCTCATTGCATATTCCAAGGTGTTGACTCATGTGTGGTCTCTCTATTGGGATACACTTCATATTCAAGCTATTGGACTATGGGAAAGGCATTGGAAGTTGGCTACTCTAGAAGAATCAGTTTTTCCAACATCAGAAAATTTCTAAGTGTTTTACTCGAGTAGAGCTTTTACCTACTCAAGTAGTCTGGGTATAAGTTACTCGAGTAAAGGAATCCTGTACTCGAGTAGACATATTCATATACTCGAGTAGCTAAGTCACCTACTCGAGTAGACCAAGTCATATACTCGAGTAAGTATACTCACCTACTCGAGTAGATAGAAATATACTCGAGTAGTTCATTTTACCTACTCGAGTAGTTCATGTGTCACCCGTGTACCTTGCAGTTTCCCTACTCCAAAATTTTTTTTCTAAGTCTTTTACTCGAGTAGAACCTTCACCTACTCGAGTAGGTTACTTCCTCTCGAGTAGTTTAGTTCATCTACTCGAGTAGTTGCCAGCAGACCTCTTCAGAATTTTTCTAAGTATTCCACTCGAGTAGTACTTCATGTACTCGAGTAGTTTATGTAATATACTCAAGTAGCTCTTCCAATACTCGAGTAGATCCTCTATATACTCGAGTAGGTCTCTTAGTATACTCGAGTAGTTCTGTCTATATACTCGACTAGTTGATCTCTATATACTCGAGTAGTCTGTTTATACTTACCCGAGTATGTTTCCCATCATATACTCGAGTAGCTATTCAACTACTCGAGTAGTTATTGACTTACTCGTGTAGTTGGCCAAATATTTCCGAAAATTTTTTAAGTCATTTTTCTGACGGGATTTTTCAAATCACGCGACATGATTGGTCCACGTGTACATCATTATGACCTATTATGACTGTTAGTCTCTCCTATAAAAGGTCCTATCAGAAAATGACAAACCCTAAGTTTTCTCAAAGCTTTCTTGTAATCTCTTTTTCGAGAAATATTCTTCAGCCTCCTCTCTCTGACTTTCGCGAAACGGAAGCCGCCGCCGCTGCCTTCTTCTCCGGCCAAAGCTTCTACTTTCAGAGGATTATTTTGAAGAAAAGTTACAGATCGAGATCGACTTCACTGATCATATTTTCTCTCGATTTCTGTAAAAGGAAGTAGATCCAGATCGAGGCCGAGACCTTCTTCACCGATTTTTGAAAAGGCTACAAAGTTGAAAAGAAGAAGATCCTGGCCATTTCCTTCAGATCTGAGTGATTTACTGTTTGTTTTCTTGTAAACTCTTTATTAATCTTGTAGGAGAAATCTTCTCCGAGTGTAGGAGTTTTTCACTCCGAGTTTGTAGGAAGTGCTATCTTCCGAGGTGTAGATCCGTTTTGTTTGGATCGAGTTTGTAGGAACTTTGTTCCGAGGGTAGGATCGATTTGTGATCCGAGATAGTGGAGTAGCCGAGTCTAGTTGATTGCTAGATCGGTGAGGGAAAGTGAATGTACCCAAGGTTGGGGAACCACTATACATCTTGTGTCGTCTGTGATATTGGTAGATATTTCTGTGCAGTGCTCTATGTAACTTTTATTCTACAAAAGACACATAAACCACCTATTCACCCCCCTCTAGGTGATTTAGGTCGACAACAGTTTTCTTTCATCCCCAAACCTTGTGGCATCAGGCGTGGATCTATCCACTAAGAGACGAGAAGAGGACAGGACCTGTGTGGGGGTTTGTTGCCTTGCCGATCTCCTAGTCGCCATGAATGGATTTAAAACTTTGAGTGCTCTGCAACAACACTACCAAGGCCTTCAGTTCCTTCAGTGGAAGAGTGTAACTGACTGTTGGGGGTCTAGGGAAGCTTTTAAAAGACTCAATTTGCGGAGGGGAGGAGTCAAGCTTCAATGGCCATTAATGGTCATTTTCGGCCATCATGAAGATCTCTGAATACAGAAAACTAGGGGCTGGTTATGGTTGTTTGACTCCTCTAAATTGAAGGGGGGGGGGATGTACCAAGCCATTAGAATTGAAGAGAGGAGGCCCTTGACCTCCCTTGTCCATGAATAACCTTCACTCCTCACTTTCTCTCTCCTCCATTAGAGGGAATATGAAGCTTTCTCTCTCCTAGTCTTCATTTATAGAAATTAGGCGGCAAAAATGATATTTTTTAGCCCCAAAAGCTAATGGGCCACCTTAGTTGGGCTTAACCTAAGTGCATTGGGCTTGAGCTAGCTTTTTCTCCACTTTTTGGGCTTGGCAAATGCTAGCCATTTAAGCCCAGCCCTAGGTCCTTTTGGGTGATGTGACTGACCCAATGGGGTGTAAATGATCTCATTGACATCACCCTTTTCCACTTATGGCTTGGTCAAGCACAATTAGGTCAACTTTGGTCAATTTGACCTAATTAGGGTTTGGGTTGACCCTTGGTCAACTTGACCTTTTGGGTTGACCCCAATGGGTCCTTGGTTACCAATTGGACTCCCCCAAGGTCTAGGAAGGGTTGGGTATAGTTGGTTTGACACCTTTGAGGCCACTTGACCCTTATTTGAGAACTTTGACCATTTTAGGGTTTAGGTTGACTTTGGTTAACTTGACCTCTTGGGTTGACCCCAATGGGCCCTTAGTGACCCAATGAACCTCCTAAGGGTTAGGAAGGTTCAGGTGGGGTCAAGGAGTCAAGGTGAAGCCCTAAAGTGAAACCTAGATTCGGTGATTGGAATGTGTTATTTGCAGACCATGGCGATCTTCACCTTCATGCCTAAGTTCACATGGTCTCTTTGAGCTTCCTAGGCTTTTGTCATGACCCAATCATGACAAAATCATCTCAGGGGTCTAGTTGATTGAGGGATGTTACAAATCCTAATAAACAAAAAAATAATTTCGTCCCCGAAATTCAGGTTAGGCCTGCGGGATTTCTACTGAGAATAACTGAATGTAACATCCCTCAAAAATTGAAATTATACCTGATGCAAAGAGCTCCAGGTACTTTTGTTGTATCAGATCTAGTGGCTCCTAGGTATGATCCTCTTCTCCATGATTTGTCCACATGATCTTGATCACCGGAACCTTCTCGCACCGCAAGACTCACACTGCTATATAATTTATCCTGACCGGCTCTAAGAGGACCGATCGATCAGAAGCTGCCGATCCATCTATACTAGGAACCTGCTGCTCCGGACGATAAACCTCATCATGCGTCACAGAATCCACGATGTCTTTCTTTATTCTGGGGAAAAACAAGTTCTCGTAAACACAATTCCCTTACGGTAATTTGAGTTCCTGTTTGTGAGTGTAGACAACGACTATATACATTTCCTTTACACGATCAGGTTCTTATTCCTTCTAGTACGCCCGAGTAATCAATCAACTCATCTTCACAAGTTATCCAATCTTATCAATTAATAGGAATGATCACTTCGTCAAATGACCCATCGTCCTCAAAATTGAAGAGGGTGTAGTCGTGAATTTTTTTGGAGATTATCATTAATGCCCATTATTTTTTGTGACATTTCACCGTAATTACACTTGATACTCGAAAACCCATTTTTCATAGTCATGAATCTTGCTAATCGTGATTATGTCATCAGACATATATATTCTGGTCCTTGATGCTATCTGAATCAAGTCTTCAGAGTCATACCTAAGGTATACGTCTTCCATATATTGTCTACTAATTTATTGCAAATTACTAGAGTTCTCATACTTCCGATGTTACAACATAGCGATTTAATCTTATCTTCCCAGATATCCTAAATCTTGTTACCCGTCATCTAATTCATGTGATATCTTATAATAGTCAAGTCTCATAATTACTCCTCCTTATTACAATGACATTGTCCTAGTAATGGTACAAATCATCATTCCAAACACGCTTTTACAAAATCTTATCTTCGCCCGAATAATGTCGAATAAGATCAACTTCAATCACACTATGTTTGTGGCACCACATCTCCTAAATTACGTCTAATGAAACCCAAGTCAATAACTAATTTGGCCAATAAACAAAATAAAATCCCCCAATAAATAAAAGATAAGCCCCTACCTACCTTGGGCTAAGTATCTTCGATATTACCATGTTATATTCGGGCTAGATATGCACAACATCCTTAGGGCATGCAACCTTATACTTGGGGTTCCATCCTGAAACTCGTTGATATACTCCATACTTTAGACTCTCTATATTACCATTTACGACAACTTTCTCAAATTCAACGTGTGATTTTGTCCCAAATGGGTCTCTTCTGAACGTGTAGTCGATACGAGGGTCGAGTCTATGAGTCCCCTACTATTCCGCTAATGGTTCATAGGCGTCAATTCTCATTTAGTTGGTAGTATTAGTTTAGGTAACAGGTGATAGTACTACTTGATGAGTAAAGTACGGACATCAGAGTTTAAGTCTTAAGTACCTTCTCTCGCGCTAGACACTTCCTCTAGTCATTTCGGGTATCCTCGTACCTTAACTGAATTATCCCTAAAGTCAATTTTGACCAGATATGGTAAGAATCTTCTTGGTGAGTCAAGTTTCCTAGTTGGGTTGGCCTAACTCATTGATTTATGGACTATATATTGTGATTTTTATACACGGGCACACCACAGCTTCTGTTGCTTAGTTTTTCTCCAAACTAATACTCGTGTGGGGTGACCCAATGTTTTGTGGACTACTTCTCTTCAGATCGAGGTTCCCTCTGATACCAGTTTGTAAGATCCCATTTTTTGCTACGCTACGGAGTCTTACTCCCAGAATCGCCGTTTTGCGGTGACACCAACACTCGGGGTGGTCATCACTACAAAATGCCAATCCTGCCGGCATTAGTGACCACCAAAGAAGTAGAAATATCAACTAAGACAAATATAATCAAGTCCACAAAAGCCATATATATATAAGTGAACATGAAGATCACAGCAAAGTTCACATGATAATAACAGTACTGAAACTGAATGGAAATGTAGAAATATAAATGGGATCATGCACGGTACATCATGACCTAACTATAACACTCTCACGGAAGCTAAGTAAAACTAACACTTACGGAGCCAGAGGATGGTTGGGGTGCTTCCCTCATGGAGCAGTTCCTTCGAATGTGCCCCAGCTGGTTGCACTCATAGCATGTCGGTGCCTCCTCCACTGCCCTCAGCATCTCCCGTTGATGTTCCCTGTCTCCCATTCTGAGCCCCTAAAATGTTTGGTCCACCGACCGTTAGCCAAAAATACTAAGCCTGATTTCCCTCACCCCTACCCCAGTGGCTCCTAGGCACATTGTGGGAGGAACAAAAGGAAAGCTTATGAAGGCAGAGAGTAAACGAAAACAGGTGGCTGTGGATCTATCTAGCCGTCATATAATATCTGTATATAAGAGTTTAATCTAGTTATTCTATAACAAGTAGAGCAGTAATGTAATCAAGGTAAAAATAGAGCAGTAAGTACACGCTACACTATAAGTAATAAAAGTACAAGTAAAATAAGCTATGGAATAAGTAACTTTAATTTATAAGAATTTTCATAAAACTTATAAGTTAAGGGGTATTTTGCAAGGCTCACATCGTATAACCTATCTCATACTAGTTTATACGATGGGGTGTCAGGTTATATGCAGGTATGTGTGTAGTGATATGTTATGTCATGATTCCTGTAAGTGCAACACAAACACACACGACTTTATGCACACATACCTTTGGTTTCCCCATTTTGGAAGCTAGCTTCACTCCTAGGAGCCTCCGTAGTCGACAATGGAGATAGTGGGTCGGGCCACCCCACTCTTAGGCGGGTAACCGTACTACCAGGCCTAGCCCTTACGTACGCCTCAACGTGACGAACACAACCGCGGAGCTCCTGCGTACTCCACTGGCCAAACTACCAGTCTTTTCCTTGGCTAAGTGAGAACCACACTTGCTGAGTAAACATATCAATGTCGATGCGATCGATCATCTAATATAGAAGATCCACCACTTTATGCACATGCAACCATGAATTTCTGAGTCATTGGCTCCTCGGAGTAACTTGTCCGTTATAATTTCCTTTCGAGCCTTCGGCTCACCGGGCTAACTTGCCCATTTCCACAACCACCGAGCCTACCACTTGGATAACCTAATCAAGCTAACCTACCGAGTTACCGGGGTGAGTGAAAGTGGAGTCCTAGTATTTTTATTTGCTCTTTAACATTTAATCTTATGGTTTAAGGTTAACCTTGGACTGCTCGTCTGAAACTCAAAGCTCCTTTTCGCAAAATACTTACTATTATTGGTATCTACCCAAGTCCCAAGCCCTTAACATTACACTTTGAAAGTTAGGGTTAGACCTGAAATACTCTAGAGGGGGGGGGGTGAATAGATTATCTTAAAAACTTTAAATCTTTTTGCTAATTAGAGAAAATCAGTCCTAAGATAAATTACTCTATGACAGGCATAACAAAATATAAACTAATTAATCACACACACAACAAACCTAAGTAACACAGTACAACAAGAGCAAAAGAAAAAGTGCAACTAGACAACACAAGAATTTTATAATGGTTCCCCAACTTGGGTACATCCACTCATCTACCACCCTGGTAGGAATCCACTCAGGTTTTTGATCAGGTGACTGCCACCAATGAGCTTTTGATCAGGTGCTCAAAAAACACTCACAACTCTTTTGATCAGGTGACTTGCAACCAAGAATAACTTTTGAAGGGAGTTAAAGAACACTTTTACAGTGAGGGGGTGAGAGAGTGATGATGTCTTCTCTTTCTCAAATATAACTGAGAAGACTTAGTGGATCTTTGATTTTAACAAAGCTCCCCCTGAGATATTGATTTGTTCAGGAAGGTTGGAGCTTTGTTGCAGTGTGAGTAGGTCTTCAATCTTTTGCTTTGACCAGAAGATGTCCAGGAACTTCTTGACAGATAGAGTTTTGTTGTCCTTGAAGAATCCTGGGATGAAGAAAAAAGAAGGCTCTTGATTTTGAATGGATGTTCTTCTTCTTCTTCTTCAGCTTGTTATGATTTCTCTGGTCTGGTCTAGGGCTTCTTGTCTTTCTTTAGTGTTATTACCCTATGTATGTTGTTCTCTGTGTTCACTGTATTTTGTATATATTCTCTATTGTGTCTGAGAGCTCTATCTTCTATCTACTGTCGAGAAGGGAGAGAAAAATCCTTTTATATTTCCTGTGGAATTTCTCAATTCAATTTTGAATTCCTTCCAGCATTCATTGTTGACGGCCTGGAGAATATTTGCATTGATTGATTTCCCCAATTGACCCATTGAAAAATGACAAGCAATAATCCTGATGAAGTCCATAATCAATGTTGCATCTAACAGTAAAATTCAGAGAATATTAAGCATTGATTACTCATGAATTATCGCAATAAACTAAGGACAGAAGGAGGGAAATATCCAAGTCTGGATCTGTACAGAAATCATCGAGCAGAGAATAGAATTCCTCGACCTGGATCCAGAGTTCGTCGAGCTGAGAAGTCAAGTTCGTCGACCAGATATATGTTGTTCGTCGACCTGAGATCCAAGATCGTCGACCTGAGAACTGCTGACTGCTTCTTGATAAAACTTTGTCAAAATTGTGGACTAAGATCGTCGAGCTGAGAATATAAATTCGTTGACTGGAGTTCAGTGAAATGTTTCTGGACTTAGAACATTGAGATGTTTCTGGACTTAGAATGCTGAATTAGATGATCCAGAAATCATCGACCTGAGAACTAAGTTCGTCGAGCTGATATTCTAACTTCGTCGACTGGAGCTCAGAGAAATGTTTCTGGACTTGGAATGTTGAAGTATAGTGTCCAAAGATCGTCGACCAGAGAACCAAGTTCGTCGATCTCAGCTTAGAGAATTTTCTCTAAGTTCGTTGAGCTGAGCATGACTTTCGTCGAGCTGAGTTCGACGAATGTCGAACTCATTTTCCTAAGTCTTTGAAATCTCTCTAAGTCTTGAGTCTTTTGCAGTCTGTTGATGGCTGGTCCAAGCATTATTGACTCTAAGGACATGGCCTAGACTCTAGGACACAAACATGATCTTGGCTATACATGTTGGGTCAACCATCCTAGTTTAGTGAACCTAGCCCAAATTCAAATAGGGATGCAACAATCTCCCCCTATTTGGGTGAGGTCACTAATTACAGACTCACATTAATAACAAAGCAAGAAAAATATATCTGGCAGGAAATTTTAAAATATGCAGCAGATATATAAGTACAGAAGCTTTGTATCAGGAGATAACCAGGCAGTTTTAAGACAACACAGAGAATAAACAGTTTAAAATTCATTTCTTCTTCTTTTGCTCCTTGTGCTTCTCCTCTTTAGCTTTTTCACCAGGCTGAGTAAACTTGATCTCCCTGTTTGGATTGACAGCTTCAGCCTTTATCATTGTCATATCAGCTGCTCCAATGATATTAATGGAGGTAGCCCTTGACACTACTGCTTCTGGATGCAATTTTATATAATCATCAATATTAAAGAATTTGTTAGCCTTTGCAAACCTGTTAAGTTCTTCCTTCCTGTATTTGTACATGGTTGAGTATTGAGAGGGATCCTTCCCTTCAGCTTTTACTTTGTTAATTATGGAAAGGCCAACCAATTCCTGGAACCTGGCCATCCTTGCAGTTGTAGTTGTCTCTGGATCTTCAAAAGGTACAGGAGGGGATTCAGGTCTCTTTGGGCTTATGTTCAGTAATTTGTTGTTGTTGTTGATGTTGCTGTTATTGATGTTGTTTGCCTGATGAATAATGCCTCTACTGGCTGCTTCCTGAGGAAGAAGATCTATATAGCTGTCTTTGATATGTTTGATATTGGGTAGACCTTTGAGATGATGTGCCTGAAGCACCAGTAGTAGGTGGAGGAGTAGGAGGGTCTTTTCTGAATCCCTGAGAAGGAGGTGAGTATTTCCTGCTTTTCTTTCTCTCTTTCTATTGGTTCTTGGACATACACATCCATGCTGGCATGCCCTTATAAGGTGTGATTTTCTGAAGTATATAATAAGGAGTGTAATTTGTTGGATTGGGTTTTGGAGCAGGTGGTGGAGGAGCTTTCCTTTTCTTGGAAACTTTCTTCTTGGGCTTATCATCAGAGTCCTCCTCATCATCATCTTCAGAGGAATCTTGAGGGGTATCATATAGTGCATTTAATTCTTTTAGAGCCTCTGCAGATATCAAGGGTTTCTCTGCCTGGGAAGAAGCTGGAGGAGGAGCTAAAACTAGAGCTGGAGCAGGAGAGCTACACATATCAGTGCTTTCAGCAACTGATCTACTCTCTTCTTCTATATCAGCCATGATCAATTCATCAAGATCAGGCATTGGGGAATCATCCATGATGAAGGTTGGAGCAGAAATAACTTTGGGAGGAGATGGAATGATGGGGGGAAGTAGCTCTGGGAAGAGATGGCAGGACAAGAGCCTCTGGAACAGCAAAACTGGCCTTAAGTTGCGTGGCAACCTTGGGGCTTATTGGTGAGGTATATGGGACTATAGCCAAAGATGACTTTGTGCTGTCTTCTGGAAGTTTATTAAAATAAACTGTATCAAAAACACTCAGCAAATTTAACAGATATACTGTGGAATTTATAATATAATCAATAGCAGTATCCGAGTCTATCAAATCTATTATTGCAGAAGGATCTGCTACATCATCTGAATCTAAAGAGTCAGTCATGAAGGAATCAAGTTCTTTCACTGTTGCTGCTACTTCTGCTTATGCTGCTGCATTCACTGGAGATTCTTCATCATGAATCCCGCTATTTACCGCTCGGTCCTGCAGCACCTGCAAGCAACAATCCATCGCAATGGTGGCAAACAAAGGCAATGGTCAGCTATGCTGACCAAATTATAATGATCTCGCCCCCAAACTTCGGGCGGCGATGCTCCTTCCCTGCACTTTATTAGCATAACCAAGCATTAAAGAGTAGTAACACTACAACACAGGCGTAGGTAAACACGGCCATACACCTCGGGCTCTCAGGGCACATTCTCGGTGGACCAGGTCAAACCCGCGGTCTCACCACCGCCACTTGGACGGCACAACTCGTGAGCATTTGAGTCTTTCAGGCAGAAGTCATGACACTTGAAATCATCGACAGCCTAAGACCCGACCTCTATGCCATCGGTAGGCCTCTAACACCGAACCGCATAGAGCAGGAATGGTTCCACTCAACCCATTGCTCACTTCGCCATGACACTTAAAGTTATCGGCGCGGGTTAAGCTTCCCCGAATCCCGCGAATCGAACGCACTATAATACATAACCCAGTTATGTAAAAGTTGGCTCCCAGGCCACCAAGATGGCAGAATCACGCATCTGCCCAGTTTTTCGAGAGCACCTCGAGGTTAGTCCCTAAGGCTCCCTTTTGCAATCTACCGCGTAGAAAACCCGAAAACAACCAATTGCACGGAGTTTTCTCCGGCCATTCATGTAATGCAACATCACCGATCCAAACCAACTTGTCCGGGTAGGATTCACACATCATGCCTATGTCTGTTCTCGATTACGGACTCTACATGTACACAACGGGGACTATTCATGTCTACCCAAAGGAACGCCTCAAACTCACCGCAAACTCGCGAGAGCGGGCTTCCCTATGTAAAAGAAGGAGAGCTTCATATGCTCAAGTAGAGAATCGTTACCCTAGCATTTTTCCTTGGCGCCATGGAAATCTACGCGGATGAAAAGCACCGCAATCTCTTTGCCTCCGTAGATCTGAAGTCGGCTCGCGATTTGGAGCTCCGAAGCTCCGCCGGTGACCGGATCTAGCCTTCATCTACCTCATTTCTCTCACCTCTCTCTAGATCTTAGAAAGAGAACAAGTAAATAGAAATGAGGGATTTGAAACCCTATTCCCGGGTATATCCTAGTAGGAACAACCCCCAGCCGTCGGATCCCAAAATAAAGAAACGAATGGCCACGATCCGGGCCTGAAATGCAAAATCTGGGACGAAAACGTCCTGTGACACGCCCGTGTCCAGGGCCGTGTCCCCCATTTGCCGTCAAAATCGACGCGTCCTGAAAAGTACACGGGCACCCGACACGCCCGTGTTAGATTTGACACGCCCGTGTCAACCAGTACACGGTTGTATTCCCCCATCGACACAGGACCAAAATAACCCGCAAGGAATACGGGTCCTCGACACGCCCATGTCGAATTTTGACATGCCCGTGTCTAGCCGACACGGCCCGTGTGTCGAAACCGTGTCCCTCCCTGTACACGGCCCGGCTTCATCCCGTAAAGGACACGGCCTGTGACACGCCCGTGTCCCAGACCGTGTTTGCTGCTCGATGATCGTCGACTCGAAAATTCTTCGACCTCTCGGCCAGATCGTCGTCCCGAGCACGACACGCCCTGGGACACGCTCGTGTCCCAGGCCGTGTGACCCCTGCCAAATTCCAAACTTGGCTTAAAATGTCACCCGTCGCTCTTTTGAGTTTCGGGGTGTTACAACTCTCTCCCTCTTAAAAGAATTTCGTCCCGAAATTATATAAAGGAAAGATAAGCACAAAACTAAAATGGTACCTGAGCGGAACAACTCCGGGTACTCGTCAAGCATAGTCTGCTCTAACTTTCAAGAGAGCTCTTCCCGACCGCAATTGTCCCAACGGACCTTGACCATCCTGATCTCTTTATTGCGTAGCCGCTTGACCTCCGAGTCCTCAATACGTACGGGCTTGACCTTCGTCATCAACCCACTATCGATCGACACTTGATTGATCGCGATCACTTGTGTAGGCTCTTGCACCGCCTTCCGCAGCACTGATATGTTGAATACATCGTGTAGACAACTAAGCTCCATCGATAGCCTCAAGCGATAAGCTACTTCTCCAAACCGCTCCAGCACATCAAACGGTCCAAGGTACCTCGGACTTAGCTTCTTCAAGCGTCGTACCCGCGAGACACCCTTGAACGGCTTGATCTTCAAGTACACCCAGTCGCCGACAGCGAGCTCCACGTTCATGTGCTTGGCATTATAGTACTTTGCTTGCCAGTCCTGAGCGATAAGCAACCTCTCTCGAATCGTTCGAACCAATGACGTAGCATCTTCCACCTCTTGGCACTTGTACAACTTTGACTCACCCGTTTCCAACCAAGACAACGACATGCGACATCTTCTACCATAAAGGGCCTCGAAGGGCGCCATTTGTATACTCGCCTGGTAGCTATTGTTGTAAGCGAATTCCACCAAGTATAGGTAATCTTCCCATTGCTTTCCAAAGTCCAGGACACACATGCGAAGCATGTCTTCCATCGTCCTATTGACCCTCTCGGTCTACCCATCCGTCTGCGGATGAAAGGCTGTGCTAAAACTCAGCTTTGTTCCCAACATCTGTTGCGCCAACCTCCAATCATTGTACATGAACAGCCCATCTCGGTCACTCACGATGCTGCGGGCAACACCGTGAAGCCGTACTATGTTATCCACATATAACTTTGCCAGTTTCTCCACGGGATCATCCTTTCTATGCGGTATGAAGTATGACACCTTCGTTAGAAGGTCTACGACCACCCAAATGGAGTCGTTCCCTTTTTGCGACCTTGGCAACCCGTGCACAAAGTCCATAGTAATGTCGTCGAACTTTCACTCCGGAATAGGCAAGGATTTCGAGAATCCTCCCGGCTTTTGGCATTCCGCCTTCACCAAGGCGCACGTTTGACATTTCGCCACGTACAGTACCACATTCTTCTTCAGTCCTGGCCACAAGAACAATTTCTTAACATTGCGGTACATCTTAGTGCTCCCCAAGTGAATCAAGTACTTTGTATGATGCACCTCGTACAACAATTCCACCCGCAAATTGCCCACGTTTGGGACGCAACAACGAATTGGGAATTTGACCCATCCAGAGCTTCAACCATGATCTGCTTCATGTAGTCATCCATATCCAAAGCCGGCCGAATCCGATCAGCCAGGTCACACTGAACTTTAGTCCAATACAATAGTGCTCCAGCACTTGACTGCTTATCTACGCAAGAGATCTCCAACGCCTCCAACTCCCGAACTAACCGCTCATCATGGACCGACAGCCAATTGGCTTGAGCTGGGGCCCGGCGACTCAACACGTCCGCAACCGCATTGCCTTTACCAGGCACGCAGTGGATCTTGAATATATAGTCCCCTAGGAACTTCATCCATCTACGCTGCCGCATGTTAAGATCTTTTTGATCCAACAAATACGTCAGGCTCTTGAGATCAGTGTAGATATCAATCTTCACATCGTACAAGTAATGTCTCCACAGCTTCAAGGCAAAAATCACGATCGCTAACTCCAAGTCATGGACCGGATAATTCCTCTCGTGGACCTTCAGCTCTCTCGAGCCATACGCTATAATGCTTCCATGCAGCAACAGCACACAACCCAAACCACTGCCCGAAGCATCGCTATAGATCTCAAAACCTTCGGTCCCTCTCGGCGAACTAAGAATCGGCGTCGTGGTCAACCGACACTTCAACTCCTTAAAATCTCGCATGCACTCTAGCATCCAAACGAACTTCTGCTCTTTCCTCATCAAATTAGTGAGGGGTAACGCTATCCGCGAGAAGTTCTCCACGAAGGGCCTATAATAGCCGCCAAGCCCCAGAAAGCTCCGGACTTCCGCTACCGTAGAAAGCACAGGCCACTCTTGTATCACAACAATCTTCGTCGGATCCACCGCAATGCCCTCTCCACTCACTATATGACCGAGGAATGCCACTGAGGACAACCAAAACTCGTATTTGGAGAACTTGGCATACAACTGATTCCTCCTCAGCATCTCTAATACCAGATGTAGATGCTTGAAGTGATCCTCCGCACACTGCGAGTACACCAAAATATCGTCGATGAAGACGATCACAAAATGGTTCAAGTACTCCATAAAAGTCCTGTTCATCAAATCCATGAACACCGATGGCAAATTAGTCAGCCAAAATAGCATGACCGTAAACTCATAATTCCCGTATATCATACTAAAAGCTATCTTAGGGATATCACTCTCCCTTATTTTCAGCTGATAGTAACCGGACTTGAGATCCAATTTAGAGTACACCGATAAGCCGACTAACTGATCGAATAGATCATCAATACTCGGGATTGGGTACTTGTTCTTTTCCGTTAGCTTGTTTAGCTCCCGATAATTGATACATAACCTCAAGCTTCCATCCTGCTTCTTGACAAAGAGGATCGGTGTGCTCCAAGGCGACTAACTTGGATGCACATACCCTTGCTCCAACAACTCTTGAAGTTTCACCTTCAGCTCCGCCATTTCTTTAGGTGCGAGCCGATACGAAGAGCTTGACACAGGCTTCGCACCTGGTACTAGCTCAATCGTGAAATCAATCTCTTGCTACGGCAGGGATCAAGGAAGATCGCCAGGGAACACATCAGGGTACTCAGATACCACTGAAATATTGTCCAATGTATGCTTAGGCTTTGCAACCTCCACTAGCGTAAAGAACAGCTGTGCTCCAGCACGAACCACCTTCACCACCTGAAGAGCAGACATCAATGCCTTGCTCGACTCTTTCAACCCCGTAAAAGTCATCTCACGACCTGTTCCCGGATTGACTTTCTTGCGACCGCAATCAATATAGGCTTGCTGCTCTGAGAGCCAGTCCATGTCGAATATAACGTCGAATTCCACTAGCGGAAATAACGACGCTTGCAAATCGAATTATTGACTCCCAATATGAATCTTAATGCCACAGGTTTTATCCGCCCGCATCGAACACCCATTGGGCAACAACACATACAGTTTGTCCTTCGTCATTGAAGAAGGTGAAAGTGAGAGTTAGATATGAAATACTCTAGAGGGGGGGGGGTGAATAGAGTATGCTTAAAAATTATTAAAAGCTATTACAGCTTTTGTTGTAAATAAACAAGTGCAGAAATTAATAAACTACTAAGTAATAAACCAGATGACACAAGAATTTTATAATGGTTCCCCAACCTGGGTACATCCACTCTTCTACCACCCTTGGTAGGAATCCACTCAGGTTTTTGATCAGGTGTCTGACACCAATGAGCTTTTGATCAGGTGCTCAAAAACAAACCCAAGTCTTTTGGTCAAGAGACTTGCAACCAATGAATCACTTTCGAAGGGAGATGACAACCCTTTACAGAGGTGGGAGTGAAAGATGATTTTGTCTTCTTTCTCAATATACAACTGAGAAGACTATGGATTTGATTATAACTTAAGGCTCCCCCTGAGATGTAGAATGGATCAGGGAAAACTAAGAGCCAAGCTTCAGGGTGATAGGTCTTCAAGCTGAATCCTTGACTAGCAAAAGTCTTCAGGAACTTCTTTGACAGATTGAACTAAAGTTGTTCTTTTGAAGTGTCCTGGAGTACTTGAAGAAAGAAGACTCTTGATATAGGTATTGTTGTTCTTCTTCTTCAAGTGCTGATGAGCTTCTGATCAAGAACTTCTGTGTATCAGAGAATGCTTCTTCTTTGACAGAGCAGATTATCCAAGATTGAATGTTTGTCAGTAATCTCTATGTGCTTCTCAGTAAGTTGTGCTCTGTGTGAAGCTTTCTTAATGATAATAATACTTGATTCTATCTTTCAGTCTGTGTATATCTTTGTCCGTTCTTCTCTTCTTCTTTGTTCTTCAAAAATTTGAATGCATCTGCAATTAGAGCTGACAGCCTTGAGAATAATTGGCATTGATTTATTTCCCCAATTTTCCCGTGGAAAAATGACAAGCAATAATCCTAGAGAAGACCGTAATTAATGCTTCTTCTAACGGTCATAATCAGAGAATGTTAGAGCATTAATTACTTAGGAATTATCGCACTAGAGTGGGGACAGAAGGCCGAAAATAACTAAGTCTGGAATCGTCGAACATATGGCAGAATTCGTCGAACTGAGTCCACAATTCGTCGAGCTGAGATGTTGTATTTGTCGACCAGACTGCTTCTGTTCGTCGAGCTAAGTTCCATGATCGTCGAGCTGGAAACTGAACTGCTGTCTCTTTTTTATCTTTGCCTATTCGTCGAGCTGGTAAATGTGTTCGTTGACTAGAGTTTAGCAATTATTCTGGAGTTGTCAAATATTCTGTGTGGTGTCGTCATAGCCTTTCCACAATGTCGACTAATGATCTGGGTGTCGACACAAATTCTTCTAGTGTCGACTTAGTTGATGTCGACATATACTCTGAGTGTCGACATAAGTCTTCTGGTTCCAGAATTCGTTGGGCAGAGAACTGGGTTCGTCGACCTGAGACTGAAGAACAGTCTTGATAGAATGCTGTGATAGTCCAAAGATTCGTCGACCAAAGAATAGTGTTCGTCGAGCTAAATATGGAGAACCTTGAATTCGTCGAGCTGAAAATGATTCTAGACTTAGACAAAAATTGATGAACCTCTGGCAATAGAGTTGAAGTGGAAATCTAGAAATCGTCAAGCAAAGAATGAAGTTCGTTGACCTGAGAACTAGGTTCGTCGACCTGAGTCTAGAGAACAGTCTGGACTTAGAATTCTGAAGGTGGAATCCAAGGATCGTCGATCTGTGACTGAAGTTCGTCGAGCTTGGCTCAGTGAATATTTCTCTAAGATCGTCGAGCTGAGAATGACTATCGTCGACCTGAGTTCGACGAACGTCGAACTCATTTTACTTAGTCTCTTGAGAAATCTCTGAATCTTTAGGCAAACTCTATGTCTTGAGTCTCTGGCAGTCTGATGAAGGCTTGTCCATGTGATGTTGTTACTAAGGACTTGGCCTAGACTCTAGGACACAACTTTGACCCTGGCTATACATGTTGGGTCACATCATCCTAAGTTAGTGAACCTAGCCAAAATCAAACTAAGGATCCAACAATCTCCCCCTATTTGGGTGAGGTCACTAATAGACTCAAAATAAAAGCATAAAGTAAACAAATCAGGAAAAAGATATATCTGTCAGAGATAATTAACACATGCAGTAGATATATTTATACAAAAGCTTTGTTCAGACAATATGAAATAGTTTAAGATAGAAAAATAGAAATAAAATGGTTCATATTTCACTTCTTCTGCTTCTTCTCTTGGTGCTTTACATCCTTGCCCTTGTCTCCTGGCTTGGTAAAGACTATTTCTCTGTTTGGATTTAAAGCTTTTTCCATAGTCATTGTCATGTCTGCAGCCCCTCTAATTTTCAGAGATGTAGCTCTAGGGACCACAGCTTCAAGATGTAATTTTATATAATCATCAACATTAAAAAATTTGTTAGCATTTTCAAACCTTTTCAGTTCTTCTCTCCTATATTTTGACATTGTAGTGTATTCAGAAGTATCCTTCCCTTCAGCCTTTGCTTTGTTGATCATAGAAAGGCCTACCAGTTCCTGGAACCTGGCCATTTTAGCTGTGTTGGTTTTTTCTGGATCTTTATAAGGAATAAGAGGAGAGGGTGGTCTTTTAGGACTTTCAGCTTGTTGATGTTGTTGTTGCTGTTGATGTTGCTGTTGTTGCTGGTGTTATTTTCCTGAGGGTTGTTGCCTGTGCTGGCTGCTTTCAGGATAAGATCTCCCTTGATGTCTTTGATATGTTTGAAAAGGGGCAGATCTTTGAGAACTAGAACCAAAAGCACCAGCTGTAGGAGGAGGAGGAGGTGATGGATCTTTCCTATACCTTTGAACTGGTGGAGGAGAGTATCTTCTACTCTTTTTCCTTTCCTTTTGCTGATTCTTAGATAGCCACATCCATGCTGGCATCCCTTTGTATGGAGTTATCTTTTGAAGAATGTTGTAAGGGGTGTCATTGTTTGGATTAGGCTTAGGGGCGGGAGGAGGAGGAGCTTTTCTTTTCTTTGATACTTGCTTCTTCTTCTTTGTATCCTCCTCATCTGAATCCTTATCCTCATCTTTATCATCATCATTGTCAGAAACTTGAGGGTTATCATATAGATCATCCAAGTCTTTCAAAGCTTTAGCAGAAATAACAGCCTTTTCTGGAGCAGGAGAAGGAATTTCAACGGGAGTTGGAGTTTCAGCAGGAGTTGGAGGAGAAGCTACACAAAAATTAGAAATAATTTGGACAGAGCTTTCAGCTACTGCCTTATTTTCATCTGCAATATCAGCTAAGATCAATTCATCTAGATCTGGCATGGGAGAGTCATCCATTACAGAAGTTGGTGTTGAAGACATTATTGAAGAAAAGAGAATGGACACTACTTCTGGAAGTGGAGTGACTACTGGCTGTGTAATAGCAAAACTATCCCTAAGTTGCTTAGCAACTTCTAAATAGATTGGGGAAGTGTATGGTGTAATAGCCAAGGATGGCTTAGTAATCTCAGCTGGAAGGTAATGCATATGTACAGTATCAAAAAGTCTGAACAAATGTTCTAAATTAACTGTGGGATTAAACATGAAATCACCAACAGTGTTAGGTTCTTCAGATTCTGATTCATCAAAATCCATATCAGTTTCAATAAAATCAATCAAATCTTTATCTATGTATTTTGTACACTCTGCTGCTGTTGCTGAAGCTGGAGCATCTGCTGCTGGAGCTGGAGCTAAAGCCTCTGGAGCAGTAGTTGCTGCTTCATCATCAGGCATCTCCCCCTGCCTAGTTTCAGTGGGAATTGAGGCCAGGCCCCTGGATGAGGATGGGGCAGCAAAAAGTGCAGAGATTTTTTCAAAGAGAGAGGAGATGGTGGTAGCAAGAGGTGTAATGGCCTCTGCTATAAGGGACTTGAGGAGGGGAGTGATTATGGAAATGATGGAAGATATGGTGGAGGGGTCCAGTGATGGAGTGGTAGGTTATGTTGTAGAAGGTGTAGAGGTGGGAACTATGGGAGGGGTAGAAAGTGGAACATCAAGTATGTGAACATCTGGAGGGATGGTAGATGTTGATGGGGATGGATGGGTGGCATCTTGCATGATGGTGTCTGTTGGTAGATGATAAGATAGTATTGAAGAGAGATGTGGGGGAAGAGGAGATTGTGGTGGTGTAGGAATGTAAGTGTCATGGGAGGAATCAGGAGGTGTTGGTGGTTGATTGTCTTGAAGAAGGGAAGATGGAATGTCAGTGATGTCAATTGGTGGAGATGGAGCTGGTGAAGCATGTTGAGATGAAGGTGGAGTAGGAACATGAGTATGTTGTTGTGATTGGGGTGTTGAAGAAATAATGGGAGAGGAAGGAATTTTTGTTGCTGGAAGGGTGGCTGGAAGAGATGGTGGTATTGGATGAATCTCTTCAGCAGGTGAGGGAGTGGATTTAACAGCCCTGGTGCCTTCAGAAGCTGGGGTGGAAGAGGTAGAAGCCTTAGCGGGCTTGGTTATTGTCCTCTCCCACCTGCCAAATAAGGTATAGGTGAGCCTTTTACTGGCATTGATGAATATGGTCTGGGAGACCAGTGATTCAGCAGCCTTTTCCTTGAGGAAGATCCCTAGGATCCTTCCAAAACACACTTCTTTCTTATTATTTTTCTTCTTTATCAGATCAAAGAGGATCTGATCCCAGTCCACTTGCTTCTTATTTATTACTACACACAAGACCAAGAACTGATGCCTTGTGATGTAGTCATGGGCAATATGCTTGCCAAGCAAGACCTTCCCAATAATGTCTGCCAGAAACTTGTATGCTGCAGACAAATGCTTCTTCAACAATTTATTTGGGTTGTCGCCAGCAAAACCCATCAGATTTAGCATAATATCAAACTCTGCAGAAGCAATTTCTAATTCCTCTTCGCCATTTGTCAAACCAAAGATTTCAGTTAAAACCGCGGGAGTTAAGGAGACAGTGTTACCCACGATTGATCCTGTCATAATATTATCTTCATAAGTGGATGAAGTATAGACCCATTCTCTAATTTCTGTTCCTGACAACTTTATCCTTGTAGTCATCAGGTTCTTCAGATTCTGTTCTTCCAAAAGTTCTAGAATATATAGAAAGATTGGATCCGAGTGCTGGAATGATTCGAAGTCAACATCAAATCCAGTGTCAAACTTTATAGCGGCTAGAGCTCCTGCTGGAATCACCATGGAATCACCTGCAAAAGAGAGAAACGGCGATCAAGTGCAAAGGAACAGAAAGCGTAGGACGGAGGTCGAAGAAAACCTAAATATAGGGTTTTCAAGAATATGAATCGACAGACTCCGTTCCACGAAAATAAAAATAATTCTTCGAACTGAGGTCGACGAAATAATTTTGAATGAACTAATTCGTCGATCTTATCCAGAATAATTGAAGACAGTTCATCGAGCTCCGTTCGACGAATATCTTCTGAAGCAAGTTCGTCGAACTCGGTTCGACGAAACTTGTTTCACTCATAGAGAGTTCGTCGATCTCCGTTCGACGAATATCTCTCAAAAATTCCCCGGTTCGTCGAACTCTGTTCGATGAACTTTGGAAAATTCATCGAGTGCAGAAAGAAATCAAATAAAGTCTTCTCCATTGATCATTCCAAGTTGATTCACAAAGAACATATGATTTCTCTCATCCAGAGGTTTGGTGAATATATCAGCCCTTTGTAAATCAGTGTAGATATAGACAAGCTTGACTTTATTTTTGTCTACACACTCCCTAATGAAATGATGTCTTATATCAATATGTTTTGTCCTACTATGGTGAACTGGATTCTGGGATATGGCTATAACACTTGTATTATCACAGAGTAGGGTTGAATTATTTAAGTTGAACCCATAATCTAGTAGATGATTTTGTATCCAAAGCATATGTGAACAACAGCTGTCTGTTGTAATATATTCTGCTTCAGCAGTTGAGGTTGACACTGATGTTTTCTTTTTACAAAACCAAGATATTAATCTCATACTCAAGAACTAGCAAGTTCCTGAAGTACTTTTTCTATCTACCCTGCATCTAGCAAAATCAGCATCAGAGTATCCAGTTAACTCAAATTCTTATTCAGCAGGATACCATAGGCCTAGATTAGGATAACTCTTTATATATCTCAAAATCCTTTTTAGTAAAATTAGATGAGATTCTTTAGGGTTCACATGGAACCTAGCATAAAGACATATGACAAACATAATATCTGGCCTACTTGCTGTGAGGTATAATAGAGACCCAACAATGCCCCTATAAAGTTTCTCATCCACAGGTTGCCCTGGTACATCAGAGTCCACAACAACATTGGTAGCCATGGGTGTTTTCTTTGCTGAGGCATAAGCCATCCCGAACTTCTTTAGAAGTTTTTTAGCATATTTTGCTTGAGAGATGAAGATGCCATCTGGGAGCTACTTCACTTGGAGACCAAGGAAGTAGAAAAGCTCACCCATGCTACTCATTTCAAATCTGGAATGCATAAGGTCAGAGAACCTCTTGCATAACTTGGAATCAGTAGAGCCAAATATAATATCATCCACATAAATTTGTACTAATAAGATTTGCTCCTTATGATGTCTAGTGAAAAGAGTTTTATCTACAGTTTCTCTTGTAAATTTATGCTCTCATAGAAAACTAGCTAAGGTCTCATACCAAGCTCTTGGAGCTTGCTTTAGACCATAAAGAGCTTTATGCAATTTAAAAACATGAGAAGGGTAAGTTGGAGAAACAAAACCTAGTGGTTGTTCTACATAAACCTCTTCTTGTAGCACTCCATTTAGAAAAGCACTCTGAACATCCATTTGGAAGACCTTGAACCTCTTGTATTCTGCATAGACAAGGAATATTCTTATGGCTTCCAACCTTGCAACCGGTGCAGAGGTTTGATCATAATCAATTCCTTCTTCTTGCCTATATCCTTGAGCAACAAGCCTAGCCTTGTTTCTCACAATGACTCCTTGGGCATCCAGCTTGTTTCTGAAAACACATTTAGTTCCAATAAATGGGTAGTTTTGGGGTCTTGGAACCAAATCCCAAACTCTACATCTCTCAAATTGATTTAGTTCCTCATGCATTGCAAGGATCCAGTGGGGATCCTGCTCAGCATCATGAATGGATAGAGGTTCAACCTGAGAGAGAAAACAGACATGCATCAAATTTTGGGTGAGTTGATGCCTTATCTGTACATCTACTGATATGTCTCCAATCACTTGAGATCTGGGGTGATCCCTAAGTGTGACAAAATCAGTGGGTGGAGTTGGTTGTGTAACATCATTTGGAATTAATTCATCTTGTGGAATTGTATTTGTTGTTGGTAGAGATTTATTTTCTTCAACTTCTTCTTCTTCACTTTCTTCAATGGCTTGTGGAGAGGGATGAGTTGGCACCTCTTGGGTGAGGTTTAGTCCATCTAAGGTCTCACACAAGTGGGGTACCTACAAGTTGCTATTGGTAGAAACTTCTTTCTCCTTGCAATACATGTTAGTCTCATCAAATGAAACATGAATAGACTCCTCAATTTTTAATATTGATTTATTAAAAACCCTATAGGCCTTGCTTATTTGGGAGTATCCTAGAAAAACTCCCTCTTCAGCCTTAGCCTCAAACCTTCTAATGTATTTCTTGTTGTTATTATGTATATAACAGGTACAACCAAATACTTTAAAATAGTTTATTTTAGGTTTCTTCCCTTTGAGAAATTCATAGGGAGTCATGTTCTTTAGTTTGTGAATTAAGCTCCTGTTCAGGACATAATTTGTTGTGCTTACAGCCTCTGCCCAAAAGGTTAGGGGCATGTAAGCATCTGCAAGCAATGTACCTACAGCTTCAATGAGTGTCCTATTTTTCCTTTCAGCTACACCATTTTGTTGGGGAGTACTAGGAGCTGAGAAGCAATGCCTGATACCTTCCTTCTCACAGAACTCATGCATAAGAAGAGACTCAAACTTTGTGCCATGATCACTTCTGATCAATGCAACATGAGTAGAGAACTCAATCTGCATGGTCCTGAGAAAATCTGTAAGAACCTTGAAGGTATCTGATTTTGATCTCAGAAAGAAAACCCAACTGAACCTAGAGAAGTCATCCACTATAACCAAAGTGTAGGATTTCCCTCCTAGGCTTTGTACAGCAATGAGTCCAAAGAGATCCAAATGTAGCAAGTATAAAATCCTAGGTGAATCACTCTTATTAACAGATTTAAAACTAGTTTTAGTTTGCTTGCCTAATTGACAAGCCCTGCAGAGACCTTCCTTATTATAGGGACCAGAAGGTAGACCTCTAATAAGGTTGTGCTTAGATAACCTACCAATGTTTTTCAGATTTACATGACCTAGTCTTTTGTGCCATAAGTCATTCTGATTACTAGTTAAGTAAGCAGATATCAGTTTTGGCAGAAAAAAATTTACTAAGTATATGTTGCCTTGTCTACTTCCAGTTAAAACTGTTTGGTTATTTTTATCAATAATAGAACAAGTGGATGGGTTAAAGTATACCTGATAACCATCATCACATAATTGGCTTATGGAGATGAGGTTATGCTTGAGTCCACTTACATATGTCACCTTTTTGAATGTGATAGCTCCTATTCTTGCTTCTCCAAATCCTTCTGACTGACCACATTTGGAGTCACCAAAGATAACCTTTGGCCCTAGCTTGGACTTGTAGTTGGTTAAGATGTCCTTGCTGCCAGTCATGTATTTGGAGCAGCCACTGTCCAGGTACCAAGTTTGAATTACCCCTGGATAGCTCTTCACCTGATCTGCCTCTGATTCAAACACTCCTTCATCTTCAGATTCTTCTTCTGAGTGACTTCTGGAGGCATCAATTGTCATGAGGCAAACTTCCTTTGCTCTTTCTTCTTCCTCATCTTCACTGGAGCTTGAAGATGTCGACTCATCTTCTGTCTCACTCCAGGTCTCAGCCACAAAGCCCTTTTCCTTCTTCTTGTGCTTGCTGGAAGAGGGTTTGCTGGTGTGCTGTCTTCTGGTTTCCTTCCCTCTTCTCTTCTCTTTCTTCTGGTTTTTTGGACATTCAGAGAGGAAATGCCCAGGCTTTCTGCATCCATAACACACAACTTCTTTGGTTGGTGTCTTGTCATATTTTGGCTTATCATCTTTTCTTATTGAATCTCTCCTGAAATCCTTTCTGGCCATCTTGAAAAATCTCTTAGCAAAGAGACTCATAAGATCTTCATTTGATGTTGCAGTCTCCGTCTCTTCAGTGGCTTTGAAAGCAATGCTTTGTTCTCTAATGGCTGCTGGAGGTGTTCTTTATTCAACTGCCTCTCTGGTCTTTATCAGCTACTCATATGACTACAGTTTACCCAATAGAGATTCAGTTGAAATCTCATTCAGGCATCTAGCCTCCTTGATGCGCCAGATTCTTGTGTCCCATGAGCTTGGGAAGCACATCAGGATCTTGTCATTTACTTCAGTAAGAGTGATGTTCTTATCCAAGGTTTTTAGCTCATTGATAATTGAGCTTAACCTATTGTACATTTCAGAAACTGTCTCAGCTTCCTCTTTCTTAAAGTTCTCATATAAGGATATGAGATTTGATCTCCTATCCTTTCTCTCATCTACTGATCCATCCATCATTTGGTTTAGAGAATTCCAAATGGCTTTTGCTGAGGTGCACTCATCAACCTTCTGGAAAATATCATCTAACATAGTTTGTGTCAGGATATTCATAGTTTTAGCATCTGTAATTTTTGCTTTCTTCTGGGCTTCAGTCCACTCAGGTGCTGGGACTGCATTGTTGCTGGAAGATCTTATAGATGTAGATGCCTATGGGGGACCTGTAAAAATTGAATTGTAGATGTCTTCATCAATGGAATTCATGTATAACCTAATTCTTGCCTTCCAGATGGCAAACCTATTAATGTTGCAAACTGGAGGTCTAGTGCTTGCATAATCCTTGTTCTGTGCCATGGTGGTGTTTATAATTTAAATGAGAATAAAGTGATGTGTAGATCTAACAAAGGATCTTTTGGTTCAAGATTTAACTTGTACAACCAAAGGAACCCCCTCTGATACCAATTGAAAGTGAGAGTTAGATCTGAAATACTATAGATGGGGGGTGAATAGAGTATGCTTAAAAATTATTAAGAGCTATTACAGCTTTTGCTATAAATAAACAAGTGTAGAAATTAATAAACTACCAAGCAATAAACCTAAGGCACAAGCACAGCAAGAACACAAGAAAATGAGGCAACCAGATGACACAAGAATTTTATAGTGGTTCCCCAACCTGGGTACATCCACTCTTCTACCACCCTTGGTAGGAATCCACTCAGGTTTTTGATCAGGTGCCTGACACCAATGAGCTTTTGATCAGGTGCTCAAAAACCAACCCAAGTCTTTTGATCAGGAGACTTGCAACCAAGGAATCACTTTTGAAGGGAGATGAAAACACTTTACAGAGGTGGGGGTGAGAGATGATTTTGTCTTCTCTTTCTCAATATACAACTGAGAAGACTGTGGATTTGATTATAGCTTTAGGCTCCCCCTAAGATGTAGAATGGATCAGGGAAAACTAAGAGCCAAGCTTCAGGGTGATAGGTCTTCAAGCTGAATCCTTGACCAGCAAAAGTCTTCAGGAACTTCTTTGACAGATTGAACTGAAGTTGTTCTTTTGAAGTGTCCTGGAGTACTTAAAGAAAGAAGACTCTTGATGTAAGTATTGTTGTTCTTCTTCTTCAAGTGCTGATGAGATTTTGGTCAAGAACTTTTGTGTATCAGAGAATGCTACTTCTTTGACAGAGCAGATTATCCAATATTGAATGTTTGTCAGTAATCTCTATGTGCTTCTCAGTAAGTTATGCTCTGTGTGAAACTTTCTCAATGATAATAATACTTGATTCTATCTTTCAGTCTGTGTATATCTCTGTCCGTTCTTCTCTTCTTCTATGTTCTTCAAAAATTTGAATACATCTGCAATTAATGCTGACGGCCTTGAGAATAATCGGCATTGATTTATTTCCCCAACTGTCCCGTGGAAAAACGACAAGCAATAATCCTGGAGAAGATAATAATTAATGCTTCTTCTAACGATCATAATCAGAGAATGTTAGAGCATTAATTACTCAGGAATTATCGCACTAGAGTGGGGACAGAAGACCGAAAATAACTAAGTTTGGAATCGTCGAACAGATGACAGAATTCGTCGAAGTGAGTGCACAGTTCGTTGAGCTGAGATGTTGTATTCGTTGACCAGACTGCTTATGTTCGTCGAGCTGAGTTCCATGATCGTCGAGATGGAAACTGAACTGCTGTCACTTTTTGATCTTTGCCTATTCGTCAAGCTGGTAAATGTGCTCATCGACTGGAGTTCAGCAATTATTCTGGAGTTGCCAAATATTCTGTGTGGTGTCGACATAGCCTTTCCACAATGTCGGCTGATGATCTGGGTGTCGACACAAATTCTTCTTGTGTCGACTTAGTTGATGTCGATATATACTCTGAGTGTCGAGATAAGTCTTCTGGTTCCAGAATTTATTGGTCAGAGAACTGGGTTCGTCAACCTGAGACTGAAGAATATAGTCTCGACAGAATGTTGTGATAGTCCAAAGATTCGTCGAGCAAAGAATGGTGTTCGTCGAGCTAAATCTGGAGAACCTTGAATTCGTCGAGCTGAAAATGATTCTGGACTTAGAGAAAAATTGATGAACCTCCAGCAATAGAGTTGAAGTGGAAATCCAGAAATCGTCAAGCAAAGAATGAAGTTCGTCGACCTGAGAACTAGGTTCGTCGACCTGAGTCTGGAGAACAGTCTGGACTTAGAATTCTGAAGGTGGAATCCAACGATCGTCGATCTGTGACTGAAGTTCGTCGAGCTTGGCTCAGAGAATATTTCCCTAAGATTGTCGAGCTGAGAACGGCTATCGTCGACCTGAGTTCGACGACGTCGAACTCATTTTACTTAGTCTCTTGAGAAATATCTGAATCTTTAGGCAAACTCTATGTCTTGAGTCTCTGGCAGTCTGATGAAGGCCTGTCCATGTGATGTTGTTACTGAGGACTTGGCCTAGACTCTAGGACACAACTTTGACCCTGGCTATACATGTTGGGTCACATCATCCTAAGTTAGTGAACCTTGACCAAATCAAACTAGGGATCCAACAGAAGGTACTCTGATGCGCGATATGAATTGTTCGGACAAATAGGAGTGCGAAGCTCCTGTATCAAAGAGTGCTCTTGTCGGATTCTCATAAATCAAAATAAGTCCTAAACAAGCAGTGGAAGGTAACACAAGCAAAACAAGTATTTCAAAATTAACTTGCTATAAATTTAAATCGTACCTGTCACCACAATCGCTTGCTTGATGGCCTCCTATTGTAACGTCCCAAATCGCACTAGGTCCCTCGTGCGTGTTTTTGAGTCGGGAGAGCTGACTTAGTTTCAGGGGGAGTGCTGATAACTGGGCAGCACATGTGAATAGGAGGAGAAATCAGTCAAGCATAGGACACAGGTAGAGACACGGGCATGTCCCTACCCATGTGGGAGTGGCCAGCTCTCGACTCGATGACTCGAGTATGTCCAAAGAAGGACACGGGTAGTGACACGGGCGTGTAACTACCCATGTGAAGTGACACGGGTAGAGACACGGGCGTGTCCCTACCCGTAGGTGTGTCGAGTTGGACTCGACGAACTGTATCGAGATCGACGAAGTGTGTTGAGATCGATGTGGCAAGTAGGGGTACACGACCTGTGACACATGCGTATCACAGGGCGTGTCCCGCTGTATCGAGAGGTCGACAATTTTCTCTTGATAAAGTATCGAGGGGGTTACACGCCCTGGGTCACGGGCGTGACTGGACCGTCACGGGTAGAGACACGAGTGTGTCACTACCCGTGTGTGTCGAGTTGAACTTGACAGAGCATGTAGAGATCGACGAAGTGTGTCGAGATCAACGAAATGTATGATACAGGTAGAGACACGGGCGTGTCCCTACCCGTGTGTGTGTGTGTCGAGTTGAACTCGATAGAGTGTGTTGAGATGAACTCGACAGAGTGTGTCGAGATCGATAAAATGTATGACACGGGTAGTGACACGGGCGTGTCCCTACCCGTGTGTCAGTGTGTCGAGTTGAGTTCGTCGAGATGTATCCAGAGAAGGACACTGCTTGAGAACACGCCCATGTCATGTGGACACGGGTCGGGACACGGGCGTGTCCCTACCCGTATCGAGTATTGAACCGACACTAAAACTGTCGTTGACGCTTCGCCCAAGCAGGACACAGGTAAGGACACGGGCGTGTCCCTACCCGTGTCACTTTTCATATATAAGGAGAAGTGAAAACCCTAGACATTTTCATGCTCATTTCATCCCCTATTTTCTGAGAGAAACTTCTGTTGAGAGAAGGAAGTTACTGGAGATAGTTCTAGAGGAGGAGATCCCCTGCCGCCGTGAAGGAGAAGATGGCGCCGAGAAGAGTTACACGATCCATGACCGGAAATAGTGGAAACGCCGAAAATGAGGTGAGTTTACTCCCATCTCCCTTGGTGCTAGATCAGTAGATATCTAGGTGAGACGTCGACTCAAAAGAGTCTTGACTAGCGAGATGGTGATTTCTCTAGGAAGAGGTTGTTTTAGGGCTTGTGCCCTAAGGTTAGTGGTGTCTTCGACCTCTCCAATCATCTATGCGAAGACGGGGGATGGTTTCGTGAAGAATCATGGCCTCATGAGGGTAAATAAGGGAGGAGGAATTTTTGGTGTGATTTTGGAAGACCAACTTGAGGAGGGAGATGAACTGATGTCGTTCATTTCTCTTTAAGATGCGTGCAGAATCTGTGTTCTACGCGCAGCGAGTTTCTTTGAAATTTTCAGTTGTGCTATGGCCAGATCTGGACTGTCGACTAAACACGAAAGTTGAATCCCTTGAAAATACCTTTCCAACGAATGGTTACATGACTTCAGGCGAAGTCTGCAGCCACAGGAAAGTCTGAACGAAAATGACATCCGACAAACCTGCATGTAGAAATTGTGTTCTGTGCGCAGCGGATTTTGAAGCCGATTTCAAATAGGATACGTTCAATTCTGGGTTGTGGTCTGAATATGAAGGTTGTAACCCATAAAAAGACCTTTCCATCGAGGGGTTGCACGTCTTCACCGGGTTCTTGTATCTTCGGGAATCTCCGGTCAAATTTGCTGTTCAGATTTATTCTGCACTTAAATTCTGGGTTTTTATATATTATGGATTTGGATTCGGTGGAATCGTTGTTGCAAATTAACTCGAGATTTTGGTAAACTATTTTATGTTAACCACCGTAGTGCTATGAATGATGAAGTTTACTAATTGGATTTCATAAAACTGAATTGTGAAGCAAGCTTACTTAAACAAAACGACTTGTTAGAAATTGGTGGACTATTTTATAAGCTCATTATGTTATATTATGTTGAAATCATTTGGAATGACATATAGAAGGATAAACTATGGCCATAAGTATCTTTGATGGTTGGAATGGAATTTAGTAGTCCAATACTTAGAGCGTAGTCTCCCTACGGGTAGTATTGTGGAAGGATGTAAGTGCAGTGTTGACCGTCACTAGTTGGGTTAGTGTTGAGATGAGGTATAGACGGACGGTTAGGCTTGGTCTTCGGTATTCGCATCCCGGGGCTCCTTCCGTGCCGAGTGGATGGTTGGGCTATATCCTCGTGCTTACTTTCGAGGCCCCTTCCATGCCACGGTGATGTGGAATTTGCATGCGGTGTGAGTCGACACACGGTGTCGTAATCCTGGGTTAAGTATAGTGTGGCAGGTCTACGGGCTCGCCGATCGTCACACCGAGGGGAGTTGATAGTTAGACTTTGGGCGGTTGGGCTGTGTCCTCGGTGTTCACGTCTCGGGGCCCCTTCCGTGCCAAGTGAACGGTTGGGCTGTGTCCTCGTGATTACTTCCGAGGCCCCTTCCGGGTCACACAAGGTCAGTTTGGGGCTGTGTTCTCAGTGCACATCTACCCGAGACCCCCGCTGGGCCATAGTACGCATGGGCTCCGCTGTTGTGTTCTTAGCGTTGAGGCATACAGAGGTCTAGGTGAAACAGTGTGGATGCCCGCCTAGTAGTAAAGATGCCCGCTCTACTATCACCGACTGGACACGGCGGTTGATTCCTGAGAGGTTAGCTACCTGCTCGAATAGTGGGAACTATAGTCTGTGTCGACATAGCAATTGCATGTGCTTGAACATGGGGGAGTCATTGCATAGCATACATACCATTTCATAACATTGCACAACAAGATCCTCATCGTATAAGTTTGTATGGGCACCCATATACGATGAGTTACTTTATGTAAACCGATCCTTAACTTATAAGCTTATATGGGCATCCTTATAAGTTAAGTTAGTTACCTGCTGTATTTACTTGTACTTGTTGAATTACTATTGCTCAAGTAGAACAACTAGTTTATAATATTGTTATTCATGTACTATTACCACCTGCTTGTACCTATTTAATAACTTATACATATTGTACCCCTGTTCCTTTCTCCGCCCGGTGCCGAGGAGTCTCCGGGGGAGCGGATGTGAAGCCACATAGTTTTTTCGACTAACGGTTGCTACGTCTTCCTTTTTAGGAGGTCTCCCCGCAGGTAGAGCAGCCGGACACTTTGCAGCAGGACAGGCAGGCCAGGACGACAGGGCCTGATGTGACGGTATCGTCGCTACCGTTAGTTACAGATGTGAGTGTTGAGCGACTCTGATGTAGCCCGTTTGGGAGATTTTATAGCTATACTCTGATATTGTAGAAGCATGTTTTAGCTTCTCTTATTTACTGTGTTTGGACTATATACTTAGTGTGGATTTGACTTCTTCTTGCTTATATTTTGGTTGGGTTTGCATGTATATATTGATATTGGTTATAGTTGGCGGAATAGGAGTCTTGTGGTACAGGTTAGCCCGTGCACTAACGCTACCGCAAGGCGGCTGTTCCGGGCATAAGACCCCCTTCGTGTCGTGTTTTCGGATCTGGGGGGGGGTCTTACAAATGGTATCAGTTTGCCACGATCCTCAACTAAAGAAGTCATTCAACAATAGTGCCACCCCGCTTGATTAGTCTGTTTGGGGACAAACTGACTTAGTGGAAGCAGTGGTGTGCCCATATGTAATTCACACTAGGTTGTCCAACGTTGACCTCAAGATTAGCCAACCTGACCATAAGTTTGTGTTCTACATGTAGAATCCAGTTCATGTTGAGCCGATGGGGCGTACTCCTACCCCTTCCATATCCACTAAGTTCCAACAATCTGAGTTGGGGCAGACGCTCACCGCCATCCTCGATGTTTTTAGGGGCAGCAGCCTCCGGTGCAACAACAGGCCCCGGTCTCTAACTGGTTGAGCACCTTTCGGGCCCTCTCCCCTCCCGCCTACCTTGGGATGGAGTCGATCGTACGCACTTAGGAATGGCTTGATACGGTGCAGGAATTGTTGGCAGGGATCTGTTGCCCAGCCAACATGGCTATGAAATTGGTGGTGTCCGTCTTGGAACTACATGCTAAGAGGTGGTGGAAGTCCCTTATGGGCTCCACCTTCCAAGGTCGGGTCTATACATAGATAAGTTGGAGCGAGTTCTCAGATGTCTTCTTGGAGCACTTCATTCCCACATCCGCTCGAAATGAACTCGAAGAGAGGTTTCTTCTACTGAAGCAAAGATCAAAATCAGTTACGGAATATCAGCGAGAATTTCAGCGCCTTGAGAGGTTCGCGGCTTCTTATGATTTGGATGATAGAGGATACGCCTAGCGTTTCTACAAAGGCCGGGAATGAAGAAGGTTGTCCGATATTTTGTGACACATTGCGAAGCTTGGCAAAGGGTGAAGGCAGAATGCAAGAGTCCCGGTGGTATGTTACAATCGTTGCCCATCCCCGAGTGGAAGTTGGAGGATATCTCCATGGACTTGGTCCATGGGTTACCTCGCTCACGCTTAAGGAATGATTCGGTGTGGGTGATCGTTGATCATCTTAGTACGCCTCTTTGTGGAGCAGTTCGTACGGTATCATGGCGTGCCTAAGACAACCGTGTCTGATCGTGATGGTCAGTTTACCTCCAAGGAGTGGAAAGCAGTTCAGGCTTATTTGGGTTCGTGCCTTACCTATAGCACCGCGTTTCATCCTCAGACGGACGAGCAATCTGAAAGGACCATCCGGACATTGGAAGATTTGTTGAGATTATGTGTGTTGGATAGAGGAGATCCGTGGGAAAGGCTCTTACCGTTGGTAGAATTCTCCTACAACAACAGCCACCAGGCTAGTATCGACATGGCTTCTCATGAAGCTCTTTATGGAAGGAGGTGTAGAACCCCCTTGTCTTGGGTGCAAGATGAAGACCCGAAGGCTTTGGGTGTTGAATACATTGATGATACCGATGCGGCGGTTAGACTGATACGGGATCACATGTTGGAGGCTCAAAGTCGGCAGGCGAAGTATTATAATGCAAGACACCGGATGGTGGAGTTTCAGTTCGGTGATAAGGTGTTCCTGAAAATCCGACCGATGCATGGAGTGTCACGTGTGCTTGGTGAGAAAAAGCTCAGCCCAAGGTATGTTGGGCCTTATACTATATTGGAAACGATTAGCCCGTTGGCCTATCGGTTGGAGTTACTGTCCGAGATAGAGAACCTCCATGAAGTGTTCCATGTGTCGTCGCTTCGGAAGGCGTTGTTGCAGCCCAATCAATACATCCCCATGACTGATGGTGATGTGGCATCTGATAGGTCTGTGCTACTAGAGCTGGAGTGGATCATAGATAACGAGACAAGAAAATTGTGTCGCAAAAGTGTTCCCTTGGTGAAGGTGCTATGGTCTAATCATGGGAAGGAGGAATATACATGGGAGCCAATGGATTTGATGAAAAAACGTTATCCGGAGTTGTTTGCTCAAGGTAATTTTATTTAAAAGCATATTATATTTTTCGTTATGCTTTTCTCCCCATAACCTAAGCCTGATTTCGGGGAGGAAAGCTTTTATTTTGTTTATAGGATTTGTAACGTCCTGAATCGCACTAGGCCTCTAGTGCGTGTTTTTGAGTCAGGAGAGCTGACTTGGGTTCAGGGGGAGTGCTGACAACTGGGCAGCACATGTGAATAGGAGGAGAAATCAGACAAGCATAGGACACGGGTATAGATACGGGCGTGTCCCTACCCATGTGGGAGTGGCCAGCTCTCGAGTCGATGACTCGTCTATGTCCAGAGAAGGATACGGGTAGTGACACGGACGTGTCACTACCCGTGTGAAGTAACACGGGTAGAGAGACGGTTGTGTCCCTACCCGTGTGTGTGTCGAGTTGGACTCGATGAAGTGTGCCGAGATCGATGAAGTATGTCGAGATCGACGTGGCAAGCAGGGGTACACGGCCTGTGACACGGGCATGTCACAGGACGTGTCCCGCTGTGTCGATAGGTCGACAATTTTCTCTCGACAAAGTGTGGAGTGGGTTATGCGCCCTGGGTCACGGGTGTGATTGGACTGACACGGGTAGAGACACGGGCGTGTCAATACTCGTATCTGTCGAGTTGAACTCGACAGAGCATGTCGAGATCGACGAAGTGTGTCGAGATCGACGAAATGTATGACACGGGTAGAGACACGGGCGTATCCCTACCCTGTGTGTGTGTGTGTGTGTGTGTGTGTGTGTGTGTGTGTGTGTGTTGAGTTGAACTCGACAGAGTGTGTCGAGATGAACTCGATAGAGTGTGTCGAGATCGACGAAATGTATGACACGGGTAGAGACACGGGCGTGTCCCTACCCGTGTGTCGGTGTGTCGAGTTGAGTTCGTAGAGATGTATCCAGAGAAGGACACGACCAGAGAACACGGCCGTGTCAAGTGGACACAGGTCGGGACACGGGCGTGTCCCTACCCGTGCCGAGTATTGAACCGACACTAAAACTGTCATTGACGCTTCGCCCAAGCAGGACATGGGTAAGGATAAGTGCATGTCCCTACCCGTGTCACTTTTCATATATAAGTGGAAGTGAAAACCCTAGCCATTTTCATGATCATTTCATCCCCCATTTTCTGAGAGAAACTCCTGTTGAGAGAAGGAAGTTGCTGGAGCTAGTTCTAGAGGAGGAGATCCGCCGCTGCCGTGAAGGAGATGATGCCTCCGAGAAGAGTTACACGATCCATGGCCGGAAATAATGAAAACGCCGGAAATGAGGTGAGCTTCCTACCCTCTCCCTTGGTTCTAGATCTGTAGATATCTAGGTGAGACGTCGACTCAAAAGAGTCTTGACTAGCGAGATGGTGATTTCTCAAGGAAGAGATCATTCTAGGGCTTGTGCTCTAAGGTTAGTGGTGTCTTCGACCTCTCCAATCTTCTATGCGAAGATGGGGGATGGTTTCGTGAAGAATCATGGCCTCATGAGGGTGAATAAGGGAGGGGAAATTTTTGGTGTAATTTTGGAAGACCAACTTGAGGAGGGAGATGAACTGATGCTGTTCATTCCTCTTTAAGATGCGTGTAGAATCTATGTTCTGCGCGTAACGAGCTTCTTGGCCATTTTCAGGTGTGCTATGGCCAGATCTGGGCTATCGACTAAGCATGAAAGTTGAAGCCCTTGTAAATACATTTCCAACGAATGATTGCACGACTTCAGGCAAAGTGTGCAGCCATGGGAAAGGTTAAACGAAAATGACATCCAACAAACCTGCATGCAGAAATTGTGTTCTGTGTGCAGCGGACGTTGAAGCCGATTTAAAATAGGATACATTCAAATCTAGGTTGTGGGCTGAATACGAAAGTTGTAACCCGTGGAAAGACCTTTCCATCGAGTGGTTGCACGTCTTCACCGGGTTCATGTAGCTTCGGGAATCTCCGGTCGAATTTGCTGTCCATATTTATTCTGCACTTAAATTCTAGGTTTTTATATATTATGGATTTGGATTCGGTGGAATCGTTGTTGCAAATTAACTCGAGATTTTGGTGAACTATTTTATGTTAACCACCGTAGTGCTATGAATGTCAAAGTTTAATAATTGGATTTCATATAACTGAATTGTGAAGCAAGCTTACTTAAACGAAACGACTTGTTAGAAATTGGTAGACTACTTTATATGTGCATTATGTTATATTATGTTGAAATCATTTGAAATGATATATAGAAGGATAAACTATGGCCATAAGTATGTTTGATGGTTGGAATTAAATTTAGTAGTCCAATACTTAGAGCGTAGTCTCTCTACGGTTAGTATTGTGGAAGGATGTAAGTGCGGTGTTGACCGTCACTAGTTGGGTTAGTGTTGAGATGAGGTATAGATGGACGGTTGGGCTTGGTCCTCGTTGTTCACATCCCGGGGCTCCTTCCATGCCGAGTGGATGGTTGGGTTGTGTCCTCGTGCTTACTTCCGAGGCCCCTTCCATGCCACGGTGATGTGGAATTTGTATGCAGTGTGAGTCGACACGCGGTGTTGTAATCCTGGGTTAAGGATAGTGTGGCAGGTCTACGGGCTCGCCGATCGTCACACCGACAGGAGTTGACAGTTAGACTTTGGGCGGTTGGGCTGTGTCCTCGGTGTTCACGTCCCGGGGCCCCTTCCGTGCCAAGTGAACAGTTGGGTTGTGTCCTCGTGCTTACTTCCGAGGCCCCTTCCAGGTCACACAAGGTCAGTTCGGGGCTGTGTTCTCGGTGCACATCTACTCGAGACCCCCGCTGGGCCATAGTACGCATGGGCTCCGCTGTTGTGTTCTTAGCGTTGAGGCGTGCGGAGGCCTAGGTGAAGCAATGTGGATGCCCACCTAGTAGTAGAGATGCTCGCTCTACTGTGACCGCCTGGCCACGACGGTTGATGCCTGAGAGGTTAGCTACCTGCTCGAATAGTGGGAACTATAGACTGTGTCGACATAGCAATTGCATGTGCTTGAACATGGGGGAGTCATTGCATAGCATACATACCATTTCATAACATTGCACAGCAAGATCCTCATCGTATAAGTTTGTATGGGCACCCCTATACGATGAGTTACTTTATGTAACCTGATCCTTAACTTATAAGCTTGTATGGGCATGCTTATAAGTTAAGTTACTTACCTGCTGTAGTTACTTGTACTTGTTGAATTACTATTGCTCATGTAGAACTGCTAGTTTATAATATTGTTATTCATGTACTATTACCACCTGCTTGTACTTATTTAATTACTTATACATATTGTACCCCTGTTCCTTTCTTCGCCCGGTGCCGAGGAGTCGCCGGGGGAGCGGATGTGAAGTCACTTAGTCATTTTGACTAACGGTTGCTATGTCTTCCTTTTTAGGTCTCCCCACAGGTAGAGCAGCCGCAGAATTTGCAGTAGGACAGTCAGGCCAGGACGACAGGGCCTGATGTGACGGTGTCGTCGCTACCGTCGGTTAAAGATGTGAGTGTTGAGCGACTCTGATGTAGCCCGTTTGGGCGATTTTATAGCTGTACTTTGATATTGTGGAAGCTTGTTTTAGGTTCTCTTATTTGCTTTGTTTGGACATTATACATAGTGTGGTTCTTGCTTTATGGGTTGCTTTGTTTGGAGGCTTCATACGCTACGCTACATACCCCCTCGTGTGGATTTCACTAATGGGACGGGGTTGACTCTTGCTTATAGTTCCTCCCGGGACTTTGGGACACTTGGCATAATGCCCCGGCTTCCCACATAACATCCGATCTGTAGTGATATTGGCTTTCTTGTAGCAGACGGTTCGCACTTTGACCTCTTATAGCTTTTCTTTGGCTTCTTTTGTCCGGTAGGGTCAAGGCATTATAGCCCGTACTTAAGCTAGAAACGCTCCTACCGCAAGACCCAATCGAGTAAACTCGTGGAGATACTCATCCACGCTACTCTCTCCTTGCACCAATTTCAGGAACTCATTCTCCAATGCTATCTTCTAAGCCGAAGGGAGGTACCTTGCCAAGAACAATCTCGAAAACTCTTCCATTGAGACATCCATGAGTTGTCTACCCCTCAAGTCATGTAGCTCCAAGCCTTACCACCACAACCTAGCATTACCATCCAGAAGGAATGTAGCTATAGTGGTCATCTGCCACTCCTCCGCCTCCGTCGCTGTTAAGACTCTCTTCACTCGGGAGAGTCAATCTTCCACTTGGGAAGGGGTTCCCAACCCCGAGAACACCATAGGGTTAAAGCTCACAACATGCTTGAGCTGCCTTTCAGTTTCTCTCCTCTGCACCAACGGTTCCACCACTACCTGCTCCACTCTTCTTGTCTCCGCTGCATATAGCGGTACCTGCTCCACCGCAGGGGCAGGCTGATGCATCTGCCTTGCAGGCTGCGCATTGATCAAAGCCAACACCGCTTCAGCTACCAATCGTATGGTCTTAGCTGAGAGAGGTGTTGCAGGAGAATCATTTGGTGCACTACTAGCCTCATAAACTGGGCGTTCTGATGGCCCTGCATCGCTTCTGGTCACCTATAGTTGTATAAAACACTGTTAAGCGACCATACAAAATTGCAAAAAGCAATTATAGGAACACACAAGTTCCTCAAACATGTGTATTTTCATTCCTAAGTGGACATTCATGGGTTCTTTTGCTGTTATAATGATGACGCACACACGTGTGCTCACCACCCCTCAAAAGAATTCGTCCACGAATTCATTTAAGACTGACCAAAACCAGAAGTCTGATACCAAATTGTAACACCTCCTATCTGTCGCATAGCATATAGCAGTAGATCCCGCCAGGGCCCGACGCCATATACCACAGACAGACCGGAATGTTACTCATTGGAAACCATCCAACTAATACGCAACGTCCTACACAGAGTCATTCTAGCGGAAGCAATTTTAATAGTTGCGAAAACAAGAACCCAGCATTAGCATGAATGTCCATTACAAAACCAAAAGGAATGAAGTACAATACACAAGCACGATGGACTTAAGGCCTTATAATTGTTTACTCCAATAAAAGTATTTTCCAAACCTCGGCACGCAGGCCGGCCATACATGAAAAAAATAAAACACTCAAAACTAGGCCTTCGAGGGTCGGCTCAGCAACTTGGGCTTTAGCCCGCTATTTACCGCTCGGTCCCGCAGCACCTACAAGCAACAATCTGCCGCAATAGTGGCAAACAAAGGCAACGGTCAGTTATGTTGACCAAATTATAACGATCCCGCCCCCAAACTCGGGGCGGCGATGCTCCTTCCCTGCACTTTATTAGTATAACCAAACATTAAAGAGTAGTAACACTACAACACAGGCGTAGGCACGCACGACCATACACCCCGTGCTCTTAGGGCACATTCTTAGTGGACCCGGTAAAACCCGCGGTCTCACCACCGCCACTTGGACGGCACAACTCGTGAGCATTTGAGTCTTTCAGGTAGAAGTCATGACACTTGAAATCATCGACAGCCTAAGACCCGACCTCTATGCCATCGGTAGGCCTCTAACACCGAACTACATAGAGCAGGAACGGTTCCACTCAACCCGTTGCTCACTTCGCCATGACACTTAAAGTTATCGGCGCGGGTTAAGCTTCCCCGAAGCCCGCGAAACGAACGCACTATAATACATAACCCAGTTATGTACAAGTTGGCTCCCAGGCCACCAAGATGGCAGAATCAGGCATCTGCCCAGTTTTCCGGGTGCACCTCGAGGTCAGTCCCCAAGGCTCCCTGTTGCAATCTACCGCGTATAAAAGCAGAAAAACAACCAATTGCATGGAGTTTTCTTCAGCTATTCAAGCAATGCAACATCACCGATCCAGACCAACTTCTCCGGGTAGGCTTCACACATCATGCCTATGTCCGTTCTCGATTACGGACTATACATGTACACAACGGGGACTATTCATATCTACCCGAAGGAATGCCTCAAACTCACCGCAAACTCGCGAGAGCAGGCTTCCCCATGCAAAAGAAGGAGAGCTTCACGTGCTCAAGTAGAGAATCATTACCCGAACATTTTTCCTTGGCGCCATGGAAATCTACGTAGATGAAAAGCACTGCAATCTCCTTGCCTCCGTAGATCCGAAGTCGGCTCGCGATTTGGAGCTCCGAAGCTCCGCCGGTGACCAGATCTAGCCTTCCTCTTCCACCTTACTCTCACCTCAGTCTAGATCTTAGAAAGAGAACAAGTAAATAGAAATGAGGGATTTGAAACCGTATTCCCGGGTATATCCCAGTAGGAACAACCCCCAGCCATCGGATCCCAAAATAAAGAAACGAACGGCCATGATCCGGGCCTGAAATGCAAAATCTGGGCCAAACACAGCCTGTGACACGCCTGTGTCCAGGGCCATGTCCCCCATTTGCTGTCGAAATCGAAGCATCTCGAAAAGTACACGGGCACTCGACACGCCCATGTCAGATTTGACACGCCCGTGTCAACCACTACACACCTGTGTACCCGGCCGTGTTCCCCCGTCGACATAGGACCAAAACAACCCGCAAGGAACATGGGTCCTCGACACGCCCGTGTCGAATTTTGACATGCTCGTATCTAGCCGACACAGCCCATGTGTCGAAACCGTGTCCCTCCACATACATGGCCCAGCTTCACCCCGTGAAGGACATGGCCTGTGATACGCCCATGTCCCAGGCCGTGTTCGCTGCTCGACGATCGTCGACTCCAAAATTTGTCGACCTCTCGACCAGATCGTCGACCCGAGCACGACACGCCCTGGGACACGCCCATGTCCCAGGCCGTGTGACCCCTGCCAATTTCCAAACTTGGCTCAAAACATCACCCATCGCTCTTTTGAGTTTTGGGGTTTTACAACTCTCTCCCTCTTAAAAGAATTTCGTCCCGAAATTACATAAAGGAAAGATAAGCACAAAACTAAAATGGTACCTGAGCGAAACAACTCCGGATACTCGTCAAGCATAGTCTGCTCTCGCCCCCAAGAGAGCTCTTCCCGACCGCAATTGTCCCAACGGACCTTGACCATCCTGATCTCTTTATTGCGTAGCCGCTTGACCTCCGAGTCCTCAATATGTACAGTCTTGACCTTCGTCGTCAACCCACTATCGATCGGCACTCGATTGACCGCGATCACTTGTGTAGGCTCTTGCACCGCCTTCTGCAGCACTGATATGTGAAATACATTATGAAAGAAATAGTGCCTAACCACCTAGAGGGGGCGGTGAATATGTGTACTTTTTCTTTTTTATTTTAAGGCAGAAACTCTGTACAATTAAACCTGTATTTGCAATATTCTATAACTATTCAGCACAGCTAGCTCAACAATCACAGAAATAATCAAACACATAGTGCACACAGATTTTTATAGTGGTTCCCCAAGGTCTAGGTACATCCACTTTCCCCCTTCGCCTATCTACTAGTGTACTAGATTCGGTCTAACTTCTTCACTTCTCTTCAGATCCTCAGATCCTACAGCTTAGAACCCCAAACCAGGTTCCTACAACTCAGAGTGTCCCCACTCCTACAACTCAGGAACAAAGCCCTACCACTCAGTCTTCAACAAGACCTACACTCAGGCTAAACAACCCTACCTCAGCCTTCAACAAGGACTACACTCAGAGAATAGATTCTCCTACACTCAGGCTCAAAAGCCCGACCTCAGCCTTTATAAATTTAGGCTTACAACTCAGATCCCTTAGGATCCTACAAAAAGATAATAACAAGTTTTAGATCACCACTCTGTTTGAGAGAATGAAGAGGGCAACCTTCTTGATCAGTTCTTGATCGTACTGATTCCTGAGATCAACTTTGTCTTTGCTTTCTTCAAGGCTTCTTGAGTCTGAACTCAGTAAAAGTTGATCTTCTTGAAGTAGACCGGCAGGCAACTTCCTTCTTAAGATGAAGAATTAAATCTGGATCTTTCTTTGCAGTCTGGTTCAGAACCTGCACCTTAAGAGATCTGATTAAACAAATCTCTTTCTTGATTTCAGTTACTGGAGTTCTCTCTCTCCAAGTAAATCTGAAATTTCTTCAAAATACTGATTTACAGTTTTCTCTGGATCTGTATTCTGCAATGATTGATCTTCTGATCTCTCAATTGTTGTTGATTGTTCGATCTCTTTCTGTTGAAGGAGAAAGGCCTTTATATAGTCTTCCTCCAAGGTAACTGGCTGATCCGGTTTCTAACGAACTTCTGACAGCTCTGACAGTTGTAGTAGACCGGCTGAGATGGTAGCTGTCAAGTCATCCAGTCACTTCTTGAAAATACTGTCTCTGTCTGAAAGTGTCGAGACTGATCTTCATTATGTGTCGACACAAATAGACTAAGTGTCGACACAAGTATACTAAGTGTCGACACAAGTGAACTAAGTGTCGACACTAGCCTTGATGGTGTCTACACAACTTCTTGTGTTGTTGTAATAGCTTCTCGACACTGCTTCTTCAGAATATGTCGACACTGATTCTGTGTGTCGACATAAGCCTTCTGTTAAATGTGTCGACACTGATTCTGTGTGTCGACACAAGTACTTCTTCTTTAACACTTAGTTGAATTCTGCTGTGTGTCGACACATCTCCTTTGTGTCGACACATGCCTTCTTGTGTTGAAACTTGCTGAGTGTTGACACATCTCCTTTGTGTCGACACAAGTACTTCTTTTACTTTAACTTTATTGAAGCTTGCTGAGTGTCGACACAGCCTCCTGGTGTCGACACATTTGATGTCGACTAAGCTTCTCTGGGTGTCTACACTGCCTCTAAGTGTCGACACAGATTATGTTGATAATTCTTCACAGTGTGTCGACACTGCCTGTATGTGTCGACACATTTCTTCTGGTGTCGACTCTGCCTTTCCTGGTGTCGACACAATCTACTCCAAGTGTCGACATAGCTTTTCTCCAGTGTCGACACAAGTCTTCATAAGTGTCGATACTACTTCTCTAGGTATCGACACATGGACTTAGAAATTTTCTGCATTTCCTGCAATTACTTAACCTGCACATATAAACTCAAAACACATCAAATACACCTTGATGTATATCATTGAGTAGGGTGAGGCTTCTTCAAATCTGGTACACATATTCCAATGTACCCAACACATTGTGTATACCACTAAGCTCCACTGATAGCCTTAAGCGATAAGCTGCTTCACCAAACCGCTCCAGCACCTCAAACGATCCAAGGTACCTTGGACTTAGCTTCTTCAAGCGTCATACCCGCGAGACTCCCTTGAATGGCTTGATCTTCAAGTACAACCAGTCGCCGATAGTGAACTCCACGTTCCTGTGCTTGGCATTATAGTACTTCGTTTGCCGGTCCTGAGTGATAAGCAACCTCTCTCGAATCGTTCGAACCAATGACGTAGCATCTTCCACCTCTTGGCGCTTGTATAACTTTGACTCACCCGTTTCCAACCAAGATAACGGTGTGCGACATCTTCTACCATAAAGGGCCTCGAAGGTCGCCATTTGTATACTCGCCTGGTAGCTATTGTTGTAAGCGAATTACACCAAGTATAGGTGATCTTCCCATTACTTTCCAAAGTACAGGACTTACATGCGAAGCATGTATTCCATCGTCCTATTGACCCTCTCGGTCTTCCCATCCGTCTGTGGATGAAATGTTGTGCTAAAACTCAACTTTGTTACCAACATCTGCTACACCAACCTCCAATCATTGGACGTAAACCACCCATATCTATCACTCGCGATGCTGCAGGGCACACCGTGAAGCCGTACTATGTTATCCAAATATAACTTTGCCAGTTTCTCCACGGGATCATCCTTCCTATGCGGAATGAAGTGCGACACCTTCGTTAGACGATCTACGACCACCCAAATGGCGTTGTTCCCTTTTTGCAACCTTGGCAACCCGTGTATAAAGTCCATAGTAATGTCGTCGAACTTCCACTCCGGAATAGGTAAGGATTTCAAGAATCCTCCCGGATTTTGGCATTCCTCCTTCACCAAGGCGCGTGTTTGACATTTCACCACGTACAGTGCCAGAACCTTCTTCAGTCCTGGCCACCAGAACAATTTCTTAACATCGCGGTACATCTTCGTGCTCCCCGGGTGAATCGAATACTTGGTATGATGTGCCTCGTACAACAATTCCGCCTACAAATTGCCCACGTTTGGGACGCATAGACGACCGTCTTTCCTAAGCAATCCATCCTCAACAACGAATTTGGAATTTGACCCATGCAGATCTTCAACCATGATCTGCTTCACGTGGTCATCCATATCCAAAGCCTGCCGAATCTGTTTAGCCAGGTCACACTAAACTTCAGTCCAATACAATAGTGCTCCAGCACTTGACTGCTTGTCTACGCAAGAGATCTCCAACGCCTCCAACTCCCGAACCAACTGCTCGTCATGGACCGACAGCCAATTGGCTTGAGCTAGGGCCCGACGAATCAACGCGTCCGCAACCGTATTGCCTTTACCAGGCACGTAGTGGATCTTGAATGTGTAGTCCCCCAGGAACTCCATCCATCTATGCTGCCGCATGTTAAGATCTTTCTGATCCAACAAATACTTCAGGTTCTTGTGATCGGTGTAGATATCAATCTTCAAATCGTACAAGTAATGTCTCCACAGCTTCAAGACAAAAATCACGACCGCTAACTCCAAGTCATGAACCGGATAATTCCTCTCGTGCACCTTCAGCTGTCTCGAGCCATATGCTATAATGCTTCCATGCTGCAACAACACACAACCCAAACCACTGCACGAAGCATCGCTATAGATCTCAAAACATTCGGTCCCACTCGGCAAACTAAGAACCGGCGCCATGGTCAACCGACACTTCAAATCCTCAAAAGCTTGCGCGCACTCCGGCATCTAAACGAACTTCTGCTCTTTCCTCGTCAAAGTAGTGAGGGGTAACGCTCTCCGCGAGAGGTGCTCAACGAAGTGCCTATAATAGCCGACAAGCCCCAGAAAGCTCCGGACTTCCGCTACCATAGAAAGTACAAGCCACTCTCGTATAGCAAAAAAACTTCGCCGGATCCACCGCAATGCCCTCTCCACTCACTATATGACAGAGGAATGCCACAGAGGACAACCAAAACTCGTATTTGGAGAACTTGGCATACAACTGATTCCTCCTCAGCGTCTTTAACACCAGATGTAGATGCTTGAAGTGATCCTCCGCACACTGTGAGTACACCAAAATATCGTCGATGAAGACAATCACAAAATGGTCCAAGTACTCTCTGAAAGTCCTGTTCATCAAATCCATGAACATCGACGGCGCATTAGTCAGCCCAAACGGCATGACCATAAACTCGTAATGCCCCTATCTCGTACTAAAAGTTGTCTTAGGGATATCACTCTCCCTTATTTTCAGCTGATAGTAACCGGACTTGAGATCCAATTTAGAGTACACCGATGAGCCGACTAACTGATTGAATAGATCATCAATCCTTGGGATCGGGTACTTGTTCTTTTCAGTTAGCTTGTTTAGCTCCCGATAATCGATAGATAGCCTCAAGCTTCTATCCTTCTTCTTGAAAAAGAGGACCGGTGCCCTCCAAGGCGATGAACTTGGACGCACATACCCTTGCTCCAACAATTCTTAAAGTTGCACCTTCAGCTCTGCCATTTCCTTAGGCACGAGCCGATATGGAGAGTGTGACACAGGCTTCGCACCTGGCACTAGCTCAATCGTGAAATCTATCTCTCGCTGCAGCGGGGCTCCAGCAAGATCGCCAGGGAACACATCAGGGTACTCAGATACCACTGAAATACTGTCCAATGTATGCTTAGGCTTTACAACCTCCACTAGCGTAAAGAACAGCTCTGCTCCAGCATGAACTGCCTTCACCACCTGAAGAGCAGACATCAACGTATTGCTCGACCCTTTCAAGCCCGTAAAAGTCGTCTCACGACCTGTTCCCAGCTTGACTTCCTTGCAACCGCAATCAATATAGTCTTGCTGCTCCGAGAGCCAGTCCATGTCGAATATAACGTCGAATTCCACTAGCGGCAATAATGACGCTTGCAAATCGAATTCTTGACTCACAATGCGAATCTTAACGCCACAGATTTTATTCGTGTGCATCGAACCCCATTGGGCAACAACACATCCAGTTTGTCCTTCACCATCGAAGAAGGTACTCCGATGCGCGATATGAATTGTTCGGACAAAAAGGAGTGCGAAGCTCCCATATCAAAGAGTTCTCTTGCCGGATTCTCACAAATCAAAACAAATCCTAATCAAGCAGTGGTAAGGTAACACACGCATAACAAGTATTTCAAAATTAACTTGCTATAAATTTAAATCGTACCTATCACCACATCAGCTTGCTTGATGGCCTCCTATTGGCCAATATTATAAACTCTTGGTTGAGCCGGAGCATAATGAGACGCGGTGTAACAACCCTGTTAGAAAAGTAGAGAAAGGAAGCGAAAAGAAGAGAACAAGCCGAATAAACTTTTGAATAATCGAAATTTTATTATCCAAAAAAGATAACTATTACAAAGGTATGCCCTCCCTTATATAGAATGGAGGAGAGAAGAGAGAATACAAATAAGAGATGTGGGACTAAAATTTACAAGCTAAGCGGACTGTACAAAGTAAACCGCACAGGCCGCGCGGTTAGACAGAAGGACTAACCGCACGGCTTACAGTAAGAGATGCAGAGAGGTCGCCTGTGAAGATTGCTAGACCGCCCGGTTTACAAGTCGCCGAGTCAAACCGCCAGACCGCGCGGTCTCTAACCCGCCAAGACAGACCGCCCGGTCTCCAACTTCAACACTCCCCCTCAAGCTGGAGCATATATATCAATCATGCCCAGCTTGTTGCAAACATGCAGAAACGAGGCGGAGACTGGCTTGGTGAAGATGTCAGCTAGCTCTTTATCAGATGTGACAAACGGAGTGCAAATCTGTTCTTTTAAAATCTCTTCACGAATGAAATGGCAGTCAACCTCAATGTGCTTTGTTCTTTCATGGAATACCGGATTTTTGGAGATGTATATGGCGGCCTTGTTATCACAGAACATAGGTAGAGGATGGTTGTACACCTCTCCTAAATCTAGCATGAGAGCCCGCAACCATTTCAACTCACAAGTGGTTGACGCCATACTGCGATACTCAGCTTCTGCACTGGACCTGGAGACAACAGACTGCTTTTTACTCTTCCAGCTCACCAGATTTCCCCCAACAAAGGTGCAAAAACCTGAGGTAGACTTGCGATCCCCTTTGTCATCAGCATAACTTGCATCTGAGTAGGCTTCAATCCTCAGATGACCATTCTTCTGAAACAGTAATCCTTTCCCAGGCGCTGCTTTGACATATTCCAAGATCCGCAAGGCGGACTGAAGATGACAATCCCTGGGCGCTTGCATGAATTGACTCACCTTGCCCACAGCATAAGAAATGTCGGGTCTGGTCACTGTGAGATATATGAGCTTACCAACCAGACGCCTGTACCGCGAACTATCTGAAAGAAGAGGCGAATCATCTGTCCAGGTTTTGTCCTCCCCAATAGCCATGGGACATCGGGCAGGTTTAGCTCCAGTCAATCCTGCCTCTTTTAAAAGATCAAGGGCATACTTACGCTGAGAGAGAACTAAGGAGTCGGGCTTCCGAGAGAGTTCGATCCCCAGAAAGTACTTTGGAGAGCCCATATCTTTAGTGATCAGATGTTGGCGAAGATGTAGCTTTGTCAGGGCTACCCCTTCCTGGTCATCGCCAGTGAGAAGAATATCATCGACGTATACAGCAAGAACAACCAGCCCAGAAGGAGTTTTGCGAATAAAGAGAGAGTGATCAGCAGAGCTTCGCACAAAACCAACAGCCGCCACAATACCGCTGAACTTGTCAAACCAAGCTCGAGGACTCTGCTTGAGGCCATAAATTGCCTTCTGCAGCCGGCATACTCGTGTCTCCCCCTGAGCAACATACCCAGGAGGTTGCTCCATGTAAACGGCCTCGTGAAGATCACCATAAAGGAAGGCATTCTTGACGTCCAGCTGAGAAATTGGCCAATCCCGATTGACGGCCACAGAGAGAAGAACCCGGATTGTGCTGAGACGAGCCACAGGGGAGAAGGTGTCAAAGTAATCAACCCCATAGGTCTGAGTAAAGCCCTTAGCCACAAGGCGAGCCTTATACCGATCCACAGTGCCATCTGGGCTAAATTTGACCACAAAGACCCAGCGACAGCCAACAACATCAGTGCCAAAGGGAGGAGGAACAAGAGTCCAGGTACCCCGCTCAGTGAGGGTCGCCATTTCCTCATCCATGGCCATCTTCCAGTGAGGAATAACAAGGGCCTCCTGATAGGAGCGGGGTGTGGCAGTGGCAGAGATAGCCAGTGCAAAGGCCCTGCGAGAAGGAGTAAGACGATCATAGGAAACAACAGCAGCAAGGGGGTATAAGGTGCACGTCCGCACCCCTTTGCGAAGAGCTATAGGAAGATCCAGGTCAGCCGGGCCCGCGGCATCCGGAGCATCCGTGGTAGAGAAAGCTGGCCCGGGAGAAGAGAGCGACGGCAGCGGAGAGGAGGGAGAGGGAGGTGGGGAAGGGAGAGAGAGAGGTGGAGGAAGAGGAGGGGGTGGAGACGGTGTAGTGGTGGAGAGTGTAGGAGGAGACGAGGGAACGAAGGGAACGGCAGGAGAATCAGAAGCTGGGAGAAGAGGAGAAGAGGCATCCGAGAAGTAGGAGGTATTCTCGAAGAAGGTGACGTCAGCAGAGACGAACTGCTTACGAAGGACGTGATCAAAGCAACAGTAGCCTTTCTGAGTGGTGGAATACCCCAGAAAGACACATTTGGTGGAGCGAGGGGAGAGCTTATCACGGGTGGCAGAAGGGGCATGCACAAAGGCAGTGCATCCAAAGATTTGGAGAGGGAGATGAAACGGCTCCTTGCCCGGATACAAAATGGAGAACGGGGTTTGGCCATGGAGAACCGTGGAGGGAATGCGATTGATGAGGTAGCAGGCAAGGAGAACAGCATAGCCCCAATAGGAGCGAGGAACATGCATCTGGGTCATCAAGGTGCGAGCGACATCGAGCAGGTGTCGGTTTTTGCGTTCGGCTACACCATTTTGTTGTGAAGAATAGACACAACTAGTTTGATGAAGAATCCCATTTTGCATGCATAATGTAGAGAAGTCACGACTGAGATATTCTGCGGCATTATCAGACCGAAAAACTTTGATAGAAACATCAAACTGAGTTTTGATCATGAGATAGAAGGATGTCCATACAGAGAATAATTCGGAGCGATCTTTTAACAGATACACCCACGTACAGCGAGAGAAATCATCAATGAACGTGACAAAATAGGAACTACCCCGACCAATGGTAAGAGTAGGAGAAGGACCCCAGATGTCGGAGTGGATAAGATCAAACGGACGGGTAGAGCTACGAACGTGCTTTGGAGGGAAGGAGGAGCGGTGATGCTTGCCAAGCTGACAGGCCTCACAGTTGAGCGGAGGACTTTGAGGAGGAAGGTGGGGCAGAAGTTGACGAAGAAGACGGGGAGGAGCATGACCAAGGCGGAGATGCCATTGGAGAAGATCTGTGGAGGTGGAGGAGAAGGTGGAAAAAGCAGAAATGTTGTCTAGGAAGTATAAGCCGCCACTCTCAGTCCCAGTAGCAATCGTCCGTTGGGAGCCCGGATCCTGAAAAGAGCAAGAAGTAGAAGTAAATGTGACGGAACACTGTAATTGCTTGCAAAGAGATGTAACAGATAATAAGTTGCACGGGAACTGGGGCACATATAGTGTATCCGCCAAGTGAAGAGACGGGGTGACATGAACTATCCCTGTGCCATGAACTGATGATGAAGAGCCGTCAGCGAGAGTAACTGGGGGCAAGCGAGCATGTTTTTCTAGGAGAGAGAAACACGGGAGATGGCCGGTCATATGATTCGTAGCACCAGTGTCGATCAGCCATTTGCCCTGAGTAACAACGTGTGCACGACCAGAAGACGTGACAACCGAGGCGAAAGCCATGAAGGGAGGAAGAAGAAACTGCAGCGGTCTCGGTGACAGCACACCAGCGGCACGAAGGGCCACGACCAAGGTGCAGAGCACAAGCCGCGCGACTAAACCAGGAGGTCGCGGCGACTAACAAGAGAAGCGGCTAAGAGCGAAGAGGCGGAGAGGCCGCTCAAACAAGGAAGAATCCGCGAGAAACCGCGGCGGGAACAAAAGGGAAGAAGCCGCGTGAACACGAGTGGCTAGGATTCAGATCAAGGCACAGTGGGGAAGAAGTCGCGCGGACTGCAAAGGGCCGAGCGAACAGAAGAGAGGAGAAGAGCAGGTGACCGCGACCAAGATGCGGGTAAGAAAGGGACAACCCGCACGGTCAGGCAGATCACAGCAGTTGCGAGAATGCGGTCAAGGGCACAGCGGGGAAGAGGTCGCGCGGACTGAAAAGGCCGAGCGAACAGAAGAGAGGAGAAGAGCAGGTGACCGCGACCAAGATGCGGGTAAGAAAGGAACAACCCGCACGGTCAGGCAGATCACAGCAGCAAACCGCGAGTGCAGAGACAACACACGCGGACAGAGACAGACCGCAGCGACTAGGAAGTCGGAGCGGCAGGAAAGAGTAAGGAACGCGGCGACACGGAAACAGGTCGCTGCGACAAAGAGCAGGAGGAGAAGAGAAACAAGAAGAGCAAGCCGCGCAAACAGGCAGCGGATAGAAACAAGCCGCGCGGATAGAAACAAGCCGCGCGGACAGAGGAGAAGGTAAGCCGCGAACAAGCCGCAGAACGCGGAAGACAAGCCGCGAACAACAGAGAGCGCACAGAATCAGGAGGAAAAGACCGTGTCCTCTGATACCATGTTAGAAAAGTAGAGAAAGGAAGCGAAAAGAAGAGAACAAGCCGAATAAACTTTTGAATAATCGAAATTTTATTATCCAAAAAAGATAACTATTACAAAGGTATGCCCTCCCTTATATAGAATGGAGGAGAGAAGAGAGAATACAAATAAGAGATGTGGGACTAAAATTTACAAGCTAAGCGGACTGTACAAAGTAAACCGCACAGGCCGCGCGGTTAGACAGAAGGACTAACCGCACGGCTTACAGTAAGAGATGCAGAGAGGTCGCCTGTGAAGATTGCTAGATCGCCCGGTTTACAAGTCGCCGAGTCAAACCGCCAGACCGTGCGGTCTCTAACCCGCCAAGACAGACCGCCCGGTCTCCAACTTCAACAAACCCCATCCGTTCATATGATATATTCTAGAAGGTCCGGCCGGGGCCCCACAGGATATACCACAAAACAGTCGGTGAAGGTACAGGATGATACCAGAGTAGCGCAATCGCACCTATCACAAGCATTCTAGCGGAAGCCTAAACTACTTGAACTCCTCATGAATGTCCAAACATAAAACTTCACATTTTATATACATATAGGAATGTCTTACAATATGAACAAAGCGTTGGCCTTATGGCCTTACATGGCTTTCACACAGTGGCCTAAAACAGATTGGCGCGCAAGCCGGCCACAATAAAAGAAAACACTCAAAAGAACACACTTAGCCTTCGAGGGCTAGCAGCTAACAGCAGCAGCAACACCAGCAGGGGCATCAACCTCTTTGCGTCCCGCTCGGCTCTCCAGTACCAATGCAAGGGACAATCCACCCACCGGTGGCAAACAAAAGCAACGGTCAGCGTTCAGCTGACCAAATTATAACGACCCTACCCCTTCTCTCGGGGCAGCGGTAATTTTCCCTGCAGGCATATCATAGCACAAGTATGACAAGCTATATCATCAAAAAGTGCTTTCACGCACACAAGCCATCACAACCGTCCGCCATCCGGCTCAACGGTCCGTGCACTCAGGGCACATTCTTGGTGTTCTGGCAACCTCTTGCCCACCACCGTATCAGGGTTATCACCCAACGGTAACTCTCTTGAGCATTTACTTCGTGGCGTGCAGCCGGAGTTAGTCCTCGGACACCGGGATGGCCCGTAGCCCCCCTTCGTGTCATGGCGCGCAGGCCGAAGACTCTTGCTATGCGCTCCAACAGACCGCACTTTTTGGTCTCACGTCGGACGGACATAGCGCAGGTCGGATCCTCCACCCCCCCCCCCCCCCCCCCCCCCCGTTGCTCAAATCGCCTTGCCCTTTCCGCGTGCAGCGTACTCATGGCTATATCAAAGGCGCGGGTCGGTCTCACCAATCCTATTCCTGGCATTCAAGCCGGGGTATTTCACTATACCCATTTCCTCACAGCAATAGCGGGTCTTTCCTGGGCGCACCAGTACTTCCTGTAATTCCCGTCACAGGTGGACACCGCAAATTACAAATGTCAGGGGTCTTTCCTGGGCACACCAGTACTTCCTGTGACTCGCTCCACAGGTGGACACCCTATGACATCAAGCATCACAAAAAGGGTCTTTCCTGGTCCCACCAGTACTTCCTGTGTCCCATTCACAGGTTGGACCCAAAACCATCACAAGGCTATTTTCCTGGGCTACCACCCCAGTACTTCCTGCTACTCCTTTTCGCAGGTATAACCCGTAGACTCCTTACTACTACACGTTTATCACGGAGTCTTCTCCGGTTCGTATGCAACATCACCAATCCAGACCAACCTGTCCAGATGGGCTTCACACAGCATGCCTATTCCGTACTCCATTTCCGGATCTATATGCAATACAAAGGGGATTTCAAGCATCCACCCATAGATTCCCAAAATCAGCCACCTCTTGGTGGGGGAATCACACAAGATATGCCAAAAAGGAAGCCTTCACATGGCTAGGAAGAAAAGTCATTACCCTTGACGATCGCTTCGGTGCCATGGCTTCCAAGCTAGCTTGCAAGACTCGCAAGAGCGTTTCCTCCGCAACGCTGGCTTCGGATCTCTCGTCGGTAAACCGCAGCACCACCAGCAGCAGCCCCTTTCCCTTCTTCCTCCTCCTTTCTCTCTCTCTTTCTCTCTCTTGAAGAAAGATGAAGGCCAAAGAAAATGAGAAGTAATTCTCTGACTTCGGCCCTTAAGGAAAAAGAAGAAGAGCTTTCAGCCCTTGGATCCAGACTGAAGGAATGGACGGCCACGATTCTGCCAAAAACACAAATTTTGACCAGACACGGCTTCGAACACGGCCGTGTGCCTGGCCGTGTGCCTCAAGCGGTGGTCAACCGACTTATCCAAACCAGTGACACGCCCACAGGACACGCTCGTGTTATGGGCCGTGTCACCAACACGCCTTCAGACACGCCCGTGTCTGTGGCCGTGTACCTGGGGAAAAAAATCCCAAATCATCCCGAGACTTCACACGGCCTGTGACACGCCCGTGTCCCAGGCCGTGTGCCCAGACACGGCACAAAGACACGCCCTGTCGAATTCCTTCGGCGGGCTGAGTTCGTCGCCTGATTGACACGCCCTGTGACACGCCCGTGTCACAGGCCGTGTTCAACACTCGACACACACTTCTCGACACTCGACGATCGTCGAGTAAAAATCGTCGAGAATGCGACACGGCCTTGGACACACCCGTGTCCTGGGCCGTGTGCCTCCTCTCGACGGATCGTCGAGACCAGAAATCGTCGAGACAAAACCCAATCGTCGACACAACCTCGACACGCCCTGCGACACGCCCGTGTCGCAGGCCGTGTCACCTGACACGCCCTGGGACACGCCCGTGTCCCAGGCCGTGTCACCCAAATTTTCCTGTTTCAGAATTTTGGGCTGTTACAATCCTCCCCTCCTACAAGAAATTTTGTCCTCGAAATTTAAAGACAGGAAAGTAACAGAAACTAGCAAGAAAATGTAACAACATATAGCTATATATATAAACGTTTATGTTACAATATTCTCGCTCCAAATTACAGAAACAACTCAGGGAACTCTGCTCGCATGGTTTGCTCGCGCTCTCATGTCAGCTCTTCACGGCCGCAGTTGTCCCACTGGACTTTCACCATACCGACCGTCTTGTTCCGCAACTGTTTCTCGGCTCGATCTTCGATCCGAATGGGTCTAACTCTCGTTGTTAGCCCATACTCCACCGGCACCCGATCATCCGCGATCACGTGAGCTGGATCTTTCACGGCCTTCCGAAGCACCGAGATGTGAAAGACATCATGTAACCCACCCAAGTCCGCCGACAGAGCTAGCCGATAAGCCGCTTCGCCAATTCGCTCAACCACTTCGAAAGGACACAAATATCTTGGACTCAACTTTTTCAATCGTCGAATCCTGGAGACACCTTTGAATGGCTTGATCTTCAAGTAGACCCAATCGCCAACCGCAAATTCGACATTCCGGTGCTTGGCGTTGTAGTACTTCGCTTGTCGATCTTGAGCAATCAGCAATCTCTCTCGGATAGTCCGAATGGTTGAGTTTGCTTCATCCACCTCATTTGGTTTAACAACCCGGGCATCACCCGCTTCTACCCAAGCCAAGGGAGTACGACACTTCCTTCCGTATAGGGCTTCATATGGTGCCATCCCAATGCTTGCCTGGTAGCTATTATTATATGCAAACTCGACCATATAGAGATGATCTTCCCATCTCTTTCCGAAGTCAAGGGCGCACATTCGGAGCATGTCCTCCATTGTTCTGTTGGTACGTTCAGTCTGGCCATCTGTTTGGGGATGAAAGGCCGTACTGAAAGTCAACTTCGTGCCCAACAGTCGGTGAACTAGCCTCCAATCATTTGACGTAAATCGCCCATCTCGATCAATTACGATGCTCTGAGGAACACCGTGAAGTCGCACAATCTGATCAACATATAACTTTGCCAAACTTTCAACCGAATCATCCCGCCTGTTCGGGAGAAAATGTGCTACTTTTGTTAGCCGGTCAACTATCACCCAAATGGAATCATTTCCTCGCTGCGATCTTGGCAATCCATGCACAAAATCCATGGAAATATCATCAAATTTCCACACTGGGATTGGCAGTGACTTCAAATAACCACCCGGCTTTTGGCATTCCGCCTTCACCATCGCACATGTTTGACATTTGGCGACATATAGGGCAACATCTTTCTTAAGCCCTGGCCACCAGAACAGCTTCTTCATATCGTTGAACATCTTTGTTCTCCCGGGGTGAATGGAATACTTCGTATAATGTGCTTCATACATCAGTTCTTCCCTCAGTTTCCCCACATTTGGGACGCACAACCGGCCCTCTTTTCGTAAAAGACCGTCATTCCAGGTGACTTTGCCTTCTGGTCCTTCATTCACATAGCGCAAGAGATCTTCATCCAACTCCGTTGCCCGTCGAACTCGGTCCGCAAGGTCACATTGCACCTCGGTCCAGTTCAAACATGCAGTGGCAGTGGAATTCTTATCAACACAATAGATCTCCAATGCCTCCAATTCCTGGATAAGACGTTCATCATGCCTTTGTAACCAATTTGCTCTAGCCGGAACTCGCCGACTCAAGGCATCCGCGACAATATTTCCCTTCCCGGGTGTATAGTGAATCTCGAAAGTGTAGTCCCCAAGAAACTCCAACCATCTTCGTTGTCGCATGTTCAACTCTTTCTGCTCCAATAGATACTTTAGGCTCTTATGATCAGTATAGATCTCCACCTTCACTCCATAAAGGTAGTGTCGCCACAGCTTAAGTGCAAAAATCACCGCCGCTAGTTCCAAATCATGGACGGGATAGTTTCGCTCGTGCACCTTCAGCTGCGCGTGAGCCATAAGCAATCACCTTTCCGCTCTGCAGAAGAACGCAGCCTAAACCGCTTCCTGAGGCATCACTATAAATCACAAATCCATCGGTTCCACATGGCGAAGACAACACCGGCGCCGTGGTCAACCGAACCTTCAGCTCGTCAAAAGCTCGTACGCACTCTGGCGTCCAAACGAACTTCTGATCCTTTCGCGTCAGTGTGGTTAGCGGCAAAGCGATCCGCGAGAAGTTCTCCACAAATCTTCTATAGTAGCCCGCAAGTCCAAGGAAACTCCTGACCTCGGCCACGGAAGACAATATTGGCCATTCTTGTATGGCTTTTATCTTCGCTGGATCTACTGCAATGCCCGCTCCACTCACCACATGGCCCAAAAATGCCACTGACGATAGCCAAAACTCACACTTTGAGAACTTGGCATAGAGCTGATTTTGCCTCAACGTGTTCAACACCAACCGCAAGTGAATCTCATGCTCAGCTTTGGACTTCGAGTACACCAGGATGTCATCAATGAACACAATCACAAACAGATCCAGGTACTCACGGAAAATACGGTGCATCAAATCCATAAACACCGAGGGCGCATTACACAATCCAAAGGGCATGACTGTGAACTCATAGCGCGTTCCAAATGCGGTTTTGGGAATGTCACCTTCCCGAATCCTTAACTGGTAATAACCAGACTTCAGGTCCAACTTCGAATAGACGGTAGATCCCACCAGCTGATCAAATAATTCATCAATCCGAGGTATCGGATACTTATTCTTCTCGGTCAGCTTATTCAATTCACGGTAATCGATACACAACCGTAACCCACCATCTTTCTTCTTTACAAAAAGCACAGGCGCGCTCCAAGGTGACATACTTGGGCGGATATAACCTTGCTCTAGCATTTCTTGTAGTTGAATCTTCAACTCAGCCATCTCTTTCGGCGCAACGCGATATGGCGAGCGGGCCACGGGTTTCGCACCTAGCACCAACTCAATTGTGAAGTCAATCTCCCGCTGGGGTGGTAGCCCAGGGAGATCCGTGGGAAACACATCGGTAAATTCTGCCACAATAGGAACCTCGCACAACATGGCCTTAGGCTCAACAGCCTGAATTAGTGCAAAGTAACACTCCGCACCCTTCCGAACAGCTTTGACTACCTGGAGTGCAGACATCAACGTCCCGCCTACTCCTCGCATACCCGCGAACTTGGTCTCCTGTTCGGTATTCTGGCCCAACGTGATTTCTTTGGACTGGCAATCAATCATTGCATGCTGCTCCGCAAGCCAATCCATCCCAAAAATCACATCGAATTCCGATATTGGCAAAACAAATGCGGTTAAACAAAAATCCCGACTGCCCAACTGAACCGCCACATCGCAAGCTTGATCCACAAGCATCCAACACCCATTCGGCAACACCACTCTGACGCTATCTGTCTTTGCACGACTGGGTATCCCAAGCCGCGTAAGAAACTCACTCGACAGAAAAGAATGCGATGCACCTGTATCAAACAGTGCTCGCGCCAGCGTGTCCCGAATCATTACAAAACCTATGACAAACATGTCACACACACAAACCACAAACATAGGGGTACTAAGCTAAGCATACAAACAATAGCATATGCAAAACTAAACTCATACCTGTGACCACGTCACTCTGCTTGATGGCCTCCTGCAGGCCAAGATTGTAGACTCGGGTTGCGCTTGCGAGGCAGAGGAATCCACCACCGCCTTTCCTTTCTCCGCATAATATGCTCCCGCCTTCTTTTCACTCTTCGGCGGCATCCGACAATCTCGCGCAATATGCCCCATCCTACCACAATTGAAGCAGGTACGAGTGTCTGGCCTGGAAGTTGCCCCTGATGTTGCTCCCGTTGCAACTGAGGAAGGAGCTTGTCCACTAGGCTTGGACTTCTTGCCTCATCTCTTCTTATAAAACGATTTTCCCGATCGGGGCGCCTTCCACTCTGGTTGCGTCATCACCAATGCTCTCTTCCCTTGCACCCTCTTCATGTCTTTTTCTAACGCGGTCGCAGTGTCCACCAACGCTTGGAAACCTTGGTTCACAGAACTGGACATAAGGAATCTCAGCTCGTCCCTCAGTCCTTCATAGAACCTGTTAGTCTTCCTCTGCTCATCAGCAAAAATCGAACCCGCATACCGCCCCAAGCGAGTAAATTCATGCAGGTATGCGTCAACACTGCCATCACCTTGAGTCAACCGTTGGAATTCATTTTCCATGGCTATCCGTTGAGCCACAGGAAGGTGCTTCGCCAGGAAGAGCCGGGAGAATTCTTCCATCGACACTTGGGTTAACGGACGACCCGCCAAATGATGCAACTCCATCTCATCCCACCATAAACGCGCTTCTCCTTCAAGCAAGAAGGTGGCTAAGGTAACCTTCTGGTGCTCCGTCGTTCCTATCGCCGTCAACACTCGCTTGACGCGCGACAACCAGTCCTCAGCCTGCGTCGGGGTTCCCGCTCCCGGAAACGTAGGCGGATGGAAACTCATAAACCGTGTTAGCTGCTTCTCAGCCGCTCGAGGAACCACGTCCACGACAGGTTCAGGCCTTGCCACCACCTGTTCTGTCCCCACAGCCGCTTGTTCCTGCCTCAGTGGCTGACCTTGGATCATGGTATACAAGGCCTCCGCAACTAAACGGACATGATCTGCAGACGGTGGAGGTGTAGGCACCGCAGCTGGTGCTGTACTTTCATCAGAACGCTGGGGTTCAGACGGCCCAGCTCCACTCCGTGTCACCTAAAGGTGGACAAGACACACACATTAGCGGTCGTACCCAAGCAAACAACACAAAATAGGAACACGCAGGTTCCTCAAACATACAAAAATGCATTCCTATCATGGACATTCAGGAGTTCAATCGTAGACTTTGGTGTGCACAAACACGTGCTCGCCACCGCACAAAAGAAGTCGGCCACGACTTCGAGAGGGAAAGACCAAGACAACCGATACCAAAAATGTAACAACCCCATCCGTTCATATGATATATTCTAGAAGGTCCGGCCGGGGCCCCACAGGATATACCACAAAACAGTCGGTGAAGGTACAGGATGATACCAGAGTAGCGCAATCGCACCTATCACAAGCATTCTAGCAGAAGCCTAAACTACTTGAACTCCTCATGAATGTCCAAACATAAAACTCCACATTTTATATACATATAGGAATGTCTTACAATATGAACAAAGCGTTGGCCTTATGGCCTTACATGGCTTTCACACAGTGGCCTAAAATAGATTGGCGCGCAGGCCGGCCACAATAAAAGAAAACACTCAAAAGAACACACTTAGCCTTCGAGGGCTAGCAGCTAACAGCAGCAGCAACACCAGCAGGGGCATCAACCTCTTTGCGTCCCGCTCGGCTCTCCAGTACCTGTGCAAGGGACAATCCACCCACCGGTGGCAAACGAAAGCAACGGTCAGCGTTCAGCTGACCAAATTATAACGACCCTACCCCTTCTCTCGGGGCAGCGGTATTTTTCCCTGCAGGCATATCATAGCACAAGTATGGCAAGCTATATCATCAAAAAGTGCTTTCACGCACACAAGCCATCACAACCGTCTGCCATCCGGCTCAACGGTCCGTGCACTCAGGGCACATTCTTGGTGTTCTGGCAACCTCTTGCCCACCACCGTATCAGGGTTATCACCCAACGGTAACTCTCTTGAGCATTTACTCCGTGGCGTGCAGCCGGAGTTAGTCCTCGGACACCGGGATGGCCCGTAGCCCCCCTTCTTGTCATGGCGCGCAGGCCGAAGACTCTTGCTATGCGCTCCAACAGACCGCACTTTTTGGTCTCACGTCGGACGGACATAGCGCAGGTCGGATCCTCCACCCCCCCGTTGCTCAAATCGCCTTGCCCTTTCCGCGTGCAGCGTACTCATAGCTATATCAAAGGCGCGGGTCGGTCTCACCAATCCTGTTCCTGGCATTCAAGCCGGGGTATTTCACTATACCCATTTCCTCACAGCAATAGCGGGTCTTTCCTGGGCGCACCAGTACTTCCTGTAATTCCCGTCACAGGTGGACACCGCAAATTACAAATGTCAGGGGTCTTTCCTGGGCACACCAGTACTTCCTATGACTCGCTCCACAGGTGGACACCCTATGACATCAAGCATCACAAAAAGGGCCTTTCCTGGTCCCACCAGTACTTCCTGTGTCCCATTCACAAGTTGGACCCAAAACCATCACAAGGCTATTTTCCTGGGCTACCACCCCAGTACTTCCTGCTACTCCTTTTCGCAGGTATAACCCGTAGACTCCTTACTACTACACGTTTATCACGGAGTCTTCTCCGGTTCGTATGCAACATCACCAATCCAGACCAACTTGTCCAGATGGGCTTCACACAGCATGCCTATTCCGTACTCCATTTCCGGATCTATATGCAATACAAAGGGGATTTCAAGCATCCACCTAGAGATTCCCAAAATCAGCCACCTCTTGGTGGGGGAAATCACACAAGATATGCCAAAAAGGAAGCCTTTACATGGCTAGGAAGAAAAGTCGTTACCCTTGACGATCGCTTCGGTGCCATGGCTTCCAAGCTAGCTTGCAAGACTCGCAAGAGCATTTCCTCCGCAACGCTAGCTTCGGATCTCTCGTCGGTAAACCGCAGCACCACCAGCAGCAGCCCCTTTCCCTTCTTCCTCCTCCTTTCTCTCTCTCTTTCTCTCTCTTGAAGAAAGATGAAGGCCAAAGAAAATGAGAAGTAATTCTCTGACTTCGGCCCTTAAGGAAAAAGAAGAAGAGCTTTCAGCCCTTGGATCCAGACTGAAGGAATGGATGGCCACGATTCTGCCAAAAACACAAATTTTGACCAGACACGGCCTCGAACACGGCCGTGTGCCTGGCCGTGTGCCTCAAGCGGTGGTCAACCGACTTATCCAAACCAGTGACACGCCCACGGGACACGCCCGTGTCATGGGCCGTGTCACCAACACGCCTTCAGACACGCCCGTGTCTGTGGCCATGTACCTGGGGAAAAAAATCCCAAATCATCCCGAGACTTCACACGGCCTGTGACACGCCCGTGTCCCAGGCCGTGTGCCCAGATACGGCACAAAGACACGCCCTGTCGAATTCCTTCGGCGGGCTGAGTTCGTCGCCTGATTGACACGCCCTGTGACACGCCCGTGTCACAGGCCATGTTCAACACTCGACACACACTTCTCGACACTCGACGATCGTCGAGTAAAAATCGTCGAGAATGCGACACGGCCTTGGACACGCCCGTGTCCTGGGCCGTGTGCCTCCTCTCGACGGATCGTCGAGACCAGAAATCGTCGAGACAAAACCCAATCGTCGACACAACCTCGACACGCCCTGCTACACGCCTGTGTCGCAGGCCGTGTCACCCAAATTTTCCTGTTTCAGAATTTTGGGCTGTTACACGCGGTTGACTCCACCGCCTTGCCCTTCTCTTCAGAAGTTGCTCCCGGCCTCATCTCAGACTTTTTCCGTCCACCGCGGCACTCACAGGCATAATGCCCCGGCTTCCCACAGTTGTAACATGTGCCTGGGGTCCGACCCGTAGTCGCCCCAGAAGCACCAGAAGAGTGGGCTGGACCCGAAGTCCTAGCTTACTTGTTCCACTTCCGGAACACAGACTTTGAGGAGTTCGGCACTTTGAACTCCGACCTCTTATCAGCAGAGCTTTTATTTACTTGCACATTCTTCATATCCTTTTCCAACGACCGAGTCGTATTGACCAGGGTCAAGAAACCCTGCGTCATAGGCCCCGAGAGCAGTAGCCTTAGGTCATCTCTCAAACCTTCATAGAATCTATTCGTCTTGCGCTCCTCATCCGAGAATGTGGAGCTAGCGTACCGACACAATCAAGTAAACTCATGAAGATACTCATCCACGCTACTCTCTCCTTGTACCAATTTCAGGAACTCGTTCTCCAATGCTATCTTCTGAGCATAAGGGAGGTACCTTGCCCAGAACAATCTCGAAAACTCTTCCATCGAGACGTCCATGAGTTACCTACCCCTCAAGTGATGTAGCTCCAATCCTTCCCACCACAACCTAGCATCACTGACCAGAAGGAACGTAGCTATAGTGGTCATCTGCCACTCCTCTGTCTTCATCGCTGTTAAGACTCTCTTCACCTGGGTGAGCAAATCTTCCGCTTGGGATGGGGTTCCCAACTCCGAGAACACCGGAGGGTTAAAGCTCATAATATGCTTGAGCTGCCTTTCGATTTCTCTCCTCGGCACCAACGGTTCCACCACTACCTGCTCCACTCTTCTTAGCTCCGCTGCTTGTAGCTGTACCTGCTCCACCGTAGGGGAAGGCTGCTGCATCTGCCTTGCAGGTTGCGCATTGATCAAAGCCAACACTGCTTCAGCTACCAATTGTATGGTCTCAGCCGAGAGAGGTTTTGTAGGAGCATCATTTGGTGCACTACTAGCCTCAGAAACTGGGCGTTCTGACGGCCCTGCACCGCTTCTGGTCACCTATAGTTGTACAAAACACCATTAAGCGACCATACAAAATTGCAAAAAGCAATTATAGGAACACGCAGGTTCCTCAAACACGTGTATTTTCATTCCTAAGTGGACATTCATGGGTTCTTTTGCTGTTATAACGATGACGCACACACGTGTGCTCACCACCCCTTAAAATAATTCCTCCACGAATTCGTTTAAGCCTGACCGAAACCAGTAGTCTGATACCAAATTATAACACCCCCTATCTGTCGCATAGCATATAGCAGTAGGTCTGGCCGGGGCACGACGCCATACACCACAGACATATCGGAAGGTTACTCAATGGAAACCATCCAACTAATACACAACGTCCTACACAGAGTCATTTTAGCGGAAGCAATTTTAATAGTTGCAAAAACAAGAACCCAGCACTAGCATGAATGTTCACTACAAAACCAAAAGGAATGAAGTACAATACACAAGCATGATGGCCTTAAGGCCTTACAATTGTTTACTCCAATAAAAGTATTTTCCAAACTTCGGCATGCAGGCCGGTCATACATGAATAAAAGAAAACACTCAAAACTAGGCCTTCGAGGGCCGGCTCAGCAACTTGGGCTTTAGCCCGCTATTTACCGCTCGGTCCTGCAGCACCTGGGAGCAGGTGCCACAATCCACCGCAACGGTGGCAAACAAAGGCAATGGTCAGCTATGCTGACCTAATTATAATGATCTCGCCCCCAAACTCGGGGCGGCGATGCTCCTTCCCTGCACTTTATTAGCATAACCAAGCATTAAAGAGTAGTAACACTACAACACAGGCGTAGGCACACATGGCCATGCAACCCGTGCTCTCAGGGCACATTCTCGGTGGACCTGGTCAAACCCGCAGTCTCACCACCGCCACTTGGATGGCACAACTCGTGAGCATTTGAGTCTTTCAGGCAGAATTCATGACATTTGAAATCATCGACAGCCTAAGACCCGACCTCTATGCCATCGGTAGGCCTCTAACACTGAATCGCATAGAGCAGGAACGGTTCCACTCAACCCATTGCTCACTTCTCCATGGCACTTAAAGTTATCGGCGCGGGTTAAGCTTCCCTGAAGCCCGCGAATCGAACGCACTATAATACATAACCCAGTTATGTACAAGTTGGCTCCCAGGCCACCAAGACGGCAGATTCACGCATCTGCCCAGTTTTTCGGGTGCACCTCAAGGTTAGTCCCCAAGGCTCCCTATTGCAATCTACCGCGTAGAAAACCCGAAAACAACCAATTGCATGGAGTTTTCTCCGACCATTCATGCAATGCAATATCACCGATCCAGACCAACTTGTCCAGGTAGGCTTCACACATCATGTATATGTCCGTTCTCGATTACGGACTCTACATGTACACAACGGGGACTATTCATGTCTACCCCAAGGAATGCCTCAAACTCACCGCAAACTTGCGAGAGCGCGCTTCCCTATGCAAAATAAGAAGAGCTTCACATGCTCAAGTAGAGAATCGTTAACCTAGCATTTTTCCTTTACGCCATGGAAATCTACGTGGATGAAAAGCACCACAACCTCCTTGCCGTCGTAGATCCGAAGTCGGCTCGCGATTTGGAGCTCCGAAGCTCCGTCGGTGATCGGATCTAGCCTTCCTCTTCCTCCTTGCTCTCGTCTCTCTCTAGATCTTAGAAAGAGAACAAGTAAATAAAAATGAGGGATTTGAAACCCTATTCCCGTGTATATCCTAGTAGGAACAACCCCCAGCCGTCGGATCCCAAAATAAAGAAACGAACGGCCACAATCCGGGCCTGAAATGAAAAATCTGAGCCGAACACGGCCTGTGACACGCCTGTGTCCAGGGCCGTGTCCCCCATTCGCCGTCGAAATCGACGCGTCCCGAAAATTGTAAGACCCCCTTTTTTTTTTCTTTTTCGACACCGGGGGCTTAGGCCCAGAACCGCCGTTTTGCGGTGACTCCTTCACGCCCTGAAGGGTCATCACCACAAGGCGCCGATTCTGCCGGCCAATTCGATCACATAAAAGTAGCATAATGAAGTAAAATGAAAAACTATCTGTCCACAGAGAATCACATGACGTATATAAATATAACTCCACGAAGGGAGTGTCCACAGATGATAACATCAGAGTAGCAAAATACGGGCTTATGCCCGGTACAACATATCCTCACTACAAAATCACTCATGCGGAAGCAAAAGCTGAAAAACTACTCAGGGTCGAGACTCACAGTCCCGGCTGTATGAACTCCGGAGCTAGACTGCCCCACCTCCAAGCGCACCGGTCTCTGGGGCTGCTCCTCCATGCTGGTCTCCACGATCCCCTAAATGATGCGGTTCGAAAACCGTTAGTCTAAAAGACTAAGTCCTATCATCCCCCACCCCTTCCCCCACGGCTCCTAGGCACCGAGCGGAGAGGAAGAAAGGGGAGGACTTGAAGGTGGAGAATATCAAAAGCAGATGGCAGCGGTCCTATTCTAGCAAGTTCTATAGCATATAAAGACAATAAAATGTAAGCTGAAATGTAACCTTCACTTATGTGGAAAAACACATAAGCCAAGGGGTCTCTTGCAAGGCTCCCATCGTATAAAAAGTCCCATACCGATTTATACATTGGGGTGTCGGTGGTCAAACAGCAGTAACTAAATATATCAAAATTAACCTTAATTTATAAACTTGCCCACACAAGCTTATAGACTAAGGGGTCGTTTTGCAGGTCCTAAAGTATAAGCGTCCCATTTCACTTATACTTTAGGTGTCAAGGTTTAAGGTAACGATTATGCTATGACATGCAAGTGGGTATGATGGATCATGCAAGTGCAACGCACACACCCGACTCTGTGCACACAGACCTTTAGTTCCCCCTTTCTGGAGCCGTAACCTCCCAGGATACCTCCGTAGTGGCAGACGGAAGCGGTGGGTTGGGCCTCGCCCACCTCTAAACCAGTAAAGCACTACCGGTCAGACCTATCGTACGCCTCAACGCTTGGTGCACGAAGCGGACTCCTGCGTACTCTTGCCGGCTGGCGCACCGGACTTCTGTTGGCGAAGTGCTAACCACACTTGCCGAGTCGACGTATTGGCGTCGGTGCATCGACCCTCCAATACCGAAGACCCACCACCTTAATTTACTTTCCTTTTATGCACATGCAAATTTAGCGTGATCAAAACCCGAGCCGAAGCTTCCCGGACCAACACGTCCGTCACAAACAATCGAGCCGAAGCTCCCAGCTAACATCCCGTGCCATCAGTGTCTGTGAAATGTGCAACCCTAATTACTAAGTTACTCTTTTCAGCTTGTTAAACAGTTTACGTTAACCCAGGACTGCCCCCGGTATTCCCTGTGAAGGGCTCTCAAGGGGCACTAGGAGCTGTGTTGGGATTACGCCCAGCGTTCCCTTTCGCAAGGTACTTATTTTATTATTGGTTGATCCCCTTACCCATTATTTTCTCATGTTTCGATACGCTAATCCTAGGGTGATTTGACTCCAACTCTCCTTGGGTAGGACGATCTTTCGTCGGACCCGAACGCCTTTAAACCCTAGACAAAACCACACCCTACTCACTCATCTTCCAAAGATGCAGTCCATTCCACTTGTCCTTACAGCAAACCATCAAGACCCATCATACGTGCCCTAATTCATATCCAAATGAAATCCTGCAGTTTTGCTATATGCAGACCACTTAAGCTACGTGACCCGTAAAAGGGGAAGTACATGAAATACTCATCCAGTACCCTCATGATAATTATCAGAGGTCTATTATGATAAATATAGACTAAATTCAGAAAAATCATATTTTTCCCAATTAATCTACTATTTATTGAATTTTCCTCAAAAACTAGGCCATAGTCAATTTGAACATGAACCATAAGATTTTCTCAGGTAATGGCCTCCTAAAATTTGTATTCACTAAATAACAGAGAAATATCATTGGTTGCCAATTTTCATAATTTTCCAGATAGTTCTTGACCTCTAAAAGATTTATTAAAATAATTCCTAAAATCAAATATAATGAAGGAAGTGCCACATATATGTCTCCAATAATTATGTAAAAATTACTAGGGCTTCACAGGGAACTAGAAACATCATGATGAAGAAATTAGAATTTTTCAGACAATTTAATAGTCATTATTAAATTTCCCAAGGTTCCATGGAATTAAATAATTAAAGAAGCAACTACTAAATATCATTCTTCAAAAATTTCATAAATATTTACAGAGATGGGTATCATGACTATAAGCCCCTTTGCTAAGTTTTATCAAGTTTAAACAAGTATAGTTCTCTGCAAAAATTCTTAAGTGGAAATTATAAAATATGACTTTGTGAATAAAGTACCAAAAATATTCATCCAAAATTTATTATAAACTTTCCAGAGACATGTATGCCCTAAGCAACTACCCATTCAAAATCTCAGGCCTTTTCAGATAGTTTTGGTATTAGATCTTATGGTTTCAAAGCTAGTGCCCTAAACTAGGGTTATGGATTTAAGGGGTCTTAAGTCTTCCAAATGCCCTAAAATTTTAACCACAGGACCATAGTAACCCTATGGACATCATTCCCAAGTTTCAAGTCCATCCAAGGTCTTTTGACCCCAATTTCTTCAAACCCTAGAAATTTACCCTAAAGGGCCTACCCTAACATTCTAGGGCTACCCTAGTCCAATCCACTCCAAACACCATAAGTGAGTGTAAAAAGTCAAATTATATCTGTGGCCAAAATTTCAGCCTCTGTTGAGGTGATTTGGTCACTCAAAACCAAAAGTGCAACTTTTGACCAAAATGCCCTTCATAGGGTATAAATAGGGTTGGGTCAAAACCTATTCAAAACACATCCAATCTGAATGAAATTTTATACAGGAACCTAATTGGAGCCCAGGGACAACTCACCAAAATTTGGGAGGGTTTGGATGTGTTTAGGGCACCTATTTAATTTATCTAATGATTATTAAATTTTTACCAAAACTATAGAAATATTTTCCCCAAAAATTCCCATTTTTTGGCAGGCCCTAGGTATGTCTAGGATAGACTCTCTGCCAAAATTTCAGCCAATTTGGGCTTGGGGTGAACAGTGGGCACTCATTTTAGTGACTGCCTAGCCCTAAGGGTATGTCCCACCAAAATGGGTGCCCTGGTCTAACCAGTGACCCAAAAGGGTCCAAACAAATTTTTGCTGCAAACTAGACACCCTAAGATACAATGTTCATGTTGGGCAAATTTCCACTCAGGGTCCCTAAGTATTTTTAAAACTTAAATACATTAAATACATCCAGTGTGACAGAAATGAAATGATTCTTATTTAATTCCTATAGTATTTGATCTGATGCCGCACGAATCTTGGCGCAGATCGACGGCATCTGGTCATCGTCCCCACTGAGCCAACGGCTGGGATTGGTTCTGCCTGGAGCGATTTCCAAGCTCTGCCGCCGGCAATCCAGCCCCTTCCCCGGCCGGCCACCGCCACCAACACCTCCGTCGAGGTGGTGGCTATCGTCAGACGGCGGCTCCGCCGCCGGAGAGGCGTTTTCCGGCGGATTAAGCAAGAATTTTTCTTGCCGAAACCAGGAGAAATCCCGGATTCGATCGGGCTCAATTGAGCCCGAAACTCAAGCCTAAGGATTCCTAGGATCTACCCGCGAGTTAAGGAGAGGAGGAGGACCTTCCTGGCGGCCTGGATGCGAGAGGAGCGGCGGGATGCCATTGGCGACGGCGGCGGCGCTCGGCTTCTGCAACTGCACAGTGGAAGGGCTCGTCTCCTCCAGGTAAGTGCTCCAAAATGATCCCCTCGGCTTCCTGATGGTGTTTAAATGGCAATTGGGGGAGGGGAGAGGCTGGTTCTTCAATGGCCATTATCTCCATTAATGGAGTGGCTCGGGTTGTGTGGAGGGGGGCTGAACCCACCCCTTGGTGGCCGGGAAACGGCTGGAATCAACTCCTCTCCCCTAGAGGAGTTGATTGCAGCCATAATGGGTGGCTGTTAGTCTCCCTTGGCCGGCCTCTCACTTCCCCCTTCTCCTTCCTCATTTCTCTCTCCTCCATTATCATGGAGAGGAGCTCCTTCTCTCTCCTAGTCACCTCTGGTTGACTAGTCAACCCCACAAGCTAAAGGCAGCCCACTGGATTATGATGATCATGGGAATGGGTTTAGCCTAAGGGAGAAGTGGCTTGAGCTTGGGTTAGCCCTTTTTGGGCTAAGTTGACTTGACCCTCAATGAGGGTTGACTTGGCCAATTTGACCATCTAGGTTGACCCCATTGGGTCCTGGGTGATTCATTGGCCTCCCCTAAGGTCTATGTAGGGTTGGGTAGGGTTGACTTGGCACCTTAAAGGTCACTTGACCCTTGGTAAGGTCACTTTGACCATTTTAGGGCTAGAGTTGACTTGGGTCAACATGACCATTTGAGTTGACCCCAATGGATCCTTGGTGACCCATTGACTCCCCTTAGGGTCTAGGTAGGGTTACCCTGCACTTTGGAGGTCACATACCCTTAGTAAGGGTACTTTGACCAGATTAGGAGCTTGAGTTGACTTGGGTCAACCTGGCCTCTAGGGCTGACCCCAATGTGTCCTTAGTGACCCATTGATCCCACTTTAGGGTTAGGAGGGCATGGGTGGGGTCCTCTGGACTAGGAGTAGGTCAATTGGCCCTAAGTGGGCTAGGTTGACCTATTTAGGGCTAGGGTTGACCTTGGTCAACTGGGCCTCTTGGGTTGGCCCTAATGGGTCCTTTTGGCTCTAATGGGTCTCCCAAAATGTTTGGGAGTGTTGTGGTAGGGTCTTGGGGTCATGGTGAAGCCCCATTGTCATCCTAAACTATTGTTCAGAATTCTACTATCTGCAGACCATGGTGATCCCTACCTTGGCCTCCTATCTCTTGGCCCATTTCTGGCTTCCCAGGGTTTTGTCATGACCTAGTCATGGCCAAAACCACTCTTAGGGGTCTAGTTGGAAATGGGATGTTACAAATCCCAATAAACAAAACAAAGATTTCGTCCCCGAAATCAAGGTCGGACCTACGGGTCTTATTACCGAAGGAAAGAGTCTTGTAACATCCCATTATGACTCCTTGTTTGTTAAATTTGATTTAAGGGAAAACTTAGATCTAAGACCCCTTTCGCCCAAACGGCGAACCAAAATCCCAATAAACAAAGTTAAGCCCCCAATAAACAAAGATAAGCCCCTATCTACCTAGAGCAGCCCTTAGTATACTTAAAGCAGGAAAAATAAATTAACATCTTGAGGGGTCTGAGAGGTGTACCTGACTGAATAACTCGGGGTATCTTTGTCGCATCAGGTCCTGTGGCTCCCAGGTATGCTCCTCCTGGCCGTGGTTCCTCCACAGAACCTTGACTAGAGGGACCTTCTTGCGTCGCAAGACCCGCACTCCTCGGTCGTCGATCCTCACAGGCTCCAAATGGACCGACCGGTCTGAAGCTACCGGCCCTTCCGTAGTCAGAATCTGCTGCTCCGGGCGTAATAGAGCCCTCCTCAAGGAAGAAATGTGGAAGACGTCGTGCAGCGCTTCTAGCTCTGGTGGTAACTCCAGCCGGTAGGCTAGGGGTCCGATCCGCTCCAGGATCCTGTAAGGGCCCATGTACCTAGGGCTGAGCTTCTTCCTCCGACCACGCACCCGTGAAACTCCATGCATGGGCCGGATCTTCAGAAACACCCGGTCCCCCACCTGGAACTCCACCTGTCGATGTCGGGCGTCATAATACTTGGCCTGTCTACTCTGCGCCTCGAGCATCCTGTCTCTGATCAGCCTCACTTGTGCCTCGGTGTCTTCAACAAACTCTGACCCCAATACCTTCGGATCTTCGTTCTGCACCCATGAGAGTGGGGTCCGGCATCTCCTCCCGTACAAGGCTTCGTAAGGCGCCATCCTGATGCTGGACTGGTGGCTGTTGTTATAGGAGAACTCGACAAGGGGTAAGAGTTTCTCCCACGGTTCCCCGCGATCTAAGATGCATAGCCTCAAAAGGTCCTCCAGCGTCCGGTTGGTGCGTTCTGTCTGCCCGTCTGTCTGGGGGTGGAATGCAGTGCTGAAAGTCAATCGCGTGCCTAAGTAAGCTTGCACGGACCTCCACTCCCTGGAGGTGAACCTGCCATCCCGATCCGACACTATCGTCCTGGGCACACCATGATAACGAATGAACTGCTCCACAAACTTCCGCACCAGTATTCCTACTGAATCATCCTTCCTGATCGGTATGAATCGAGCCACCTTGGTCAACCGATCGACGATTACCCAGATCGAGTCATTCCCTGTCCGAGACCGGGGAAGCCCATGTATGAAGTCCATGGCTATGTCATCAAACTTCCACTCCGGCACCGGGAGTGGCTGCAATAATCCTGCGGGGTTCCTGCACTCTGCCTTCACTAGCTGACATGCCTCACAATGGGTCACGAAGTGTGAGACATCCTTCTTCATGCCCGGCCAGTACATCATCTTCTTCAAATCAGCCGTCATCTTTGTGATCCCCGGGTGTACAGAATACCGGCTGCAGTGCGCCTCCATCATAATATCCTCCCGGATCTGGCCTCCCTCCGGTATATACACCCGTCCTCTGAAGCACACCAGATCGTCCCTCAGTGTGTAATCTCCTGCAGTGCCTGCCTTCAGAGCTTGGAAGATGGGTTCCAACTTGGCATCCTGCCTCTGTCCCTCTCTGACCCGGTCTCTGATGTCATCGGTAACGCCTATCGCGGCCAAGTACTCCTCATAGAGCTCAGGATCATCAGACGATACCAGAGTAATGTGCATGTCCTCTAGTCTCTGCAGCAGCTCCATAGACATCAACTGAGGCTCTGCTCCTGCTGTGGCGGCTCTCCGACTCAGTGCATCTGCTACCACGTTTGCCTTCCCCGGGTGATAGTGCATCTCATACTGATAGTCAGATAGAAACTCCACCCACCGCCTTTGCCTGATGTTCAGTTCCTTCTGCGTGTCCACGTACTTAAGGTTCTTATGATCGGAATATATATCACAGTGGACTCCATAAAGGTAGTGCTGCCATATCTTCAGTGCGAATACAACTGCCCCCATCTCAAGGTCATGTACTGGGTAGTTCTTCTCATGGGTCTTCAGCTGGCGGGAGGCATAAGCTATGACGTGTCCGTTCTGCATCAGCACCGCTCCCATCCCCTGATATGATGCGTCGGTGTAGACCTGAAATCCCTCCCTCCCCGAGGGGAGAGTGAGAATGGGAGCCGAGGTCAGCCGATCCTTCAGCTCCTGGAAAGCTGTCTGGCACTGCGGGGTCCACACGAACGGTGCCTCCTTCTTTGTCAAGGATGTGAGCGGGAGGGCGATTCGAGAGAATCCCTCTACGAACTTCCGGTAATAACCGGCAAGTCCTAGAAAACTCCGTACGTCAGTGGCTGTTTTCAGCTGCGGCCACTCCGAAATAGCTCGAATCTTTGCCGGGTCCACTGCCAGCCCGGCTCCGCTGATAATGTGACCTAAGAAAGCCACCTCCTTCAGCCAGAACTGACACTTACTGAACTTCGCATAAAGATGATGCTCCCGCAGTCTCTCCAGGGTCAATGCTAGATGTCGTGTGTGCTCCTCCTCCGTCTTAGAATAGATAAGGATGTCGTCTATGAACACTATGACGAACACATCCAAATAAGCCTCGAAGACCCGGTTCATGAGGCTCATAAACGCTGACGGAGCATTCGTGAGCCCGAAGGGCATCACGATGAACTCATACAATCCATATCGGCTACTAAAGGCCGTCTTCGGAATATCCTCCTCCTGGATCCGCAGCTGGTAATAGCCTGACCTCAAGTCCAGCTTCGAAAAATAATGGGCTCCCTCCAGCTGATCGAACAACTCGTCTATCCTGGGGAGCGGATAGGTATTTCGGACGGTCAGCCTGTTTAGTGCTCGATAGTCGATGCACAGGCGTAAAGTACCGTCCTTCTTCTTCACGAATAGGACAGGAGCTCCCCATGATGAGGAACTCGGCCTAACAAATCCTGCTTCCACCAGCTCCTGCAACTGTGTCCGAAACTCCGCCAATTCCTTCGGGGCCATCCGATAAGGGGCCTTGGATACCGGCTTAGCCCCTGGTACCAACTGAATCTGGAAGTCCTTTTCCCTATGCGGAGGTAGTCCTGGCAGCTTATCCGGAAAAATGTCGGCGTAGTCACGAACCACCGGAATGTTAGCAATCAGGTCCTTCTCCTCAGTCATCTCGAACAATACTTGATATACCTCGTCCCCTTGCATATGAGCCTTAATGGCCTGAATAGATGAAAGCAAGCGACGGGAGACCGATGTAGTACCTTCGAACGTTGCATAAGTATCGCCGTGGCTGAGCACGACCTTCCCTGCCGGGCAATCAATCTGGGCATGGTTCCAGACAAGCCATGTCATGCCCAAGACGAGGTCGAAGTCCGGCATCCTCAGGATCGTCGCCGGGGCCTCGAGTGTCAACCCGTCTATGGTAACCTCCAGGAGGCACTTTTCTGTGGACTGGATCTCCATCCCATTGGGGAGGCGCACCCTCCTGGGTAGTCCCGTATAACAACGAATCTGATCCAGGTCCTTGACGAAATCCTCCGACACAAAGTTGTGCGATGCACCCGTGTCGAACAGGGTGTGGGCAGGCTTGCCGCACACCATCACCATTCCTAAATCAGTTGAAAGAAATTCTAGTGTAAGGTTTTCTAACCTAGGTTGTGTAGTAGTTCTATCAACGCTTAATACGAGCAAGGAATAATTCCAAAAATTAAGATTACTCTCATACCTGCAATAACCCTGTCCGGGTTCCGGGGCTGTGCTAAGTCCAGAGCGTAAATCTGCTCCCCATTCTGCCTGCGGTCGCCTCCCTGGTAACCACGTCCTCGGCCGCGTCCTCGGCCTCCGAAATGCTGGGCCGGTGGGCCACCCCGTGGTGCTGGAGGTGGTGCCCCCCTCATAGGGCAATCTCTCCGGAGGTGTCCCACCTGGTGACAGTGGAAGCACTCCGGCGGGGGATACGCCATACCCCGGGGTCTCTGCATCTCCTGGACCTGGAGAGGTTGAGGGGCCAAGACCACCTGCTCTCTCGGCTCCTGCCTTAACTCCTGACGAGGCTGCTCCTCTGCCCTTCTTCCATCTGGTACGATGCCTCGCCGCTGATCATTTCGGGCCCTCTGGCCCTGGTCCTCCGTTTGCCGTTTCCGGCCCCGAGTGGTGTGCCAGTCGGCCTCAATCCTCTTCGCCATCTCTAAAATCTGGGAGATGGGCCCGTCAGATACAAAAAGCAAAGCCTCTCTCAACTCCTCTTTTAGGCCCTTATAAAACCCCTTGACGTACCCTGCTTCATCCAGCTGATAAGAGCCCGCATATCGGGCCAAATGATCGAACTCTCGGTGGTACTCCACCACTGTCCTGGTGCCCTGCCTCAGCTGCAAGAAACGCTCCTCCAACTCGTCCCTGGCCGACTGAGGAACAAAGTGCTCCAGCAGCGTGGCCCTGAATTCTTCCCAGGTGATTTCTGCAATCTCTCTATCCGCAAAGGTCGTGTCCAACAGCGTCTTCCACCACCGCTTGGCATGTGACTCCAAGCAAGATACCACTAGGGCCACCCTCTCCTCCCAAGGGCATCGTATCCCAGTCAACATCTCGTACATCACATCCAGCCACTCCTCTGTCCGTACTGCCGACTCCGTCCCCAAGTAAGATGGGGGAGAGAGTCCTCGGAAGGTGCTCATCCAGTTGGCCCCTGGGTTTGGCTGCTGGACTGGGGCTTGCTGAGCTCGGAAGGCCTCAAGGATAGCTGTAAGGGTCTGCCCCATGTCTGACTGGAGGAAAGGTGTGGGGACCATGGGAGGTGGTGCAATGTCTGGAGTCTGCTGAGCTCCACCTTGTGGGGTGGGCTGAGCTGGGGGCTGCAAAATGAAGTACATTAGTAGACAATCGACTCAATGCCTAATGAAAGTGGACAACTTACATGTGATTTCCCCTGTATGGGCACACCACTACTTCCGCTGCTTAGTTTGTCCCCAAACTAAACCCGCGCGGGGGTGACCCAGGGTTGTGGACGGCTACTTTTCGATCGAGGTTTCCTCTGATACCACTTGTAAGACCCCCTTTTTTTTTCAAAAATTCCCATTTTTTGGCAGGCCCTAGGTATGTCTAGGATAGACTCTCTGCCAAAATTTCAGCCAATTTGGGCTTGGGGTGAACAGTGGGCACTCATTTTAGTGACTGCCTAGCCCTAAGGGTATGTCCCACCAAAATGGGTGCCCTGGTCTAACCAGTGACCCAAAAGGGTCCAAACAATTTTTGCTGCAAACTAGACACCCTAAGCTACAATGTTCATGTTGGGCAAATTTCCACTCAGGGTCCCTAAGTATTTTTAAAACTTAAATACATTAAATACATCCAGTGTGACAGAAATGAAATGATTCTTATTTAATTCCTATAGTATTTGATCTGATGCCGCACGAATCTTGGCGCAGATCGACGGCATCTGGTCATCGTCCCCACTGAGCCAACGGCTAGGATTGGTTCTGCCTGGAGCGATTTTCAAGCTCTGCCGCCGGCAATCCAGCCCCTTCCCCGGCCGGCCACCGCCACCAACACCTCCGTCGAGGTGGTGGCTATCGTCAGACGGCGGCTCCGCCACCGGAGAGGCGTTTTCCGGCGGATTAAGCAAGAATTTTTCTTGCCGAAACCAGGAGAAATCCCGGATTCGATCGGGCTCAATTGAGCCCGAAACTCAAGCCTAAGGATTCCTAGGATCTACCCGCGAGTTAAGGAGAGGAGGAGGACCTTCCTGGCGGCCTGGATGCGAGAGGAGCGGCGGGATGCCATTGGCGGCGGCGGCGGCGCTCGGCTTCTGCAACTGCACAGTGGAAGGGCTCGTCTCCTCCAGGTAAGTGCTCCAAAATGATCCCCTCGGCTTCCTGATGGTGTTTAAATGGCAATTGGGGGAGGGGAGAGGCTGGTTCTTCAATGGCCATTATCTCCATTAATGGAGTGGCTCGGGTTGTGTGGAGGGGGGCTGAACCCACCCCTTGGTGGCCGGGAAACGGCTGGAATCAACTCCTCTCCCCTAGAGGAGTTGATTGCAGCCATAATGGGTGGCTGTTAGTCTCCCTTGGCCGGCCTCTCACTTCCCCCTTCTCCTTCCTCATTTCTCTCTCCTCCATTATCATGGAGAGGAGCTCCTTCTATCTCCTAGTCACCTCTGGTTGACTAGTCAACCCCACAAGCTAAAGGCAGCCCACTGGATTATGATGATCATGGGAATGGGTTTAGCCTAAGGGAGAAGTGGCTTGAGCTTGGGTTAGCCCTTTTTGGGCTAAGTTGACTTGACCCTCAATGAGGGTTGACTTGGCCAATTTGACCATCTAGGTTGACCCCATTGGGTCCTGGGTGATTCATTGGCCTCCCCTAAGGTCTATGTAGGGTTGGGTAGGGTTGACTTGGCACCTTAAAGGTCACTTGACCCTTGGTAAGGTCACTTTGACCATTTTAGGGCTAGAGTTGACTTGGGTCAACATGACCATTTGAGTTGACCCCAATGGATCCTTGGTGACCCATTGACTCCCCTTAGGGTCTAGGTAGGGTTACCCTGCACTTTGGAGGTCACATACCCTTAGTAAGGGTACTTTGACCAGATTAGGAGCTTGAGTTGACTTGGGTCAACCTGGCCTCTAGGGCTGACCCCAATGTGTCCTTAGTGACCCATTGATCCCACTTTAGGGTTAGGAGGGCATGGGTGGGGTCCTTTGGACTAGGAGTAGGTCAATTGGCCCTAAGTGGGCTAGGTTGACCTATTTAGGGCTAGGGTTGACCTTGGTCAACTGGGCCTCTTGGGTTGGCCCTAATGGGTCCTTTTGGCTCTAATGGGTCTCCCAAAATGTTTGGGAGTGTTGTGGTAGGGTCTTGGGGTCATGGTGAAGCCCCATTGTCATCCTAAACTATTGTTCAGAATTCTACTATCTGCAGACCATGGTGATCCCTACCTTGGCCTCCTATCTCTTGGCCCATTTCTGGCTTCCCAGGGTTTTGTCATGACCTAGTCATGGCCAAAACCACTCTTAGGGGTCTAGTTGGAAATGGGATGTTACAAAAATTACATGGGCTCTCGACACGCCCGTGTCAGATTTGACACGCCTGTGTCAACCAGTACACGATCGTGTACCCGGTTGTGTTCCCCCATCGACACAGGACCAAAACAACCCACAATAAACACGTGTCCTCGATACGCCCGTGTTGAATTTTGACACGCCCGTGTCTAGCCAACATGGCCCGTGTCCCGAAACTATGTCCCTCCCTATACACGGCCCGACTTCACCCCGTGAAGGACACGACCTGTGATATGCCCGTGTCCCAGGCCGTATTCGCTGCTCGACGATCGTCGACTCCAAAATTCATCGACCTCTCGGCCAGATCTTCGACCCAAGTATGACACGCCCTGGGACACGCCCGTGTCCTAGGCCGTGTTACCCTTGCCAAATTCCAAACTTGGCTCAAAATGCCACCCGTCGCTCTTTTGAGTTTCGGGGTGTTATAGCATGAGTGCATGAGGTTGTTGTAGAAGTAGATGGTTGAAGAGGACCTATCAAGATAGAATTATAGATGTCCTCATCAATAGAATTCATATATAGTTTGATTCTTGCCTTCTAGATTTCAAACTTATTTAAGTTTCATACTGGAGGTCTGGTGCTTGCATAGTCTTTGTTCTATGCCATGCTGTGTAAATAATCCTAATAGAAATAAAATATCAGATCTAACACAGGATCTTTTGGTTCAAGGGTTAGCTTATACAACCAAAGGAACCTTGCTCTGATACCAATTGAAAGTTAGGGTTAGACCTGAAATACTCTAGAGGGGGGTGAATAGAGTATCTTGAAAACTTTAAATCTTTTTGATAATTAAAGAAAATCAGTCCTAAGATAAATTACTCTACCACAGGCACAGCAAAATACAAACTAATTAGTCACACACACAACAAACCTAAGTAACACAGCCACAGCAAGAGCAAAAGAAAAAGTGCAACCAGACAACACAAGAATTTTATAGTGATTCCCCAACCTGGGTACATCCACTCTTCTACCACCCTGGTAGGAATCCACTCAGGTTTTTGATCAGGTGACTGCCACCAATGAGCTTTTGATCAGGTGCTCAAAAACCAATCCCAAGTCTTTTGATCAGGTGACTTATAACCAGGAATAACTTTTGAAGGGAGTTAAAGAACCCTTTTACAGTGAGGGGGTAAGAGAGTGATGATGTCTTCTCTTTCTCAAATACAACTGAGAAGACTTAGTGGACCTTTGATTTTAACAAAGCTCCCCCTGAGATATTGATTTGTTCAAGAAGGTTGGAGCTTTGTTGCAGGGTGAGTAGGTCTTCAATCTTTTGCTTTGACCAGAAGATGTGCAGGAACTTCTTGATAGATAGAGTTTTGTTGTCCTTGAAGATTCCTGGGATGAAGAAAGAAGAAGACTCTTGATTTTGAATGGCTGTTCTTCTTCTTCTTCAACTTACTATGATTTATCTGGTCTGGTCTAGGGCTTCTTGTCTTTCTTTAGTGTTATTGCCTTGTGTATGTTATTCTCTGTGTTCACTGTATTCTGTATATATTCTTTATTGTGTCTGAGAGCTCTATCTTCTATCTACTGTCGAGAAGGAAGAGAAAAATCCTTTTATATTTCCTGTGGAATTTCTCAATTCAATTTTGAATTCCTTCCAGCATTCATTGTTGACGGCCTGGAGAATATTTATATTGATTGATTTCCCCAACTATCCAATTGAAAAATGACAAGCAATAATCCTAATGAAGTCCATAATCAATGCTGCATCTAACGGTAATATTCAGAGAATATTAAGCATTGATTACTCAGGAATTATTGCAATAAACTAAGAATAGAAGGAGGGAAATATCCAAGTCTGGATCTGCATAGAAATCATCGAGCAAAGAACAGAATTTGTCGACCTAGGTCCAGAGTTCGTCGATCTGCGAAGTCAAGTTCATCGACCAGATATATGTTGTTCGTCGACCTGAGATCCAAGGTCGTCGACCTGAGAACTGCTGACTGCTTCTTGATAAAACTTTGTCAAAACTGTGGACTAAGATCGTTGAGCTGAGAATATAAATTCGTCGACTGGAGTTCAGTGAAATGTTTCTGGACTTAGAACATTGAGATGTTTCTGGACTTAGAATGCTGAAGTAGATGATCCAGAAATCATTGACCTGAGAACTAAGTTCGTCAAATTGATATTCTAACTTCGTCGACTGGAGCTCAGAGAAATGTTTCTAGACTTGGAATGTTGAAGTATATTGTCCAAAGATCATCGACCAGAGAATCAAGTTCCTCGAGCTCAGCTCAGAGAATTTTCTCTGAGTTCGTTGAGATGAGCATGACTTTTGTCGAGCTGAGTTTGACGAACATCGAACTCATTTTCCTGAGTCTTTGAAATATCTCTAAGTCTTGAGTCTTTTGCAGTTTATTGATGGCTGGTCCAATCAGTGTTGATTCTAAGGACATGGCCTAGACTCTAGGACACAAACATGACCCTAGCTATACATGTTGGGTCAACCATCCTAGTTTAGTGAAACTAGCCCAAATTCAACTAGGGATCCAACACACTTGAACTAGCTCAAATCATATTTAGACATCTTCCAGGGAAAGACGATCCATCGTCAATCCTAAGCACAACTCTGCCCTTGCACAACCGTGCTCTCACAACCTACCTTCTTTTGGTGACCCTATATATTCCAACCATACCAGGTACACCAACTACCCTTTCCAATACAAGGTTCACATGATACCTTAGTTATACAATTTTTACTTTGTGCAGACCTATTGAGCTACATGGTGTGCATGAATGGTGACACCTCCAATTATTCATCCAAATGACCTAAGATTAATACTCGGGGTCTATCATGATATTTTAAGGTTAAATCCAGAAGATAACATATTTCCTAATTTATTTTGCATTTATTTAATTTTCTTCAAAATTAGGCCAACTATGCTTTTGAACACAAAGTATAAGTTTCTGATAAGATATGGTCTAAATAAACTTATGATAGGATTATAACATCAAAATAACAGCAATCACTAAAGGTCCCAATTTTCCTAAAAGGTTTTGGCCTCCAGACAAAATATTGAACAATTTACCATAATATTAGAGCAACGAAGGAAGTACTAAATTTAATCATCGAAAAATCATGATAAAAATTACCATAGGTTCAAGGTGACCAGAAAAGACTTCTGTCCAGAAATAATAGCTTCCTAAGTCCAATTATTTACATAAATAAATTACTTAAAGATATTCAATATAGGGCACTTTGTGAATGATCCTAAATGAAAAATCTTCCAATATTTTCATAAAAATTAACAGAATAATATAATGCCCTAATATCTCCTCTGACCAAGTTTTATAATTTTTCAGTGGATATTTAACTCATAACTAATTTATTTAATAATCTTTTACAAAAGGCACTTCGTGAAATAACTTATATAAAAAGGCTTCCAATAATTTTGTAAAACTTCATAGAGCTCGAGGGTATCCTTAAAAGTCCTCTGACCAAGTTACGTAATTTTCCAGTGAGTAACAATCCCATAATTAATTTTCTTGTAATTAGGGAAAACATTGAGGTTGTGAATAAAGTACCAAATATATCAATCCAAAATTCATAACAAAATTATCAGAGAACAATAACATCAATATAAGCTCACTTCTAAAGTTTCATGAACATCCAAGATTATATAAATATGAAATTTTATTTTGAAATAAGATGCCCTAGTTACTCCTTAATTAATTCAGGGGGGGTGGGTAAATGTTCCTAAAAAATCCAATAAAATTATATAGGGCTTAATACCACCCTATGAAGTAGTCTACCAATATTCAAGTTAATCCAAGGACATATGACCCATGTCCTTCTTAATACTCAAAGGGCAACCCAAGGGTTTGTACTAGTGTTTGTGAGCATCTCCAACCCAAACCTTCCTAAATCCCTTATGGGGGTGTTTTAGATGATCTTGAGGCTTTAGCCAAGAATTCATCACTCTTTGGATGAGAATTAGACACTCTAACCATCCAACAACCTATGCCCTAATTTACCCATAAGGGTTCAAAGTTTGGTCTCACAAATTCCTACTCAAATCAACTCCTAATGAGTTAAGATTTTCACTAGAGTCTTATCATGACTCTAAAGGTTAGACACCAAAATTTTGGGGACTTATGAGGTAATTAGACCTTCTAATTAACCTATACATGGATTATTAAATGTTTACAAAAACTATAGGAAACGTTTCTTCAAAAATTCTAATTTTTGGATATGGTAGAGGTATAGACACGAGTCACCTCAGTCCAAATTTCAAGTCATTTGGATGGATGGATTGATGGAGGCATTCAATTTAATCTCTGGTTAACCTTAGGTAGAGACTGCACCATTTTTAGTGTTTTGGTCAGAACGCTGACCCAAATGAGTTGAAATTAATTTTAAAATAAACTAGATATCAAGGTCTACAACTTTGATGTTGACCATTTTTCCAACAAGTTGCTGTAAATATTTTTAATATTTAATTTAAAATACTACCAAATATATGACAAATAATTAAATAATAATATCATTATCTATATTAAATAAAAATCAACCGGCACAGATCTTGATGCACCAGATCAACGCCATCGGGTCGTCTTCCTCATTGAGCCAATGGCTCACAGCATCCCGTCTTGGGCTGACTTGGGGGATGATTTCTCGGCCACCTGAGCGCCTCCCCGGCCGGCAAATGCCACCACCACCTTCGTTGAGGTGGTGGCCGACGATAGACGGTGGTAGGCCTGCCGGAGGTGGTCGGAATCGGGATATAGTCATGGAAGTAAAAGATTGAAAAACCAAGCTTTCAGCCTACCAGATCTAGGTCCAATTGGACCCAAACCTTGCGACCATCAGAAGTGGATCTATCCACTAAGAGAGGAGAAGAGGACAAGACCTGTGTGTGGGGGGGGGTTGTCTTGCTGATCTCCTAATCTCCATGGCCGAATTTGAAACTTTGGGTGCTCTGCAACAACACTACCAAGGCCTTTAGTTTCTTCAGGGGAAGAGTGTAACCGACTGTTGGGGGTCTAGGGAAGCTTTTCAAAGACTCAATTGTGTGAAGGCAGGAGACAAGCTTCATTGTCCATTAATGGCCATTTTCAGCCATCATGAGGAGCTCTGAATACAGCCAACTAGGGGCTGGTTAAGGTTGTTTGACTCCTCTAAAATGAATGGGGGAATGTATCAGGCAATTAGAATTGAAGAGAGGAGGCCCTTGGCCTCCTTTGGCCATGAATGGCCTTCACTCCTTACTCTCTCTCTCCTCCATTAAAGGGAAAATAGAGCTTTCTCTCTCCTAGTCTTCATTTACAAAAATTAGGTGGCAAAACTGATATTTTTTAGGCACATAAGCTAATGGGCCACCTTAGTTTGGCTTAGCCCAAGTGGATTGGGCTTGAGCTAGCTTTTTCTCCACTTTTTGGGCTTGGCTAACCCTAGCCATTTAAGCCCAGCCCTAGGTCCTTTTGGGTGATGTGACTGACCCAATGGGGTATAAATGATCCCATTGACATCACCCTAGCCCACTTGTGGCTTGGTGAAGCCCAATTAGGTCAACTTTGGGCAATTTGACCTAATTAGGGTTTGGGTTGACCTTTGTGTTGGAGCATGCATTCCACGCTTCCTGGTTTGCTAATATTAAATCTTGTTTGTATATGATTTTTGGGTGTTTTTGGTGTGCAAATAACACAGGTATATCTCTAATGTCTTTTTGGTGATGAATCAGATCGGAATTGAGCTCGAGAGATATCGCCAGGCGATACTGAGTAACGTCGACAAGCGATAGCTTCACTCGACGCATTTTCGTTCGACGCTTGACGAAGCTCGTGGGCGACGTGGCATCTGTTACATTTATTGATTAAAACTCCAAAAATATTTACGGTCACGCGGCGACCCGGCGGTTTTATTTAAGTAAAGCGGAAGTGGTTTTTTATTTAGAAAATGGGGTGCGCGTATTTATTTATTTGGATATAAAAAGATGTGATCGAGTTTTAACGAAAGGAGGCAAGTGCACCTATCGTGAGTAGTACAGGATATTCCGGGTGGAATATCGAGGTCGTATTGTTCTCGGGATCGGTTCGATTATTTCTACTCTTCCCTGGAGGGGACTATTATTTTACCGATAATTAACTTGTCGGGTTATATTTTATATATAATAAAAAGACAGAAAATGGCAGAAATAAAATGAAAGCATGAAGGTGGTGCCGATGAAGAGCTTAGCTCGAGGGCACCGAATAAAATTAGAACCAAAATAGACTTTTAATAAAAAGAGATCCTAAGTTTCTAAATAATTAAGGAGGAGACTTGGCCGTAGAGGTTCCACTAGAATGAGCTCACCTAGCTATAGGGCTATCGCTCACCTGAATGCTAAGACTATTCGACTGAACGTTAGTCCGACGAAGGATTCCTCTTAAAACCTGCATTATGCTAAGAACCCCGCTATTGGGTGGGGAACCCAATCCGGTAGAGTTCGCGCGCCTCCTCTCTCGAGGGTTAGTGCGGAACTCCATTTACCAAGGGGTGATTGGTCCATACGCACGGCCTCTCGGCTAGCTATCGTATGGACTACGGAAATAGAGCCCACACATCGATTATGTGGGTCTACGCGTCGTAAACCCTGGGCAAACCTTAAGTACTTTTAATTAAATAGAAAAATAAGACCTTTAATTATTTAAAGGAATTTTTTTTGTCCCAATGCTCTTCGATACTGAGGGTTAAGAACGATTAGCCACTCATCAGAATGGGAACGGCAGCGAGAAAAAGCAGAAAATAAAGCAGAAAAGAAAGCAGTAAATGAAAGCGGTAAAGGAAAGCTGTAAAGGAAAGCTGAATATTGCAAGTCCTACTCAAACGAGTAGGACTGAAATGAAAGAAGTAAAGTGCGAGTCCCAGCGCAAATGCGTGGGTGGGAGAAATGAAAGCGAGTCCTACTCAAATGAGTAGGACAAAATAAATGCAACGCACGCACACTCTCGACAGAAAGTAAAACTCACACACTCTACTTGAAGAAAATAAAGCAAAGCAGCATTTAACTCTTAACGAGTAGGCGTAAATAAATGCGCACATGTACAAAAAATGAATAAAAGCTAAGTTATCTAAAAAGTAAAACGATTGCATTTCTACCGTTAGAATTCGGTAGAAATGCGTAAAAAGAGAACAGAAAAATTAAACGAACAAAATGGATTTTTAAATCAAAGCAAAAATGGAAGTGTTTGAAAAATTAAAATAACTACTTATCCATTCTTATAATGCTATAAAAATGCTTAAAAAGTGGAAGAAAAAGGAAAAGAACAAAAAGTTTTACGATCTAAAAAGACTAAGTAAAAAAAATCAAAAACCACTTTATGATCGTTTTTATAGTTTCATAAGGATGAATGTTAGAACAAAAACAATATAACTACTATAAAGAAAGTCAAGTCAAGGGGCATAAGATGAAAAGCTAATATAAAAATTACTTATCAATAAAAATGAAAACATAACATTTACTCTCATACACACACACACACTTTTTAAAGAAAAGAAAACAAAGTAGAAACAAAGAAGAAAATAAGATTGCATAAGAGTGGGCACAAAGATGATATCCAAAGCATTAATATGGAAACAAAACTACATATGTAATAAAACTGAAAGAGGATTACAAAGTTAAAACTACAACAAAAGAGAGAGAGAGAGAGATAGAGAGAGAAAATCCCATTACAAGGCTTGGAAATCATCTAGGCAGCACCTCCCCTATATAAAATGGATCCAAAAGGGGAACATGATTACATCCAGCAAGCTAGTTTAAATAGGCAAAAATTTCAGGTGACACGCCCCCTGACACGGGCGTGTAGGGGCGGCGTGTCAGCACTGTACAAAATACGGCCGTCGATTTGACGGGAAAGTGGACTTTGGGCTGGACACGTGTCGGTGTCGCGTTGGTCACGCCCCAGGTCACGGGCATAACGCTGGGCGTGTCAAGAAGATGGATCTGGGCGCTAGTCTTTGAGCTCTCGTCGAGCGGAGGATCGTCGAGCAGAACATTTCGTCGAGCTTGATGGAGCGGTCACGCCCCAGATCACGGGCGTGACGGGTGTTCGACGATCGTCGAGCAAAAATCGGCGAGCGCGAAAATCATCGAGCGGAAAACGTCGAGCACTGGACACGGGTCATGTCACGGGCGTGTGACCGGGCGTGTCAAGCAATTTCTTCAAACTTTGTTCATTTCTTGGGAATTTAAGCTGTCATGCCCGGGTCACGGGCGTGACCAAAATTACACGGGCGTGTAATGCCCAATTTGGGCAGATTTTGGAATTTTTCTGCAAAATAAAATAAAATAAGTTAGTATAATATTTAAAATAAAAGGAGCAATTTATTGAATAAAAACAATTAAAAATAAAGGTAATACACTATAACGACTAAATTTATGTACATAAATATAGGTATATTTACAATTCATCATACATCGTTATCGCCAGACAGCGATATCCAGTATCACCAGGCAATACTGCACGTTCGATGCTCGAAGTATGTGCGATGCGAAAATAAGTAGTTCGTGGGACACGTGGCAGTAGTTACCGATATCGCCAGGTGGCGATACCCAGTATCGCCCGGCGATATCGCCAGAATATAAAGCCATTCAATTTCTTGTGGAAATCACGAATTTGATTACCTGGAGTGTACTTTCCTGCAAAAACGATTCAGAGAGCTCCAGATTTCAGAGATACTCCATACTCTCAAGAAGGCCAAAGAGCTGAAGATTGACGGCACGTTCACAGCATTCGAAGCAACTCTAGCAAGGATTCATCGGCATCTTCAACGCATTGTTTGAAGGGAGTGTCTAGGCTAAAGTGTTCAATTTGTTTTATTCTTATTTCTATTATTTTCTCATTATAATCGAGAGAGGAAATCACCGCCTTGTGTGTGGCGTCTAGGTCCTTTTGTGGCTTAGGAGAGAATCACCACCTTGTGAGTGGCGTCCAAGTCCTTGTGTGTCTTAGAGATAAATCGTTTCCTTGTGTGCAGCGTATAGATCATGATTAGATCTAGGGGATGCTAGTAGCAATATCTAATAAGATATACACTTTAGCCTGCCAGTTCTTGGTAGAAGAACCGGCGAAAACACAAGTAAATTATTTATTTCATGACCCTTTGTCTCTAGCTCTATAGAGACACTTTGTATTCATTTTATCACTTTTGAAATATATCATTATTATTTTAGCTAGTATACATTTGCATTCTTTAATTATATTATTGTTATTCATCAATCAAATTTGTCTGTATTTAAGAAAAAATTAAAGAACCCTTATACACCCCCCCCCCCTCTAAGCGTGCCGTAAGATCCAACACTTGGTATCAGAGTGAGGTTACTCTAAAATTGGTTTCACCACCGGGAGTAATGGCGCAAAACACTCATGCATTTTCTGAGGGGCAAGGAATAAGTAGACCTCCCTTATTCACGGGCACTGACTACAACTATTGGAAAGCTCGAATGTGATGCTTTCTAATAGCACTATACATTTATGTTTGGGGCATGGTAGAAACATGCTACACTGCTCCTATAACTATAGTAGGGAGTGTCTCAATAGAAAAATCCAAGGATAAATGGGATGAAGCTGATAAGCTTCGCTGTAAAAATAACGCTAAGGCAATGAACACCTTATTTTGTGCATTAAATAGGACTGAATTTAATCATGTTTGTGCATGTGATACTGCATATGATACATGGAATCTTCTTGAAGTTAATCATGAAGGTACATCGCAGGTAAATGACTCATAACCTTTCTAGTTAGAATCAGAGTTTGAGAAGTTCAAAATGGAGGTTGATGAGGATGTAGACTCCATGTACACAAGGTTCAGCAAGATAGTGAATGACTCAAGGATTCTAGGGAAGAATTTCTCAAATGGAGATTTGGTGAGAAAATTACTTAGATCGCTTCCCCCGAAGTTTAATCCAAAAGTGACTACCATCTCGGAGTCACACGATCTAAAGTCTCTCCAAATTGAGAATCTAATAGGAAACTTAAAAACACATGAAGTAGAGTTGAGGATTCAACAACAATAATATAGCCTAGAGCCAAGAAAGAAAGCTTTGGCGTTGAAGTCCAAGAAGGAAGAGGAAAGCGAGTCCGATGAAAGTAACGATGGAGATGAAGAAAACCTATTTGTGAGGAAAATCAGGAAATTCATGAGAAATCCTGAAAGAAGAAATTCTTTCAGGAATTTTTTCAAGAAGCAAGAATTTGGGAATAGGAAAGGAAAAGCCCAAGCTGTTGGAGAAGATGACGAAGATAGACCACCACCTAAGTGCTATCATTGCAAGAAAATTGGTCACATAAAGAGCAAGTGCCCAAAGTATCTGAAAGAGTTGAAGGAGAAGCGACACAGAAAGAAAGATAAGAAAAAAGTTCTGAAGGCAGAAACATGGGATGAAGCCACTTCTGAGGATTCAAGCTGTTCAGGTTCAGAAACAGAAGAGGAGGCCAACATGTGCTTGATGGGAAAGAGCGCTTCATCACATGATGAAGGAAGCAGTGTCCAGAGCGACACTAAGGTAACTCCTGAAACTTATGATGATTTGTATTCTGAATTTTTAAGAACCTGCAAATATTTAGATAAAAAACTTAATGAAATTCAATTGATTAAATCTTAAAATAAATTGTTAGTAAAAGAAAAGAAATAAAAAATGGAGTAAAATACTTGGAAAGGAGAAAGCGACATGTCAAGAGGATTGTCCCTCCTTGATAAAGATACTAGAGCTTGAGAAAGATATCTCTAAGACTCAGACTCGGGTTGAAACTCTTACAAGAGAGAAAGAGGCCTTAGAGAGATCTCTAAAGTTTTCTCAATCTCAAGTGGAAGACAGCAGAAAGTCCTTCACAAACTGATGCGACACCATTGTTGTCGAAAATAATGTATTAAGGGGACAAGTCCGTGATTTAGAAATGGTCACTAACAAATTTGGAGTGGGCCAAAAATCACTAAATATGATTTTGGCAAACCAGTACTATGGTTCTAAAAAATTCGGACTTGGATACTCACTTGAACACTATCGCCCGACGACATCCACTGTCGTCGGTGATAAGAAAAAGTCTAGAAAATCGTGTTTCCAAATTAAAAATAATAAAACTACTGTCCCTGTAGCTTCTAGCAAAGGGTCAAAATTTACTTTAAAAAAACCGTCGACTTCTTTCGTCAAGTGTGCCAAATGCTATAAGTTTGGTTACACAACACACACTTGTAAGAAGACGGGACACTGTTCTGTTAAACAAATCTGGGTAGCTAAGGCTTCCAACTATTCTATGGGAGGAACCACTTGGGTAACTGGATCTTTACTCTCATCCACTTTCTAGGTGTGTTGGCAGGCTAAGGACAAAGAATACGTGTGGTACTTGGACTCAGGGTGTTCTAAGAACATGACGGTCAATAAATCAAAGTTCCTTAGCCTAGAGATGAAGAAAGGAGGAGTGGTTACTTTTGGTGACAATGAGAATGTAAAAATAATCGGCATTGGAGTAGTAGAAGCTAATAATACAGGTAAAGATGAAGAGTTCTCCCCTCTACAAAGGTTGGATGATGATGAAATCCTTGAAGACAAAGATAAAGAAAAAGGTGTCGAACAAGAAGAAAAAGAAGAAGAGCAAGAATATGTGTCTCCAAGCGAACTAAGATTCTCAAAAGATCATCCCCAAGATTTGGTTATTGGAGAACCGTCAAGATGGGTAAGTACTCATTCATCCGTACGTGAGTTATTCTCTAATATGTGCTATATTTCTGATATAGAACCTAAAAGTGTTGAAGCTGCTTTAAATGATAATTCTTGGTTTTTAGCTATGAATGACGAGCTTAATCAATTTGAACGCAATAAGGTTTGGAAGTTAGTAGAAAGACCGTCAAATCATCTTGTTGTAGAGGTTAAGTGGATTTTTAAAAATAAACTAGATAGTGAATCTAGGGTCACTAGGAACAAAGCTAGACTCGTAGCAAAAGGTTATTCACAAATAGAAGGAATAGATTTTGATGAAACTTTTGCACCCGTAGTACGTTTAGAAGCAGTTAGAATATTTCTTGCATTTGCTAGCTTTAAAAGGTTTAAACTATTTCAAATGGATGTTAAAACTGCTTTTCTTAATGGGTATATTAAGGAGGAGGTTTATGTAGAACAACCTCCATGCTTTGTTGATGTTAGATTTCCTGATCATGTTTTTAAATTAGAAAAAGTCCTTTATGGTTTGAAACAAGCACCCCGAGCATGGTATGATAGATTGACTATTTATTTATTAAAGAATGATTACAAAATGGGTAGTGTTGATTGTACTCTATTTGTTAAACATATTAATGATGATCTTATTGTTTTACAAATATATGTTGATGACATTATTTTGGGATCCACAAATGAAAAATTATGTGATAGTGTTATAGAAATTATGGAGAATTAATTTGAAATGAGCATGGTAGGCGAACTCACTTATTTTCTTTATTTTCAAATTACTCAAAAGCATGATGAAATTTTTATTTGTCAATCTAAATATATTCATGATGTTTTAAAAAGATTTGGATTTGAAAATCTAAAACAAGCAAATACCCCCATGAGTGTCTCATTAAAGTTAGGAAAGGATGAAAGTGGAATATCCATAAATCAAACACTATATAGAGGAATGATAGGATAACTATTGTATTTGACTGCTTCTAGACCTAACATTAATGTCGTCATATGTTTATGTGCTAGATTTCAAGCTAATCCCAAAGAGTCTCATTTAAAAGCAGTTAAATGCATTTTTAGATATCTTATTGGCACATCTAAGTTAGGTTTGTGGTATCCTCACAAAGATATCTTTATATTACAAGACTTTTCTGATTCTGATTATGCTGGTTGTTCATTAGATCGTAAAAGCACCAGTGACACCTGTAACTTTCTTGTCCCTTCACTAATTTCATAGCCGAGTAGGAAACGGAATTTTGTTGCCTTATCCACCACTGAGGCCGAGTACAGGGCACTAGGCAGTTGTTGTGCACAAGCTCTGTGGATGAAGCAAACTTTAGAAGACTTTGGAATAGTTCATGAAACAATTGAATTAAAGTGTGATAATAAAAGTGCAATTGACTTAACATATAATCCAATTCATCATTCTAGGTACAAACACATTGACGTACGCCACCATTTCATAAGAGACCAAATAAAACAAAATACGATCAAAGTCAATTTTATAAGCATTGATTCACAGCTTGTGGATATTTTCACGAAACCACTTCCAGATTCCCGTTTTTCATTATTAAGATTAGAACTAGTAATCCTAGACATTTCAAACTAATAAATCGTCATAGTAATCTAAATAAGAAAAATACTTAAATTGCTAAAAAACATGAAAATTAAACCAAAAAAAATTTACATAAACCATGAATGTGAACATCACATACTGAGTCTCATATTATTACAGCAACACACACTAAGTACCACATAATATTACAACACAAATTGTTTTTAAAAAATTAAGAAACTTCACTATCGCCGGCAACAGTGACTGTCGCCGGGCGATAGCGTTAACTTGTCCAGTCATCCCAAAAATCTTCAGAAATTTCTACTGTTACCTGCACTTGTCTCCCCTTGATCATCAACAGAATTGTGCTCACTGCTCCTCGTCCGGCGTGCTCAGTGAGTAGATGTACGGGGAGGCTCCATGATCAAATTTTCCCATTCTGCCATCTCTGATGGTGTGTGCTTCAACTTGAGACTTTTTGTCAGAAATATAAAAAATTTTTGAATTCCCAAGAAATTCTTCTTCACTTCCCTTTGTGTTCTTCAAACGACTCTCGCAAGTCGTCCAACCCTTCTCGCAACGATCCACCTCTTGGAATTGGCGGGTTACGAATAGTGGACACAGGTTCACTACTCCTTGATTATCCTCCTCGTGTTGATCGGCCGATGGAAGGTGTTACACTCATCGAATATACGGATGGAATACAATCGTTGAAGTACAATTCCGGGTCTATCCAAGTGTATTTCTTATATAAAATACAATGGATGACATCTCCAAGTGGTAGTGTATTTAGTTTCTTCCAATTAGGACTCTTTAATCTAAATGCATGGCGTATTATCGAAAGGATAAAGTCCGCCATGTCAAATGGCTCCCGCTCCAAAATCATGTATGTAATATTGAGTCGTTATCTTCTGTGTATCACCGGATTTGAGTAGGACAGTGTGGCTCAATATTTCTTGCACTAGTTGTGCATCCTCAGTGAGCGTGGTCGTAGATTGAATAAGTGTTTTGGTGGAATTTCCATGCAAAACCAAATTCAATAGTGTCAAATCTCTATTCTTCTGATAGTTCTCTACTACATCTAAGGTGCTTTCATGCTCTATTAACCCAAACTCTTCTCTAAGGTCGTAGTGGGTTATCTCTACTGTCTGTCCTTGTATCTTAGATCGTACTGCGCCATTTAGTTCCGTGAACCACAGATCTTTGAGATAATTATAGAACTCTCTAATTAGTATGGAGGAAAATGTATCTGGAATAATAATAAACATTATTCCCGCCATAGCTAACAGATCATGGATGTGTGCATGACGGGCAGGGTCGAATTTGATCACTCGTCTGATCCCTAAGTTAGCATTTTCAATTCCAGGAAATATTTGATAAGAAGAATATGAATCACTCCCTATGCTTCTACGGGCTTTGGAACTGGAAGCCATTGCTGCAAATAAATTTTCTTTTTTTAATATACAAATAGAAATGTTTTTTTGGTATCTCCATCCGGCGACACCCACTGTCGTCGAACGATACCAGAAAATGGTCTTTCTTCATTTCCAACTCCAGATCTGGTTTGTCCCTCATCCAAACTACCAGATCTGAAGGTTTTTTTTAACAAAACTCATTTATAAACACTTAGATCCCTCAAAATATGGACATTTTCACCAACACAAAGACAATTTCTAATGGTTCATCATACTTCAAAACTTAGAAATTTCCCATCTAGGTTTCCCTACTTCATTATACAAACACTTAGATCCACAAAAATCTAAAGCATTAAAGCAAAAAATCAAAGTTTCTTACCTAGGTCCAAAAAGATCCAAGTGTAGCAAGTACAAGATCCTAGGTGAATCACTCTTATTAATTAATTTGAAACTATTTTTAGTTTGCTTGCCTAATTGACAAGCCCTGCAGAGACCTTCCTTCTTGTAGGGAGCAGAAGGTAGACCTCTAACAAGGTTGTACTTAGATAGCCTAGCAATGTTTTTCAGGTTTACATGTCCTAGTCTTTTGTGTCATAAGTCATTCTGATTACTAGTTAAATTCAGTAAACAGATATCAGTTGTGGCAGAAAGAAAATTTACTAAATAAATGTTTCATTGTCTACTTCCAGTTAAAACAGTTTGGTTATTTTTATCAATGATAGAGCAAGTAGATGGATTAAAGTATACCTGATAACCATCATCACATAATTGACTTATGGAGATGAGGTTATGCTTCAGTCCACCTATATATGTCACCTTTCTGAAAGTGACAGCTCCTATTCTTACTTCTCCAACTCCTTCTAACTGACCATATTTTGAGTCACCAAAGATAACCTTTGGCCCTAGCTTGGACTTATAGTTGAATGGAATGTCCTTGCCGCCAGTCATGTGTTTGGAGCAGCCACTGTCCAGGTACCAAGTTTGATTTACCCCTGGATAATTTGTCACCTATAATACAAACAGTTAATGATTTTTGACCCAGGTTACCTTGGGCTCTTTGTATGGCTGATAAGAGAAACTAGAAATAACAGAAAATTCTGGCTGGGATTTATATCCTAGGGGGTGATATCTCCTAGGTGGAATGGTCCAGTCAGCCAATGGATTAAATTGTTTCCTGGAAGTATTTAAGTTTGTGTTGAAGTTATAGTTTTGACTAAGTCTTCCTGGGTTTGACGAATTTATGTAAGTTCATCGACCAGAGTTCGACGAATTAGGTTGAGATCGTTGATCACTGACCAGAGAATGAACATGTTCATTCTCTGTGCCCCACATTCATCGATCTCTGCTCGACGAACCATATAAAGTTCGTCGATCGCAGTTAGACGAATAATGATAACTATAGTTGGCGTTCAGAGTTCGTCGATCTGGGTTCGACGAACTGGCCCCTTTTCGTCGATCTGAGGTCGACGAAAATTGCTGAACTTTATTTTTATTGGGTGTTTTCTGTTTTTCAATTTTGTCCTTAGTTTTAATTTGTTTAAGAAATTTATTTACCTTATATACTTGATCAGTATTCTTCTTTTCTTTCTCAAAAATAAAATTTATGGGTTGTGACAGGTGGTTTTTCTGAATAATAGGTGGTTCACTAGATGATGCACCTAATCCTAACTTACTTCCATTAAATCTAGCATTAGATATGTTGGTGATTACTGCTAGTTGTTTGCTTCTTCCATTTAGTGATTCTTCTAGATGTTTTGCTTTACTTAATTCATCTCTCAGAAGAGTGATCTGTTCACTAAACATGTCTATTTCATTTTTTAATTTAGTGTTTTCTAAAACTAAGCTATCATAGTTAACTTGTTTATCTCTGAGAAGTTTGATTTCCTTCTCAGAGTTGATTAAATCTAAACACATGATTTTAAAATCTGATTTAAAAGATTCTGAACTATAATCAAACCATGATAATACCTGATCAGCTTCTGATTCAGAAGCTTCCTCATTGTCTGAATCTCCTTCTTCTGAGTTGCTTCTTGAGGCATCAATTTCCATGAGGCAAACCTCCTTTACTCTTTCTTCTTCCTCATCTTCACTGGAGCTTGAGGATGTTGATTCTTCTTCAGTCTCACTCCAGGTCTCAGCCACAAACCCATTTTCCTTCCTCTTGTGTTTGCTGGAAGAGGGTTTGCTGGTGTACTGTCTCCTGTAATCCTTTTCCTTTTCTCTTCTCTTCTCTTTCTTCTGGTTCTCTGGACACTCAGAGAGAAAGTGCCCAGGTTTCCTGCATACATAGCACACTACTTCCTTTGTTGGTGTCTTATCATACTTTGTCCTGTCATCTTTTCTTGATGACTTTCTTCTGAAGTCCTTTCTAGTCATCTTGAAAAATCTCTTAGCCAAGAGACTTATAAGTTCTTCATTTGATGTTGAAGATTCTGATTCTTCTGAGGCTTTGAAGGCTATGTTCTGTTCTATTCTAGTTGCTGGAGGTGTTCTTTGTTCAGTAGCCTCCCTTGTCTTTATTAACTGCTCATAAGACTTTAGTTTACCCAATAGAGATTCAGTTGAAATCTCATTTAGGTATCTGGCCTCCTTGATGGGCCAAATTCTTGTGTCCCATGAGCTTGGGAAGCATATCAGAATTTTGTCATTCACTTCAGTGAGAGTGATGACCTTGTCCAGAGTTTTTAGCTCAATAATAATTGAGCTTAATCTATTACACATCTCTAAAACTATCTCAGCTTCCTGTTTCTTGAAATTCTCATATTGGGATATGAGATTTGATCTCCTATCCTTCCTTTCATTAGCTGATCCATCAACCATTTTGTTTAGGGAATCCCAAATGGCTTTTGCTGATGTACACTCAGCAACCTTCTGGAAAATGTCATCAGACATTGTTTGTGCCAATATGTTCATGGCTTTTGCATCAGCCATCTTGGCTTTCCTGTAAACGTCATTGTAGTCTGGAGGAGGTACTACAGTCATATTTGTAGAAGTGCTTGGAGGAGCAGCAGGTGGTGAAGGTACTCCTATTAAGATGGAAGCAAAGATGTCTTCATCAATAGAATTCATATATAGCTTGATTCTTGCCTTCCAGATTCCAAACTTTTGCAAGTCGCAAACTAGAGGTCTGGTGCTTGCATAATCTTTATTTTGTGACATGGCTGTGTTTCTACTTTAAAAGTTAAATGTGAATGAAGGTGATGTGTAGATCTAACAAGGGATCTTTTGGTTCAAGATTTAACTTGTGCAACTAAAGGAACCTGCTTTGATACCAATTGAAAGTGAGGGTTAGGTCTACAATACTCTAGAGGTGAATAGAGTATATTTCAAATTTGTTAGGTCCCAATAAAGGTATTGTTATAGCTTTCGATGTAAACTGAAAATATGCAGTAATTAGGAAACTGAAAAACAGCAAATAATAAACCTAATCATAGCTACACAGCAAGAACAAAAAGAAAAAAATAGGCAACCAGACGACACAAGAAATTTATAGTGGTTCCCCAAATCTGGGTAGTCCACTCTTCTACCACCCTGGTAGGAATCCACTCAGGTTTTTGATCAGGTGCCTGACACCAATGGGTTTTGATCAGGTCCCCAAAAACCAACTCAAGTCTTTTTGTTAGGAGGCTTGCAACCAGGAATCACTTTTGAAGGGAGATGACAATCCTTTATACAGGAGGGGTGAGAGAGTGATTATGTCTTCTCTATCAACAATCAGAGAGAAGACTTATGTGGAATGATGTTAGCAAACTGCTCCCCCTGAGATGTAGAATGATTCAGGGAAGATCTGGAGCTTTGCTGCAGGGTGATAGGCCTTCAAGCCGAGTTCTTAACTAGCAGTGATGTAGGAGCTTCTTGACTGATTTGATATTTGTTGTCCTTGGAAGTCCTGGAGAGAATATTGAAGAAGAAGACTTTTGATATTGTATGATTGTTCTTCTTCTTCTGAATGAAGATCACTGCCTGTCACTGTAAGCTCTGAGTGAGTTTTTCCTGTGAAGCCTTTCTGCTGTACTATGAATTCTATCAGTTAGTCTGTATGTTTCTCTGTTTTCTGACTGAGTATATTCTTCCAGACCTTTCAAAAATTTGAATCATCGATAATTAATGTCGATGCCTTGAGAATAATCGGCATTGAATCATTTCCTCAACTGTCCCATGGAAAATCGGCAAGTAATATTCCTGAGGAAGACTGTAATTAATGTTCCCTCTAACGGATACATTCAGAGAATGTTAGAGCATTAATTTGTCATGAATTATTCGCATTTGAGTGAGGAGAGAATGTCAGAAATGGCTAAGTCTGGAATCGTCGAATCAGTTGGTAGAATTCGTCGAACTGAATTACCAATTCGTCGAGCTGAGTTATTGAATTCGTCGACCAGACAACTTCTTGTTCATCGAGCTGAGTTCCAAGATTGTCGAGCTGATAATAGAGCTGCGTGCTTCAGAGCCTTTGCCTTTTTTGTCTAAAGTTCGTCGAGCTGAGTTTGTAACTTCTTCGACTGGAGTTCAGCAACAATTCTGGACTTAGTCAAGTATTTTGTGTTGACTGATATTCTGTGTGCCGACATGAATCTTCTAGTGTCAACACAGGTGGGTATCGACTGATTAGTCTTAGTGTCGACACAAATCTTCTGGTGTCGACATAAGTTGGTGTCGACAGATTATTCTTGGTGTCGACACAAGTTTTCTGGTGTCGACATAGTTGGTGTCGACACATGCCCTAAGTGTCGACACAAATCTTCTGGTTCCAGAATTCGTCGAGTAGAGTACTGAGTTCGTCAACCTGAGAAGTTGACTTCGTCGACCTGAGAAGTTGTGTACTAGAGGTCCAAGTTCGTCGAGCTCAGAATCTTGTTCGTCGACCAAAGTCTGAAGTTGGACTTAGAATAATCTGGAGTTATCCTGACTTTAGTTTGTTGAAGTATCCCAGTTTTTGTTGATCAGAGAATGAAGATAGTCGAGCTCAGCTCAGAGAAATATCTCAAGATTGTCGAGCTGAGAACGTATTTCGTCGACCTGAGGTCGACGAACGTCGAACTAATTTTACTTGGTCTTGAAATCTTCTAAGTCTTGGGTCTCTGATAGTCTTGTTGATAGCTGGTCCATCTGATGTTGACTCTAAGGACTTGGCCTAGACTCTAGGACACAACTATGACCCTGGCTATACATGTTGGGTCACATCATCCTAAGTTAGTGAAACTAGCCCAAATCAACTAGGGATCCAACAATCTCCCCCTATTTGGGTGAGGTTACTAATATACTCAAAATAAAAACATAAAGATAAACAAAGCAAGAGAAAGGTATATCTGGCGGAGATTTACTAACACATGCAGCAGATATATATATATATACATGAGCTTTATTTTAAATAGACAAATCAGTTTTAAGGCTAATGCAGATAAGAAAAAAATTTTAAGCAATGTAAAGATTATTTCTTCTTTTCCATATCTGTGGACTTGTATTCTTTAGTCTTTTCACCTGGCCTTGTAAAGATAATTTCTCTTTTTGGATCCAAATCTTGTGTCTGTGTCATTGTCATATCAGCTGCCCCAATAATCTTTAGAGATGTAGTTTTGTGGACAACTGCTTCAGGATGTAGCTTCATGTAATCATCAACATTGAACAATTTATTTGCTTTGTCAAATCTTTTGAGTTCTTCCTTTCTGTATTTGGACATTGTTGAATATTCTGATATATCGTTGCCTTCAACTTTTGCTTTATTAACCAAAGAAAGACTAACAATTTCCTGGAATCTAGCCATTCTAGTAGTGTTTGCTGTTTCAGGATCCTCAAAAGGAACAGGAGGTGAATATGGTCTTTCAGGACTATTATCTTTCTGGTCTGTAAAGATACTTTACTGTTGCTGCTGATGTTGTTGATGTTGTTGTTGTCTTTCAGAGGTGTAGTGCCTTTGCTGACTATTTCCAGAAGGTCTCCCTTGGTGTCTCTGATAGGTTTGAATAAGGGCAGACCTCTGAGTGCTAGAGCTAGTGGCACCAGCTGCTGGAGGAGGTGGAGGAGGTGGATCTCTTCTGTACTTATGAACTGGTGGAGGAGAATATTTTATACTTCTTTTCTTCTCCTTTTGTTGATTTTTAGACAACCACATCCAAGTTGGCATTCCTTTGTAAGGAGCAATGTTTTGGAGGATATAGAATGGAGTGTCATTCTTTGGGTTTGGCTTAGCAGCAGGAGGAGGGGGGCTTTCCTTTTCTTTGACAATAGTTTCTTCTTTTTCTTAGCAGCTTCTTCATCTGAATCTTCATCATCATCATTTGAATCCTGAGGATTATCATATAAAGCATCTATATCTCTCAAGATGTCCTCAGATACAATAGGTTTTCCAGTTGGAACCTGAACTGAGCTTTCAACTGTTTATGTATCTTCTGCAATGTCAGCCAAGATCAACTCATCTAGATCTGGCATAGGGGAGTCATCCATTACAAAAGTTGGTGCAGAGATAGCTATTGGAGGGGATGGAATGACTGCCAAGGTTGGTGTAGATTCTGGAATTACAAAGTTATCACATAGTTGATTAGCAACTGCTGGACTGACAGGAGAGGTATAAGGAATAATAGCCAAATGTGGCTTAGTAAATTCTTCTGGAAGATAATGCATATATACAGTGTCGAAAGTTTTCAGCAATGCTTCTAAGTTCACTGTGGGATTTAGGATAAGGTCACCAATAGTTTTAAATCCTTCAGAAGCTGACTCATCACAATCCATGTCAGTATCAATGAAATCAATTAACTCTTTACTTATATAATCTGTATATTCTGCTGTGAAGACTGGAGTATCTGCTGGTGCTGGAGCTGAAGACTCTGAAGCTGTAGCTGCTGCTTCATCATCAGGCATCTCCCCCTGCCTGGTTTCAGTGGTAACTGAGGCCAGGCCCCTGACTGAGGAGGGGGCAGCAGTAAGAGAAGATATTTGGGCAGATAAAGAGGTAATGGTAGTAGCAAGAGGTGTAATGGCCTCTGCTATAAGTGATTTAAGAAGGGGAGTGATGATGGTGATGATAGATGAGATGGTAGATGGTGTTGCAGTTGGTGTGGAAGAGGTGGCAACAATTGATGGAAGAGAGGGTGGAACATAGGGTATGTGAATGTTAGATGTTGATGGGGATGGAAGAGTGGCATCTTGCATCATGGTGTCTGATGGTAGGATGTAAGATGGTATGGAAGATAAATGTGGGGGAAGTGGAGACTGTGGTGGTGTAGAAATGTATGTGTCATGAGGGTATTCAGGAGGTGTGGGTGGTTGATTTGCCTGAAGGGAAGAAGAGGGAATGTCAGTGATGGTGATTGGTAAAGATTGAATGATTGGGGATTTTGTTGGTGTTGTAAGAGGGGCTGGAAGAGAAGATGTGGAAGGAATGTTCTCTTCAGCAGGGTGGGGAGTGGCTTTAATAGCCCTTGTGCCTTCAGAAGCTTTTGTGGAAGAGGTGGAAGCCATAGAGGGCTTAGTGATGGTCCTCTCCCATCTGCTAAATAAGGCACATGTCAGCCTCTTACTGGCATTTATGAATATGGTCTGGGAGACCAGGGATTAACCAGCCTTTTCCTGTAGAAGATTCCTAGAATTCTTCCAAAACAGACTTCCTTCTTAGAGTTCTTCTTCTTTATCAAATCAAACAGAAGCTGTGCCCAGTTTATTGGCTTCTTGTTGATGATTGAACACATAACCAGAAACTGGTGTCTGGTGATATAATCGGGTGCAGTGTGTTTTCCAAGTAGCACATTGCCAACCAAGTCTGCTAAAAATTTATATGGAGCAGACAAGTGTTTCTTCAACAGTTTGTTGGGATTTTCTCCAGCATACTCCATGAGGTTCAACATCATATCAGACTCCTCTGTTTCAATTTTGAGGTCCTCTACTCCATTTCTCAATCCAAAAATCTGAGTTAAGATTGCGGGGGTTAAAGAGACTGAGTTACCCGCGATAGTGCCCGTCATGATGTTCTCTTCCATGGACAATAGTGTGTATACCCATTCTCTGATTTCCATGCTATGCAGTTTGATCCTTTTCATCGTCAGGGTTTTTAGTTCCTGTTCTTCAAGAAGTTCCAGGATATACAGAAAGATTGGGTCAGAATGCTGAAACGAATCGAAATCCACGTCAAATCCTGTGTCAAACTACATTCCTGTGAGATTGCTTGCCAGAGTCTCCATTGAAATCACCTGCAAGAAAAACACAAAAACGGCGATCAAGTGCAAGGGAATAGAAAGAATGGGATGGAGGTCGAAGAAAACCTAGATATAAGGTTTTCCAGAATATGAATCGACAAACTCCGCTCCACGAAAATAAAATTACTTCTTCGAACTGAGGTCGATGAAATAGTTTAGAGTTAAATAATTCGTCGAACTCATCAAAAGAATTGAAGACGGTTCGTCGAACTTAGGTCGACGAATATCTTCTGAAGCAAAGTTCATCGACTGCTGGTCGAAGAAAATTGTTTCACTCACAGAGAGTTCGTCGATCTCCGTTCGATGAGTATCTCTCAAACTTTCCCTGGTTCGTCGAACTCCGTTTGACGAACTCTGGAAAATTCGTCGAATGAGACAGAACTTAAACTAAGTCTTCTCCATTGATCATTCCCAGCTGATTTAGAAAGAAAGCATGATTTTTCTCATCCAGAGGTTTGGTGAATATATCAGCTTTTTGTAAATCTGTGTAGATATAGACAAGCTTAATCTTATTTTTGTCTACACACTCACTAATGAAATGATGTCTTATGTCAATATGTTTTGTCCTACTATGGTTAATTGGATTTTGTGCTATGGCTATAGCACTAGTATTATCACAGAATAGGGTTGAATTATTTAAGTTGAACCCATAATCTAGAAGCTAATTTTGTATCCAGAGCATCTGTGAACAACAATTGCCTGCTGCAATATATTCTGCTTCAGTAGTTGAAGTTGACACTGATGTTTGCTTTTTACAGAACCATGATACTAATCGCATACCCAAGTACTGGCAAGTTCCTGAAGTACTTTTTCTATCAACCCTGCATCCAGCAAAATCAACATCAGAGTATCCAATTAACTCAAATTCTGATTCAGCAGGATACCATAGGCCTAGATTAGGACAACTCTTTATATATCTTAAAATCCTTTTTAAGAAAATTAGATGAGATTCTTTAGGGTTCACTTGGAACCTAGCACAAAGGCATGTGACAAACATAATATCTAGCCTACTTGCTGTGAGGTATAATAGGGACCCAACAATGCCACTATAAAGTTTCTGATCTATATGTTTTCCTGGTATATCAGAGTCCACAACAACATTGGTGGCCATGGGAGTTTTCTTAGCTGAGCCTTCAGCCATCCCAAACTTCTTTAGAAGTTTTTAGCGTATTTTGCTTGAGAGATGAAGATGCCATCAGGAAGCTGTTTCACTTGGAGACCAAGGAAATATGAAAGCTCTCCCATGCTACTCATTTCAAATTTAGAATGCATGAGGTCAGAAAACCTCTTGCACAATTTTGAATCTGTAGAGCCAAATATAATGTCATCTACATAGATTTGCACTAACAAGATTTGGTCCTTATAATGTCTAGTGAAAAGGGTTTTATCTACAGTTCCTCTTGTAAATTTATGCTCTAATAAGAAACTTTCTAAGGTCTCATACCAAGCTCCTGGAGCTTGCTTTAGACCATAAAGAGCCTTATTTAATTTAAAAACATAAGAGGGATAAGTTGGAGAAACAAAACCTGGAGGTTGTTCTACATAAACCTCTTCTTGTAACACTCCATTTAAGAAGGCACTTTTCACATCCATTTGAAAAACTTTGAATCTTTTGAATGTTGCATAGGCAAGGAAGATCCTTATAGCTTCCAACCTTGCAACAGGTGCAAAGGTCTGATCATAGTCAGTTCCTTCCTCTTGCATATATCCTTGTGCAACAAGCCTAGCCTTGTTCCTCATAATAACTCCTTGGGCATCAAGCTTATTCCTGAAAACCCATTTGGTTCCAATAACTGGGTAGTTTTGGGGTCTTGGAACCAAATCTCAAACTCTACATCTCTCAAATTAGTTTAGTTCCTCTTACATTACAAGGATCCAATGGGGATCTTGCTCAGCATCATGAATGGTTAGAGGTTCAACCTGAGAGAGAAAATAGACATGCATCAAGTCTTGGTTGAGTTGATGCCTTGTCTGTACACCTGCTGATATGTCTCCAATTACTTGAGATCTGGGGTGATCCCTAAGTGTGACAAAATCAGTGGGTGGAGTTGGTTGTGCAACAGCATTTTGAATAAATTCCTCTTGTGGAATTATATTTACAATTAGTTGAGACTCATGTTCTTCAGCTTCATCTTCTTCACTATCTTCAATGAATTGTGGAGAGGGATGAGTGAGAACCTCTTGGGTGAGGTTTAGTCCATCCAATGTCTCACACAAGTGGGGTACCTGCAAGTTGTTACTGGTAGAAACTTCTTTCTCCTTGCAATACATGTTAGTTTCATCAAAAGAGACATGAATTGACTCTTCTACTTTTAATGTTGATTTATTAAATACCCTATAGGCCTTGCTTACTTGGGCGTATCCTAGAAAAACTCCCACTTCACCCTTGGCTTCAAACTTTCTAATATATTTCTTGTTGTTATTATGTATATAACATGTACAACCAAAAACTTTAAAATAGTTTATTTTATGTTTCTTCACTTTGAGCAATTCATAGGTAGTCTTGTTCTTCAGTTTGTGAATTAAACTCCTATTCAGGACATAGTTTGCAGTGCTTACAGCCTCTGCCCAAAAGGTTAGTGGTATGTATGCATCAGCAAGCAATGTGCCTGCAGCTTCAATGAGTGTCCTATTTTTCCTTTCAGCTACCCCATTTTGTTGGGGAGTTCTAGGAGCTGAGAAGAAATGTCGGATACCTTCCTTCTCACAGAACTCATGCATAAGAAGAGACTCAAACTTTGTGCCATGATCACTTCTGATCAATGCAACATGAGTAGATAACTCAATCTGTATGGTCCTGAGAAAATCTGTAAGAACCTTGAATGTATCTGACTTTGTTCTCAGAAAGAATACTCAACTGAACCTGGAGAAGTCATCCACTATAACTAAACTATAGGATTTTCCTCTTAGGTTTTGTACAGCAATGGGTCCAAAAAGGTCCAAGTGTAGCAAGTACAAGATCCTAGGTGAATCACTCTTATTAATTGATTTGAAACTAGTTTTAGTTTGCTTGCCTAATTGACAAGCCCTGCAGAGACCTTCCTTCTTGTATGGAGCAGAAGGTAGACCTCTAACAAGGTTGTGCTTAGATAGCCTAGCAATGTTTTTCAGGTTTACATGTCCTAGTATTTTGTGTCATAAGTCATTCTGATTACTAGTTAAATTCAGTAAATAGATATCAGTTGTGGCAGAAAGAAAATTTACTAAATAAATGTTTCCTTGTCTACTTCCAGTTAAAACAGTTTGGTTATTTTTATCAATGATAGAGCAAGTAGATGGGTTAAAGTATACCTGATAACCATCATCGCATAATTGACTTATGGAGATGAGGTTATGCTTCAGTCCACTTACATATGTCACCTATCTGAATGTGACAGCTCCTATTCTTACTTCTCCAACTCCTTCTGACTGACCATATTTTAAGTCACCAAAGATAACCTTTGGCCCCAGCTTGGACTTATAGTTGAATGGAATGTCCTTGCCACCAGTCATGTGTTTGGAGCAGCCACTATCCAGGTACCAAGTTTGATTTACCCCTGGATAATTTGTCACCTACAATACAAACAGTTAATGATTTTTGACCCAGGTTACCTTGGGCCCTTTGTATTGCTGATAAGAGAAACTAGAAATAACAGAAAATTCTGGTTGGGATTTATATCCTAGGTGGTGATATCTCCTAGGTGGAATGGTCCAGTCAGCCAATGGATTAAATTGTTTCCTGGAAGTATTTAAGTTTGTGTTAAAGTTATAGTTTTGACTAAGCCTTCCTGGGTTTGACGAATTTATGTAAGTTCGTCGACCAGAGTTCGACGAATTGGGTTGAGATCGTTGATCTCTGCCCAGAGAATGAACATGTTCATTCTCTGTACCCCACATTCATCGATCTATGCTCGACGAACCATACAAAGTTCGTCGATCGCAGTTAGACAAATAATGATAACTATAGTTTGCGTTCAAAGTTCGTCGATCTGGGTTCGAAGAACTGGCCCCTTTTCGTCAATCTGAGGTCGACGAAAATTGCTGAACTTTGTTTTTATTGCGTGTTTTCTGTTTTTCAATTTTGTCCTTAGTTTTAATTTTTTCAAGAAATTTATTTACCTTATATACTTGATCAGTATTCTTCTTTCCTTTCTCGGAAATAAAATTTATGGGTTGTGATAGGTGGTTTTTCTGAATAATAGGTGGTTCACTAGATGATGCACCTAATCCTAACTTACTTCCATTAAATCTAGCATTAGATATGTTGGCGATTACTGTTAGTTGTTTGCTTCTTCCAATTAGTGATTCTTCTAGCTGTTTTGCTTTACTTAATTCATCTTTCAGAAGAGTGATTTGTTCACTAAACATGTCTATTTCATTTTTTAATTTAGTGTTTTCTAAAACTAAGCTATCATAGTTAACTTGTTTATCTCTGAGAAGTTTGATTTCCTTCTCAGAGTTGATTAAATCTAAACACATGATTTTAAAATCTGATTTAAAAGATTCTGAACTATAATCAAACCATGATAATACCTGATCAGCTTCTGATTCAGAAGCTTCTTCATTATCCGAATCTCCTTCTTTTGAGTTGCTTCTTGAGACATCAATTGTCATGAGGAAAACCTCCTTTGCTCTTTCTTCTTCCTCATCTTCACTGGAGCTTGAGGATGTTGACTCTTCTTCAGTCTCACTCCAGGTCTCAGCCATAAACCTCTTTTCCTTCCTCTTGTGTTTGCCGGAAGAGGGTTTGCTGGTGTACTGTCTCCTGGAATCTTTTTCCTTTTCTCTTATCTTCTCTTTCTTCTGGTTCTCTGGACACTCAGAGAGAAAGTGCCCAGGTTTCCTGCATCCATATCACACTACTTCCTTTGTTGGTGTCTTATAATACTTTGGCCTGTCATCTTTTCTTGATGACTTTTTTCTGAAGTCCTTTCTAGCAATCTTGAAAAATCTTTTAGCCAAGAGACTTATAAGTTCTTCATTTGATGTTGAAGATTCTGATTCTTTTGAGGCTTTGAAGGCTATATTTTTTTCTATTCTAGCTGCTGGAGGTGTTCTTTGTTCAGTAGCCTCCCTTGTCTTTATTAACTGCTCATAAGACTTTAGTTTACCCAATAGAGATTCAGTTGAAATCTCATTTAGGTATCTGGTCTCCTTTATGGGCCAAATTCTTGTGTCCCATGAGCTTGGGAAGCACATCAGAATTTTGTCATTCACTTCGGTGAGAGTGATGACCTTGTCCAGAGTTTTTAGCTCATTAATAATTGAGCTTAATCTATTATACATCTCTAAAACTGTCTCAGCTTCCTGTTTCTTGAAATTCTCATATTGGGATATGAGATTTGATCTCCTATCCTTCCTTTCATCAGCTGATCCATCAACCATGACACAAGTTTTCTGGTGTCGACATAGTTTGTGTCGACACATGCCCTAAGTGTCGACACAAATCTTCTGGTTCCAGAATTCGTCGAGTAGAGTACTGAGTTCATCAACCTGAGAAGTTGACTTCGTCGACCTGAGAAGTTGTGTACTGGAGGTCCAAGTTCGTCGAGCTCAGAATTTTGTTCGTCAACCAAAGTCTGAAGTTGGACTTAGAATAATCTGGAGTTATCCTGACTTTAGTTTATTGAAGTATCCCAGTTTTTGTCGACCAGAGAATGAAGATCGTCGAGCTCAGCTCAGAGAAATATCTCAAGATCGTCGAGCTAAGAACATATTTCGTCGACCTGAGGTCGACGAACGTCGAACTCATTTTACTTGGTCTTGAAATCTTCTAAGTCTTGGGTCTCTGATAGTCTTGTTGATAGCTGGTCCATCTGATGTTGACTCTAAGGGCTTGGCCTAGACTCTAAGACACAACTATGACCCTGGCTATACATGTTGGGTCACATCATCCTAATTTAGTGAACCTAGCCCAAATCAACTAGGGATCCAACAGAGAATTTGCAAAGAAAATCATTCATATACACTCATAGGAATTTTCGTATACACTCATAATCCTTATATTAACCATGGAAAAGTTCATTATGCTTCAATTTAGGGGGAGATCACATGCAGGGGGAGTGTTTCATCTAAGAGCAATTTGTGCACATACACATGCTTCGTCTTGATACTTAAATCGGGTGGACCACATAACATTCATGATTTCTTTCTTAATTGATTTGTTATTATCAAAAGAGGGAGATTGTTGGAGCATGCATTCCACCCTTCCTGGTTTGCTAATAATAAATCTTGTTTGTATTTGATTTTTGAGTGTTTTAGTGTGTAGATAATACAGGTCTATCTCTAATGTATTTTGTTGGATCCCTAATTGATTTGGGCTAGGTTCACTGACTTAGGATGTGACCCATCATGTATAGTCTGGGTCAAGTTTGTGTCTTAGAGTGTAGGACAGTCCTCTATCTCAACTTCAGATGGACTAGCCTTCTTCAAGACCATCAGGAACTCCAGATCTATCATTTTTTTAGACTAAGTGAAATGAGTTCGACGTTCGTCGAACTCAGCTCGACGAAGGGAGCTCTGCGCTCGACGATCGTGAGATAATTCGCAGTGCTGAGCTCGACGAACTTTGTTCTTTGCTCGACGAACACCAGGTTCTATTTCAAGCATTCTCAGGACTACTTCAAATTTCTCTAAGTCCAGCTCCATGCCTAGGTCGACGAATTATATACTGAGCTCGACGAACTTGGACCTCAAGTTCATAGCTTCTCAGGACGACGAATGCTAATCTCTACTCGATGATTTTTGTGCTCAGAGAATCTGTGTCGACACTTAGGGCTTGTATCGACACCAGACGATTTGTATCGACACCCAAGATGTCAGTCGACACCAGCGTATGTTGACACCAGAGGATTTGTATCGACACCTAGACCAATCTGTCGACACCAGAGGAGTTGTGTCGACACCAAGATCAATCTGTCGACACCAATTTGTGTCGACACAGCATTTCAGTAGATGCAGAGTATTTCGTCCAAGTCCAGAACTTTTCTCAGGTCGACGAAGTTTATCCTCAGCTCGACGAATTTGGTTCTCTGCTCAACGAATAATGTTTGTCTGATATTGAAGATTGTCTATTCAACGAATGAAGACTGTCAGCTCGACGAACTCAGCTCAGCTCGATGAACCCAGCTCAGCTCAGCTCGACGAACCCAGCTCAGCTCAGCTCGACGAACCCAGCTCAGCTCGACGAACTCGGCTTAGCTCGACGAATTCAAGACTCAGCTCGACGAATTCTGTTCGTCGGTCGACGATTCCAGACTAGGTCTTCTTCCATTTCCGTCTCATTCCATGGCGCTGATTCCTGGACAATTAATGGCAGTTCTTCACAGTATACTACCGTTAGGATGCACAGTTAATTCTGGATTATTACATGTCGTTTTCCCATGGAAACAGTTGGGGAAATAATTAATTGCTGCTTCCTTTCCAGGCTGTCTGTAATTACTGCTCGACATTCAAAAAAATTTGAATGCTCTCCATGACAGACAGAGATATATAGAAACCAAAAGTAATACAACAAGCACACAACACCAGACAACAACAAGAAGAAGATAGACAGTGATTCAGACAACACAAGAAAAGGAATTCATTCTTGGCCCAGAGAGAAATTGATCTAGAAGAAGAATAAGAAGAACATTACATCAATATCAAGAGTCTTTTTCATCTGTTTTTACTCAGGAGAACTTCAAAACAATACATTCATATCAGTTGCAAGAAGTTCCTGAAGACCTTCTCTGGACCTGGAATTCTAGGTCTTTGAAGACCTATCACCCTGAAGCAGTGCTCCAGTATTCTTCCTGAACCATTCTACATCTCAGGGGGAGCAAAGCTGCTAAACAACATTCCATAAGTCTTCTCATTTGATTTGAGAAAGAGAAGATCTCATCACCCTCACACTCCACCTCTGTACAGGGTTTTAATTCCCTTCAAAATTATTCTGGTTGCAAGTCTCCCTCCAAAAGACTTGAGGGTTTGGTTTTTGGGAACCTGATCAAAACCCCATTGGTGCCAGGACACCTGATCAACCCCTTCCTGCAGTGGATTCCTACCAGGGTGGTAGAAGAGTGGACTACCCAGATTTGGGGAACCACTATAAAATTCTTGTGTCGTCTGTTTGCTTTCTTTTCCTTTTGTTTTCTGTCCTTGCTCTGTGATTGTGCTGTGATTAGTCCTTTGCTGCTTTCTGGTTTATTGTATTTGCTGCACACACACACACACATCTAAAATACAACAGCAGTTGTAAAAGTTTCAAAATCACCATATACTCTATTCACCCCCCCCCCCCTCTAGAGTATATCAGATCTAGCTACACTTTCATATTTTTGGTGAAGAATCGGATCAGAATTGAGCTCGAGAGATATCGCCAGGCGATATCGAGTAACGCCAACAGGCGATAGCGCCACTCGATGAATTTTTGTTCGACGCTTGACGAAGCTAGTGGGCGATGTAGCATCCGTTATATCGTTATCGCTAGACGATGATATCCAGTATCTCCAGACGACGATATCCAGTATCGCCAGATGATAGTGCACGTTCGACGCTCGACGTATCTGCGATGCGAAAATGAGGAGTTCGCAGGACACGTGGCAGCAATTACCGATATCGCCAGGTAGCGATACCCAGTATCGCCAGGTGGCGATACCCAGTATCGCAAGGTGGCGATACCCAGTATCGCCCGGCGATATCGCCAGAATATAAAAGCCATTCAATTTCTAGTGAAAATCACGAATTTGAATACCTGGAGTGTACTTTCCTGCAAAGACGATTCAGAGAACTCCAGATTTCAGAGATACTCCATACTCTCAAGAATGCCAAAGCGCGGAAGATTGATGGCACGTTCGCAGCATTCGAAGCAACTCTAGCAAGGATTTGTCGGCATCTTCAGCGCATTGTTTGAAGGGAGTGTCTAGGCTAAAGTGTTCAATTTATTTTGTTCTTGTTTCTATTATTTTCTCATTAGAATAGAGAGGGGAAATCGTCGTCTTGTGTGTGGCTTCTATGTCCTTGTATGGCTTAGGAGAGAATCACCGCCTTGTGAGTGGCGTCCAAGTCCTTTTGTGTCTTAGGGAGAAATTGTTGTCTTGTGTGCAGCGTCTATATCATGATTAGATCTAGGGGAGGCTAGTAGCAAGATCTAGGAAGAGATACGTTTTAGCCTGCCGGTTCTTGGTAGAAGAACCGGCAAAAACACAAGTAAATTATATGTTTCATGAGCCTTTGTCTCTAGCTCTATAGAGACACTTTGTATTCATTTTATCACTTTTGAAATATATCATTGTTATTTTAGCTAGTATACATTTGCATTCTTTAATTATATTGTTGTTATTCATCAAGCAAATTTATCTGTATTTAAGAAAATTTTAAAGAACCCTTATTCACCCTCTAAGGGCGTCGTAAAATCCAACACTTTGGTCAACTTGATCTTTTGGGTTCACCCCAATGGGTCATTGGTTACCCATTGGCCTCCCCCAAGGTCTAGGAAGGGTTTAGTAGGGTTGGTTTGGCACCTTGGAGGCCACTTGACCCTTATTTCAGAACTTTGACCATTTTATGGTTTAGGTTGACTTTCGTCAACTTGACCCCAATGGGCCCTTAGTGGCCCAATGAACCTCCTAAGGGTTAGGAAGGTTAAGGTGGGGTCAAGGAGTCAAGGTGATGCGCTAAAGTCATGTTGGAGCATGCATTCCACGCTTCCTAGTTTGCTAATAACAAATCTTGTTTGTATTTGATATTTGGATGTTATTGGTGCGCAGGTAACACAGGTTAATATCTCATATCTTTTTGATGATGAATCGGATCAGAATTGAGCTCGGGATATATCGTCAGGCGGTAGTAGGTATCATAAATAGGCGATAGCGCCACTCGACACTCGACACTCGATACTCGACGCAATTCCGCTCGACGCTCGACGAAATCATGGCTTGGAGATATCGCCGGACAATAGTGGGTATCGCCATAGGCGATAGCGCCACTCGGCGCATTTCCACTCGACGCTCGACGAAATCGTGGCCACCGTTATTTTGCTATTGCTAGATGGCGATATCCGGTATCGCGCGGCAATAGTGTACGATTCAGCGCTCAACGTTTGTGCGATGCGAAAATGAGGAGTTCGTGGGACACGTGGCAGTGGTTACCGCTATCGCCAAATGGCGATTCCCAGTATCGCCTGGCGATAGTGCCAGAATATAAAAGTCTCTCATTTTCTGAGAAAGTTACGAATTTCATTACCTGGAGTGCACTTACCTTCATAGACGTTCTAGAGAGCTCTAGAACTCAGAGATACTCCATACTCATTAGAAGGACAAATAGCACAGAAGATTGACTGCACGTGCGAAGCATTCAAAGCCTCTCTTGCAAGGATTCATCGGCATCTTCAGCGCTTTGTTTGAAGGGAGTGTCTAGCCTAAAGTGCTCAATTTGTTTTTGTTATTTTTATTTTATTTTCTCATTGTAATCGGAAGGGAAATCGCCGCCTTGTGCGTGGCGTCTAGGTCCTTGTGTGGCTTAGGGGAAAATTGCCGCCTTGTGAGTGGCGTCCAAGTCCTTGTGTGGCTTAGGGAGAAATCGTTGCCTTATGAGCAACGTCTAGATCGGGGTTAGATCTAGGGGGAGGCTAGTAGCAAGATCTAGGGAGAGATACGCTTTAGCCTGCCGATTCTTGGTAGAAGAACCGGCGAATACACTAGAAAATTATTTATTTCGTGAGCCTTTGTATCTAGCTCTATAGAGACACTTTGTATGCAATTTAACTCTTTTGAAATACATCATTATTGTTTCTAGCTAGTATTCATTTGCACTCTTCTATTACTTTGTTGTTATTCATCTTGTAAAGGTTGTTTAGATTGTTTAAGAAAATTAAAAAGAACCCTTATTCACCCCCCCCCCCCCCTCTAAGGGCGCCATAAGATCCAACACTTGGTATCAGAGGCAGGTTACTCCAAAAACGGTTTCACCACTGGGAGTAATAGCACAAAACACGCACGTGTTTTCTGAGGGGTAAGGTATTTGTAGACCTCCCTTATTCACAGGAACTGACTACAACTATTGGAAAGCTCGAATGCGATGCTTTCTAATAGCACTAGATATTGATGTTTGGGGCATGGTAGAAACATGCTACACTGCCCCTATTACTGTTGTAGGAAGTGTCTGTATGGAGAAACCCAACGACAAATGGGACGAAGCTGATAAGCTTCGTTGTAAAAATAACGCTAAGGCAATGAACGCTTTATTTTGTGCGTTAGATAGGACTGAATTTAACCGTGTTTATGCATGTGATACTGCATATGATATTTGGAATCTTCTTGAAGTTACTCATGAAGGTACATCGTAGGTAAAGGACTCGAAGCTTTTCCAGCTAGAATCGGAGTTTGAGAAGTTCAAGATGGAGGTTGATGAAGATATAGACTCCATGTACACGAGATTTAGCAAGATAGTAAATGACTCGAGGATTCTAGGGAAGAATTTCTCAAATGGAGATTTGGTGAGGAAAATACTTAGATCGCTTCCCCCAAAGTTTAATCCTAAAGTTACTGTCATCTCGGAGTCAGACGATCTAAAGTCTCTCCAAATTGAGAATCTCATAGGAAACTTGAAAACTCATGAAGTAGAGTTGAGGATTCAACAACAAGAATATAGCTTGGAGCCAAGAAAGAAAGCTTTGGCGTTGAAGTTCAAGAAGGAGAAAGAAAGAGAGTCTGATGAAAGTGATGATGAAGATGAAGAGAGTTTGTTTGTGAAGAAATTCAGGAGATTTATGAGAAATCCTGAAAGAAGAAATTCTTTCAAGAGATTTTTCAAGAAGAAAGAATATGGGAATAGGAAAGGAAAATCCCAAGATGAAGAAGAGAATGATGAAGATAGATCACCACCTGAATGCTATCATTGCAGGAAGATTGGTCACATAAATAGCAAGTGACCAATATATCTGAAAGAGATGAAGGAGAAGAGGCACGGAAAGAAAGATAGGAAGAAGGTTCTAATGGCTGAAACATGGGATGAAGCCACTTCTGAGGAGTCGAGCAGTTCAGGGTCAGAAACTGAAGAGGAGGCCAATATGTGCTTGATGGGAAAGAGCACTTCATCTTATGATGAAGGAAGCAGTGTCCAGAGTGACACTGAGGTAACTCCTGAAACTTATGTTGATTTATTTTCAGAATTTTTGAGTTGAAAGAAAACGGTTGTCACCCTAAATCACCTAGAGGGGGGTGAATAGGTGAGTTGTGCGTCTTTTACGGAATAAAAAATAATTAGAGCACAACACAGAAATATCTACCAATATCACAGATGACACAAGATTTATAGTGGTTCCCCAACCTTGGGTACATCCACTTTCCCTCACCGATCTAGCAATCTACTAGACTCGGCTACTCCACTATCTTAGATCAAAAATCGATCCTACCCTCGGAACAAAGTTCCTACAAACTCGATCCAAACAACGGGATCTACATCTCGGAAGATAACACTTCCTACAAACTCGGAGTGAAAAACTCCTACACTCGGAGAAACTTTCTCCTACAAGATTAATTAAGTGGGAAAAATTATACAACCAATATATCCAATCAGATCTGAAGAGACGGCCAGAAAACTTCTTCTTATGAACATTGCAGCACTATCAGAAATCGGTGAAGAGAGTCTCGGCCCAGATCTGGATCTTCTTGCCTTTACAGAATCAGAGAGAGAAGATGAACGGTGAAGTCGATCTCGATCTGTAACTTTCTTCAGAATGAATCCTCTGACTTTAGAAGCAGTGGCCGTAGAAGATGGTGGCGGCGGCGGCTTCCATTTCGGGAAAACAGAGAGGAGTCGGCTGAAGAACTTTCTCAAAATAGAATGATAAGAAAGCTTTGAGAATACTTAGGGTTTTTCATTTTCTGATAAGACCTTATATAGGAGAGACTAACGGTCATAATCGGTCATAATGATGTACACGTGGACCAATCATATCGCGTGATTTCAAAATCCCGTCAGAAAAAGGACTTAGCAGAATTTCAGAAAAGTTCAGCCAACTACACAAGTAAGTCAATAACTACTCGAGTAGTTGAATAACTACTCGAGTATATGAAGGAGAACATACTCGGGTATATATAGATAGACCACTCGAGTATATAGAAATCAACTACTCGAGTAAGCAGACAGAACTACTCGAGTATGTGTAGAGACCTACTCGAGTACATAGAGGATCTACTCGAGTACTGGAAAAGCTACTCGAGTATATTACATAAACTACTCGAGTACATGAAGTAATACTCGAGTGGGATATTTAGAAAAATTCTGAAGAGGTCAGCAGGCAACTACTCGAGTAGTTGAACTAAACTACTCGAGAGGAAGTAATCTACTCGAGTAGGTGAAAGTTCTACTCGAGTAAAAGACTTAGAAAATTTCTGGAGTAGGGAAATATCAAGGTACACGAGTGACACATGATCTACTCGAGTAGATATAATGAACTACTCGAGTATGTTTCTATCTACTCGAGTATGTGAGTATACTTACTCGAGTATATGAGTATACTTACTCGAGTATATGAGTATACTTGTAACGCCCCAGTTTTGCAAGAGGTTCTGTCTGCAGTTCTGAAAATTTTTGGGTTTCTGGCAGGAGGCACACGGCCTGCGACACGGGCGTGTTGCAGGGCGTGTCGAGGCCGTGTCGACACTCGGCCCAAGTGTCGACACTTTCGCTCGACAAAGTGTCGAGAGTGGGCACACGGCCTGTGACACGGGCGTGTCGCAGGGCGTGTCGAGGCCGTGTCGACACTCGGCCCAAGTGTCGACACTTCCGCTCGACAAAGTGTCGAGAGTGGGGCACACGGCCTGCGACACGGGCGTGTCGCAGGGCGTGTCGAGGCCGTGTCGACACTCGGCCCAAGTGTCGACACTTGCTCGACAGGGTGTCGAGACTGAGGCACACGGCTTGGGACACGGGCGTGTCCCAGGCCGTGTCACCTCTCGGGTTGGTTTCGGGGCCGTGTTGTTGGAGGCACACGGCCGGCCACACGGCCGTGTCACTGGGGACACGGGCGTGTCGGATTGAACACGGGCGTGTCAGATGCCCGTGTGCGATTCCAGGCGCGTCGATTTGAGACGGCGAATGAGGCACACGGCCCTGGACACAGGCGTGTGTCAGGCCGTGTTCGGCCCAGATTTTCTATTTTCCAGGCAAATCGCGGCCATTCTTTTCCTGGTTTTGGGATCTAACGGTTCAGGCCATCTCCTGGGAAGTTAAGTCCGATTTTAGGGTTGGAAACCCTCATTTGTTTTCCAAGTCTTCTCTTTCTAAGTTCTTGAGAGAAACTAGAGCAAGGAGGAAGGAGAAGAAGGTCTTGCGCTGTAGGGAGAGTTTCGGTGCTCCAAATCGCGAGCCGAGTCCGGATCCGTGAAGCTTAGAGCGTTGCGAAGATTTCCATCCGGCTATTTTGCCATGGCAAGAAAGAGGAGTCGGAAGGTAACGACATCTCTCCTCTCGGTCTTTAGGATGCATGCCTTAGCATCATGTATTTTCTTTCTTTCTAATTTTTGGGCACCAAACTCTCAAATGAGAGGGGTTTCGGTTTGCCAAGGTTCAAGAGGGACCTCCGGGTTGATTGAGTCCGTCCCCGGCATATTTTGCATTAGAGATCCGCTTCGCTAGTGGATTAGGCATGGTGGGTGAAGCCGTAGTCGCGACCGTTAGTCTGACTCGGTGATGTTGCATACGAACTTAGGGATTCGTAGAAATTTCCGTTGCGGCAAGACGCCGTTTGTGTTGTGATGATGATTTCCCTTTGTTTGGAAAAGTACGCGTAGTCGGAACCGGACAACGTTAGCTCCTCGTGGCGGTAGATAGTTTCCTTGAGGGACAAGGTTAGCTCCGTATGAGTTGGAGATGGTTTCCTTGGTGGACAAGGTTAGCTCCGCACGAGTTGGAGATGGTTTCCTTGGTGCGCGGGATCGCTGTAGTAAAATGAGGGATTATGATGTAGTTAGTCTTGGTTGTGATGTGCCAAGGCGTGGCTATGTCTCCGTGGTCGGCTGGCTATCCCGTGACATGTGCGTCATGTGTGGAGAGTGTCCCGGCGAGACTAGTCCCCTTCTGTGAGACTGACGAGAATGCCAAGCTTGGGGCAAGCCCGGGCAAAGAGGCCATAAGCGGGTGGGGTCCAGCAAGGCTTCTTAGAATCGGTCGGTCTGTGTTTGTTGGAATCCTGACATGAGACGTCAGAGCTTACAGGCAAGCCCGGGGCTAAGCCCACGAGCGGGTGGGGCCTTGGCAAGAATTCCTTATGGCGGCCTGTGCGCCGTTTGAGGGAGAGGTGTTTCCCTTAGTGTTTGCGGCTTTATGCCAATGGGGAAATGTGAGTACCCAAATGTTGTGATGTTGTGCTTGATGCATACGCAGTAGGGTACCTTGGGTGAAGCCCGGGTGTTGCATTCATGTTGCATAGTAGGCCCTTTTCTTTATATGCTCAACCAATAGAGAACATGTTTGATGATTGAGACATCCAAGCCTGTTTTAATGTTTTTCTGTTTATAGCTATTTATATTGCATATGAAGTGCTGACTTGCAGGTTGGAGGGTTCCCCGGGGTCTGTTAGGGTCGGCCGGGAGGAGATGTGTTGTTACACAGTTTGAGGTCAGCCTTTGCTGACCCACGTTACTAATAATTTTTACAGGGCAAGGATCGCATGCAGGAGCTAGCACGCCGGCCAAAAAGGCCTAAGCCCCATGAAGTGTTTTCCCTCTTTTGTAGCACTACAGTGATGATGTTGTTTGTTTGAGACTCTTTTGTCCGGCTTGCATGCCGAGGTAGACTAGGAGTGCTATGCACATTCATGATTGTAATTTTACTTGACTATGGACTTTTGTGGTAGGCCTTAAGGCCATTTGTTTTACTCTTTAGTGGTGGATAACTTCTAGTTGTGCTTTGTTTCTGCTGTGTTGTGCAAGTGTTTTGAGTATGGGTAGTTATATCAACTTTTAATACTAAAGCTGTGGCGTTCGTATGTTGTGGGGCCCCGGCCGGACCCATATTATACGGTCATTACAGGGGAGGTGTTACAATTTGGTATCAAAGCCAGGTTAGATTCAAGGTCAGTGCGTACAGAAGTTATCCACATAAGAGTAACGCGGGACCGTGATTGTCCTTATGTTTTAGTCTTGAGATTGGAGACTAATCCCTTATTTCTTGTTTTCCTGAAGAGTGCAAGCAACGAGGCGGGCACTTCAAGAGCAAGGGATGATCTCTCAGCGAGCAGTGCCACTGCTCCAGGTCTTTTGGGCACGGGTGTAAACCCGGCCGACTTCTGCCGTATGCTTGCAGAAGCGATGGTGGCAGCCCAAGCGGCGGCTGCAGCTCAGGTAGAAACCCCTGCTACACCGGACACGGCGACGGCCGTGCCAGGCGGAGAAGCCAGGCGAGTGGAGCCTTTGGCAGAAAGGGTGGTGGTAGGACATGGAGACCGACACATGAAGTACTTCCTAAGTTTCCATCCCCCGTCTTTCAAGGGTGTTGGAACGCCAACGGATGCAGAGGATTGGTGGGTTCGTATTCAAGAACTGCTAAGGGCGGTAGAGACGCCAGAGGAGAAGAAATCCGAGTATGCGGCGTTCATGTTGGAAGGAGACGCCAAGTTGTGGTGGGTGAGCCATAGCGGCCGCCAGTTCCCGGGACGCACCCCGTCAGTGGAAGAGTTTGGGGACGCTTTTCTTAAGAGGAATATTCCAGTTTCAACACGGTTGGACCTGCAGAGGCAGTTTCTGCATCTAATGCAGCGAGACAAGACAGTGGATGAATATGTGCAAGAGTTCACCCATTTGGGTCGTTATGCGGGAACGACAATGGCGGATGATGTAGAGAGGGACAACCTCTTCTACCAAGGGTTGAGGGGGAATCTGAGACAACCCCTCATCTCAATGAAGAGGGCGGGATTCAATGAGCTAGTTGAAGCCGCCAGGAGTTTGGAGAATGATCTGGAGCGAACCCAGCGTCGAAAGGGTTTTACTCCCAAGCATGGGGAAGGGAAGCCCTCCCAATCTCATGTAAAGTCTGATGGGAGCAGGTGGAGGAGGAAGCCTCACACTTCCAGGTCGGGTGAGAGGAGCACTTGGACGCCTGGGGGTTCTCACTCTAGGGGACCGCCGACGTGTTACAACTGCGGGAAGGTTGGGAACATAGCCCGTGCTTGTCAGCAAGGGGGAGTGGGGAAAGATGCAAAGCAGGAGCAGTCTGTGCGCTCGGGCCCCAGTGCTGCGGAGAAAGGAAAGATGGCGGAGTCGAGCGCTTCTCGGTTCCAACCGGTGCAACCAAGGGCTTACAACCTTGGACAGCAAGAAGCGATCCGTCAAACCGATGTGGTGACAGGTATGAAGAAAACTTAAGTTTGTATTTGTGCTTCATACTTTTAGACCCCTTTCCGTGTGTTGTCTTGTTGTAGGCTTCGTGTTAGTTTCTGGATACCCCGCTAGGGTATTTTTCGATACGGGGGCTTCGCACTCTTTTCTTGCGGAGAGTTTCATCCGAAGGGTAGGAGTCGAGTCTTTCTCGGCGGATGCGGAACTGAAAGTGCGCATGCCCAATGGGTCATCTATGACCACCGGGGCTAAAGGGCGCATCTGTTGGGAGCTAGACGGAGTTGAATTCGTTTTGGAAGCGGCAGTGTTGCCGTTAGTAGAGTTCGATGTCATTTTGGGCATGGACTGGCTTGCAGAGCAGCGCGCCAGCATTGATTGTTTGTCCAAGGTAGTGACCCTAAAGAGTAAGGGGCAATCAGAAGTCAAATTTATGGGCCTTTGTGGAGTAGCCCATTCCCTAATTACGGCCATGCAAATGATGCAGGCGGTTAACCAGGGAGGTGTGGCGCTGGTAGCGTTGTTGGAGGTTCGTCTCTCCCAGCTATCTTTTGAGGAAGTGCCTGTGGTGGCAGAGTTTAAGGATGTGTTTCCGGATGAACTTCCTGGAGCGCCTCCTCGGCGGGAGATCGACTTCTCAATCGAGTTAGTGCTGGAGGCTAGACCGGTGTCGCGTCCTCCATTTAGGATGGCACCAAAGGAGTTGGCGGAACTTAAGGTACAGTTACAGGAACTGTTGGAGCAAGGGTATATTAGACCCAGTTCTTCACCGTGGAGCGCACCGGTGTTGTTTGTTAAGAAGAAAGACGGTAGCATGCGCCTATGCATAGACTACCGAGAGCTGAATAAATTGACCGTAAAGAATAAGTATCTGATTCCTCGGATAGACGATTTGTTCGACCAATTGGTGGGGTCAGTGGTATATTCAAAGTTGGACTTGAAGTCAGGCTACTATTAGCTGCGAATTCGGGACGAGGACATACCCAAGACTGCATTTGGGACAAGGTACGGACACTTTGAGTTTACGGTGATGTCGTTCGGGTTGACGAACGCACCATCGGTGTTCATGGATCTAATGAATCGAGTATTTCAGGATTACTTGGATTCGTTTGTGGTTGTCTTCATTGATGACATCTTGGTGTACTCCAACTCTGAAGTGGAGCATGAGACCCACTTGAGGGTGGTCCTGCAAGTGTTGAGGGAGAACCAGTTGTTTGCGAAGTTCTCAAAGTGCGAGTTCTGGTTAGCCAAGGTGGCGTTTTTGGGCCACGTGATTAGTGGTGATGGGGTGGCAGTGGATCCAGCGAAAGTGGAGGCCATCAGAGATTGGCCGGTGTTGAGGACCGTGGCGGAAGTCCAAAGTTTTCTCGGACTAGCCGGGTACTATAGGAGATTCGTGGAGAATTTCTCGAAGATAGCTCTACCCCTTACCTCTCTCACTCGTAAAGACCATAAGTTTGAATGGACCCAAGAGTGCAGTCAAGCATTTGAGGCCCTGAAGGAGAGGCTTATGATGGCTCCAATCCTGAGTTTACCGCAAGGGACCGATGGATTTCAGATTTTCAGTGACGCATCGGGATGCAGTTTGGGTTGCGTGTTGGTACAGTATGGCAAGGTGATAGCTTTTGGGTCTAGACAGCTGAAACCTCATGAGAGGAATTACCCCGTCCATGACTTGGAGTTGGCGGCGGTAATCTTCGCGTTGAAAATATGGCGACACTATGTGTATGGCGCAAGGGTGGAGATCTTCACGAACCATAAAAGCCTGAAGTATCTCTTGGATCAGAAGGACTTGAACATGCGACAACGCAGATGGGTTGAGTTTCTTGGAGACTACGAAGTGGCGATTCAGTATACACCGGGTAAAGCCAATGTGGTGGCGGACGCTTTGAGTAGAAAGTACTCGGGGCAAGGAAATTGGATCGAAGCTCATGATGAGCGGTTGATACGGGAATTGGAGTCCCTTGGATTGGAATGTGTTGCGAGAGGCGAGTCTAGCGTGGCTCGGTTGAACTGGATTGAAGTGCAAAACGACTTGTCCGATCGTATTCGGGAAGCGACTCGATTGGATGTGGAGTTTCAACCTTTTGTGTTGGAGGCTCAAAAGGGCGAGAGCAGCGCCTGGGAGATGATTGGTGGAATCTTGAGAAAGGATGGAAGGGTTTGTGTACCGCAGTTTGGCAATCTCCGTGAGGAGTTGATGTTTGAGGCTCACTTCTCAACGTACTCCATTCACCCGAGCAGTACAAAGATGTACTTGGATATGAAGAAATCCTTTTGGTGGCCGGGGTTGAAGCGAGATGTAGCTTTGTATGTGAATCGTTGCCAAACATGTGCCTTGGTGAAGGCCGAATGTCAGAAACTGGGCGGGTTCCTGAAGCCTCTTCCAATTCCTGAGTGGAAATTTGAGGACATCTCCATGGACTTTGTGCATGGTTTGCCTAGATCGCAGCATGGTAATGATGCTATTTGGGTGATCGTGGATCGCCTAACCAATGTGGCTCACTTCATCCCAAATCGGAAAGAGGACGGCGTGGAGAAGCTGGTGGAGTTGTATGTTCGCAACATTGTGCGACTGCACGGAATTCCTAAGAGCATAGTCAGTGACCGAGATGGACGGTTTACGTCTAAGGACTGGAGATTGATTCAGAAGAGCTTGGGCACGAAGCTAAAGTTCAGTACGGCGTTCCATCCTCAAACTGATGGGCAAACGGAGAGAACGAACCGTACTATGGAGGATATGTTGAGAATGTGCGTTCTTGATTTCGGCAAGAAGTGGGAGGATCACCTCTTCATGGTAGAATTTTCGTACAATAACAGTTTTCAAGCTAGTATAAAGATGGCGCCATACGAAGCTTTGTATGGGAGGCGGTGTCGAACGCTAATGTCTTGGGCAGAGGCGGGAGACACCAAACTGTTGGGAAAGGATGCGGTGGTTGACGCTTGTGAGCTGGTACGGACCATCCAAGAACATATGAAGGTGGCGCAGGACCGTCAAGCTAAATATTTTAATGCTCGTCACCGGAAGTTGGAATTTGCAGTTGGTGATTGGGTTTATCTGAAGATCAAGCCGTTCAAAGGCGTCTCACGTATTCGCCGGCTCAAGAAGTTGAGTCCAAGGTTTTTGGGGCCTTTTGAAGTAGTTGAGCGGGTAGGAGAAGCAGCTTATCGGTTGGCGTTGTCCGCGGATTTGTGTGGATTGCATGACGTCTTCCACATCTCCGTTTTGAGGAAAGCCTTGGTGGAGGCTAGCGAAGTGATTGAGCCGGCATCGGTGTCGATTGAGGAAGACTTGAGGACGCGAGTCCTTCCAATTACTATAGAGGATTTGGAGACTCGGCAGTTGCGGAATAAAGAAGTCAAACTCGTGAAAGTTCGATGGGACAACTGCGGTCGTGAGGAGTTCTCTTGGGAACGAGAACAGGCCATGCTAGAAGATTATCCAGAACTCTTCGTGTCAGGTACAATTTAAGTTTTGTACCCTTTTGTTTTGAAATTTCGGGACGAAATTCTGTTAAGTGGGGGAGAGTTGTAACACCCCAGTTTTGCAAGAGGTTCTGTCTGCAGTTCTGAAAATTTTTGGGTTTCTGGCAGGAGGCACACGGCCTGCGACACGGGCGTGTCGCAGGGCGTGTCGAGGCCGTGTCGACACTCGGCCCAAGTGTCGACACTTTCGCTCGACAAAGTGTCGAGAGTGGGCACACGGCCTGCGACACGGGCATGTCGCAGGGCGTGTCGAGGCCGTGTCGACACTCGGCCCAAGTGTCGACACTTTCGCTCGACAAAGTGTCGAGAGTGGGGCACACGGCCTGCGACACGGGTGTGTCGCAGGGCGTGTCGAGGCCGTGTCAACACTCGGCCCAAGTGTCGACACTTGCTCGACAGGGTGTCGAGACTGAGGCACACGGCTTGGGACACGGGCGTGTCCCAAGTCGTGTCACCTCTTGGGTTGGTTTCGGGGCCGTGTTGTTGGAGGCACACGGCCGGCCACACGGCCGTGTCACTGGGGACACGGGCGTGTCGGATTGAACACGGGCGTGTCGGATTCCCATGTGCGATTCCAGGCGCGTCGATTTGATACGGCGAATGAGGCACACGGCCTTGGACACGGGCGTGTGACAGGCCGTGTTCGGCCCAGATTTTCTATTTTCCAGGCGAATCGCGGCCATTCTTTTCCTGGTTTTGGGATCTAACGGTTCAGGCCATCTCCTGGGAAGTTAAGTCCGATTTTAGGGTTGGAAACCCTCATTTGTTTTCCAAGTCTTCTCTTTCTAAGTTCTTGAGAGAAACTAGAGCAAGGAGGAAGGAGAAGAAGGTCTTGGGCTGTAGGGAGAGTTTCGGTGCTCCAAATCGCGAGCCGAGTCCGGATCCGTAAAGCTTAGAGCGTTGCGAAAATTTCCATCCGGCTATTTTGCCATGGCAAGAAAGATGAGTCGGAAGGTAACGACATCTCTCCTCTCGGTCCTTAGGATGCATGCCTTAGCATTATGTATTTTCTTTCTTTCTAATTTTTGGGCACCAAACTCTCAAATGAGAGGGGTTTTGGTTTGCCAAGGTTCAAGAGGGACCTCCGGGTTGATTGAGTCCGTCCCCAGCATATTTTGCATTAGAGATCCACTTCGCTAGTGGATTAGGCATGGTGGGTGAAGTCGTAGTCGCGACCGTTAGTCCGACTCGGTGATGTTGCATACGAACTTAGGGATTCGTAGAAATTTCCGTTGCGGCAAGACGCCGTTTGTGTTGTGATGATGATTTCCCTTTGTTTGGAAAAGTACGCGTAGTCGGAACCGGAAAAGGTTAGCTCCTCGTGGCGGTAGATGGTTTCCTTGAGGGACAAGGTTAGCTCCGTATGAGTTGGAGATGGTTTCCTTGGTGGACAAGGTTAGCTCCGCACGAGTTGGAGATGGTTTCCTTGGTGCGTGGGATCGCTGCAGTACAATGAGGGATTATGATGTAGTTAGTCTTGGTTGTGATGTGCCAAGGCGTGGCTATGTCTCCATGGTCGGCTGGCTATCCCGTGACATGTGCGTCATGTGTGGAGAGTGTCCCGGCGAGACTAGTCCCCTTCTGTGAGACTGACGAGAATGCCAAGCTTGGGGCAAGCCCGGGCAAAGAGGCCGTGAGCGGGTGGGGTCCAGCAAGGCTTCTTATAATCGGTCGGTCTGTGTTTGTTGGAATCCTGACATGAGACGTCAGAGCTTGCAGGCAAGCCCGGGGCTAAGCCCACGAGCGGGTGGGGCCTTGGCAAGAATTCCTTGTGGCGGCATGTGCGCCGTTTGAGGGAGAGGTGTTTCCCTTAGTGTTTGCGGCTTTATGCCAATGGGGAAATGTGAGTACCCAAATGTTGTGATGTTGTGCTTGATGCATACGCAGTAGGGTACCTTGGGTGAAGCCCGGGTGTTGCATTCATGTTGCATAGTAGGCCCTTTTCTTTATATGCTCAACCAATAGAGAACATATTTGATGATTGAGACATCCAAGCCTGTTTTAATATTTTTCTGTTTATAGCTATTTATATTTAATATGAAGTGCCGACTTGCAGGTTGGAGGGTTCCCCGGGGTCCGTTAGGGGCGGCCGGGAGGAGATGTGTTGTTACACAGTTTGAGGTCAGCCTTTGCTGACCCACGTTACTAATAATTTTTACAGGGCAAGGATCGCATGCAGGAGCTAGCACGCCGGCCAAAAAGGCCTAAGCCCCATGAAGTGTTTTTCCCTCTTTTGTAGCACTACAGTGATGATGTTGTTTGTTTGAGACTCTTTTGTCCGGCTTGCATGCCGAGGTAGACTAGGAGTGCTATGCACATTCATGATTGTAATTTTACTTGACTATGGACTTTTGTGGTAGGCCTTAAGGCCATTTGTTTTACTCTTTAGTGGTGGATAACTTCTAGTTGTGCTTTGTTTCCGCTGTGTTGTGCAAGTGTTTTGAGTGTGGGTAGCTATATCAACTTTTAATACTAAAGCTGTGGCGTTCGTATGTTGTGGGGCCCTGGCCGGACCCATATTATACGGTCATTACAGGGGAGGTGTTACAATACTTACTCGAGTATATGACTTAGAGAAATTTTGATGAGTGAACTCTTTAATACTCGGGTATAAAGAGTAATCTACTCGAGTATATAAGTATGCTACTCGAGTATATGACTATGTCTACTCGAGTAGGTGACTTAGCTACATGAGAGATTCACTTAAGTACTCGAGTACAAGATTCCTTTACTCGAGTAAATTATACCCAGACTACTCGAGTAGTTATAGACCTACTCGAGTAAAAGACTTAGAAAAATTTTTGTTGCTGGAAAACTTTTTCTTCTAGTATAGTTAACTTCCAATTCCTTTCCCATAGTCCAATAGCTTGAATATGAAGTGTGTCCCAATAGAGAGACCACACATGAGTCAACACCTTGGAGTATACAATGAGGTATTACATTGCATAGTTCCTGTGTTTGGTGACCCACTGTGGACTGACATTGGTCTACACTTTTCCAGTGAAATTCCTGCAAACATATAATTCAAACCAAGCATCAAATGCAACTTAATTCATCTTAGTTCCAGGGTGACTTCATCAAATCTGGGTTCATGTGGATGAAATACCCAACAATCTCCCCCTATTTGTTGAAGTCAGAACGCTTTACACTAAGGTGAATTATGGACATAAAAGAAACTGAGTAGAAAAATATGAGCAGGTAAGCAAAGGATAATGAAAAAGATAATTAGACAGTAATGAAGAATTGTATATATGTAAGTTTCCAAAAACATCAAGTCTACAATTTGTCATTTCAATCTCTCATCATCTTTAGGTTTAGGCTTGGGATTGTTGCTTATCCATCTTTTCTTGCTGTCTTCTTAGATAGATGAATGGCTTAGGGAAATACTTAGGAGGCCTTGGAGGAGCAGCAGGGTTATTTCTCCCGAACTCTCTGTCATGGATCTTCCTTTTCAGCATTGACTTCTCATATAACTCCCATTCCTGGGAACTGTAGTGAGTGCTCCTGTTCTCATTGTGATCCATAACCAGCCTAAGTGTGTCCAAAATGAGAGACTTTGAGGTTGGAGACCAAGCTTCAGCATGTTCAGGGGCCTTAGAAGGAGTAGTCCTTCTAGCAGAGGGGCCTTCACCATACTTCCTTTTCTTCTTGATTCTGATCTCTGGAGGAGCTTGAAGGAATATATCAGCAGGATCTTCTTCCCAGCCTGGAACATAAGTATCTGGAGGGGCAACTGAGTCTCCAGGCCTGGGAGAGAAGGTGGGTTGCAGGGGAATAGCTGGGGCAGAGACATCTGTGGCTAGAGGATTGAGATGATGGGGAATGATGTTTGGGTCAACTGTGTAGAAAGTAGCGAAAAAGAGAGAACAAACGGATAACCTTTTGAATAATTGAAATTTTATTATCCAAAAAAGATATCATTTACAAAGGTATGACCTCCCTTATATAGAATGGAGGAGATAAGAGAGAGAGTATACAAACAATGTGGGACTAAACATTTACAATGCAGAGCGGCTAGAGTAAAGGAGACCGCACAGGCCGCGCGGTTAGACAGATGGGTTAACCGCTCGGCAACTCCAGCAGGAAAGAACAGGCCGCAATGGGAGACCGATAGACCGCCCGGTCTCCAGGCTTCAGAGTGAGACCGCCAGACCGCTCGGTCAACAAACCGCTGGATCAGACCGCTAAGCCGCCCGGTCTAATACTTCAACACTCCCCCTCAAGCTGGAGCATAGATATCAACCATGCCCAGCTTGTCACAAATGTGGAAGAAGGAAGTAGAAACCGGCTTGGTGAAGATATCTGCCAATTCCTTGTCAGAGGTGACAAAAGGAGTACAAATCTGTTTCTTCAAAATCTCTTCCCGAATGAAGTGACAGTCAACCTCTATATGCTTTGTTCTCTCATGGAAGACCGGATTTCTGGATATGTATATAGCGGTCTTGTTGTCACAGAACATAGGGAGAGGACAGTCTTATACCTCGCCCAGGTCAAGCATGAGAGCCCGCAACCACTTTAACTCACACGTGGTTGACGTCATACTCCGGCATTCGGCTTCTGCACTGGATCTGGAGACAACAGACTGTTTCTTGCTCTTCCAACTCACAAGATTACCTCTAACAATGGTACAAAAACCTGATGTGGATTTACGATCGCCTTTGTCATCCGCGTAACTTGAATCTGAGTAGGCCTCAACCCTCAGATGACCATTCTTCTGAAAGAGTAATCCTTTGCCTGGTGCTGCTTTGATATACTCTAAAATCTTCAGGGCGGACTGAAGATGGCACTCCCTGGGAGCTTGCATAAACTGACTGACCTTGCCTACAGCATAGGCGATGTCGGGTCTAGTCACCGTGAGATAGATGAGTTTGCCTACCAAACGTCTGTACCTTGTGATATCAGATAGAAGAGGCGAGTCATCCATCCACGTTTTGTCTTCTCCAATAGCCATGGGAAACCGAGCCGGTTTGGCACCTGTCAATCTTGCTTCTTGTAAAAGATCAAGGGCATACTTCCGTTGGGAGAGAACCAACGAGGCAGGTTTCCGAGAGATTTCTATCCCCAATAAGTATTTCGGGGAGCCCATATCCTTCGTGACCAAGTGCTGACGGAGGTGCTTCTTCGTCAAGGCCACCCCATCTCGGTCATCGCCAGTAAGAAGAATATCATCCACATATACGGCCAAAATCACCAGTCCCGAGGCCGTTTTGCGAATGAATAAGGAGTGATCGGCCGAACTCCTTCGAAAGCCGATGGTAGCCACAATACCACTGAATTTGTCGAACCATGCCCGAGGGCTCTGCTTTAGGCCATAAATGGCCTTCTTCAAATGACATACACGTGTCTCCCCCGGAGCAACATACCCAGGAGGTTGCTCCATGTAGACGTCCTCCTGAAGATCGCCATAGAGAAAGGCATTCTTCACATCAAGCTGGGAAATAGCCCAATCTCGGTTAACAGCCACAGAAAGGAGAACCCGGATGGTGCTGAGGCGAGCAACCGGAGAAAAGGTATCAAAGTAATCAATGTCGTAAGTCTAAGTGAAGCCCTTGGCCACCAGCCGGGCTTTGTAGCGATCCACAGTGCCGTCGGGGCGAAACTTCACAACGAAGACCCAGCGACAGCCAACCACATCAGTGCCCACGGGAGGAGGAACCAGGGTCCAGCTACCCCGTTCAATAAGAGTAGCCATCTCCTCATCCATGGCAGACTTCCAATGAGGGAGAGCAAGAGCCTCCTGGTAGGTGCGGGGAGTAGAAGTAGCAGAGATAGCCAAGGCAAAACACCTGCGAGAAGGACAAAGCCGATCATAGGAAACAACTGCCGCAAGCGGGTGTTGAGTACACGCCCGCACCCCTTTGCGAAGAGCAATGGGAAGATCCAGGTCAATGGGAGCGTCAGCAACGGGAGCGTCAGCGACCGGAGCGTCCGTGGCGGAGAAGGCTGGCCCGGGACTAGAGAGAGACGGCGGCGGAGAGGAGGGGGGAGGGGTAGGTGGGGAGACGGACTGGGAAGGAGTCAGTGGAGGAGGAGACGGAGGTGGGAAAACGTCGAGAGGCGGGGAAGGAACGGAGACATCAGAAGGAAGAGAAGATGGAGGAGAGAAATAGGAAGCATTCTCGAAAAAGGTCACATCCGCGGAGACAAACTGCTTGCGGAGAAGGGGATCAAAGCAGCAATAGCCTTTTTGAGTGGTAGAGTACCCCAAAAAGACACACTTGGTGGAACGGGGGAAAGCTTGTCGCGGGTACCGGAGGGAGCGTGAACAAAGGCCGTACAACCAAAGATACGGAGAGGGAGAGGAAAAGGTTCCTTGTGGGGGTAGAGAAGGGAGAAGGGAGTCTGGCCGTGGAGAACCGTGGAGGGAAGGCGATTGATGAGATAGCAGGCGAGGAGCACAGCGTAGCCCCAGTAGGAGCAAGGGACGTGCATCTACGTCATGAGAGTACGAGCAACATCAAGCAGGTGACGGTTTTTACGCTCCGCCACCCCATTCTGCTGGGAGGTGTAAACACAAGTCGTTTGATGAAGCAGGCCATGTTGGTGAAAGAACGCGGAGAACTCATGAGTCAGATATTCCTTGGCATTATCAGAACGTAAAACTTTAATAGAAAGAGCAAATTGAGTCTGAATCATAAAGTAAAATGATTGCCAAACAGAAAAGAGTTCATAGCGATCTTTTAACAGATACACCCAGGTACAGCGTGAAAAATCATCGATAAAAGTGACAAAATAGGAACTGCCCTGACCAACAGTGAGGGTAGGAGCAGGACCCCATACATCAGAATGAATAAGATCAAACATGCGAGAGGAGCCACGGCCTTGCTTCGGTGGGAAGGAGGAGCGAGGATGTTTGCCAAGCTGACACGCATCACAGTTGAGCGGAGAACTGGTAGGAGGTAAGTGGGGCAGACGCTGGCAAAGAATCCGAGGAGGAGGATGTCCAAGATGAAGATGCCACTGAAGGAGATCTGTGGAGGAGGAGTAGGCGGACAGAGCTGAAACATCGTCGAGGAAGTAGAGGCCGCCGCTCTCAGTCCCAGTAGCAATCGTCCGCTGGGTCCTCGGGTCCTGAAAAGAACAAGTAGTGGGAGTGAATAAGACGGAGCACTGAAGTTGTCAGCATAAAGTAGTAACTGATAACAAATTGCACGGGAACTTCGGGACATAGAGGGTGTCCTCCAAGCAAAGTGATGGGGTGAGCTGAACCATGCCCGTCCCATGAACCGGGGACGGTGAACCATCCGCCACACGAACTGGGGGTAAGCGGTCATGTGTCTCAAGACGGGAGAAGCAATGAGGGTTGCCCGTCTTATGATTTGTAGCACCGGAGTCAATCAGCCATTTACCTTGGGTAACGACGTGGGCACTACCTGACGTCGTGGCCACAGAGGCAGACGGCCGAGAAGAGGCGGAGGCCGAAGAAGGTGCATCACCGGAAGGGCGAAGATGAGGATGTTTCTGCCAGCAGCGGTCAACAGAATGGCCGGTACGACCACAGTGAGAGCAGAGGAACCGGGATGAACCCCGTCCGCCAGAGGGGCCGCGGCTACTAGGGCCCCCCTCTGAGCTTGGTGAGCAAAGGAGTCCTGGGAAGGGGGGTGGCCAACAGAGGCCGCTGGAGCAGCGAAGTAATAGCGGCAATGCGAGCCGCAGTGGCATCCAAAGTAGGAGATTCCGCCTCACCCAAGATCTGCTGGCGGATCATATCATAAGAATCGGGAAGACGAAGAAGATAACAAACAACCAGGAGTTCCTGGAAGTGTTTGTGCTTTTCGGACAAGTTCGCGGAGAATGGGCGATTCTGGAGGATTTCAGCACCAAGAGCCTGAACCTGCTGATAAGCCACAGCCGAAGACATGGAAGGGCGGGCGAAGAGGTCCGCATAGAGAGTATAAATGCGGGACGTCTGGCCCCCCTTAGAATAGAGCGCAGCGAGGTGTAGCCAGGCGGCCTTGACCATCTCATCATGGCGAATGACGGGAAGGCACTCATCAAAAAGTCTATTGGCCAGCCAGGTGCGGACAAGAGCATCACTCGCATCCCAGTCATCAAACTCAGGAGAGGTACGAGGAGGAGGGTCATCAGTGAGGTGATGACGCTTGCGTTGAGAACGAAGAAGAAAAGTGAAAGAAACGCTCCAATCGGGATAGTTGGAGCCAACAAGCTTAGAAAGGGTGCCAAGGTTGCCCGAAGGAGGAGGTGGAGAAGGAGCTGTAGGAGTAGTGGTGAGACTGGAGGTAGTCATAGAACCCAGCAAGAAACCGCAGCGGTTAGAAAAAGAAGAAGCCGCGCGAACACAAGCGGCTAGAAAGCAGTCAAAGGCACAGCGGGAAAGAAGTCGCGCGGACTGAAAAGGCCGAGCGAACAGAAGAGAGGAGGAGGCAAGAAGCAGCGGCTACAACAAGTCGTAGGCCGGGCGAACAGAAACAGGCCGCAACGACTAGGAAGTCGGATAGGCATGAAAGAACAGGAGCACGGCGACAAGGAAACAGGTCGCCACGACGAATAGCAGTAGGAGAAGAGAACCAAGAAGAAGCAAGCCGCGTTAACAGGGCAGCAGACAGAAACAAGCCGCGGGACAGGTCGCAGAAAGCGGAAAACAAGCCGCGAACAGCAGAGAGCGCACAGAATCAGGAGGAAATGACCGTGTGCTCTGATACCATGTAGAAAGTGGCGAAAAAGAGAGAACAAACGGATAAACTTTTGAATAATTGAAATTTTATTATCCAAAAAAGATATCATTTACAAAGGTATGACCTCCCTTATATAGAATGGAGGAGATAAGAGAGAGAGTATACAAACAATGTGGGACTAAACATTTACAATGCAGAGCGGCTAGAGTAAAGGAGACCGCACAGGCCGCGCGGTTAGACAGATGGGTTAACCGCTCGGCAACTCCAGCAGGATAGAACAGGCCGCAATGGGAGACCGATAGACCGCCCGCTCTTCAGGCTTCAGAGTGAGACCGCCAGACCGCTCGGTCAACAAACCACTGGATCAGACCGCTAAGCCGCCCGGTCTAATACTTCAACAAACTGCAAGGTATGGCAAGATTTGATTGTGCATCCAGACAGCAGTGTCATATGTGTGAAATTTGACACTCTGGAACTGGGCTAGCACATCAGCATGAATGGTGTTCATATGAGCTTGTCATTCATCTGTCTTTTGAGCAGTAGATTTTTCTACATGTTCTTTGAGCTCTTTTATCAAACCCTCCCCCTTTCTGATTTCAACAGAGAGCTGGGATATGGTATCATCTTTGAAAAGGCCCACTTCTTCACAGATCTTCAGCTTGTTGGCTTCATTCCTCTTGTCTAACTCTATCTGATTGTTTGCTAGTGTGACACCTTATTCCATCACATTGCCAACACTAGTGATAGTGTGGTCTATGGCTTTGGCACCAAGTTGGAATAAGTACTGGAGCTTGTCAGTATTGTGTTGAATTTCAGCAAAGCCTCTGCTCATCTCAGTTTCAAGAGCAGTTACCTTATCAGTGATTTGCTTTAGAGAGGAGTCAAAATATGTTCTCTGTTCTTGAAGAAGTGCAATATTTTGCAGCAGATCTGAGGAGGAGGAGACTATAGCAGCAGCAGAGGGAGCAGCAGTAGGGATGGAATTTCTGGCTGAGGAGAGGGCTGCCTGACTGGGATATAGGGAACAGGCTCCCCCTCACTGAGTGCACCAGAGGAGCTGGCCACATGATGAGGAGAGGGAGATGGAGTCCTTTCCTCTACAGCTGGAACTTCTGGAATTTCTGAGAGCTTTGCAGCTTGGGCAGAGTTCTTTAACCTGAGATCCCATCTCTGAATGGAAGAGATGGAGACCTTCTTCATGTGGTGAAGTGGGGTTCCTTTGGAGAAGTTGAAAACTGCAGGATCTGTTTCATGGAGAAGCAGAGAGATGATTCTGGCGTAGTTGGGGGATTTCATGCTGCCCTTGATTTAGTCCAAAATCAGCATACCAAATTGAAATTTCTTGCGGCAGACAATTGCTTGCATTATGTCGAAGAAATAGGATGGGATGTCTCTGATGGAGTGTGTATTGCAGAGAAGAATTTTGCCAATAATGTCTACCAGAAATTTTTCCTTCAGCATTCATGTCTGACCTTTTAAGATACTAAGCTTCAGGAGAGATACCACAGAAAAGTGTTGTTCGGTCAGAATCTTCATCATCCAGATCATCTTCTTCATCAACAATCGGTAAATGGAGAAGTTGAGAGACAGAGGTCTTGGTGAACTTGAGTTTCAATCCCTTTACTGTAGATTTTAGGACTTTTCCATTTCATCGAACCTTGAGATTTGAGAAGAATTCTGCAACTTTGGGGAAGAGAACGCGACAGGGTTCTTGGAGAGTGAAGGAGAGGCCGACGGTGTCGAGAAGGATGAGGAGGTTACGGAAATCATCGGAAAGCTCTGCAATACCTGCGGTGACTAGTTCGGAGCTGACAACGATCTTGGAGGAAGTCGCCATGGATGCGAGTGACTGGAGGAAATGAGAGAGACGGCTCTGCAACTACGGCGGAGGAGAGGAGTCGAATCGGCAGGGTAGGCGAAGAGGCAGAGGGTACTCGAGAGATAGAAATGATCTCGTGTAGGTTTGAGTTTTCGGAATTTCATATATATATAACTCTTAAATTACTGCTAATTAATTTAATGCAAGAGGCGGCATAAAGCCTGGGTGGCGAATAGAATAGTTTTCAAAATCTGGGAAACATGACATGAGAAGGAGATAGACTACTCGAGTAGGTAAGAGAGTTACTCGAGTAGGTCGTCAGGAGTTACTCGAGTAAGTCTACAGGAGTTACTCGAGTAGGTGGAGAAAACTACTCGAGTAGATGGGTGACTTACTCGAGTAGGTAAGTGACTTACTCGAGTAGGTCTTTAGATACTCGAGTAGGCACATCCTCATACTCGAGTAGGTCAGTACACATAGTCGAGTAGGTTCATTCTTATACTCGAGTAGGTCAGTATACATACTCGAGTAGACATATTCTTATACTCGAGTAGGTAGAGAAGAGTACTCGAGTATGTCTCATGCTTCTCGAGTTGAATTTTGAAAAAGTTGAGAAAGAATAGATTTTGACTAACCCCTTGCAATTACGTGCTTCTTAGTCATCTAGCCTTCTTTAGTCCTCTTTGTTGAGCATCCCAAGCTCTGTCTTGAAGAACGAGAACTTGGTCTCGTCCAGCGGCTTTGTGAAGATATCTGCAACTTGCCTATCTGTAGGCACATATTGGAGATCTATCTCTCCATGCTCCACATGTTCCCGGATGAAGTGATACCTTAGCTCGATATGCTTTGTCCGGCTGTGGGAGACTGGATTGTTAACTATTGCAATTGCGCTGGAGGAGTCACAGTACAAGGGAATATCCTTGAACTGCAAGTTGTAGTCCTCGAACTGATTCTTTATCCATAGCAACTGTGCGCAACAGCTGCCTGCAGAGATATACTCTGACTCGGCCGTTGAGATTGCGACACAGTTCTGCTTCTTGCTACTCCAGGAGATTAGCCTTCTTCCGAAGAATTGGCAAGTCCCTGAGGTGCTTTTTCATTCGTCTTTGCTACCTGCAAAATCTGCATCTGAAAATCCAATTAGTTCCATGTCATTACTTCTTGGGTACCATAAGCCAAGATTTGGTGTGCCTTTAAGGTATCTCAGGATCCGCTTTGCAGCAGCGTAATGAGATTCCTTAGAGTTCACCTGAAATCTAGCACAGACACATGTGGAGAACATTATGTCAGGCCTACCGGCAGCAAGGTAGAGCAAGGATCCAATTATGCTTCTGTACTTGGTTTCATCAAAAGGTTTCCCTTTTTCATCCTTATCCAGAGGCATAGTTAAGCCCATTGGAGTCCTCATAGAGGTTGCGTTCTCCATTCCGAATTTCTTAATTAGCTATTTGGTGAATTTGGTCTGGGAGATGAAAATTCCATCTTCAGATTGTTTCACCTGAAGCCCTAAGAAATACTTCAGCTCGCCCATACTGCTCATTTCAAACTTCCCTTGCATAAGTTTTGAGAACTTTTGCAGAGGTTGTTATCTGTAGAGCCAAAGATAATGTCGTCGACATAGATTTGCACTAGCAAAATCTTGCATTTTATTTCCCTAAGAAATAATGTCTTGTCTATCTTTCCCCTTGTGAACTTGTTCTCAAGTAGAAAGGTAGACAGCGTTTCATACCAAGCTCTAGGAGCTTGTTTCAGACCATATAGGGCCTTGTGCAGAAAATAGACATGATCGGGAAAGTTAGGATCAACGAAGCCTGGAGGTTGTTCCACATACACTTCCTCCTTTATGTTACCATTCAGGAAGGCCGACTTCAGGTCCATCTGATAGACGATGAAGCCTTTGAAAGCAACATATGCTAGGAACAACCTTATGGCCTCCAGCATCGCCACTGGAGCATATGTCTGGTCGAAGTCGATTCCTTCTTTTTGACGATAGCATTTAGCGATGAGTCTGGCCTTGTTCTTTATGATAGTTCCGTCTTCATCCATCTTGTTCATGTAGATCCATTTTATTCCAATGATGTTCTTTCCTTTGGGTCTTGGAACCAGCATCCACACATTGCAACGCTTGAACTGATTTAGCTCTTCTTCCATTTCCATTATTCATGATGCGTCTGAGTTTGCTTCCTCAAATTTTTTGGTTCAACCTATGCGAGAAAGCTCAAATGAAGATTCTCATTAGTTGTACCTCTCCGAGTTCTGACACCATCCCGGGGATCTCCTATGATCTGGTCCATGGGGTGATCCTTCAGATGTCTGAGCTCTAGAGTTCTTGCATCTGGATTATCTTCAAGCACCGGAGTGATTTCTTCATCCAGGATGACTTCTTCATTTTGATCATCAGCCTCTCCAATAGGAGTTGGAGTGGTGATCTTAATGAACTTCTCGCCTTTGTCTTCGAATGGATCATCCAAGCTAGTTCCTTTCAGCTTTTCACCTACATCTTCAATGAGCACACTAGACGGATTGCTTTGCAGCAAGCTCGTCTCATCAAATACAACATGTATCGATTCTTACACCACCAGAGTTTTGCTATTAAATATCCTATATGTCTTACTATGGCTACTATATCCTACAAAAATACCTTCAAAGCTCTTTTCGCTGAACTTGGTGGTATGATACTTACCATTGTTAAGTACGAAGCATTTACAGCCAAAGATTCTAAAGTAAGAGACTGTTGGTTTCCTGCCTTTCAGAAGTTCGTAAGGTGTCTTATTATGGTCTTTGTTTATGAGTGCTCGATTTTGCACGTGGCATGCAGTGTTGACGGCCTCAGTCCAGAAGTACTCCGGTAGTGAAGCATCACTCAACATGGTCCTGCAGGCCTCTATGAGTGTTCTATTCCTTCTTTCAGCCACTCCATTCTGTTGTGGAGTACGAGGAGAGGAAAACTCATGAAAGATACCTAAGCTTTCACAGAATTCTGTCATGGCCCCAGATTTGAACTCTGTTCCGTTGTCACTTCTGATTTTGACTATGGAGCAGTTGTATTCATTCTGGACTTGCCTGACAAAATTGGTACAGATGTCGAAGGTATCTGACTTGTGTTTCAGAAAGAACACCCACGCAAAGCGCGAGTAGTCATAAACAATTACCAATGTATAGTCCTTACCTCCCAAACTTCTAATCTGCAGTGGACCAAACAAGTCCATGTGCAAAAGATGAAGACATCTGTTAGAGTCTTTGTCAATAATGCTTTTAAAGGTGGCTCTTGTTTGCTTGCCTTTTACGCATGCATGACAAGGTCTCTCTTTGACGTATTTGACATTTGGGGCATCACGTACTAAGTTCATTGAAAATAGTTTATTAATGGTTTTGAAATTAATATGTGCTAGTCTCTAATGTCATTGGTCACCAAGAGATGCACTATCTTTTGCTAAAAGACACACTGGTGTAGAGTAATCTATACAGATGAAATTTAAACAGAAAATATTCCTGCTTCGAGTGCCGGATAGAATCATTTCCATATTGTCAACGGATTTTATCAAGCACTTATCAGCATGGAACTCAACTATGTATCCTTTATCGCAGAGTTGGCTTATGCTAATGAGATTGTGTTCCAATCCTTCAACATAGGCCACATCCGAGAAGGATACATTGTCGTTAGTAATCATACCATAGCCTCTAGTAATTCCACGGTCTGAACCTCCAAAGATGACCTTTGGTCCGTTCACGACTGGAGTAAAGTTCTGAATGAGGCTTCTAGTCCCGGTCATATGCCGAGAGCATCCGCTGTCCAAGTACCAGATAGGCGTTTTGTTGGCCTTTGGACATCCCTGCAATCATAATCAATTTGCCTTAGGAACCCAAACACGTTTGGGTCCTTGGTCTCGGGTTAGAGTGCTCCCCCTACGAGTATTAGCATTATGAGCAGGCTTTCTCATATTGCTGACATGAGGGGCAGCAGCATTTCTGGAATTGAACCAGCAATCTATGGCGAAGTGACCAACCTTGCCACAGCACCAACAGTCAAATATGTTGTACCTTTGCCTCAGGATCTCCTGCTTGACCTTTTGGAACTTTGGTCTAGTAGTGGTAGCATTCTTGGAGGAAGATGCCTCATGATGATGACAATCACATGGCTTCTTCTCCTTTATGGGCTTCTCTACAACAGGCTTTGTCTTTGGTGTGTTCTTGAAGTTATGCCCATGATTGAAAGGGCCATAGCTCTGAAGAATAACTTCTTCATAAGGTGCCTTAAAGACACTTTCCCCAAAGTTTTGGGGTCGAGCCCATCCTTGATAGCGGGACTTTGGCTCTACATAAGTAGGTCTAGCAAAGTGCCCGTATGATGAGTCAAAATCAAACTCATTTGTTGGAAAGATGACCTTTCTGAATGTGGTTTGATTTTGAGGGGATTTTCCCTTTTCTTCGGCTGAGGCCTTTTTGGCGGCCTTATTTTTCCGTTGATTCTTGTTTCTCCTATAGGATTTAGTAGGAGCTTCTTCATGGCCTAGTCCAGCTCCCTTGGCCTTTGCTGAGAATTCAGCAACGAATGGAAGAACTGTTTTGGGCTTAGAGAAACTCTCAACAAGTTTCCTTTCAGCAGCAAGTTCGGCTTCCAAACCTTTGATGATCTTCTCCTTCAGGTTAAGGTGCTCAAGAGCCTTTTTATATTCTTCAATAACATTATTGAAGTTTTCCTCGAGGGAGTCCGTCATTGCGACTTTCTCTCTCAAGTTGCTCTCTTCGGCTTTTAGAGATTTGATCTCTTTAGCCTGAGTCTTCACGACTCGACGACATTTGTCGTAAGCCATGATTAACTCCTTGTACTGGGCCATTAATTCTGACTCATCGTTAGAGGAGCTACCCTCGCAATCATGTTCAGAGACTTCAGACTCTGAGAAAGGGGTATGAGAGTTTACCTTCCCAGTGAACTGGGGCTCTTGTTCATCATCTGTTTGAGACATTAGCTCAAAGTAAGCTTCTTCTTCTTCGCTTGACTCAGATGAGTCGGAGTCGCTAAGATTCTTGCTCCTTTTGGCTATGAGGCTCTTCTCTTTCCTCTTCTTGTTGTATGAGGATTTCTTTTCTTATCTTCTACCACCCTCCTTCTTCTTGTGAGGGCAGTCAGCAATGACATGACCTGACTTATTACAGCAATAACAAATGATGTCAGTTGAAATGTATTTGTTCTGTTTAGTGTTATACCTGTCGTGGCTGCTTGAGCCTTTTCTTTGTCGATCGTCATCGCGCCGCGATCTTCTGTACGAGGCATCCTTGCCTTTCCATTGTTTCTTTTTATTGAGAAACTTCTTGAATTGCCTTGAGAGTAAGGAGAACTCTCCTTCAAATAGTTCAGACCCTGAGGTGCTAGGTTCTGATGTTTCTTCTTATTCATCAACTTCTGGAGCTGGAGCGGGGGATGCAGCCTTGGTCTTTCTGGAGGTGTCTGCCTTCAGAGTGACAGATTTCTCCTTTAGGGCAGACCTGCCCTTCTCTTCTTCAGCTTTTCTTCTATTGATTTGGAGTTCATAAGACATAAGCTTTCCAAAGAGATTTTGCGGGTCCGTTTTAGCTAGCTTCCCGAACTCCCTGATGGCGCATACCTTGTTATCCCATTTCTTGGTTAGGGATCTCAAGAATTTATCGTTCAGTTCTCCGTGGGTGAAGACACGGCCGTACACCCTTAGGCCATTTACAATTTTGCAGAAGTTCTCAAAGGTGTCGGCAATTGTTTCCTTGTTCCCTTGTCGGAACGCTTCATATTTTTGATTGAGAAGGGATCTCTGATCATCCCTTACTTCTTCAGTTCCTTCCATCAAAGTGACTAAGGAATGCCACATCTCCTTAGCTGATTGACAGTGAATCAAATTCTACAGCATCGAGTCATCTACTGGACTTGCTATAATGTTCTTAGCTTTCTTGTCGAGAGAGACAAGTGCAATCTCATCTTTGTCGAGATCCATTAGCTTTTTGGGAACTCTCTTGGTAGGGTCGATAGTGGACATAGTCATGGGAATGTAAGGACCTTCTTCAACGATCATGAAGATCCTTGGATCCACAGCTTCCATGAAAAATTTTATCCTTTCTTTCCACATGGGAAAGTTATTTTTGTTGCACAGTGGAATCTTGGCGAAATCTTTGCCCTTGTCCATTCTATGGTAGAATCTTTCAGACAACAGATCTGGATCTGATCAAGGTGTTAACCTTTTGACGATCAACCTCCCTCTGATACCAATTGAAAGAAAACGGTTGTCACCCTAAATCACCTAGAGGGGGGTGAATAGGTGAGTTGTGCGTCTTTTGCGGAATAAAAAATAATTAGAGCACAGCACAGAAATATCTACCAATATCACAGATGACACAAGATTTATAGTGGTTCCCCAACCTTAGGTACATCCACTTTCCCTCACCAATCTAGCAATCTACTAGACTCGGCTACTCCACTATCTCGGATCAAAAATCGACCCTACCCTCGGAACAAAGTTCCTACAAACTCGATCCAAACAACGGGATCTACACCTCGGAAGATAGCACTTCCTACAAACTCGGAGTGAAAAACTCCTACACTCGGAGAAACTTTCTCCTACAAGATTAATAAAGTGGGAAAAATTATACAACCAATATATCCAATCAGATCTGAAGAGACGGCCAGAAAACGTCTTCTTATGAACTTTGCAGCACTATCAGAAATCGGTGAAGAGAGTCTCGGCCCAGATCTGGATCTTCTTGCCTTTACAGAATCAGAGAGAGAAGATGAACGGTGAAGTCGATCTCGATCTGTAACTTTCTTCAGAATGAATCCTCTGACTTTAGAAGCAGTGGCCGGAGAAGATGGTGGCGGCGGCGACTTCCGTTTCGGGAAAACAGAGAGGAGTCGACTGAAGAACTTTCTCAAAATAGAATGACAAGAAAGCTTTGAGAATACTTAGGGTTTGTCATTTTCTAATAAGACCTTATATAGGAGAGACTAACAGTCATAATCGATCATAATGATGTACACGTGGACCAATCATGTCCCGTGATTTCAAAATCCCGTCAGAAAAAGGACTTAGCAGAATTTCAGAAACATTCAGCCAACTACACGAGTAAGTCAATAACTACTCGAGTAGTTGAATAACTACTCAAGTATATGAAGGAGAATATACTCGGGTATATATAGATAGACCACTCGAGTATATAGAAATCAACTACTCGAGTAAGCAGGCAGAACTACTCGAGTATATGTAGAGACCTACTCGAGTACATAGAGGATCTACTCGAGTACTGGAAAAGTTACTCGAGTATATTACATAAACTACTCGAGTACATGAAGTACTACTCGAGTGGGATATTTAGAAAAATTCTGAAGAGGTCAGCAGGAAACTACTCGAGTAGTTGAACTAAACTACTCGAGAGGAAGTAATCTACTCGAGTAGGTGAAAGTTCTACTCGAGTAAAAGACTTAGAAAATTTCTGGAGTAGGGAAATATCAAGGTACACGAGTGACACATGATCTACTTGAGTAGGTATAATGAACTAATCGAGTATGTTTCTATCTACTCGAGTATGTGAGTATACTTACTCGAGTATATGAGTATACTTACTCGAGTATATGAGTATACTTACTCGAGTATATGACTTAGAGAAATTTTGATGAGTGAACTCTTTAATACTCGGGTATAAAGAGTAATCTACTCGAGTATAAAAGTATGTTACTCGAGTATATGACTATGTCTACTCGAGTAGGTGACTTAGCTACATGAGAGATTCACTTAAGTACTCGAGTACAAGATTCCTTTACTCGAGTAAATTGTACCCAGACTACTCGAGTAGTTATAGACCTACTCGAGTAAAAGACTTAGAAAAATTTTTGTTGCTGGAAAACTTTTTCTTCTAGTATAGTTAACTTCCAATTCCTTTCCCATAGTCCAATAGCTTGAATATGAAGTGTGTCCCAATAGAGAGACCACATATGAGTCAACACCTTGGAATATGCAATAAGGGATTGCATTGCACAGTTCCTGTGTTTGGTGACCCACTGTGGACTGACATTGGTCTACACTTTCCCAGTGAAATTCCTGCAAACATATAACTCAAACCAAGCATCAAATACAACTTAATTCATCTTAGTTCCAGGGTGACTTCATCAAATCTGGGTTCATGTGGATGAAATACCCAACATGAGTACTTGTGAGTATTTAGATAAAAAATTGCATGAAATTAAGTTGATCAAATCTGAAAATAAAGTTTTAAATAAAGAAAATAAAAAACTAAAAAATGAAATAAAAATTCTTGGAAAAGTGAAAGCGTCTTGTCAAGAGGATTGTCCATCTTTGACAAAGATAGTGGAACTTGAGAAAGATCTCTCTAAGACTCAGACTCTGGTTGAAACTCTTATAAAAGAGAAAGAGGCCTGAGAGAGATCTCTAAAATTCACTCAATCTCAAGTGGAAGGCAGCAAGAAGTCCTTCATTAATCATTGCGGCACCATAGTTGCTAAAAATAATGTACTAAGGGGACAAGTCCGAAATCTAGAAATGGCCACTAACAAATTTGGAGTTGGCCAAAAATCTCTAAATATGATTTTGGGTAACCATTACTATGCGTCTGAAAAATTCGGACTTGGATACTCTCCTGAGCACTATCGCCCGGCGACAGCCACTGTCGTCGGCGCTAGTAAAAAGTCCAGGAAAGGGTCAAAATCTGATTTTTCAGATTAAAAACAATACCCCCCCTGTCCCTGTAGCTTCCAGCAAAGGGTTAAAATTTACTTTAAAGAATCTGTCATCTTATTTCATCATGTATGCCAAATGTTATAAGTTTGGTCACACAACACATAATTGTAAGAAGAAGGGATACTGTTCAGTCAAACAAATCTGGGTGCCTAAGGCTTCCACCTCTTTTATGGGAGGAACCACTTGGGTAGCCAGATCTTTACCCTCATCCTCTTTCTAGGTGTGTTGGCAGGCTAAGGACAAAGAAGACGTGTGGTACTTGGACTAAGGGTGTTCCAAGCACATGACGGGCAACAAATCAAGTTCCTTAGCCTGGAGATGAATAAAGGAGGAGTAGTTACTTTTGGAGACAACGGAAAGGGGAAAATCATCGGTATTGGAGTAGTAGGTAACAAATCATTTCCTATCTCAAATGTTTTATATGTTAAAGGTTTGAAGAATAATTTAATTTCAATAAGTCAACTATGTGATGTAGGATTAAATGTCTTGTTTGATTCATCTTCAAACCTATGCAAAATTATTAACTCTAAAACAAATGATATTGTTATTACCGCTCCTAGATTTCAAAATGTTTACATGATTAGATTTAATGATTTATCACATTCTTCGTTAAAATGTTTTATTTCTAAAAATGAGGAATTAGATTTGTGTCATAGACGTCTTGGACATTCTAGTTCAAAACTTATCATAAAATTGTCTCAAAATAAACTTGTTAAAGGTTTACCTTCTTTGCATGGAAATTTATCATCTTTATGTTCACCATGTCAAAAAGAAAAATTTACAAAGTCTTCTTTTAAAAGCAAAAAATATTGTTTCCACCGCTAGGCCTTTAGAATTGATACATATGGATTTGTTTGGTCATGTTAATACACTAAGCCTAGGAGGTAGAAAGTATACTTTTGTTTTAATTGATGATTTCTCTCGTTTTAGTTGGACAATTTTCTTATCTTCTAAATCTGATGCAATTTTAGATTTTTTCAAATTATGTTTACGTGATCAAAATGAAAGAGATTTAAAAATAAAATGCATTCGTTCAGATCATGGAGGTGAATTTGATAATGAGAAATTTGTTTCTTTTTGCAATGAGTTAGGAATTAAACATGAATTTTCTGCTCCTCGTACACCTCAACAAAATGGTGTGGTGGAAAGGAAAAATAGAATTTTGTAAGAACTAGCTTGCACTATGCTATCTGAATACAAATTACCTTGATCATTTTGGCCTGAAGTTATTAGTACTTCTTGTTATGTTATTAATCGTGTTATGCTTCGACCCATCTTAAAATTAACACCTTATGAGTTATATTATCAAAAAAACTGAATGTGTCTTATTTTAAAGTTTTTGGATGTAAATGTTTTGTTTTGAACACTAAGGATAATTTAAGAAAATTTGATGAGAAGTCTGATTAAGGCATTTTTATTGGTTATTCTTCAACAAGTAAAACTTATAGAGTTTACAATAAGAGGACAAAAGTAGTTGAAGAATCAATACATGTTAAATTTGATGAGTTTTCTCCTTGTGTAGAAGCTAATAATACAGGTAAAAATGAAGAGCTCTCTCCTCTACAAAGGGTGGATGACGATGAAAACCTTGGAGACAAAGATGAAGAAAAAGGAGTCGAACAAGAAGAAGAAGAAGAAGAGCAAGGATATGTTCCTCCAAGCGAACAAAGATTTTCAAAAGATCATCCCCAAGATTTGGTTACTCGAGAACCATCAAGAGGGGTAAGTACTCCTTCATACGTATGAGAATTATTTTCAAATATGTGCTTTATTTCTGATATAGAACCTAAAATCGTTGAAGCTGCTTTAAATGATAATTCTTGGTTTTTAGCTATGAATGACAAGCTTAATCAATTTGAACGTAATAAAGTTTGGAAGTTAGTAGAAAGACCGTCAAATCATCCTGTTGTAGGGGTTAAATGGATTTTTAAAAATAAACCTGATAGTGAATCTAGGGTCACTAGAAACAAAGCTAGACTCGTAGCGAAAGGTTATTAACAAATAGAAGGAATAGATTTTGATGAAACTTCTGCACATGTAGCACGTTTAGAAGTAGTTAGAATATTTCTTGCATTTGTTAGTTTCAAGAAATTTAAATTGTTTCAAATGGATGTTAAAACTGCTTTTCTTAACCGGTATATTAAGGAGGAGGTTTATGTAAAACAACCTCCAGGCTTTGTTGATGTTAGATTTCCTGATCATGTTTATAAATTAGAAAAAGCCTTGTATGGTTTGAAGCAAGCACTATCACAACCCGCATTTTTCCCGCAAATAATAACTTATCAGAGTAAGGGAAAATGTGTGTCATGATGCCACGTCAGCAGGGGATAACTGTGGACGCTCAGGCAGACAGCTACTTAAATATGAAGAAAGATTCTTTCAGTTATGTTAAGGAGAATCAGCTAAGTGCAATAGTTAGTCGTATCCCTCGGCTTAGTGGCTCACTTAGTCCACGAATCAAAATATAGTTATACGCTGCGGAAAAATACTTGTTTAGATTGACTCAAACATCCTACGTGAGTATAAACATCCCCAAGAACAACTCATGTTATGCAAGACTCTAAATTTATAATAATAGTAAGGATAGCTTTTACGATCGTCAAATATAACAAGCTAGAGTTTTTAAATTATGCAGTGCATGAAGTAATAGTAGTAGATTTTATTCTTAAAAATACGTAACATGCATTTCTAGCAAAAATCATCCCAGAGAGCAAGCAATCCACATCCACATATAGAAAAAAACTAAGCAGCTAGCAAGTATCAAAAGTAACAATAATGTGGGCGTCAATAAACTAACACGAACCCACATACCGAAAAGTTTGTCTGAACCAGTAACTAAATAAACAACAAACTACCTCGTTGAGACGAGGTAACAACCACGGCCAACACTGCCGCCCAGAAACTCTAAAGCTAGCTCTGCTATCTACTACTGCTCTGAACCTGAGGCATTCCAAAGATAGAACACCTCAGCAAGAAGGAACAAATGGTGGCAAAAATAAATAAGCCCAAATAAACAAAGGTCAAAGTTGTACCAACCCAAGACCAAAAGTACTGAAATAAAGTACAAAAAAGGAACAAGTCATCATCATGAAAAAGAACTCTTACGTGATTCGTCACGTACAATAATAGTATACCAGACGCACGAGGCTATAAGGTGACAACATGAATAATTCGTAAGGAAGAAATACAAATCCTTTATTAGGCACCTGTGGTCGACTTTACCCAAAAATACGGGCGAGGTGGTCACTCGTGGACACACTACCCAAAAACACGGGCGAGGTTGTTACTCTTGGACAAACTACCCAAAACACGAATATAAAATCCGTCTAACTGCGAGGGAGTCTCATATTCTCCACCATACACCGCAGACATCCAAAAGCCGGGTAGACATCCACAGGGCACTAATGAAGGAAACAACCACTGCGGAGGTGCAATCTTCCAATAACTCCCACAATCAAGAAACCCAAAGAAAATATAACACAAATATCTCGGGATTTGGCTCGACAGATTCTACTTGACATTACCAGATTCAAGACGCGGTTGATCAACCTCTAGGAGTAATTTACAATCCAAGATAAACTCTAACGCGTTTAATAACGAAAGCTAAGGCATTTATAGTCATCATTAAGACACATTAGGAACGATTAAACATAACCAGACAAGTTCGAGCTTACCAAGACAAAACCTTACAACACCATGTGATCGTTGAAACGGTTAATTATAACAATAATTTGGAAGAATAAGTGCAGAAAATTTTAAAGACATAAAAATATAGTTGTTACCATCAAATTGGACAAGTAGAAACGAGGGGAAACCACCACTTGCCTTGGTTTAACCGGAAAATTCCACTGAATCACTCCACGGCGTAGATCGGGGCAAAAGGATGCGGGAGAAGTTGAAATCTGAACAAGAACGGCCGAAAAGGAGGTTAAGGCCGAAAAACCCTAACGAGAAATCTCTAGAAATGGGGAAGATATTACCACGATGGCGTAGCTCTCGGCGAGAGCTTTCCAGATCTATACTCGGTTGAAGATTTCGAGCACCGGAGCACCGTCGACGGCCACCGGAAGAGGTACGGACGGACGACCTATTTCTCACACGCCGCTCTGATTCGGAAAGAAGAAGAAATTCTCGGTCGGTTTAATGATGAAGAAGAAGAAGAAAGTATTTATACTCAAACAGCAGAAATAAATTGGGTTCAGCTAAAACCGGCTTTCCGAGACAGAAGGAACATGCCACTCGAGTACTAGAAAAGGACTACTCGAGTAGTAAGGTGACTACACGAGTACTCAAAAGGAACTACTCGAGTAGTAAGGTAACTACTCGAGTACTCGAAAGGAACTACTCGAGTAGTAAGATAACTACTCGAGTACTCGAAAATAACTACTCGAGTAGTAAGATCACTACTCGAGTACAAGAAGAGACCTACTCGAGTACTTAATGCAGCTACTCGAGTACTCGAAAGGAACTACTCGAGTAGTAAGGTAACTACTCGAGTACTCGAAAAAAACTACTCGAGTAGTAAGGTAACTACTCGAGTACTCGAGAGGAACTACTCGAGTAGTAAGGTAACTACTCGAGTACTCGAAAAGAACTACTCGAGTCGTAAGACCTCTACTCGAGTACATGAAAAGACCTACTCGAGTACTTAAGGCAGCTACTCGAGTACTCGGAAGGCACTACTCGAGTAGTAAGGTAACTACTAGAGTACTCGAAAAGAACTACTCGAGTAGTAAGATCACTACTCGAGTACAACCGATTATTTGCATGAAAAGTACCCCTACACAAGACGCAGGAATTTCACTCGAGTCAAGCCTTGCAGGAAAAACAATTTCTTTGCAAATGTAACCTTTTGATCAAACTATACGAATGAATAGTAAAAGACATTTTTGAATAGTACTATAATATTAAAATAATCATACTTATATATTTTTGAACAAGGAAACTACGAGATCAAAACGGAGGTCTAAACGATCACCGAATTAAACGAAACTCACGCCGTATGCGAATATTGATGCTACGAACACAACGACGAAGTCAAAACCAAAATCTGACGAGGCATTCCCGAGATATTAATCTTCAAAGTATACGGCGAACATAAACAATACAAAACTTCATTCGCGCGCCGAAACTCCAAAAATGCTCGGATTGCGATGAAACTTGACGAGCAAGTCCAAAACTACTTAACTTAAATTCCAAAAGCAAAATTTTCCCGTTACAACAAAAATTCGGCCGACTTGGCCGCACGGACGCGAAAATACCTTAACGGCATTGTTTCGTCAACTCGACGTTAAAAGTAACGTCACGACGTCATAAATATGACGTTGCCCATTCAAACAAAATCATCGAAAAATCGGGGGTGTTACAGTCACTCCCCCTAAAAAGAAGTTTCGTCCCGAAATTTAACACAACTCCAAAATCAAATCAAAACGATAAAATCAAACATGACTGAAAACATAAAGACATACCCAAAATTACGAGAAGAGGTGCGGATGAGATTCCCTCATCGTCGATTCCAATTTCCACGTCGCACTCTCGACGTCTTGATTTCTCCAAAGAATCTTGACCATAAGGATGGTCTTTCTCCGCAACACATGCTCTTGAGAATCCAGAATACGAATAGGTTCTTCCACATACATAAGGTTGGGTTGAATCTGGGGTATCGAGTCGAGGACTTGACCATCATTACCTACATACTTCTGCAACTGGCTCACATGGAACACATTATGGACACCAGGGAAGGTTGCAGGCAACTCCAGCATATAAGTTGACACTCCGATGCGCTCAAGAATCTTGAAAGGTCCAACATACCGGGGGTCTAACTTGTGGTTCCTTCCAAACCTTTTAACGCCATACATCGGAGAAACCTTCGGAAAAACCAAGTCTCCAACGACAAACTCCAGATCAACCCTTCGTTGATTGGCATACTTCTCGTAGCGCTCTTGAGCCACACGGAGCTTTTCTCGAATATGAGTCACAGCACAATCCATCTTCTTAAGGGCTTCCGGACCTAGCAACGATCTTTCACCAACTTCAACCCAAAACAAAGGAGTTCTACAACGCCTCCCATATAATGCCTCAAATGGGGACATCTGCAGACTCTCTTGATAACTATTATTGTAAGCAAACTCCATGAGTCTGAGACGCTCATCCCAAGCACCACCATGATCCAAAATATAACACCTGATCATGTCCTATACGATCTGATTTATTCTTTCCGTCTGACCATTCGTCTGCGGATGGTAGGCGGTGGAATACCTAAATCGGTACCCAACCCCTCTTGTAAACTCTTCCAAAAGTGAGACGTAAATCTGGAGTCTCGGTCTGATACAAAGATAACAGGCACTCCATGTAATCTTATAACCACTTCAAGATATAGCTCAGCTATCTTCTTCATCGAATACCCAATCTTAAACGGGACAAAGTGAGCACACTTTGTTAATTTGTCAACTATCACCCAAATAGAGTCGTGCCCACGGGGAGATTTTGGTAAACCGGTGATAAAATCCATTGAAATAATCTCCCATTTCCAACTTGGAATATCAAGCGGTGTCAATTTACCACGAGGCCTTCTATGATTATCCTTAACACGCTGACACGTATAACATTCAGATACAAACTTCGCGATATCATTCTTCATCCCTGACCACCAAACAATTTGCTTTAGATCCTTATACATCTTAGTGGAACCAGGGTGGTAGGCTACACTGGAACCATGAGCTTCAGCACAGATCTTAGCCCTAATATCGCCGAAGGCGGGGACACAAAATCTACCCCGATACTTCAAGGTGTCCAACTCATCTATAGAGAAATCAGGTAACTCTCCCTTCATAGTTCTATTCCGGAGGGGTAACAAATCCGGGTCATCCTTCTGATGTGCTCGAGTAAGGGAAATCCAAGAGGGTTCTTCTGCTTCTAGACTAGTAGGCACAGTACTTTTCCTGAAATTTTCAGAAAATCAAAAATAAATTAAGTTAGAAAATATTTACAAAATAGGAGCAATTTATTACACAAAATTAAGTAAAAATAACAAAAATAAAGTAAAACGACTTATTTAATGTACATCAAAATAGGAATATTTACGACTCATCAATATCCATCAACAAAAATTCTTCTACCAAGGACTGTACCGACAGGTTAAAAATTTTAGCGGTCTTTCTACTCAAAGCATCGGCTACTACATTGACCTTTCTTGGATGATAAAGAATTTCCACTTCATAATCAACCACATATTCTAACCACCGACGCTGGTGCAGATTTAGTTCCTTCTGAGTGAAGACATATTTCAAACTCTTATGGTCCGTATAGATCTTGCACAATGCGCCATATAATAGGTGTTGCCACAGCTTCAGCGCATAAATTACGGCAGCAAACTCCAAATCGTGCGCAGGATAGTTCCTTTCGTGAATCTTTAGTTGCCTCGATCCATACGCGATCACCATACCATCTTCCATTAAAACACAACCAAGTCTGATATGTGACGCATCAACATATACAGCATACTCAACTCCTTCAGTATGTAAGGTTAAAATTGGAGCAATATATAATCTCTTCTTCAGTTCCTGAAAAGCCTCTTCACACTTATCACCCCAAATGAACGCAGTATTATTCTGAGTAAGTCTAGTTAGAGGAGCAGACAACACCGAAAATCCTTACACGAATCTTCTATAATAGCCAGCCAGGCCTAAGAAGCTCCTAATCTCCTTAGGTGTAGAAGGTCTCTCACATTCCATCACAGCAGAAATCTTGGTCGGGTCTACAGAACTACCGTCCTTGCTCACAACATGACCCAGAAAGGACACCTGAGGTAGCCAGAACTCACATTTGCTCAACTTCACATATAGCTTATGCTCCCTCAGGGTTGACAAGACCGAATGCAAATGCTGAGTATGCTCCTCAATATTGCGGGAATACACCAAGACATCATCTATAAACACAATAACGAATCGGTCCAAGAAGTCCTTAAACACCTTATTCATCAAATCCATGAAAGCAGAGGGTGCATTGGTTAAACCTAAAGACATCACCAATAACTCATAATGTCCATGCCGCGAACGAAAAGCGGTTCGGGGAATATCTGCCTCACGAATCCTCAACTGGTGGTAGCCTGAGCGAAGATCGATCTTTGAAAATACCGAGCTACCACGCAACTGATCGAACAAATCATCAATCCTTGGCAGGGGATATCTATTCTTAATGGTTACCTTGTTCAATTCCCTATAATCGATGCAATGCCTCATCGATCCATCTTTCTTCTTGACGAACAAAACAGGAGCACCCCATGGAGAAGAACTTGGTCTAATAAAACAACACCTCAGCAACTCATCGAGCTGAGTACGCAACTCATCCAACTCACGCGGAGCCCTACGGTACGGTGCTTTGGCAATAGGACGAGCACCTGGCTCGAGGTCTATCACAAACTCTATCTCCCTTTCAAGAGAAAGTCCTGGAAGACTATCAGGAAAGACATCTGGAAACTCTCGCACCACCGAGAGATCCTCAAGACGTGGTGTAACAAAAGTTATTTCCAGAGCAGAAATAAAGAACCCAACACTAGCATGAATGTCCACTACAAAGCCAACAGGAATGAAGTACAAATACGCAAGTACTGGCCATATGGCCTTAAAATATTTCCTAAAATTACATGTTTTTCAAACCTCGGCATGCAGGCCGACCATACATGAATAAAAAAACACTCAAAATTAGGCCTTCGAGGGTCGGCTCAGCAACAAGGGCTTTGGCCCGCTATTTACCGCTCGTCTCTGCAGCACCTGCAAGCACAATCCACCGCAACAGTGGCAAACCAAAGCAACGGTCAGCAATGCTGACCAAATTATAACGATCCCGCCCCCAAATCGGGGCGGCGATGCTCCTTCCCTGCACTTTATTAGCATAACCAAGCAGTATATATATACATTGCATCATAGGAGTTGGCACCCCCGGCCACACGCCTCGTGCACTCAGGTCACATTCTCGGTGAACCGGTCAATGTCACGTCAATTTAAGCCATAGACACCCCGGTCTCACCACCGCCACTTTGACGGCCAAACTATGAGCATTTTCTATTTTCGGCATGGGTCACGTCAATTTAATCCATAGACCGCCGAAGACCCTCATCTATGCCAACATCTCACACCGAACGACATAGAACGGGTACGGTTCCGTCTAACCCGTGCTCACATCGCAACGACAATTTAAGCCATATGCGCGGGTCAAACTTCTCCCGAGTCTCGTTTCCGTTACACAGTTCACATAACCCGGTTATGTTCAAGTTGGCTCCCAGGCCACCAAGTTGGCAGAATCACGCATCTGCCCCGTTTTTCGGGTGCACCTTGGGGTTAATCCCCAAGGCTCCCTGTTGCAATCTACGCCGTATAAAACCCGAAAACAAACATTCGCACGAAGTCTTCTCCGGTCATTTATGCAATGTAACATCACCGATCCAGACCAACTTGTCCGGGTAGGCTTCACACATCATGTCTATATCCGTTCTCGATTACGGTCTCTACATGTACATAACGGGGACTATTCATGTCTACCCGAAGGAACGCCTCAAACTACGGCAAACTCGCGAGAGCTGGCTTCCCTATGCAAAAGAAGTAGAGCTTCACATGCTCAAGTAGAGAATCGCTACCCTAGCGTTCTTCCTTGGCGCCACGGAAATGTAAGCGGATGAAAAGCACCGCCCTCTCCTAGCCTTCGTAGATCCGAAGTCGATTCGCGATTTGGAGCTCTGAAGCTCCGCCGGTGATCGGATCTAGACTTCTTCTTCCTCGTTGCTCTCCTCTCTCTCTAGAACATAGACAGAGAACCAGCGAACAGAAGATGATGGTTTTGAAACCCTACACTCGGGTATATCCCAATAGGAATAGCCTCCAGCCGTCGGATCCCAACATAAAGAAATGTACGGCTACGATCTAGGTCTGAAATGGAAAACCTGGGCCAAAACACCGCACGGTTCACAAACCGGAGCAGGACCTGTCTACGACAAACTCAAAATGTGTCAGGACATTTCGTCGAGACCCTGCCAAGACCCCTGTGCCGACACTCTGTGTCGACACCCTGTGCCGACACTCTGTATCGACACCCTGTGCCGACACTCTATGTCGACACCCTGTGCCGACACAGCACAACCTGTGTCGACACTCTGTGTCGACACAACACAACCTGTGTCGTCACTCTGTATCGACACTCTGTGTCGACACTCTATGTCGACACTCTATGTCGACACAGCAGGCCCTGTGTCGACACAGCAGGCCCTGTGTCGACACATCAGGCCCTGTGTCGACACAGCAGGCCCTGTGTCGACACAGCAGGCCCTGTGTCGACACAGCAGGCCCTGTGTCGACACAGCAGGCCCTGTGTCGACACAGCAGGCCCTGTGTCGACACAGCAGGCCCTGTGTCGACACAGCAGGCCCTGTGTCGACACAACAGACAACTCGCCAAGGACATGCCCTATGACACGCCCGTGTCCCAGGCCGTGTGACCCCTGCCAAATTCCTAACTTGGCTCAAAACACCTCCCGTCGCTCCTTTGAGTTTTGGGGCGTTACAACTATCCCCCTCTTAAAATAATTTCATCCACGAAATTATATAAAGGAAAGATAAGCATAAAACATAAACGGTACCTGAGCAAAACAACTCCGGGTATTCCTCAAGCATAGTCTGCCCTCGCTCCCAAGAGAGCTCCTCCCGAACGCAATTGTCCCAACAGACCTTGACCATCCTGATCTCTTTATTGCATAACCGCTTGACTTCTGAGTCCTCAATACATACAGGCTTGACCTTCATCGTTAACCCATTATCAACCGGCACTTGATCGACCGCGATCACTTGGGTAGGCTCTTGCACCGCCTTCCGTAGCACCGATATATGGAATACATCATATAGACCACTAAGCTCCACTGACAGTTTCAACCGGTACGCTGCTTCACTAATCGGCTCCAGAACCTCAAATGGTCCAAGGTACATCAGGCTTAGCTTCTTCAAGAGCCGCACCCGCTTGACACCCTTGAATGGCTTGATCTTCAAGTACACCCAAATCGCCAACAGCGAACTCCACGTTCCTATGATTGGCATTATAGTACTTAGCCTGACGGTCCTGAGCAATTAACAACCTCTCCTGAATGGTTCTCACCAAAGAAGTAGCATCCTCCACCTCTAGTCGCTTGTACAACTTTGACTCGCCCGTTTCCAACCAAGAAAACGACGTGCGACATCTTCTACCATAAAGGGCCTCGAAGGGCGCCATTTGTATGCTTGCCTGGTAGCTATTATTGTACGCAAACTCCAACAAGTATAGGTGGTCCTCCCATTGCTTTACAAAGTCCAGGACACGCATGCGAAACATGTCTTCCATTGTCTTATTGACCCTCTCGGTCTGACCATCCGTCTGCGGATGAAAGCTCTGCTAAAACTCAGCTTTGTTCCCAACATCTGCTGCACCAGCCTCCAATCATTGGACATGAACTGCCCATCTCGGTCACTCACGATGTTGTGGGGCACACCATGAAGCCGCACAATATTATCCACATACAGCTTTGCCAATTTCTCAACCGGATCCTCCTTCCTATGCGGAATGAAATATGACACCTTCATTAGACGATCTACGACCACCCAAATGGCGCCGTTCCCCTTTTGCAACCTTGGCAACCCGTGCACAAAGTCCATAGTAATGTCGTCGAACTTTCACTCCGGAATAGGCAAGGATTTCAAGAATCCTCCCGGCTTTTGGCACTCCGCTTTCACCAAGGCGCAAGTTTGACACTTCGCCACATCCTTTTTCAGTCCTGGCCACCAGAACAATTTCTTAACATCGTGGTACATCTTCCTGCTCCCCGGGTGAATTGAGTACTTAGTATGATGCGCCTCGTACAACAATTCCACCCGCAAATTGCCCACGCTTGGGACGCACAGACGACCGTATTTCCAAAGTAATTTGTCCTCCATAATGAATTGGGAATTTGACCCATCCAGAGCCTCTATCATGAGTTGCTTCATGTGGACATCCATATCCAAAGCCTGCCAAATCCGATCAGCCAGGTCATATTGGACTTCAGTCCAATTCAATACTGCTTCAGCACTTGATTGCTTATCAATGCAAAAGATCTCCAACGCCTCCAACTCCCGAACCAACAGCTCGTCATGGACCGACAGCCAATTGGCTTGGGCTGGGGCCCGGCGACTCAACGCGTCCGCCACCGCATTGCCCTTACCAGACACGTAATGGATCTTGAATGTATAGTCCCCCAGGAACTCCATCTATCTACGCTGCCGCATGTTCAGATCTTTCTGATCAATCAAATACTTCAGGCTCTTATGGTCGATATAGATATCGACCCTTACCCCATACAAGTAGTGCCTCCATAGCTTCAAGGAAAAAATCACGGCCTCTAACTCCAAGTCATGGACCGGATAATTCCTCTCATGCACTTTCAGTTGTCTCGAGCCATACGCTATAATGCTTCCATGTTGCAGTAGCACACAACCCAAACCACTGCCCTAAGTATCCCTATAAATCTCATAACCTTCGGTCCCACTTGGCAAACTCAACACAGGCGTCGTTGTCAACCGACATTTCAACTCCTCAAAAGTTTGTGCGCACTCCAGCGTCCAAACGAACTTCTGCTCCTTCCTCGTCAAAGTAGTGAGAGGTAACGCTATCCGCGAGAAGTTCTCTACGAAGCGCCTATAATAGCCAGCAAGCCCCAGAAATCTCCGGACTTCTGCTACCGTAGAAAGCTCAGGCCACTCTCGTTTCGCAACAATCTTCGTCGGATCCACTGCAATACCTTCCACACTCACTAAATGACTGAGGAGCGCCACTGAGGACAACCAAAACTCGCATTTCGAGAACTTGGCGTACAATTGATTCCTCCTTAGCGTCTCCAAAACCAAATGAAGATTCCTGAAGTGATCTTCCTCACTCTGCGAGTACACCAAAATATCGTCAATGAAGATGATCACAAAATGGTCCAAGTACTCCCTGAAGGTCCTGTTCATAAAAACCATGAACACCGACGGCGCATTGGTCAGCCCAAACGACATGACTGTAACTCGTAATGCCCGTATCTTGTACTGAACACTGTCTTAGGGATATCACTCTCCCTTTTCCTCAGCGGATAGTAACCATACATGAGATCCAACTTAGAGTACACCGTCGACCCGTCCAACTGATCAAAAAGATCATCGATCCTTGGGATTGGGTACTTGTTCTTTTTTGTTAACTTGTTTAACTCCCGATAATCAATACAAAGTCTCAAGCTCCAGTCCTTCTTCTTTACAAAGAGGATCAGTGTGCTCCAAGGCGACGAACTTGGACGCACAAACCCTTGCTCCAACAACTCTTGAAGTTGCACCTTCAGCTCTGCCATTTCTTTAGGCGCTAGCCGATACGGAGATCGTGACACAGTCTTCGCACCTGGCACTAGTTCAATAGTTAAATCTATCTCCCGTTGAGGCGGGGCTCCAGGAAGATTGGCGGGGAACACATCAGGGTACTCAGCTACCACTGAAATACTATCCAACGTAGGCTTCGGCTTCGCAACCTCCACTGGTGTAAAGAACATCTCTGCACCAGCACGAACAGCCTTCACCACCTGAAGAGCAGACATCAACATCTTGCTCGACCATTTCAAGCCCGTAAAAGTCGTCTCACGACTTGCTCCCAACTTGACTTCCTTGTGATCGCAATCAATATAGGCTTGCTGCTCCGAGAGCCAGTCCATGCCAAATATAACGTCGAACTCCACCAGCGGTAGTAACGACGCTTGCAGATCGAACTCTTGATTCCCAATGCGAATCTTAACACCGCATATTTTATCGCGCGCATCGAACACCCATTTGGTAACAACACATCCAACTTGTCCTTCGCCATCGAAGAAGGTACTCTGATACGCGATATGAATCCTTTGAACAAGAAGGAGTGTGAAGCTCCCGTATCAAAGAGTGATCTTGCCAGATTCTCACAAATCAAAACAAATCCTAAACAAGCAGTGGTAAGGTAACACGCACATAACAAGTATAAAATAATTTGACTTGCTATAAATTTAAACCATACCTGTCACCACATCCGCTTGTTTGATGGCCTCCTGTTGGCCAAGATTATAAACCCTTGGTTGAGCTTGAGCATAATGGGACGCGGTTAACTCCACTGCCTTGCCCTTCTCTTCATAAGTTGCTCCCGGCTTCCTCTCGGACTTGGGACGTCCGCTCCAACCGTCACGGGCAAAGTGCCCCGGCTTCCCACAAGTAAAACATGCACCCGGGGTCCGACCCGTGGTCGCCCCAGAAGCACCGGAAGAAGGAGCTGGACCCGAAGTCCTAGCCTTCTTAAAGAATTTACGGTACCCAGACTTTGAGGTAGTCGGCATCTTAAACTCAGACTTCTTATCACCCAAGCTTTTCTTCGCTTGAACATTCTTCATGTCCTTCTCCAAGGACCAGGCCGTGTTGACCAAGGTCAAGAAACCCTGCGTCATCGACCCCGAGAGTAGTAGCCTCAAGTCATCTCTTAGACCTTTGTAGAAACGGTTGGTCTTACGCTCCTCATCCGCGAATGTAGAGCTAGCATACCGACCCAACCGAGTAAACTCGTGGAGATACTCATCCACACTACTCTCTCCTTGTACCAGCCTCTGGAACTCATTCTCCAAAGCTATCCTCTGCGATGAAGGGAGGTACCTAGCCAAGAACAGTCTTGAGAACTCCTCCATCAAGATGTCTGTAAGTTGTCTTCATCTCAAAAGATGCAGCTACAAACCCTCCCACCACAACCTAGCGTCTCCATCCAACAGGAACGTATCTATAGTGGTCATCTGCCACTCCTCCGTCTCAGTTGCTGTCACGACTCTCTTTATCCGGGAGAGCCAATCTTCAGCTTGAGATGGGGTTCCCAACCCGAAGAACACTGGAAGATTAAAGCTCATAACATGTTTGAGTTGTCTCTTGGTTGCCCTCCTCGGCACCAACGGCTCCACTACTACCTGCTCCACTCTTCTTGTCTCAACCTCTGGAAGAGGTACATGCTCCATCGTAGGAGCGGGCTGCTGCATTTGCCTTGCAGGATGCACATTGACCATGGCAAACACTGCTTCGGCCACCAATCGTATGGTCTCAGCTGATGGAGGTGTTGTAGGAGTATCATTTGGTGCACTACAAGCCTCAGAAACTCGGCGTTTTGACGGCCCAGCACAGCTTCTGGTCACCTATAGTTGTACAAAACACTGTTAAGCGACCATATAAAATTGCAAAAAGCAATTATCGGAACACGCAGGTTCCTCAAACACGTGTATTTTCATTCCTAAGTGGACATTCATGGGTTCTTTTGCTGTTATAACGATGACGCACACACAGGTGCTCACCACACCTTAAAAAGAATTCGACCACGAATTCATCTTAAGCCCAATCGAAACCAGTAGTCTGATACCAAATTGTAACACCCCCTATCCATCACATAGCATATAGCAGTAGGTCCGGCCGGGGCCCGACGTCATATACTACAGACAGACCGGGTGGTTACTCAATGGAAACCATCCAACCAATAACAACGTCCTACACAGTGCATTCTAGCGGAAGCAATTAAAAATATTGCATTAATAAAGAACTCAACACTAGCATGAATGTCCACTACAAAGTCAACAGGAATGAAGTAAAAATACACAAGTACTGGCCTTATAGCCTTACAATTGTTTTCCTCAAATTACATGTTTTTTGAACCTCTGCACGCAGGCCGGCCATACATGAATAAAAGAAAACACCCAAAATTAGGCCTTCGAGGGCCGGTTCAGCAACTAGGGCTTTGGCCCGCTATTTATCGCTCGGCTCCGCAGCACCTGCAAGCACAATCCACCGCACTTGTGGCAAACCAAAGCAACGGTCAGCAATGCTGACCAAATTATAACGATCCCGGCCACAAATCGCGGCGGCGATGCTCCTTCCCTACACTTTGTTAGCATAACCAAGCAGTATATATATACATTGCATCACAGGAGTTGGCACCCCCGGCCACACGCCCCGTGCACTCAGGGCACATTCTCGGTGAATCGGTCAATGTCACGTCAATTTAAGCCATAGACACCCCGGTCTCACCACCGCCAATTTGACGGCCAAACTATGAGCATTTTGTATTCCCGGCATGGGTCACGTCAATTTAAGTCATAGACCGCCGAATACCCTCATCTATGCCAACGTCTTACACCGAATGACATAGAATGGGTACGGTTCTGTCTAACCCGTGCTCACATCGCAATGACAATTTAAGCCATATGTGCGGGTCAAATTTCTCCAGAGTCCCATTTCCGTTACACACTTCACATAACCCGGTTATGTTCAAGTTGGCTCCCAGGCCATCAAGTTGGCAGAATCACGCATCTACCCAGTTTTTCGGGTGCACCTTGGGGTTAATCCCCAAGGCTCCCTATTGCAATCTACCCCGTAGAAAACCCGAAAACAAACATTCGCACGGAGTCTTCTCCGGCCATTTATGCAATGCAACATCACTGATCCAAACCAACTTGTCTTGGTAGGCTTCACACATCATGCATATATTCGTTCTCGATTATGGACTCTACATGTACACAACGGGGACTATTCATGTCTACCCGAAGGAACGCCTCAAACTCACCGCAAACTCGCGAGAGTGGGCTTCCCTATGCAAAAGAAGTAGAGCTTCACATGCTCAAGTACAGACTCGTTACCCTAGCGTTATTCCTTGGCGCTATGGAAATGTAAGCGGACGAAAAGCACCGCCCTCACCTAGCCTCCATAGATCCAAAGTCGGTTCACGATTTGGAGCTCCGAAGCTCCGCCGGTGACCGGATCTAGACTTCTTATTCCTCGTTGCTCTCCTCTCTCTAGAACTTAGACAGAGAATCAGCGAACATAAGATAAGGGTTTTGAAACCCTACACTTGGGTATATCCCAATAGGAATAGCCTCCAGCCTTCGGATCCCAACATAAAGAAATGTACGGCTACGAGCCAGGTCTGACATGGAAAAACTGGGCCGAAACACCGCACGGTTCACAAACTGGAGCACGACACGTCCGCGATAAACTCAAAATGTGTCAGGACATTTAGGCACCTGTGGTCGACTTTACCCAAAAATACGGGCGAAGTGGTCACTTGTGGACACACTACCCAAAAATACGGGCGAGGTGGTCACACTTGGACACACCACCCAAAACACGAATATAAAATTTGTCTAACTGCGAGGGAGTCTCATACTCTCCACCATACACCGCAGACATCCAAAAGCCGGGTAGACTTCCACAGGGCACTAATGAAGGAAACAAACACTGCGGAGGTGGAATCATCCACTAACTCCCGCAGTCAAGAAACCCAAAGAAAACATAACACAAATATCTCGGGATTTGGCTTGACAGTTTCTACTTGACATTACCAGATTCAAGACGCGGTTGATCAACCTCTAGGAGCAATTTACAATCCTAGATAAACTCTAACGCGTTTAATAACGAAAGCTAAGGCATTTATAGTCATCATTAAGACACATTAGGAACGATTAAACATAACCAGACAAGATCGAGCTTACCAAGATAAAACCTTACAACACCATGTGATCGTTGAAATGGTTAATTATAACAAAAATTTGGAAGAATAAGCGCAGAAAATTCTAAAGACATCGAAATATAGCTGTTACCATCAAATCGGACAAGGAGAAATGAGGGGAAACCACCACTTGCCTTGGTTTAATCGGAAAAGTCCATCGAATCACTCCATGTCGTAGATCGGGGCAAAAGGATGCGGGAGAAGTTGAAATCTGAACAAGAACGGCCGAAAAGGAGGTTAATGCCTAAAAACCCTAACGAGAAATCTCTAGAAACGGGGAAGATATTACCACGATGGCGTAGCGCTCGGCGAGAGCTTTCCAGATCTATACTCTGTTGAAAATTTCGAGCACCCAAGCACTGTCGGCGGCCACCGGAAGAGGTACGGACGGACGACCTATTTCTCACACGCCGCTCTGGTTCGGGAAGAAGAAGAAATTCTCAGTCGGTTTAATGATGATGAAGAAGAAGAATTTATTTATACTCAAACAGCAGAAATAAACCGGGTTCAACTAAAACCGGCTTTCCGAGACAAAAGGAACGGGCCACTCGAGTACTAGAAAAGGACTACTCGAGTAGTAAGGTGACTACTCGAGTACTCGAAAGGAACTACTCGAGTAGTAAGGTAACTACTCGAGTACTCGAAAGGAACTACTCGGGTAGTAAGATAACTACTCGAGTACTCGAAAAGAACTACTCGAGTAGTAAGATCACTACTCGAGTACAAGAAGAGACCTACTCGAGTACTTAATGTAGCAACTCGAGTACTCGAAAGGAACTACTCGAGTAGTAAGGTAACTACTCGAGTACTCGAAAAGAACTACTCGAGTAGTAAGTTAACTACTCGAGTACTCGAAAGGAACTACTCGAGTAGTAAGGTAACTACTCGAGTACTCGAAAAGAACTACTCGAGTAGTAAGACCTCTACTCGAGTACATGAAAAGACCTACACGAGTACTTAAGGCAGCTACTTGAGTACTCAGAAGGAACTACTCGGGTAGTAAGGTAACTACTCGAGTACTCGAAAAGAACTACTCGAGTAGTAAGATCACTACTCGAGTACAACCGATTATTTGCATGAAAAGTACCCCTACACGAGACGCAGGAATTTAACTCGAGTCAAGCCTTGCAGGAAAAACAATTTCTTTGCAAATGTAACCTTTTGATCAAACTATACCAATGAATAGTAAAAGACATTTTTGAATAGTACTATAATATTAAAATAATCATACTTATATATTTTTGAACAAGGAAACTACAAGATCAAAACGGAGGTCCAAACAATCGCCGAATTAAACGAAACTCACGCCGTAGGCGAATATTGACGCTACGAACACAACGACGAAGTCAAAACCAAAATCTGATAAGTCATTCCCGAGATATTAATCTTCAAAGTATACGGTAAACATAAACAATCCAAAACTTCAATCGTGCGTCGAAACTCCAAAAATGCTCGGATTGTGACGAAACTTGACGAGCAAGTCCAAAATTACTTAACTTAAATTCCAAAAGCAAAATTTTCCCGTTACAACAAAAATTCGGCCGACTCGGCCGCACGGACGCGAAAATGCCTTAACGGCATTGCGCCGTCAACTCGACGTTAAAAGTAACGCCACGACGTCATAAATATGACGTTGCCCATTCAAACAAAATCATCGAAAAATCAGAGGCGTTACAGTCACTCCCCCTAAAAAGAAGTTTCGTCCCGAAACTTAACACAACTACAAAACCAAATCAAAACGATAAAATCAAACATGACTGAAAACATAAAGACATACCCAAAATTACGAGAAGAGGTGCGGATGAGATTCCCTCATCTCCGATTCCAATTCCCACGCCGCGCTCTCGACGTCTCTATTTCTCCAAAGAATCTTGACCATAAGGATGGTCTTTCTCCGAAACACATGTCCTTGAGAATCCAGAATACGAATAGGTTCTTCACATACGTAAGGTTGGGCTGAATCTGGAGTATCGAGTCGAGGACTTGACCATCATTACCTACATACTTCCGCAACTGGCTCACATAGAACACATTATGGACACCAGGGAAGGTTGCAGGCAACTCCAGCCTATAAGCTGACACTCTGATGCGCTCAAGAATCTGGAAAGGTCCCACATACCGGGGGTCTAACTTGTGGTTCCTTCCAAACCTTTTAACGTCATACATCGGAGAAACCTTCAGAAAAACCAAGTCTCCAACGACAAACTCCAGATCAACCCTTCGTTGATTGGCATACTTCTCGTAGCGCTCTTGAGCCACACGGAGCTTTTCTCGAATATGAGTCATAGCACAATCCATCTCCTCAAGGGCTTCCGGACCTAGCAACGGTCTTTCACCAACTTCAACCCAAAACAAAGGAGTTCTACAACGCCTCCCATATAAGGCCTCAAATGGGGCCATCTACAGACTCTCTTGATAACTATTATTGTAAGCAAACTCCATGAGTCTGAGACGCTCATCCCAAGCACCACCATGATACAAAATATAACACCTCATCATATCCTCTACGATCTGATTTATTCTTTCCGTCTGACCATTCATCTGCGGATTGTAGGCGGTGGAATACCTTAAATCGGTACCCAACCCCTCCTGTAAACTCTTCCAAAAGTGAGACGTAAATCTGGAGTCTCGATCCGATACAATGCTAGCAGGCACTCCATGTAATCTTATAACCACTTCAAGATATAGCTCAGCTATCTTCTTCATCGAATACCCAATCTTAAACGAGACAAAGTGAGCACACTTTGTCAATCTGTCAACTATCACCCAAATAGAGTCGTGCCCACGGGGAGATTTTGGTAGACCGGTGATAAAATCCATTGAAATACTCTCCCATTTCCATTTTGAATATCAAGCGGTGTCAATTTACCACCAGGCCTTCTATGATCATCCTTAACATGCTGACACATATAACATTCTAATACAAACTTCGTGATATCATTCTTCATCTCTGACCACCAAACAATTTGCTTTAGATCCTTATACATCTTAGTGGAACCAGGGTGGTAGGCTATACTGGAACCATGAGCTTCAGCACAGATCTTAGCCCTAATATCGCCGAAGGCGGGGACACAAAATCTACCCCGATACTTCAAGGTGTCTAACTCATCCACAGAGAAATCAGGTAACTCTCCCTTCACAGTTCTATTCCGGAGGTGTAACAAATCCGGGTCATCCTTCTAATGTGCTCGAGTAAGGGAAATCCAAGAGGGTTCTTCTGCTTCTAGACTAGTAGGCATAGTACTACTCTCAACCTCAATATCTGATTGATATTTTCTCGCATCAAGTCCGAAAACTTAATGCGGGTTAAAACTCCAAAAAGATTACGAAGCGCGGCGCCCTGGGCGGTTTGATTTTAGTTGAAAAGCGTATTTGGTTTTTATTTAGAAAACAGGGCGCGCGTATTTATTTGGATATAAAACAGAGGTGATCGAGTTTTAACGAATGGAGGAAAGTGCACCTATCGTGAGTAGTACAGGATATTCCGGGTGGAATATCAAGGTCGTATTGTTCTCGGGGTCGGTTCGTTTATTTCTACTCTTTCCTGGAGGGGACTATTATTTTACCGATAATTTTAACTTGTCGGGTTAAATTTATATAAATATAAACAAAAGGCAGAAAATAAAAGCATGATAAAGGTGGAGCCGATGAAGAGCTTAGCTCGATGGCACCGAATGAAATTCGAACTAAAATAGACCTTGAATAAAAAGAGATCCTAAGTTTTTAAATAATTAGGGCGGAGACTTGGTCGTGGAGGCTCCACTAAAATGAACTCACCTATCTCTAGGACTATCGCTCACCTGAACATTAAGACTATTCGACCGGGCTCTCGTCCGACGAAGGATTTCTCTTAATGCCCGCATTACGCTAAGAACCCCGCTATTGGGTGGGGAACCCAATCCGGTAGAGTTGGCGCGCCTCCTCTCTCGAGGGTTAGTGCGGAACTCCATTTACCAAGGGGTGATCAGTATATATGCACGGCCTCTCGGCTTGCTAGCGTATGGACTACGGAAATAGGGCCCACAAATCGATTATGTGGTCCTACGCGTCGTAAACCCCTGGCAAACCTTAAGTGATTTTTAATTAAATAAAAAAATAAGACCTTTAATTATTTAAAGGAATTTTTTCTGTCCTAATGCTCTTCGATACTGAGGGCTAAGAACGTTAGTCACTCATCGGAATGGGGACGACAGCGATTGAAAAAAGCAGAAAATTAAAGCAGTAAAATAAAGCAGGAAAATGAAAGCAGTAAATGGCAAGTCCTATTAAAACGAGTAGGACTGAAATGAAAGCAGGAAAATTGCAAGTCTCGGCTCAAATGAGTGGGCGGGAAAAAGAAAGCAAGTCCTACTCAAACGAGTAGGAGAAAATAAATGCATTTACAAATCCATTCCAAATTATTACAGTAAAATAAAGACCGACCAATTAACTCAAGTGAGTAGGCGGTAAATAAAAGCTAACACTCACGGACTCGACATAAAATTAAAACACACCCACTCTACAGAAAGTAAACACACTCTACAGGAATAAAATCCAGTCATTTAACTCAAGTGAGTAGGTGGAAAAATAAAAATACACACACTTACTTGAATAAAATCCAGCCATTTAACTCAAGTGAGTAGGCGGAAAATTAAAAACAACACACTCTACAGGAATTGAAATAAAGCTATAAAACTACTCATACACGCACGCACACGTACAAAATTAAGAAAAACTAAGTGACTGAAAAATTAAAAGTACTACATTTCTACCGCTAGAATGCGGTAGAAATGAATGAAAAGTGAAAATAAAATTTAAAGGAGCAAAAAAGGTTTGCAAATAAACGAGAAGTGCAAGTGCTCGAAAAATTGAAACGATTACATTTCTACTGATGGAATGCGGTAGAAATGCGTAAAAAGAAAAAATAAAATTTAAACGGGCAAAATGTTTTGAAAATAAAAGTGAAATTGAGAATGCTCGGAAAATTAAAACGATTACATTTTCATTCTTATAATTTTATAGAAATGCATAAAAAGTGGTAATAAAACTAAAAAAAGAACGAAAAGTTTTACAACCCTAAAGAGCCTAAGTTAAAGAATTTGAAAACCACCTTTTAAAACATTTTTATAAACTCATAGGAATGAAAACAAAGTAACAAAAATAAACCAAACCTAAACAAGTTCAGTGCATGAAAATAAAATTGCGATTACAACGGCTAGAAAATTGATAAATTCATAAGTTAAACTAGTTACAAAAGCTAATAAAAAACACAAAAAAGGGAACGAAAAATTACTTAAGGTAGGGCGCTGTGGCGGATTTTCATGCAACATAGAATAGAAAATAAACATTTCTATTAAGGAAAAAGTGGTTACAATAAAGCAAAAACAAGTACATAAAAGAGGGGGGGGAAGAAAGTTCCCTTACAATGCATAAACAGCCCCCAAGAACAGCCCTAACCTAAGCAAAGTGGTTCAAAAAGTGGAACCCGGAATTCAGACAGAAAATCTGAATTTATAGACAAAATTTCACGGGACACGCCCTCGGACACGGGCGCGTCCGGGGGCGTGTCTACACTATTCACATGGCGGCCGTCCGATTTGATTTGAGATTTGACTTGGCGGCTGAAATCACGGCGGTCACGCCCCAGGTCACGGGTGTGACTGTGGGCGTGTCGACACTATTAAGTAGCAGATTTCGGTGACTTGACGGCGATTTGACGTTGCGGCGGAAATCGCGGCGGTCACGCCCCAGGTCACGGGCGTGACGGTGGGCGTGTCGTGCGGCGATTAATGGCATTGTTGACTTCGGGAGATTGTCGGTGGCAGTTTGTCGGGCCAGGTGGAGGAGTCACGCTCGTGTGGCATCTTGACACGGGCGTGTTGGTTGACTCGACGATCGTTGAGTGAAGGATGTCGAGAGATGGTCACGGGCTTCGGCACGGGGCGTGTCGTGCTGACACGGGCGTGTCGCTCATGGGACACGGGCGTGTCCCGTCGGGTCGACGAACGTCGAGCACAGAACGTCGAGCGGTTGACACGGTTCAGGTCACGACCGTGTCATATTTGACACGGCCGTGTGCCAGGGCGTGTCACTTGATTCTTCTTCAAATGCGCTGATTCACTAAAAATGAGTTGTCACGCCCAGGTCACGGGCGTGACCCATAGTACACGGGCATGACCCATGCAAAAAATTTTACTTTTCCTGAAATTTTCAGAAAATCAAAAATAAATTAAGTTAGAAAATATTTAAAAAATAGGAGCAATTTATTACACAAAATTAAGTAAAAATAACAAAAATAAAGTAAAACGACTTATTTAATGTACATCAAAATAGGAATATTTACGACTCATCAATATCCATCAACAAAAATTCTTCTACCAAGGACTGTACCGACAGGTTAAAAATTTTAGCGGTCTTTCTACTCAAAGCATCGGCTACTACATTGGCCTTTCTTGGATGATAAAGAATTTCCACTTCATAATCAACCACATATTCTAACCACCGACGCTGGTGCAGATTTAGTTCCTTCTGAGTGAAGACATATTTCAAACTCTTATGGTCCGTATAGATCTTGCACAATGCGCCATATAATAGGTGTTGCCACAGCTTCAGCGCATAAATTACGGCAGCAAACTCCAAATCGTGTGTAGGATAGTTCCTCTCGTGAATCTTTAGTTTCCTCGATCCATACGTGATCACCTTACCATCTTGCATTAAAACACAACCAAGTCCGATATGTGACGCATCAATATATACAGCATACTCAACTCCTTCAGTAGGTAAGGTTAAAATTGGAGCAGTACATAATCTCTTCTTCAGTTCCTGAAAAGCCTCTTCACACTTATCACTCCAAATGAACGCAGTATTCTTCTGAGTAAGTCTAGTTAGAGGAGCAGACAACACCGAAAATCCTTCCACGAATCTTCTATAATAGCCAGCCAGGCCTAAGAAGCTCCTAATCTCCTTAGGTGTAGAAGGTCTCTCACATTTCATCACAGCAGAAATCTTGGTCGGGTCTACAAAACTACCGTCCTTGCTTACAACATGACCCAAAAAGGACACCTGAGGTATCCAGAACTCACATTTGCTCAACTTCACATATAGCTTATGCTCCCTCAGGGTTGACAAGACCGAATGCAAATGCTGAGTATGCTCCTCACCATTGCGGGAATACACCAAGATATCATCTATAAACATAATAACGAATCGGTCTAAGAAATCCTTAAACACCTTATTCATCAAATCCATGAAAGCAGAGGGTGCATTGGTTAAACCGAAAGACATCACCAAGAACTCATAATGTCCATGCCGCGAACGAAAAGGGGTTCGGGGAATATTTACCTCACGAATCCTCAACTGGTGGTAGCTTGAGCGAAGATCGATCTTTGAAAATACCGAGCTACCACGCAACTGATCGAACAAATCATCAATCCTTGGCAGAGGATATCTATTCTTAATGGTTACCTTGTTCAATTCCCTATAATCGATGCAAAGCCTCATTGATCTATCTTTCTTCTTGACGAACAAAACAGGAGCACCCCATGTAGAAGAATTTGGTCTAATAAAACCACACCTCAGCAACTTATCGAGCTGAGTACGCAACTCATCCAACTCACGCGGAGCCATACGGTACGGTGCTTTGGCAATAGGAGGAGTACCTGGCTCGAGGTCTATCACAAACTATATCTCCCTTTCAGGAGGAAGTCCTGGAAGACTATCAGGAAAGACATCTGGAAACACTCGCACCACCGAGACATCCTCAAGACGTGGTGTAACAAAAACTATTTCCAGAGTAGAAATAGAAACTAAAAATGCCTCGCAACCAGACTCTATAGCACGACAAGCATGTATCACAGAAATGACAGGGGAAACTCTGTCCTGAAATCCATAGACGCTCATAGGTTGTCTGTCATCCATCTTGAAATCCAATCGCTTAGCCTTGCACTAGATGACCGCATCATACTTGGACAGCCAGTCCATGCCCAAAATTATGTCGAAATTAGCCAGATCTAAAATCATCAAATCCGCAAATACCAAAAAATTGCCAAGATAAATAGGGCATCTCAGAACTCCTTGATTAGATACCACTGAATCACCGGAGGGAAGCTTGACATTGAAGGAGTCTCCTAATTGATCCACACCCAGGCGATGTTTATCAACAAACCTCTGGGCCATGAAGGAATGGGTGGCACCCGAATTGAAAAGAACGCGCGCCCACCTATTCCGCACCTTAAACTCCCCTAAAATCGTAACATACATAACTAAACGAACGATAATTAGGGCAACAACGATAAATAATAAGTATATTTTAAACTTGGTCTAACCTGATATCACTTGCGTAGAGGTTTGGGCTTCCTCGCTGGCCATCACGTTCAGCTTTCCTTTTCCTTTATCTAGGTTCGGTGGTGGCGGTAGAGCTCGAAGTGGGGTAGGCTGTAGTGGGGGCTGAGCCTGGGGGCGCGAAGACATCTAGTGTCCCTTCTACCCGCACTAGAAGCAAATCCTTTCCTTCATCCAGCACCGAGTCACATCATGACCCTTCCTTGCACAGAATGAGCACACTAGCTCTCCCTTGGGTGCACCTTGGATGGCGTGCACCTGCTGCTACTTCAGGGTGGCAGTCCTTTTAAAACATCTTTCGTAAGGGTGGCCGGGACGACCATAGAAACTACACACTTCCTTACTTTTCTTCTTCGAAGAAAGGCCAGATGCCCTGCAACTATCATCCTCAATGCCTTTCCTTTTCTCCTTCCTCACCGCAGCATCGCGGTTCTCAGCATTTTCAATTGCCTCCACTTTCAAAGCGGCTTCCACTGCTTCAGCATAACTTTCAGCTCGGTAAGCGCATGCCAACTGCTGGACATCGCTTCTTAGTCCTCCAAGGAAACTCTTCACTCTACCCTCCTCAGACGCTACCAAATCAGGAGAAAACCTGCTAAGTTTGCTAAACTCAATCTCATACTCGCTCACGGTGAGCTGTCTCTGCTTCAAATGCAGGAAGTTATTCGTCAAACGGTCCTGCTCGACCGAGGGTAGAAAATTTTTCAGCAGCATCTTCTTAAAAGATTCCCAAGAACATCATTCCTTCAGTCCCTCTCTTTCCCGAATCCACCAACTTTTTTTCAGGCCTTTTAACTGATAGGATGCAATCATCACCTTCTGGGATTCTAGAATTCCGGAATACGAAAACATCTCCTCGATGGAGATGATCCAATCGTCTAAAATAAGAAAGTCGGCACTCCCGTCATAGGTGGGAGGTCCCAACCGCTAGAAGTGCGATATGAAATTCATTTCTGTTGGTATCGCCATCGGGGGAACCAGAGGAACAGGGGTATCGAGCACGGCTTGGCCCAAGGCAGGCTCTTGCACTAAAGGTTGCTGCGCGGGAGCGGCAGACAATAAAGACTGAATTTGCGATTGCATCGCAACTAATTGCCTTGACAGAGCCTCGTTCCTCTAACGCAGACTCTCGATAATCGCATCACTCTGTGCACCTGAAGACTCGCCCTCCGATTGGGGAGTCGACCTCATCGAAGGACGCTTTGGCGGCATTCTAAAAAGAAAATGGAAAACTCATCAAAATCCTAGCTTACAACAAGGCAACACTAGTTCAGACCATACTTAAAAGACACTTGCTAATGCAGTAACTTGCTCTGGGATTTTATAATGATGTTATGTCCTACTTAGGTTGATATCCTCTCATCCTTTTGACTCTTGTTCCTATGACATGAATGCATGGATTCTTTATTCTTATTTAAAATCATGTGTGTACATGTGTCATCATGTAAACCTTAACTTAGCACGCGTGCTTATGCGATGATATGCAATGTATGTTGTGTTATGCATTCTAAAAAGGCCCTAATGCATGATATGAGCGGTGTACACATGAAATGTTATGCATCCCATACTACATAACATCACATGCAACGAGAAAAGAAAACGTGTTAATGGGCACCCATGTGATGGTGGTTATGCATCTCATACTACATAACCGTCACATGTTGCCTCCTATGGTGGATCCATATACAAACACATATTATGCATCTCATACTACATAATATGCCCCGTATACTTCCTTTCATGCTATGAGTTAAGTGATTATGCTTCGGCTATGGCGTACTGATGACATATCAGTGTGTGTATGAAATGTACTAAACAATTAACACTAACAAGGGAAGGTTGCCCAACCAATTGTCAAGCAACCTCCCTCTGATACCAACTATCACAACCCGCATTTTCACCGCAAATAATAACTTATCAGAGTAAGGGAAAATGCGCGTCATGATGCCACATCAGCAGGGGATAATTGCAGACGCTCAGGAAGACACCTACTTAAACATGAAGAAAGATTCTTTTAGTTATGTTCAGGAGAATCAGCTAGGTATAATAGTTAGTCGTATCCCTCAGCTTAGTGGCTCACTTAGTCCACGAATCAAAATATAGTTATACGCTGCGGAAAAATACTTGTTTAGATTGACTCAAACATCCTACGTGAGTATAAACGTCCCCAAGGACAACTCATGTTATGCAAGACTCTAAATTTATAATAGTAGTAAGGATAGATTTACGGTCTCCAAATATAACGAGCTAGAGTTTTTAAATTATGCAGTGCATGAAGTAATAGTAGTAGATTTTATTCTTAAAAATACGTAACATGCATTCCTAGTAAAAATCATCCCAGAGAGCAAGCAATCCACATCCACATATAGAAAAAAACTAAGCAGCTAGCAAGTATCAAAAGTAACAATACTGTGGGCGTAAACAAACTGACACGAACCCACATACAGAAAAGTATGTCTGAACCAGTAACTAAATAAACAACAAACTACCTCGTTGAGATGAGGTAACAACCACGACCAACACTGCCGCCTAGAAACTCCAAAACAAGCTCTGCTATCTGCTACTGCTCTGAACCCGAGGCATTCCAAAGACAGAACACCTCAGCAAGAAGGAACAAATGGTGGCAGAAATAAATAAGCCCAAATAAACAAAGGTCGAAGGTGTACCAACCCAAGACCAACAGTACTGAAATAAAGTACAAAAAAAGGAACAAGTCATCATCATGAAAAAGAACTCTTACGTGATTCAACACGTACAACAATAGTACACCAGACGCACGAGGCTATAAGGTGACAACATGAATAATTTGTAAGGAAGAAATACAAATCCTTTATTAGGCACATGTGGTCGACTTTACCCAAAAACACAGGCGAAGTGGTCACTCATGGACACACTACCCAAAAACACGGGCGAGGTGGTCACTCTTGGACACACCACCCAAAACACGAATATAAAATCCGTCTAACTATGAGAGAGTCTCATACTCTCCACCATACACCGTAGACATCCAAAAGCCGGGTAGACTTCCACAGGGCACTAATGAAGGAAACAACCACTGCGGAGGTGGAATCGTCCACTAACTCCCGCAATCAAGAAACCCAAAGAAAACATAACACAAATATCTCGGGATTTGGATCGACAGATTCTACTTGACATTACCAGATTCAAGACGCAGTTGATCAACCTCTAGGAGCAATTTACAATCCTAGATAAACTCTAACGCGTTTAATAACGAAAGCTAAGACATTTATAGTCATCATTAAGACACATTAGGAATGATTAAACATAACCAGACAAGATCGAGCTTACCAAGACAAAACCTTACAACACCATGTGATCGTTGAAACGTTAATTATAACAATAATTTGGAAGAATAAGCGCAGAAAATTTTAAAGACATAAAAATATAGTCGTTACCATCAAATTGGACAAGAAGAAACGAGGGGAAACCACCACTTTCCTTGGTTTAACCGAAAAATTCCACCGAATCACTCAACGTCGTAGATCGGGGCAAAGGGATGCGGGAGAAGTTGAAATCTGAACAAGAACAGCCGAAAATGGGGTTAGGGCCGAAAATCCCTAACAAGAAATCTCTAGAAACGGGGAAGATATTACCATGATGGCGTAGCTCTCGGCGAGAGCTTTCCAGATCTATACTCGGTTGAACATTTCGAGCACCGGAGCACCGTCAGCGGCCACCGGAAGAGGTACGGACGGACGACCTATTTCTCACACGCAACTCTGGTTCGGGAATAAGAAGAAATTCTCGGTCGGTTAATGATGAAGAAGAAGAAGAACGTATTTATACTCAAACAGCAGAAATAAACCAGGTTTAGCTAAAACCGTCTTTCCAAGACAGAAGGAACGGTCCACTTGAGTACTAGAAAAGGACTACTCGAGTAGTAAGGTGACTACTCGAGTACTCGAAAGGAACTACTCGAGTAGTAAGGTAACTACTCGAGTCGTAAGGTAACTACTCGAGTACTCGAAAAGAACTACTCGAGTTGTAAGATCACTACTCGAGTACAAGAAGAGACCTACTCGAGTACTTAATGCAGCTACTCGAGCACTCGAAAGGAACTACTCGAGTAGTAAGGTAACTACTCGAGTACTCGAAAAGAACTACTCGAGTAGTAAGGTAACTACTCGAGTACTCGAAAGGAACTACTCGAGTAGTAAGGTAACTACTCGAGTACTCGAAAAGAACTACTCGAGTAGTAAGACCTCTACTCGAGTACATGAAAAGAACTACTCGAGTACTTAACGCAGCTACTCGAGTACTCGGAAGGCACTACTCGAGTAGTAAGGTAACTACTCGAGTACTCGAAAAGAACTACTCAAGTAGTAAGATCACTACTCGAGTACAACCGATTATTTGTATGAACAGTACCCCTACACGAGACGCAGGAATTTCACTCGAGTCAAGCCTTGCAGGAAAAAAAATTTCTTTGCAAATGTAACCTTTTGATCAAACTATACGAATGAATAGTAAAAGATATTTTTGAATAGTACTATAATATTAAAATAATCATATTTATATATTTTTGAACAAGGAAACTACGAGATCAAAACGGAGGCCCAAACGATCGCCGAATTAAACGAAACTCACGCCGTAGGCGAATACTGACGCTACGAACACAACGACGAAGTCAAAACCAAAATCCTATAAGTCATTCCCAAGATATTAATCTTCAAAGTATACGGCAAACATAAACAATCCAAAACTTCAATCGCGCGCCGAGACTCCAAAAATACTCGGATTGTGACGAAACGACGAAGTCAAAACCAAAAATGCTCGTTTTACAAATATATGTTGATGATATTATTTTTGTATCCACAAATGAAAAATTATGTGATAGTGTTATTGAAATTATGAAGAATGAATTTGAAATGAGCATGGTAGGCGAACTCACTTATTTTCTTGGTTTTCAAATCACTCAAAAGCATGATGAAATTTTTGTTTGCCAATCTAAATATATTCATGATGTTTTAAAAAGATTTGGGTTTGAAAATCTAAAACAAGCAAATAGCCCCATGAGTGTCTCATTAAAGTTAGGAAAAGATGAGAGTGGAATATCCATAGATCAAATACTTTATAAAGGAATGATAGGATCACTATTATATTTGACTGCCTCTAGGCCTGATATTATATTCGTTGTATGTTTATGTGCTAGATTTCAAGCTAATCCCAAAGAATCTCACTTAAAAGCAGTTAAACGCATTTTTAGATATCTTATTGACACATCTAAATTAGGATTATGGTATCCACATAACGATACATTTATATTACATGGCTTTTCTGTTTCTGATTATGCTGGGTGTTCATTAGATCGTAAAAGCACCAGTAGCACCTGTCATTTTCTTGGCCCTTCCCTTATCTCTTTGTCGAGTAGGAAACAGAATTTTGTTGCCTTATCTACCACTGAGGCCGAGTACATAGCACTAGGCAGTTGTTGTGCACAAGCTTTATGGATGAAGCAAACATTAGAAGATTTTGGTATAGTTCATGAAACCATTGAATTAAAATGTGATAATAAAAGTGCAATTGACTTAACATATAATCCAGTTCATCATTCTAGATCCAAACACATTGATATACGTCACCATTTCATAAGAGATCACATAAAACAAAATACGATCAAAGTCAATTTTATAAGCACTGATTCACAGCTTGCGGATATTTTCACTAAACCACTTGCAGATTCCCATTTTTCGTTCTTATGATTAGAACTATGAATTCTAGACTTATCAAATTAATAAATTACCATCGCAAGCCACACAAAAAAATTAACATAATTCCATTATTAACATCATGAACATTAAACCAAAATAAGCATTCCATAAATCATAAGTGGAAACATCACAATTTTTCACATTCCATACTAAGTCTTACATTCTTCCAGAAAAAATACCACATACCATTACAGAAAAGATAATATTACAGCATGAAATCAAAATCTAAGGAAATTAACGAAATTTCATTGTCGCCTGCGATAGTGACTGTCGCCCGGCGATAGTGGCAAAATGTCCAGCCTTCCAAATATCTTCAAAAATTTATGTTGTCACCTCCACTGGTCTCTCGATCATCTGCCGAACTGTACTCGCTGCTTCGCGTCCGACGTGCTCGGCGGGTCGATGTACGGGGCGGCTCCATGACCGGATCTTCCCATTCTGCTGCTTCGGCTGGAGTGGGCTTCAACTTCAAACTTTTGGTCAGAAATTTAAAGAATTTCTGAATTCCCAAAACGTTTTTCTTTACATCCCTCTTATGTTGTTCGAACGACTCTCGCAAGTCGTCTAACCCTTCTCGCAACGATCCACCTCTAGGAATTGGCGGGTTTCGGATAGTGGACACTGGTTCACTCCTCCTTGATGACCCTCCTCGTGTTGATCGGCCGATAGAAGGTGTTTCACTCGTCAAATATATCATTGGGATACAATCATTGAAGTACAATTCGGGGTCAATCCACGTATATTTCTTATATAAGATCCGTTGGATGAAGGCTCCAAGTGGTAGGGTGTTCAACTTCTTCCAATTAAGACTTTTCAATCTAAATGAGTATCATACTATCAAGAGGACAAAATCTGCCACATCCAACGGTTCTCGCTCCAAAATCATATACGTCACATAACTAAGTTGAGCCATTATTTTTCGTGTATCTCCATATTTCAATAGGATGGTATGCCTTAGAATCTCTTGCACTAGCCGTGCATCCTCCGTCAGGGTGGTCGTTGATTGGATTATAGTTTTGATGGAATTTCCATGTAAAACCATATTCAATAATGTTCAATCCCTCTCCTTCTGATAGTTCTCTACGACGTTTAGAGTGGTTTCATGCTCTATTAATCCAAATTCATCTCTCAAGTCATCATGTGTTAATTCTACCGTCTGTCCTTGAATTTTCGATCGAACTCCGACATTCAATTCCGTGAAACGTGGATCTTTGAGGTAATTGTAAAATTCTCGGATGAGCACGGAGGAGAATGTGTCTAGAATAATAATTGACATTATTCCAGCCATTGCTAACAAGTCATGAATATGTGCATGCCGGGCCGGGTTGAATTCAATCACTCGTCTGATTCCTATGTTAGCGTTCTCTATTCCAGGGAATGTTTGATATGATGCATATGAGTCACTCCATGTGCTTCTTCTTGCTTTGGAACTAGAAGCCATTTCTGCATATAAAATATTTTTGTTTCAGAAACAACAAAGTTTTTTTGGCTATCGCCATCCAGCGACACCCACTGTCATCGGGCGATAGCGGAAAATCATTTTTCTTCATTTCTGACTTCAGATCTGGTTTCCCCCTTCATCCAAAATACCAGATCTGCAATTTTGTGTTCTTTAAGTCAGTTTTTCACAACTTAAATTCAAGGAAATCTTCACAAATTTCACTCATACAACCCTAGTAAATTAAGATCCCCAAACCAAATTTTAACACTTGAAAACCTGGAAATTTCTGCTCTAAACTAACATACTACACTATTCTTCCAATTAGATCCATAACAAACCAAAGATTCAAAGCAAAAATTCAAGTTTTCATACATAGGTTTAGGGTTTCGCCGCCTTCTCCTCCGCGTTCCGCACTCAGTCTTCAGGAAAAATGGTTCCCTTTGATGGCTTTGACTGAATGCGCCAGTTTTAAACAATTTTCCACTATCGCCGACCGGCGATACCCGGTATCGCCGGTCGATAGTGCCATTTTCTTGTTTCTTCAAATTGTCTTGCTGACTCAGTTTAAGGCCAGGTGTAATATATTTTTTTGAGTTTTATACTAACTTGGTTCTCTAGTTCACCACTCTTATATCTGTTATACATATTTCAGTACTAGTGTTCTTAACCTTGTGAAATTGTTTTCGCATGCCTCTAAGTATGAGAAATTTTTTAGTTATGATAATGTTATTTCACTCACGGTTGTGCAAATCTTCGTATGCCTCCATCTTACAAAATTTGAATTGTGAATGTTTTCATCATAACCACTTGTGATGCATGCTTTCAGCGTCTGCTTTATACGAGTTTAGTACAATGCACCATAACATTACATTATTCTGTATGGTCTCACAAGTGAATTCGGACTCCTTTGTTCAGCTAGAGAAAAACAATATATATGAGTACAATAGTGTATCATCCCAAAAGTACAAACATTTGGTGATACTTTCACACAACAAAAAAGAACACACTCAAATAACAAGCATCCTCCACCATAGGGAGCCAACTATCCCTCTATACAAACACTCATCTACAGGTTTCCCTGCATCATCCTTGCTAAGAGACATACTTGACCCCATAGGAGTCTTCATGGTACTGGATAAATTCATACCATACTTCCTTATGAGTTCTAGGGTGAACTTAGACTGGCATATGGATAAACCATTCTCAGTCTGTCTTACTTGGAAACCCAAGAAGAACTTAAGCTCTCCCATACTACTCATCTCAAATTGACCTTGCATTAGTTTTGCAAACTTTTTGCAAAGGCTGCTTTCAGTAGACCCAAATAAGTCTTCATGAGCATTGTGAGGTTGAGCACCTTGGCAAGAATTGTAAAGTGTCTTGTGCGAATTTTACGCGAATAATTTCTTTCTTATGTGTGCTGGCCTCTTGGGTACAAGTATAGCTCCGCATGTAACCACTATGTTATGTTGTTTTTTAACATTCGCATGTTCATGTTTGTTTTTGTAAGACTAAGCATCAGTTTTGCCACACCACTTCACATGTACACAACATTATCCTCTCTAAACGTTCTTCTTATGAGAATTGGACTGAAAACTGTTTCACCAACACCTTTTCACTAGAACATGTGTTTATGATATAGTTTGTTGAACATTGTCATAGTTACTATTTACTCATTTTATTTATACTACATTGCTCACCTATCCTCTCTGAGTCTCTCTTTTATGTTTCTTCCTTCTTTCGCTTTCGCCGTACTCTTCGATCTCTTTTGACAATACCAAAGGGGGAGAAACCTTACAAAAGCAATCATTCACCGAAGTATGTTCTTATATCTTTGTGCACACTTGGAAGACACATTATTTGTTTTAATTTTTTTTCACATCTTTAATTAAAAATACACGAATTTCCAATATGCTTCCATTTAGGGGGAGATGACATTTAGGGGGAGTGTTTCATCCAAGAGCAATTTATACACATACACTTGTATCGTCTTGATACTCAAATAGGGTGGACCTTTTTAACATTCATGATTACTTTCTTAATGGATTTGTTATTATTAAAAGGGGGAGATTATTGGAGCATGCATTCCACGCTTTCTAGTTTGCTAATAACAAATCTTGTTTGTATTTGATATTTGGATGTTATTGGTGTACAGGTAACACAGGTTAATATCTCATATCTTTTTGATGATGAATCGGATCAGAATTGAGATCGGGATATATCTTCAGGCGATAGTAGGTATTGCAAACAGGCGATAGCGCCACTCGACACTCAACACTCGGTGCAATTCCGCTCGACGCTCGACGAAATCATGGCTTGAAGATATCGCCAAGCGATAGTGGGTATCTCCATAGGCGATAGCGCCACTCGACGCATTTCCGCTCGACGCACGATGAAATCGTGGCCACCGTTATTTCGCTATCGCCAGATGGCGATATCCGGTATCGCGCGGCAATAGTGCACGATTCAGCGCTCAACGTTTGTGCGATGCGAAAATGAGGAGTTCGTGGGACACGTGTGTAACACCCCTATCTGTCACATAGCAAATAGCAGTAGGTGCGGCCGGGGCCTGACGCCATTTACCACAGACAGGGTGGTTACTCAATGGAAACCTCCAACCAATAACAACGTCATACACAGAGCATTCTAGCGGAAGCAATTAAAATTGTTGCATTAATAAAGAACCCAACACTAGCATGAATGTCCACTACAAAGCCAACAGGAATGAAGTACAAATACGCAAGTACTGGCCTTATGGCCTTACAATTGTTTTCCTCAAATTACATGTTTTTCAAACCTCGGCACGCAGGCCGACCATACATGAATAAAAAAACACTCAAAATTAGGCCTTCGAGGACCGGCTCAGCAACTAGGGCATTGGCCCGCTATTTACCGCTCGGCTCTGCAGCACCTGCAAGCACAATCCACCGCAATAGTGGCAAACCAAAGCAACGGTCAGCAATGCTGACCAAATTATAACGATCCCACCCCCAAATCGGGGCGGCGATGATCCTTCCCTGCACTTTATTAGCATAACCAAGCAGTATATATATACATTGCATCACAGGCGTTGGCACGCCCGACCACACGCCCTGTGCACTCAGGGCACATTCTCGGTGAACCGGTCAATGTCACGTCAATTTAAGCCACAGACACCACGGTCTCACCACTGCCACTTTGACGGCCAAACTATGAGCATTTTGTCTTCCAGGCATGGGTCATGTCAATTTAAGTCATAGACCGTCGAAGACCCTCATCCATGCCAACGACTCACACCGAACGACATAGAATGGGTACGGTTCCACCTAACCCGTGCTCACATCGCAACAACAATTTAAGTCATATGCGCGGGTCAAACTTCTCCCGAGTCTCGTTTCCGTTACACACTTCACATAACCCGGTTATATTCAAGTTGGCTCCCAGGCCACCAAGTTGGCAGAATCACACATCTGCCCAATTTTCTCGGTGCACCTTGGGGTTAATCCCCAAGGCTCGTTGTTGCAATCTACCCCGTAGAAAACCCGAAAACAAACATTCGCACGAAGTCTTCTCCGGCCATTTATGCAATGCAACATCACTGATCCAGGCCAACTTGTCTGAGTAGGCTTCACACATCATGTATATATTTGTTCTCGATTACGGACTCTACATGTACACAACGTGGACTATTCATGTCTACCCGAAGGAACGCCTCAAACTCACCGCAAACTCGCGAGAGCAGGCTTCCCTATGCAAAAGAAGTAGAGCTTCACATGCTTAAGTAGAGAATCGTTACCCGAGCGTTCTTCCTTGGCGCCATGGATATGTAAGCAGACGAAAAGCACCGCCCTCTCCTAGCCTCCGTAGATCCGAAGTCGGTTCGCGATTTGTAGCTCCGAAGCTCTGTCGGTGACCGGATCTAGACATCTTCTTCCTCGTTGCTCTCCTCTCTCTGTAGAACTTAGACAGAGAACCAGTGAATAGAAGATAAGGGTTTTGAAACCCTACACTCAGGTATATCCTAATAGGAATTTCCTCCAACCGTCGGATCCCTACATAAAGAAATGTACGGATACGATCCAGCTCTGAAATGGAAAACCTGGGCCAAAACACCGCACGATTCACAAACCGGAGTAGGACACGTCCGCGAAAAACTCAAAATGTGTCAGGACATTTCATCGAGACCCTACCAAGACCCCTGTGTAGACACTCTATGTCGACACCCTATGTCGACACAACACAACCTGTGTCGACACTCTGTGTCGACACAACACAACCTATGTCGACACTCTGTGTCGACACTCTGTGTCGACACAGCAGGCCCTGTGTCGATACAGCTGGCCCTGTGTCGACACAGCAGGACCTGTGTCGACACAGCAGGACCTGTGTCGACACAGCAGGACCTGTGTCGACATAGCAGGACCTGTGTCGACACAGCAGGACCTGTGTCGACACAGCAGGCCCTGTGTCGACACAGCAGGCCCTGTGTCGACACAGCAGGCCCTGTGTCGACACAGCAGGCCCTGTGTCGACACAGCAGGCCCTGTGTCGACACAGCAGGCCCTGTGTCGACACAGCAGGCCCTGTGTCGACACAGCAGGCCCTGTGTCGACACAGCAGGCCCTGTGTCGACACAGCAGGCCCTGTGTCGACACAGCAGGCCCTGTGTCGACACAGCAGGCCCTGTGTCGACACAGCAGGCCCTGTGTCGACACAGCAGGCCCTGTGTCGACACAGCAGGCCCTGTGTCGACACAGCAGGCCCTGTGTCGACATAGCAGACCCTGTGTCAACATAGCAGACTGTGTCAAACATGCCACAACTCGCCAAGGACACGGCCTATGACACGCCCGTGTCCCAGACCGTGTGACCCCTGCCAAATTCCTAACTTGGCTCAAAATGCCTCCCGTCGCTCCTTTGAGTATCGGGGCATTACAACTCTCCCCCTCTTAAAAGAATTTCGTCCACGAAATTATATAAAGGAAAGATAAGCATAAAACTTAAACGGTACCTGAGCAAAACAACTCAGGGTACTCCTCAAGCATAGTCTGCTCTCGCTCCCAAGAGAGCTCCTCCCGACCGCAATTGTCCCAGCGGACCTTGACCATCCTGATCTCTTTATTGCATAGCCGCTTGACTTCTGAGTCCTCAATACGTACGGGCTTGACCTTCATCGTCAACCCATTATCAACCGACACTTGATCGACCGTGATCACTTTGGTAGGCTCTTGCACCGCCTTCCGTAGCACCGATATATGTAATACATCATGTAGACCACTAAGCTCCTCTGACAGTTTCAACTGGTACGCTGCTTCACCAATCCGCTCCAGAACTTCAAATAGTCCAAGGTACCTCGGGCTTAGCTTCTTCAAGCACCGCACCCGCGAGACACCCTTGAACAGCTTGATCTTCAAGTACACCCAATCGCCAACAGCGAAGTCCACGTTCCTGTGCTTGGCATTATAGTACTTAGCCTGGTGGTCTTGAGCGATTAGCAACCTCTCCCGAATGGTTCTCACCAAAGAAGTAGCATCCTCCACCTCTAGTCGCTTGTACAACTTTGACTCGCCCATTTCCAACCAAGACAACGGCGTGCGACAACTTCTACCATAAAGGGCCTCGAAGGGCGCCATTTGTATGCTTGCATGTTAGCTATTGTTGTACGCGAACTCCACCAAGTATAGGTGGTCCTCCCATTGCTTTCCAAAGTCCAGGACACACATGCGAAGCATGTCTTCCATTGTCGTATTGACCCTCTCGGTCTGACCATCCATCTGCGGATGAAAGTTGTGCTAAAACTCAGCTTTGTTCCTAACATTTGCTGCACCAGCCTCCAATCATTGGACGTGAACTGCCCATCTCGGTCACTCACGATGCTGCGGGGCACACCATGAAGACGCACAATATTATCCACATACAGCTTTTCCAATTTCTCAACCGGATCATCCTTCCTATGCGGAATGAAATGCGACACCTTCGTTAGACGATCTACGACCACCCAAATGGTGTCATTCCCCTTTTGCGACCTTGGCAACCCGTGCACAAAGTCCATAGTAATGTCGTCGAACTTCCACTCCGGAATAGGCAAGGATTTCAAGAATCCTCCTGGCTTTTGGCACTCCGCTTTCACCAAGGCGAAGTTTGACACTTCGCCACATAGACCGCCACATCCTTTTTCAGTACTGGCCACCAAAACAATTTCTTAACATCGCGGTACATCTTCGTGCTCCCCGGGTGAATGAGTACTTGGTATGATGTGCCTCGTACAACAATTCCACTCGCAAATTGCCCACGCTTGGGACGCACAGACGACTGTCTTTCTAAAGTAATCCGTCCTCCACAACGAATTGGGAATTTGACCCATCCAGAGCCTCTATCATGAGTTGCTTCATGTGGACATCCATATCCAAAGCCTGCCGAATCCGATCAGCCGGGTCATATTGGACTTCAGTCCAATTCAATACTGCTTCAACACTTGATTGTTTATCAACGCAAAAGATCTCCAACGCCTCCAACTCCTGAACTAACATCTCGTCATGGACCGACAGCCAATTGGCTTGGGCTGGGGCCCGGCGACTCAACGCGTCCGCCACCGCATTGCCCTTATCAGGCACGTAATAGATCTTGAATGTATAGTCCCCCAGGAACTCCATCCATCTACGTTGTCGCATGTTCAGATCTTTCTGATCAATCAAATACTTCAGGCTCTTATGGTCGGTATAGATATCGACCCTTACCCCATACAAGTAGTGCCTCCACACCTTCAAGTCAAAAATCACGGCCGCTAACTCCAAGTCATGGACCGGATAATTCCTCTCGTGCACTTTCAGTTGTCTCGAGCCATACGCTATAATGCTTCCATGTTGTAGTAGCACACAACCCAAACCACTGTCCGAAGCATCGCTATAAATCTCATAACCTTCGGTCCCACTCGGCGAACTCAACACAGGTGTCGTGGTCAACTGACATTTCAACTCCTCAAAAGCTCCCGCGCAGTCCGGCGTCCAAACGAACTTCTGCTCCTTCCTCGTCAAAGTAGTGAGAGGTAACGCTATCCGCGAGAAGTTCTCTACGAAGCGCCTATAATGGCCATCAATCCCCAGAAAGCTCCGGACTTACGCTACCGTAGAAAGCTCAGGCCACTCTCGTATCGCAACAATCTTTGCCGGATCCACTGCAATACCTTCCCCACTCACTATATGACTAAGGAACGCCACTGAGGACAACCAAAACTCGTATTTCGAGAACTTAGCGTACAATTGAGTCCTCCTTAGCGTCTCCAAAACCAAATGAAGATGCCTGAAGTGATCTTCCTCACTCTGCGAGTACACCAAAATATCGTCGATGAAGACGATCACAAAATGGTCCAAGTACTCCCTGAAGGTCCTGTTCATCAAAACCATGAACATCGACGGCGCATTGGTCAGCCCAAACGGCATGACTGTAAACTTGTAATGCCTGTATCTTGTACTGAACGCTGTCTTAGGGATATCACTCTCCCTTATCCTCAGCTGATAGTAACCATACATGAGATCCAACTTAGAGTACACCGTCGACCCAACCAACTGATCAAAAAGATCATCGATCCTTGGGATTGGGTACTTGTTTTTTTCTGTTAGCTTGTTTAACTCCTGATAATCAATACAAAGTCTCAAGCTCCCGTCCTTCTTCTTTACAAAGAGGACCGGTGCGCTCCAAGGCGACGAACTTGGATGCACAAACCCTTGCTCCAATAACTCTTGAAGTTGCACCTTCAGCTCCGCCATTTCCTTAGGCGCTAGCCAATATGGAGATCGTGACACAGTCTTCGCACCTGGTACTAGTTGAATAGTGAAATCTATCTCTCGTTGAGGCGGGGCTCCAGGAAGATCGGCGGGGAACTACTATCACTGAAATACTATCCAACGTAGGTTTCAGCTTCGCAACCTCCACTGGTGTAAAGAACATCTATGCACCAGCACGAACCGCCCTCACCACCTGAAGAGCAGACATCAATGTCTTGCTCGACCATTTTAAGCCCGTAAAAGTCGTCTCACGACTTGCTTCCAACTTGACTTCCTTGCGACTGCAATCAATATAGACTTGCTGATCCGAGAGCCAGTTCATGCCAAATATAACGTCGAACTCCACCAGCGGTAGTAACGACGCTTGCAGATCGAACTCTTCATTCCCAATGCGAATCTTAACACCGCAGATTTTATCCACGTGCATCGAACACCCATTCGGTAACAACACATCAAACTTGTCCTTCGCCATCGAAGAAGGTACTCCGATGCGCGATATGAATCCTTCGGACAAGAAGGAGTGTGAAGCTCCCGTATCAAAGAGTGTTCTTGCCGGATTCTCACAAATCAAAACAAATCCTAAACAAGCAGTGGTAAGGTAACACGCACATAATAAGCATAAAATAATTTGACTTACTATAAATTTAAACCATACCTGTCACCACATCCGTTTGTTTGATGGTCTCCTGTTGGCCAAGATTATAAACCCTTGGTTGAGCCGGAGCATAATGGGATGCGGTTGACTCCACAGCCTTACCCTTCTTTTCATAAGTTTCTCCCGACTTCCACTCAGACTTGGGACGTCCGCTCCAACAGTCACGGGCAAAGTGCCCCGGCTTCCCACAAGTAAAACATGCACCCGGGGTCCGACCCGTGGTCGCCCCAGAAGCATCGGAATAAGGAGCTGGACCCGAAGTCCTAGCCTTCTTAAAGACTTTACGGTACCCAGACTTTGAGGTAGTCGGCATCTTAAACTCAGACTTCTTATCACCCAAGCTTTTCTTCGCTTGAACATTCTTCATGTCCTTCTCCAAGGATCGGGCCATGTTTACCAAGGTCAAGAAACGCTGCGTCATCAGCCCCGAGAGTAGTAGCCTCAAGTCATCTCTTAGACCTTCGTAGAAATGGTTGGTCTTACGTGTAACAGCCCAAAGTTCTGAAACAGGAAAATTTGGGTGACACGGCCTGGGACACGGGCGTGTCCCAGGGCGTGTCAGGTGACACGGCCTGCGACACGGGCGTGTCGCAGGGCGTGTCGAGGTTGTGTCGACGATTGGGCTTTGTCTCGACGATTTTTTATCTCGACGATTCGTCGGGAGGAGGCACACGGCCCAGGACACGGGCGTGTCCAAGGCCGTGTCGCATTCTCGACGAGTTTTTCTCGACGATCGTCGAGTGTCGAGAAGTGTGTGTCGAGTGTTGAACACGGCCTGTGACACGGGCGTGTCACAGGGCGTGTCAAATCAGGCGACGAACTCAGCCCGCCGAAGAATTCGACAGGGCATGTCTTTGTGCCGTGTCTGGGCACACGGCCTGGGACACGGGCGTGTCACAGGCCGTGTGAAGTCTCGGGATGATTTGGGATTTTTTTCCCCAGGTACACGGCCATAGACACGGGCGTGGCTGAAGGCGTGTTGGTGACATGGCCCATGACACGGGCGTGTCCCGTGGGCGTGTCACTGGTTTGGATAAGTCGGTTGACCACCGCTTGAGGCACACGACCAGGCACACGGCCGTGTTCGAGGCCGTGTCTGGTCAAAATTTGTGTTTTTGGCAGAATCGTAGCCGTCCATTCCTTCAGTCTGAATCCAAGGGCTGAAGCCTCTTCTCCTTTTTCCTTAAGGGCCGAAATCAGAGAAGTGTTGCTCACTTTAATTTGGCCTTCATCTTTCTTCAAGAGAGAGAAAGAGAGAGAGAAAGGAGGAGGAAGAAGGAAAGGGGGCTGCTGGTGGTGGTGCTGCGGTTTACCGATGAGAGATCCGAAGCCAGCGTTGCGGAGGAAATGATCTTGCGAGTTTTGCAAGCTAGCTTGGAGGCCATGGCACCGAAGCGATCGTCACGGGTAACGACTTTTCTTCCTAGCCATGTGAAGGCTTCCTTTTTGGCATATCTTTTGATTTCCCCCACCAAGAGGTGGCTGATTTTGGGAATCGTTGGGTGGATACTTGAAATCCCCTTTGTGTTGCATATAGATCCGGAAATGGAGTACGGAATAGGCATGCTGTGTGAAGCCCATCTGGACAGGTTGGTCTGGATTGGTGATGTTGCATACGAACCGGAGAAGACTCCGTGATAAACGTGTCGTGTATGGAGTCTACGGGTTATACCTGCGAAAAGGAGTAGCAGGAAGTACTGGGGTGGTAGCCCAGGAAAATATCCATGTGATGGTTTTGGGTCCAACCTGTGAATGAGGCATAGGTAGTACTGGTGGGACCAGGAAAGACCCTTTTTGTGATGCTTGATGTCATAGGGTGTCCACCTGTGGAGCGAGTCACAGGAAGTACTGGTGTGCCCAGGAAAGACCCCTGACATTTGTAATTTGCGGTGTCCACCTGTGACGGGAATTACAGGAAGTACTGGTGCGCCCAGGAAAGATCCGCTGTTGTTGTGAGGAAATGGGTATAGTGAATTACCCAGGCTTGAATGCCAGGAACAGGATTGGTGAGACCGACCCGCTCCTTTGATGTAGCCATGAGTACGCTGTACTCAGAGAAGGCAAGGCGATTTGAGCAACGGGGGGTGGAGGATCCGACCTGCGCTATGTCCGTCTGACGTGAGACCAAAAAGTGCGGTCTGTTGGAGCGCATAGCAAGAGTCTTCGGCCTGCGCGCCATGATACAAAGGGGGGCTACGGGCCATCCCGGTGTCCGAGGACTAACTCCGGCTGCACGCCATGGAGTAAATGCTCAAGAGAGTTACCGTTGGGTGATAACCCTGAGACGGTGGTGGGCAAGAGGTTGCCAGAACACCAAGAATGTGCCCTGAGAGCACGGACCGTTGGGCCGGGTGGCGAACGGTTGTGATGGCTTGTGTGCGTGAAAGCACCTTTTGATGATATAGCTTGCCATACTTGTGCTATGATATGCCTGCAGGGAAAAATACCGCTGTCCCGAGAGAAGGGGTAGGGTCATTATAATTTGGTCAGCTGAACGCTGACCGTTGCTTTTGTTTGCCACCGATGGGTGGATTGTCCCTTGCACAGATACTGGAGTGCCGAGTGGGACGCATAGAGGTTGATGCTCCTGCTGGTGTTGCTGCTGCTGCTGCTGCTAGCCCTCGAAGGCTATTGTGTTCTTTTGTGTGTTTTCTTTTATTGTGGTCGGCCTGCGCGCCAATCTGTTTTAGGCCACTGATTGAACGCCCTGTAAGGCCATAAGGACAACGCTTTTGACATGTTGTAAGACATTCCTATATGTATATAAAATGTGGAGTTTTATGTTTGGACATTCATGAGGAGTTCAAGTAGTTTAGGCTTCCGCTAGAATGCTTGTGATAGATGCGATGCGCTACTCTGGTATCATCCTGTACCTTCACCGACTGTTTTGTGGTATATCCTGTGGGGCCCCGGCCGGACCTTCTAGAATATATCATATGAACGGATGGGGTTGTTACATTTTTGGTATCGGTTGTCTTGGTCTTTCCCTCTCGAAGTCGTGGCCGACTTCTTTTGTGGGGTGGCGAGCACGTGTTTGTGCAAACCAAAGTCTACGAATGAACTCCTGAATGTCCATGATAGGAATGCAACTTGCTATGTTTGAGGAACCTGAGTGTTCCTATGTTGTGTTGTTTGCTTGGGTACGACCGCTAATGTATGTGTCTTGTCCACCTTTAGGTGACACGAAGTGGAGCTGGGCAGTCTGAGCCCCAGCGTTCTGATGAAAGTACGGCACCAGCCGCGGTGCCTACACCTCCACCGTCTGCAGAACATGTCCGTTTAGTTGCGGAGGCCTTATTTACCATGATCCAAGGTCAGCCACTTAGGCAGGAGCAAGCGGCTGTGGGGCCAGAACAGGTGGCGGCAAGGCCTGAACCTGTAGTGGTTGCAGCTCCTCGAATGGCTGAGAAGCAGCTAACGCGGTTTATGAGCTTCCATCCGCCTACGTTTTCGGGAGCGGGAACCCCGACACAGGCTGAGGATTGGTTATCGCGTGTCAAGCGAGTGATGACGGCGATAGGCACGGCGGAACATCAGAAAGTTACCTTAGCCACCTTCTTGCTTGAAGGAGAAGCGCGTTTATGGTGGGATGAGATGGAGTTGCATCATTTGGCGGGTCGTCCGTTAACCCAAGTGTCGATGGAAGAATTCTCCCGGCTCTTCCTAGCGAAGCACCTTCCTGTGGCTCAACGGATAGCCATGGAAAACGAATTCCAACGGTTGACGCAAGGTGATGGCAGTGTTGACGCGTACCTGCATGAATTTACTCGCTTGGGGCGGTATGCGGGTTCGATTTTTGCTGATGAGCAGAGGAAGACTAATCGGTTCTATGAAGGGCTGAGGGACGAGCTGAGATTCCTTGTGTCCAGTTCTGTGAACCAAGGTTTCCAAGCGTTGGTTGACACTGCGACCGCGTTGGAAAAAGACATGAAGAGGGTGCAAGGGAAGAGAGCTTTGGCTGTGTCGCAACCAGAGTGGAAGGCGCCCCGATCGGGAAAGTCATTTTATAAGAAGAGATGGGGCAAGAAGTCCAAGCCTAGTGGACAAGCTCCTTCATCAGTTGCAACGGGAGCAACATCAGGGGCAACCTCCAAGCCAGAAACTCGTACCTGCTTCAATTGTGGTAGGATGGGGCATATTGCGCGAGATTGTCGGATGCCGCCAAAGAGTGAAAAGAAGGCGGGAGCATCTTATGCGGAGAAAGGAAAGGCGGTGGTGGATTCCTCTGTCTCGCAGGCGCAACCCCGAGTCTACAATCTTGGCCTGCAAGAGGCCATCAAGCAGAGTGACGTGGTCACAGGTATGAGTTTAGTTTTGCTGATGCGATTAGTTGCTTAGCTTAGTATGCCTATGTTTGTGGTTTGTGTGTGTGACATGTTTGTCATAGGCTTTGTGATGATTCGGGACACGCTGGCGCGAGCACTGTTTGATACAGGGGCATCGCATTCTTTTCTGTCTCGTGAGTTTCTTACGCGGCTTGGGATACCCAGTCGTGCAAAGACAGATAGCGTCAGAGTGGTGTTGCCGAATGGTTGTTGGATGCTTGTGGATCAAGCTTGCGATGTGGCGGTTCAGTTAGGAAGTCGGGATTTTTGTTTAACCGCATTTGTTTTGCCAATATCGGAATTTGATGTGATTTTTGGGATGGATTGGCTCGCGGAGCAGCATGCTATGATTGATTGCCAGTCCAAAGAAATCACGTTGGGCCAGAATACCGAACAGGAGACCAAGTTCGCGGGTATGCGAGGAGTAGGCGGGACGTTGATGTCTGCACTCCAGGTAGTCAAAGCTGTTCGGAAGGGTGCGGAGTGTTACTTTGCACTAATTCAGGCTGTTGAGCCTAAGGCCACGTTGTGCGAGGTTCCGATTGTGGCAGAATTTACAGATGTGTTTCCCACGGATCTCCCTGGGCTACCACCCCAGCGGGAGATTGACTTCACAATTGAGTTGGTGCCAGGTGCGAAACCCGTGGCCCGCTCGCCATATCGCGTTGCACCTAAAGAGATGGCTGAGTTGAAGGTTCAACTACAAGAAATGCTAGAGCAAGGTTATATCCGCCCAAGTATGTCACCTTGGAGCGCGCCTGTGCTTTTTGTAAAGAAAAAAGATGGTGGGTTACGGTTGTGTATAGATTACCGTGAATTGAATAAGCTGACCGAGAAGAATAAGTATCTGATACCTCAGATTGATGAATTATTTGATCAGCTGGTGGGATCTACCGTCTATTAGAAGTTGGACCTGAAGTCTGGTTATTACCAGTTAAGAATTCGGGAAGGTGACATTCCCAAAACCGCATTTGGAACGCGTTATGGGCACTATGAGTTCACAGTCATGCCCTTTGGATTGTGTAATGCGCCTTCGGTGTTTATGGATTTGATGCATCGTACTTTCCGTGAGTATCTGGATCTGTTTGTGATCGTGTTCATTGATGATATCCTGGTGTACTCGAAGTCCAAAGCTGAGCATGAGATTCACTTGCGGTTGGTGTTGAACACGTTGAGGCAAAATCAGCTCTATGCCAAGTTCTCGAAGTGCGAGTTTTGGCTATCGTCAGTGGCATTTTTGGGCCATGTGGTGAGTGGAGCGGGCATTGCAGTGGATCCAGCGAAGATAAAAGCCATACAAGAATGGCCAATATTGTCTTCCGTGGCCGAGGTCAGGAGTTTCCTTGGACTTGCGGGCTACTATAGAAGATTTGTGGAGAACTTCTCGCGGATCGCTTTGCCGCTAACCACACTGACACGAAAGGATCAGAAGTTCGTTTGGACGCCAGAGTGCGCACGAGCTTTTGACGAGCTGAAGGTTCGGTTGACCACGGCGCCGGTGTTGTCTTCGCCATATGGAACCGATGGGTTTGTGATTTATAGTGATGCCTCAGGAAGCGGTTTAGGCTGCGTTCTTCTGCAGAGCGGAAAGGTGATTGCTTATGGCTCACGCCAGCTGAAGGTGCACGAGCGAAACTATCCCGTCCATGATTTGGAACTAGCGGCGGTGATTTTTGCACTCAAGTTGTGGCGACACTACCTTTATGGCGTGAAGGTAGAGATCTATACTGATCATAAGAGCCTAAAGTATCTATTGGAGCAGAAAGAGTTGAACATGCGACAACGAAGGTGGTTGGAGTTCCTTGGGGACTACACTTTCGAGATTCATTATACGCCCGGAAAGGGGAATGTTGTCGCGGATGCCTTGAGTCGGCGGATTCCGGCTAGAGCGAATTGGTTACAAAGATATGATGAACGTCTTATCCAGGAATTGGAGGCATTGGAGATCTATTGTGTTGATAAGAATTCCACTGCCACTGCATGTTTGAACTGGACCGAGGTGCAATGTGACCTTGCGGACCGAGTTCGACGGGCAACGGAGTTGGATGAAGATCTCTTGCGCTCTGTGAATGAAGGACCAGAAGGCAAATTCACCTGGAATGACGGTCTTTTGCGAAAAGAGGGCCGTTTGTGCGTCCCGAATGTGGGGAAGTTGAGGGAAGAACTGATGTATGAAGCACATTATACGAAGTATTCCATTCACCCCGGGAGCACAAAAATGTTCAATGATATGAAGAAGCTTTTCTGGTGGCCAGGACTTAAGAAAGATGTTGCCCTATATGTCGCCAAATGTCAAACATGTGCGATGGTGAAGGCAGAATGCCAAAAGCCGGGCGGTTATTTGAAGTCACTACCAATCCCAGTGTGGAAATTTGATGATATTTCCATGGATTTTGTGCATGGATTGCCAAGATCGCAGCGAGGAAATGATTCCATTTGGGTCATTGTTGACCGGCTAACAAAAGTAGCACATTTTCTCCCGAACAGGCGGGATGATTCGGTTGAAAGTTTGGCAAAGTTATATGTTGATCAGATTGTGCGTCTTCACGGTGTTCCTCGGAGCATCGTAAGTGATCGAGATGGGCGATTCACGTCAAATGATTGGAGGCTAGTTCACCGACTGTTGGGCACGAAGTTGACTTTCAGTACGGCCTTTCATCCTCAAACGGATGGCCAGACTGAACGTACCAACAGAACAATGGAGGACATGCTCCGAATGTGCGCCCTTGACTTCGGAAAGAGATGGGAAGATCATCTCTATATGGTCGAGTTTGCATATAATAACAGCTACCAGGCAAGCATTGGGATGGCACCATATGAAGCCCTATATGGAAGGAAGTGTCGTACTCCCTTGGCTTGGGTAGAAGCGGGTGAAGCGCGGGTTGTTAAACCAAATGAGGTGGATGAAGCAAACTCAACCATTCGGACTATTCGCGAGAGATTGCTGATTGCTCAAGATCGACAAGCGAAGTACTACAACGCCAAGCACCGGAACGTTGAATTTGCGGTTGGCGATTGGGTCTACTTGAAGATCAAGCCATTCAAAGGTGTCTCCAGGATTCGACGATTGAAAAAGTTGAGTCCAAGATATTTGGGTCCTTTCGAAGTGGTTGAGCGAATTGGCGAAGCGGCTTATCGACTAGCTTTGTCGGCAGACTTGGGTGGGTTACATGATGTCTTTCACATCTCGGTGCTTCGGAAGGCCGTGAAAGATCCAGCTCAAGTGATCGCGGATGATCGGGTGCCGGTGGAGTATGGGCTAACGACGAGAGTTAGACCCATTCGGATCGAAGATCGAGCCGAGAAACAGTTGCGGAGCAAGACGGTCGGTATGGTGAAAGTCCGGTGGGACAACTGCGGCCGTGAAGAGCTGACATGGGAGCGCGAGCAAACCATGCGAGCAGAGTTCCCTGAATTGTTTCTGTAAGTTGGAGCGAGAATATTGTAACATAAACATTTATATATATAGATATATGTTGTTACATTTTCTTGCTAAGTCTGTTGCTTTCCTGTCTTTAAATTTCGAGGACGAAATTTCTTGTAGGAGGGGAGGATTGTAACAGCCAAAAGTTCTGAAACAGGAAAATTTGGGTGACACGGCCTGGGACACGGGCGTGTCCCAGGGCGTGTCAGGTGACACGTCCTGCGACACGGGCGTGTCGCAGGGCGTGTCGAGGTTGTGTCGACGATTGGGCTTTGTCTCGACGATTTTTGATCTCGACGATTCGTCGGGAGGAGGCACACGGCCCAGGACACGGGCGTGTCCAAGGCCGTGTCGCATTCTCGACGAGTTTTTCTCGACGATCGTCGAGTGTCGAGAAGTGTGTGTCGAGTGTTGAACACGGCCTGTGACACAGGCGTGTCACAGGGCGTGTCAAATCAGGCGACGAACTCAGCCCGCCGAAGAATTCGACAGGGCGTGTCTTTGTGCCGTGTCTGGGCACACGGCCTGGGACACAGGCGTGTCACAGGCCGTGTGAAGTCTCGGGATGATTTGGGATTTTTTTCCCCAGGTACACGGCCATAGACACGGGCGTGGCTGAAGGCATGTTGGTGACACGGCCCATGACACGGGCGTGTCCCGTGGGCGTGTCACTGGTTTGGATAAGTCGGTTGACCACCGCTTGAGGCACACGGCCAGGCACACGGCCGTGTTCGAGGCCGTGTCTGGTCAAAATTTGTGTTTTTGGCAGAATCGTAGCCGTCCATTCCTTCAGTCTGAATCCAAGGGCTGAAGCCTCTTCTCCTTTTTCCTTAAGGGCCGAAATCAGAGAAGTGTTGCTCACTTTAATTTGGCCTTCATCTTTCTTCAAGAGAGAGAAAGAGAGAGAGAAAGGAGGAGGAAGAAGGAAAGGGGGCTGCTGGTGGTGGTGCTGCGGTTTACCGACGAGAGATCCGAAGCCAGCGTTGCGGAGGAAACGATCTTGCGAGTCTTGCAAGCTAGCTTGGAGGCCATGGCACCGAAGCGATCGTCAAGGGTAACGACTTTTCTTCCTAGCCATGTGAAGGCTTCCTTTTTGGCATATCTTTTGATTTCCCCCACCAAGAGGTGGCTGATTTTGGGAATCGTTGGGTGGATACTTGAAATCCCCTTTGTGTTGCATATAGATCCGGAAATGGAGTACGGAATAGGAATGCTGTGTGAAGCCCATCTGGACAGGTTGGTCTGGATTGGTGATGTTGCATACAAACTAGAGAAGACTCCGTGATAAACGTGTCGTGTATGGAGTCTACGGGTTATACCTGCGAAAAGGAGTAGCAGGAAGTACTGGGGTGGTAGCCCAGGAAAATAGCCATATGATGGTTTTGGGTCCAACCTGTGAATGAGGCACAGGTAGTACTGGTGGGACCAGGAAAGGCCCTTTTTGTGATGCTTGATGTCATAGGGTGTCCACCTGTGGAGCGAGTCACATGAAGTACTGGTGTGCCCAGGAAAGACCCCTGACATTTGTAATTTGCGGTGTCCACCTGTGACGGGAATTACAGGAAGTACTGGTGCGCCCAGGAAAGATCCGCTGTTGTTGTGAGGAAATGGGTATAGTGAATTACCCAGGCTTGAATGCCAGGAACAGGATTGGTGAGACCGACCCGCGCCTTTGATGTAGCCATGAGTACGCTGTACTCGGAGAAGGCAAGGCGATTTGAGCAACGGGGGGTGGAGGATCCGACCTGCGCTATGTCCGTCTGACGTGAGACCAAAAAGTGCGGTCTGTTGGAGCGCATAGCAAGAGTCTTCGGCCTGCGCGCCATGACACAAAGGGGGGCTACGGGCCATCCCGGTGTCCGAGGACTAACTCCGGCTGCACGCCATGGAGTAAATGCTCAAGAGAGTTACCGTTGGGTGATAACCCTGAGACGGTGGTGGGCAAGAGGTTGCCAGAACACCAAGAATGTGCCCTGAGAGCACGGACCGTTGGGCCGGGTGGAGAACGGTTGTGATGGCTTGTGTGCGTGAAAGCACCTTTTGATGATATAGCTTGCCATACTTGTGCTATGATATGCCTGCAGGGAAAAATACCACTGCCCCGAGAGAAGGGGTAGGGTCGTTATAATTTGGTCAGCTGAACGCTGACCGTTGCTTTTGTTTGCCACCGGTGGGTGGATTGTCCCTTGCACAGATACTGGAGAGCCGAGTGGGACGCATAGAGGTTGATGCTCCTGCTGGTGTTGCTGCTGCTGCTGCTGCTAGCCCTCGAAGGCTATTGTGTTCTTTTGTGTGTTTTCTTTTATTGTGGTCGGCCTGCGCGCCAATCTGTTTTAGGCCACTGATTGAACGCCCTGTAAGGCCATAAGGCCAATGCTTTTGACATGTTGTAAGACATTCCTATATGTATATAAAATGTGGAGTTTTATGTTTGGACATTCATGAGGAGTTCAAGTAGTTTAGGCTTCCGCTAGAATGCTTGTGATAGATGCGATGCGCTACTCTGGTATCATCCTGTACCTTCACCGACTGTTTTGTGGTATATCCTGTGGGGCCCCGGCCGGACCTTCTAGAATATATCATATGAACGGATGGGGTTGTTACATTACGCTCCTCATCCGCGAACGTAGAGCTAGCATACCGACCCAACCGAGTAAACTCGTGGAGATACTCATCCACACTACTCTCTCCTTATACCAGCCTCTGGACCTCATTCTCCAAAGCTATCCTCTACGACGAAGGGAGGTACCTAGCTAAGAATAGTCTCGAGAACTCCTCCATCGAGATGTTTGTAAGTTGTCTTCCTATCAAAAGATGCAGCTCCAAACCCTCCCACCACAGCCTAGCGTCTCCATCCAACAGGAACGTAGCTATAGTGGTCATCTGCCACTCCTCCGTCTTAGTTGCTGTCAAGACTCTCTTTATCTGGGAGAGCTAATCTTCAGCTTTAGATGAAGTTCCCAACCCCAAGAACACTGGAGGATTAAAGCTCATAACATGTTTGAGATGTCTCTCAGTTTCCCTCCTCGGCACCAATGGCTCCATTACTACCTGCTCCACTCTTCTTGGCTCAACCTCTGGAAGAGGTACCAGCTCCATCGTAGGAGCAGGATGCTGCATTTGCCTTGCAGGCTGCGCATTGACCATGGCAAACACTGCTTCGGCCACCAATCGTATGGTCTCAGCTGATGGAGGTGTTGCAGGAGCATCATTTGGTGCACTATAAGCCTCAGAAACTCAGCATTCTGACAGCACAGCACCGCTTCTGGTCACCTATAGTTGTATAAAACACTGTTAAGCAACCATATAAAATTGCAAAAAGCAATTATCGGAACACGCAGGTGCTCACCACCCCTCAAACACGTCTATTTTCATTCCTAAGTGGACATTCATGAGTTCTTTTGCTATTATAACGATGACGCACAAACAGGTGCTCACCACCCATTAAAAAGAATTCGACCACGAATTCATTTTAAGTCCGATCGAAACCAGTAGTCTGATACCAAATTGTAACACCCCCTATCCATCACATAGCATATAGCAGAAGGTTCGGCCGGGGCCCGATGTCATATACCACAGACAGACCGGGTGGTTACTCAATGGAAACCATCCAACCAATAACAATGTCATACATAGAGCATTCTGGAGGAAGCAATTAAAATTGTTGCATTAATAAATAACTCAACACTAGCATGAATGTCCACTACAAAGTCAACAGGAATGAAGTAAAAATACACAAGTATTGGCCTTATGGCCTTACAATTGTTTTCCTCCAATTGCATGTTTTTCGAACCTCGGCGCGTAGGTCGGTCATACATGAATAAAATAAAACACTCAAAATTAGGCCTTCGAGGGCCGGCTCAGCAACTAGGGCTTTGGCCCTCTATTTACCGCCCGGCTCCGCAGCACCTGCAAGCACAATCCACCGCAATGGTGGCAAACCAAAGCAACAGTCAGCAATGCTGACCAAATTATAACGATCCCGCCCCCAAATCGGGGCGGCGATGCTCCTTCACTGCACTTTATTAGCATAACCAAGCAGTATATATATATACATTGCATCACAGGCGTTGGTACGCCCGGCCACACGCCCCGTGCACTCAGGGCACATTCTCGGTGAACCGGTCAATGTCACATCAATTTAAGCCATAGACACCCCGGTCTCACCACCGCCACTGTGACGGCCAAACTATGAGCATTTTGTCTTCCCGGCATGGGTCACGTCAATTTAAGCCATAGACCGTCGAAGACCCTCATCTATGCCAACGGCTCACACCGAACGACATAGAATGGGTACGGTTCCGTCTAACCCGTGCTCACATCGCAATGACAATTTAAGCCATATACGCGGGTCAAACTTCTCTCGAGTCCCATTTCTGTTACACACTTCACATAACCCGGTTATGTTCAAGTTGGCTCCCAGGCCACCAAGTTGGCAGAATTACGCATCTGCCCAGTTTTTCGGGTGCACCTTGGGGTTAATCCCCAAGGCTCCCTGTTGCAATCTACCCCGTAGAAAACCCGAAAACAAACATTCGCACGGAGTCTTCTCCGGCCATTTCTGCAATGCAACATCACCGATACAGACCAACTTGTCTGGGTAGGCTTCACACATCATGCCTATATCCATTCTCGATTACGGACTCTACATGTACACAAAGGGGACTAGTCATGTCTACCCGAAGGAACACCTCAAACTCACCGCAAACTCGCGAGAGCGGGCTTCCCTATGCAAAAGAAGTAAAGCTTCATATGCTCAAGTAGAGAATCGTTACCCTAGTGTTCTTCCTTGGCGCCATGGAAATGTAAGCGGACGAAAAGCACCGCCCACTCCTAGCCTCCGCAGATCCGAAGTCGGTTCGCGATTTGGAGCTCCGAAGCTCCGCCGGTGACCGGATCTAGACTTCTTCTTCCTCGTTGCTCTCCTCTCTCTTTAGAACGTAGACAGAGAACTAGCGAATAGAAGATAAGGGTTTTGAAACCCTACACTTGGGTATATCCCAATAGGAATAGCCTCCAGCCGTCGGATCCCAACATAAAGAAATGTACGGCTACGATCCATGTCTGACATGGAAAAACTGGGCTGAAACACCGCACAGTTCACAAACCAGAGCAGGACATGTCCGCGATAAACTCAAAATGTGTCAGGACATTTAGTCGAGACCCTGCCAAGACCCCTGTGTCGACACCCTGTGTCGATAAATCACAACCTGTGTTGACACTCTGTGTCGTGTGTGACACTCTGTGTCGACACCCTGTGTCGACACAGCACAACCTGTGTCGACACTCTGGGTCGACACAGCAGGCCCTGTGTCGACACAGCAGGCCCTGTGTCGACACAGCAGGCCATGTGTCGACACAGCGGGCCCTGTGTCGACACAGCGGGCCCTGTGTCGACACAGCGGGCCCTGTGTCGACACAGCGGGCCCTGTGTCGATGATAACTTCCCAAATAGAAGTTATCTAGCCTAATTTTATGTCTTAATATCCATTATAAATGCTCAAAATAAGTTTAAATAAAATAAAAATAAGAGTTTAATTCATATTTATTTAATTTTGAGCTAATCCGGTCTTTTTCCAATGTATTTGTGCGAGAATTGGCAAAGAATTCTATTGGAGAAAGAAATCTGCCCAAAGAATTATAACCAGGAAAACATGTCACAACGCGCAGAAAAACAGGTTGCAACGTCTGGACGAATTTCAAATTTTAAATTTCAAATATGGCGCCATTTGCAATTTTGGAAAGATGCATCCTTTGGGGAAAGGGCTGGACGTTTTTCTTGGCTGATTAGGGAGTCATTAAAAAAGATTATTCAGATTTCCATTGGAGAGGAGAAAGGAGGAGAAAAAAACCTAGGGTTGCTCTTCTTACGCGAGGAAGACGACGAATCTCCGGACGGATCAAGCAAGCAACCTCGGGAAAAGGATTCTACAGCGGTTTGGACTAATTTCTACCATGTTTTGTAAGAACTTTCCAACCATAGTGTGTGATTTCTCCATCATTATGAACTAAATTTTAAGAGTCTTGTATGTTGTGAGTATTAGACTCATTGTGATGATTTAATTTCAATTTTACTTTCATGTTTGGTTGACGATCTATTTTTATTGGGTTTATGTACTTTAATTGTGGAATTTTTGAGTAAGTGTTCTTCTTTTAGATAGCGAGACGAGATTCGAGAGAGGAGTCTCGCTAGTCTAGGGTTGAATCCTCATTTTATGCGACAAAATTCGAGAGAGGAGTTGCATAATTCTTTTAGTCAAAATTCCATCTTTTTACTGCACTGCAAGATTCGAGAGAGGAGCGGTGTAAGTGTAACATAAACCTTAATATAACGTCAAGAGAGGAAGAGATTCCGTCTTGAGTTAGCAACATCGATTTTAAACCTTCATGGTATTCTAAATCTACCTAAGTTAGAGATAACTAGGGGGATTAGGATAAGCGGATTTCGGAGATCGAGAGATAATGTCATCCATCCTAAAAATCGTTGTAGGATAGTAATCAACCAATCATGAGAGGTCACTAAGAAAAGTCGTCACAATAGTCTAAGAAAACAACATACGAGACTAAGTCTCCAATTTGGAAAAAGTAGCGAAGCAAGATCAAATTAGTTTCTTTTATTATTATTGTTATTATTGTCTCTAAAATTCTCGCTATTACATATCTCGCCTGAATTTAAAGAATGGGAGGAGCTAGTAATTGTGAGCACTAATCAATCACTTCCTCGAGGGAACGATCACTTCTCACACTTTATTACTTGTTACGGCACGTGCACTTGCGTTATTATATACACCTGTTTCGGGCGTATCAAGTTTTTGGCGCCGTTGCCGGGGAAGTGCAACTGATTTAGTGTTATTTCTTACAATATTAGTGAATTCTTAGTATTTAGAGATCAGGTGTTTGTTTGTTTGTTGTTTGCTTATTTTTAAATCATTAGAAGTTGGGCGGTGTATGTCCAGGTATAGGCAAGTAGAATTATTGCCTTTGAATTCTGAAATCGAGCGCTCCTGTAGACAAAACAGAAGAGAAGCTAGAAACGTGAATATCATTCATCCTGCGATGGATAATAATAATAATAATGCTAATAATAATGATGGTCAAGTGGATCAAAATGGCCACCCTGCGGCACCACGGATGACTTGTCACGAGTATAATACACCATTAAGGGGAGGTGTGCACTTCAGCATTGCTCGACCTGCAATTGCTGCTAATAATTTTAAAATGGACCCACTAATTATGCAACAAGTGCAAAATAATAAGTTTGGGGGTCTAGGTCATGAAGATGCAAATTCCCACTTACGAACCTTCTTAGCAATTTGCGATATGTTTAAGTTTAACGGAGCATCAGAAGATGCAATAATGCTAAGATTGTTTCCTTTTTCTTTAGAAGGGAGAGCGAAAGATTGGTTAGACTCTTTGCCTAACGATTCTATCACAACATGGGAGCAGTTGGTGGAAAAATTCTTGCATAAGTATTTTCCTCCATCTAAAACCGCAAAGCTGATAAGGGATATAACCACATTCACACAGGGTAACGGAGAGACACTGTACGATGCTTGGGAGCGTTTTAAGGAGCTATTAAGGAAATGTCCCCATCATAGGTTAGCCCTACATCAGCAAGTTTCCACCTTCTATAATGGTTTGCAAACTGCAACCATGATCTTAGTAGACGGGGCTGCAGGAGGTTCGTTGCTTAAGAAGTATCCCGAGGATGCATATGCAATCCTTGAAGATCTCACTGCTAATAACTATCAAGCCTATGAGCGTCAAGGGAACAACAACACGGTTGGTATCCACCAAGTGGACCAAATCACTTCCTTGGCCGCTCAAATGGCATCACAGTTTAATCTAATCAATAAGAGATTAGATTCATTATCACAACCTTCATCTAGTGCTCCATTGACGGTGGAGCAATTGAATCAAATTTCTGAAGAGGCAAATTATGTAGGAGGAGCACAAAGGCAAATTCCACCTGGATTTGCCAATCATTATCACCCCGAGTGGCGGAATCATCCAAATTTCTCATGGAAAAATAATCAAGGGATGAATCAACCACAAGGGTTTAATCAAAATATAAATCACCTACCTATCAATAACAACTCTCAACCCCAACAAGTAAACCAAAGAAAGATGACGGATGAGTTCATCTTAGGCATGTTCCAAAAGTATGACTCAAAAATGGTAGGAATAGAATCATCGTTAAGATCACTAGAAACGACTATGGGACAAATTGCAAACTCATTAAGTCAAAGGCCCATTGGAACTCTACCTTCTGATACCACACCCAATCCAACAAAAGATAATCATAATAATCATTGCAAGGCTATTGCACTGAGGAGTGGTGTAGAGATTCCAAGTGGGGAGGGGTTGCTTGAGAAAGTTAGAGAAGAAGAGACAAGTAAGAAGCCAAGTGAGACGAGCATATTAGAGAAGGACGAGTTGGGTGAGAAAAATGATGTGGAAGAAAAACAAAAAGAGAAATTAAATCAAAAGAAAGAAGTAGTCTATCCACCACCCCCATTTCCGTCTAGACTTGCTAAATCCAAACTTGACATACAATTCCAAAAGTTTATGGAGATTTTCAAAAAACTATCTATAAATATCCCATTTGCTGAGGCACTTGAGCAAATGCCAAGTTATGTCAAGTTTATGAAGGATATCTTGGCAAAGAAAAGGAAGTTTGTTGATAAAGAGATAGTGGCTTTGACTGAGGAGTGTAGTGCTATATTGCAGAAGAAGTTGCCACCCAAGCTTAAGGACCCCGGTAGCTTCACAATTCCTTGTTCTATCGGATTAAAGTTTGTTGGGAGAGCTTTATGTGACCTTGGGGCGAGCATCAACTTGATGCCATTATCCATCTATAAGAAGTTGGGTCTAGGTGAGATCACACCTACATCTCTGACTCTACAGTTGGCTGATAGGTCTCTAGCATTTCCCAAGGGAATTGTAGAGGACGTGTTGGTTAAGGTGGATAAATTCATCTTCCCTGCTGATTTTGTGGTACTTGATATGGATGAGGACAAGGATGTCCCCATCATTCTTGGTAGACCATTCTTGGCCACCGGACGAACACTCATTGACGTCCAGAAGGGTGAGCTTACCATGAGAGTTAATGATGAGAATGTGACATTCAACATCCTCAAAACTATGAAATTTCCCGATGATAAGGAGGAGTGTTTCTCCATTGAGGAAGTGAATGCACCTATACATATGATGTATGATGAGAATGATTGGGAGCGTAAAATCTTTAGTGTGTTAACAAATGAAGAAATAGAAGACGACCCAGACTTAACAGAAACTGTATACACTTTAAGTACTCATGAGCATATATCACATGGTAACATGTTTGAATTAATAAGTAAACCAAGTGAGTCTAAGGTCACTAAGCCTTCTATCTTAGAGCCACCTACGCTTGAATTAAAACTGTTACCTGAAAACTTAAAGTATGTTTTTCTAGGTGAGGATAACACACTACCGGTTATTATTGATGCGTCTTTAGTAAAGGAACAGGAAGACAAATTGCTTGAGATTCTTCGTGAGTATAAGGCGGCAATGGGTTGGACCATTGCAGACATTAGAGGGATAAGTCCCTCAATTTGTATGCACAAAATTCTTTTAGAGGAAGAAGCAAAAAACTCAATCGAACCCCAACGAAGACTTAGCCCACCAATGAAAGAAGTGGTGAAGAATGAGATAATTAAATGGTTGGATGCGGGTATTATTTATCCTATCTCCGATAGCCGGTGGGTAAGTCCTGTCCAATGTGTGCCAAAGAAGGGGGGCATTACGGTAGTTAAAAATGAGAACAATGAGTTGATTCCCACTAGAACGATAACTGGATGGCGGATTTGTATGGACTACCGAAAGTTAAATAAAGCAACTAGGAAAGATCATTTTCCACTTCCATTCCTCGATCAAGTTCTTGATAGGTTAGCAGGGAATGAGTATTTCTGTTTCTTAGATGGTTATTCTGGGTACAATCAGATCATGGTAGCTCCCGAGGATCAGGAGAAGACTACATTCACCTGTCCTTTTGGGACATTTGCATTTAGGAAAATGCCATTTGGCTTGTGTAATGCCCCTGCTACATTCCAGCGTTGCATGATCGCTATTTTTACTGATCTGATTGATGAGGGCATCGAGATCTTTATGGATGATTTTTCAGTATTTGGGAGATCGTTCGATGAATGTTTGAAAGTGTTGAAGAAGACTTTGGATAGGTGCATTCAAACCAATTTGATCCTAAATTGGGAAAAATGTCACTTTATGGTCAAAGAAGGAATTGTTTTAGGACACAAGGTGTCGAAGAAAGGATTGGAAGTAGATCGGGCAAAGACAGAGGTTATAGAGAAATTGCCGCCACCAACTAATGTTAAGGGAGTACGTAGTTTTTTAGGACATGCGGGCTTCTACCGTCGTTTCATTAAAGATTTTTCTAAAATTTCTAAGCCGCTAAGCCATTTATTAGAAAAAGATTCACACTTTAATTTTGATGAGGAATGCCTAGCTGCCTTTCATTTTTTAAAGCAAAGTCTGATTTCTTCACCCATTATTATCTCACCCGACTGGTCTTTACCATTCACCATTATGTGTGATGCTAGCAACTTTGCTGTGGGCGCGGTTTTAGGACAAGTGCGCGACAAGATCTTTCACACAATCTACTATGCTAGCAAGACGCTAATTGATGCACAAGTAAACTACACAACTACCGAGAAGGAGCTATTAGCAGTCATTTTCGCTTTTGACAAATTTCGCTCCTACTTGGTAGCCTCTAAGGTGATTGTTTATACGGACCATGCGGCTATCCGATTTTTAGTAGAGAAAAAAGACGCTAAACCTAGACTGATTAGGTGGGTTCTCCTCTTACAAGAGTTCGACTTGGAGATTAAAGATCGAAAAGGGGCGGAGAATCCTGTAGCAGACCACCTATCACGTCTAGAGTATGAGCGTGAGAAGGTTGGAGACATAGAGATTAGAGAGAATTTTCCGGATGAGAGGTTGCTGGCAATATCTGAGGCGAGTATTCCATGGTATGCTGATTTCGTCAATTTCATTGTGAGTAACATTTTACCCCCAGATATAGGTTATCAACAGAAGAAAAGATTTCTTCATCAGGTTAAGTTTTATCTATGGGATGCCCCACATGTATTTAAGATATGTGCTGACCAAGTTATTCGTCGGTGTGTACCAGAAATAGAAGTTCATAATATCCTAGAAAAGTGTCATGCATCTCCTTATGGAGGGCACTTCATGGGAGAACGAACTGCTATGAAGGTACTAGAGGCTGGTTTCTATTGGCCAACACTGTTTAGGGACGCACACTTATTTGTTAAGAAGTGTGATAGATGCCAAAAGACGGGCAATATTCATCGGGGTGCAAGTATGCCTATGACCAATATTCTAGAGGTAGAAGTATTTGATGTTTGGGGCATTGACTTCATGGGACCATTTGTGAACTCGGGAGGAAATTTCTACATCTTATTGGCAGTAGATTATGTGTCAAAGTGGGTGGAGGCCATTGCCACACAGAAAAATGATGCCAAGATTGTACTCAAGTTTATAAAAACAAACATATTTACGAGATTCGGCACGCCTAGGGCGATAATTAGTGATGGAGGGTCGCATTTTTGCAATACACAATTTAAATCACTTCTAAAAAAATACGGTGTAACACATAAAGTGACCTTAGCATATCACCCGCAAACCAATGGATTAGCCGAAATCTCCAATAGAGAAATCAAGTCTATTTTAGAGAAGACGGTGAGTACAACTAGGAAGGATTGGGCATTTAGGTTGAACGATGCATTATGGGCCTATAGGACTGCCTACAAAACACCCATAGGTGTGACTCCCTTTAGAATGGTGTATGGAAAAGCTTGCCACTTACCCGTAGAATTGGAGCATAAAGCGTACTGGGCAATAAAAAGATTGAATTTTGATCTCCAAGAAGCGGGCAAGAATAGACTTTTTCGTTTGAACGAATTGGAGGAGATCAGATCTAACGCTTATGAAAATGCTAGGTTGTACAAGGAAAGGACGAAAAAATGGCATGATTTGAGGTTAAACAGAAAGGAATTCAAAGAGGGGCAATTTGTTCTCCTGTATAACTCAAGATTGAGATTATTCCCGGGAAAATTGAAGTCGCGATGGTCGGGACCTTTTCGGGTGGAGAAGATACATCCGTTTGGAGTAATCACGATTTGTAATGAGAAAGACGGATCCAAGTTTAAGGTTAATGGACAAAGGTTGAAAGAATATTTTCAAGACAATGATCATCGAGAGACGATGGTCATCATGCTGAAATAAAAACGAGAGCGAAGAAGAACGTCCGGCCGGGACGTTTTAAACTAGGCGCTTGGTGGGAGGCAACCCATCGTGTGTTGGTTTTATATGTTTGTTTAATTAGTAAAATAATAATAGAAATAAAATCATCACATTAATTTTATTATTTTAATAACTCGTTATGTCTATTTGTTTTGATCCAAAATCATAGAGTAGTTGGAATTCTTAATATCAAATTGACTGTTGCAACGTGCAAGTAAGGGGTTGCGACTTTATTTTTGCTGTTTGGACTTGAAGAATTATCCTGGAGCCCGGTCCGGTCCAGTGAAACCGGCGCTAGACCGAACCGGTGCCAGATCTCCCGAACTTGAAACGTCACAACGCACATCAATGAGGTTGTGACTTATTTTTTTCTGCCTTCACTCCCTCCTATTTACGCGAACCGGCTGGGCCGGTCACCGTTCTTAACCCTTCCGGTTTAGAGGCGCTGTATAAGAAGCCTGGAAATAGTTTCACCGGCTAGCCTTTCTCTTTCCCCGATCTTTCATCTTCTGGCCCTAGCCATTCGCGAGCATCAAGGGGCGCGAGCTTCCGGCGGCGATTTCAACCCTATTTCCCTCGCATCGACGGGCGACGGGAGATTTCAACCGCCAACGGCACAAGTTCAACTTCGTAGGCCTCTAAAGGTATAAACCTAACCCCTAAGTCCAGTAGAGTGGTGTATCGTTTTATTTCTGCTTAGTATTGGGTTTCGATTTTTGTAGATTAGGTCATGGCATCGCGAAAAAAGGGAAAAGGGAAAGAGATTGTGCGAAAAAACCAGAAATTTGTAAGTGACGAAGCCGCCCAAAGATTTCATTCCCTCCAATCCATACCACCCATTTACGAAAGAGGTTTCAAAATGGAGAAACGGGGCTGCAATATGGGATATGTAGGGCAAATACAGGCTATGGGCTGGGAAACGTTGTGTCACCCAAGGACGGAGGCAGTGTTACCGTGGGTTTATGAATTCTACGCTAATGCACCAGTTGCAGAAGGGGGGACTGTGTTCGTGCGAGGAAATAAAGTGGATTTTTCTGCCTCGGCCATTAACTCGTTCTTTGATTTAGATGATAACATCGGACCAGATCATACAAATGTGCTTTCTACCACGCCTAAGGCAGATATGACCGCTGTTATCTGTGGTGTGCTAGGACCAAACTGGGTGAGCACCAAAGAGAATGCTCTGCACTCCACTTGCCTATCGAGGGAAGCGAAGGTTTGGCTTCACTTTGTAAACACAAGTTTGCTGCCCACACGTCATTTGAACCACGTCCAACTTGATAGGATTGCATTAATTTTCTGCATCATAAAGGGCATAAAGGTTAATATTGGACGGATCATCTCCCGGCTTATCTGGACAAAAGTGAATGATAAGAAAATGAAGCACCTTTGGTACCCAACTACCATCACTGAGTTATGTCGTGCAGCTGGAGTTGAACTCGGTGAGGGTGATCTGATCACACAAGTGGATCGCCACATCACAGAAAAGGTAGTGAACATCAACATCAAAGTACCCTCTGAGCTTCCTCAAGCTCCAAGCAAGTTGAAAGCCGTGTGTGCTGCTAAACCCCCTAAGTCAACAGCAGTAGCTCCCAAGCGCATTAATATTCCGATAGTTGACCACGGCGATGATCCAGACGCTATGATCGAGCAGCTTGAGTACATGAAGGCATATCATCGCTGCCAGTTTGTTTACTTCAACTCCAAGTTGGACTATATATGTGAGAATCAGGCCAAGTTGATGCAGAAGGCCCGTATTCCAGTGGCGGAGCCTAAATATGATCTGGAGTCCCAGTTTGACAAGAAAGGCTATCTCCTGACATCGGATGGGACGAGAATAGATCCTACGTTGACAAAAGCCAAAGAACAGAAAGAGGATGAAGAAACGGAGGAGGATGAAGACGATGAAGAAGCAGAGGAGGATGAAGACGATGAAGAAGCAGAGGAGGCTGAAGATGACGAGGACGACGAGGAAGGGGATGCTTAGCTCTTGTGTGTTGTTTTGCTCCTAGTTTGCATTTGCATAGTTACATTTCTATCTTCTTCTTTTTGTTCTGATATTGGACAGTTGGTTAATTAGCGCGGCACTCGTACATTTTGGTGATGATAGGTTTAGTCCTCTGGCCAGTACATTTATTTTGTCATGGTTAATTCAGTTACCTACTCATGTGTAGGCTCTGATATTATTTGGAACTTTCACTATTGTCGTGAGTAATTGCTATTACATTGTGGCATGTTGAATCTATGATATGCTGAGCCATCCTTGGAATTAGGTAAATTTTGTCATATAATTCTGATTATCAATTCTATGTTATGTGACTGATTATATGAATTCTGCTTAATGATGTTATATGAGTACCTTTTTCATGCTTATGAAGGTTTTCGAGGATGAGTTAATTCAATATGCTTAAAACAATGATTCTGCACTAGCTTTACATTTTGTTACTCTTATTGATATTCATGCCGCCCAACATAATTGCATCTCCTATCCTAATCAGTGTACATGTTGAGGGTTAACACATGCAGGATATATTTAATAGATAGGGTATCGGAGAGACATCCAATTACATACTAAATCAAGTGCATTGCCGAGTTCTTGGACAACTACACAGACAATCAACTTTTCAGGGGAGTACTTCAATTACAATGTTCATCTTGACTTGTATTTTATCTTTTACCTTATTTGCTTATTAGTCAACATAGTTTAATCATATTTTCTTGGCTATTGAAGTCAACTTGCTAGGGACTAGCAAGTATCAAAAGTGTGGAGGTGGGAGTAGTATACTCCTACCAATTGATTGAGAGTAAATATTTTCAACAACTTTAGTTAATCCTATTTTTCGACATAATTAACGAATGTTATTCAGTATTACGATAATGATTGTTGGTAGGATAGTCAGTCTTAAGGGTTCAAATCCTCGATTGAAAATTAGTAAGATGGGTAAAAGCTCTCTTAAATATTTCTCTAATCCTCACAATTCTTTAAAAGAATTCGCTTCCTAAAAATTGATCATCACTGACTTCTCAAAATAATGATCGAAGGATCGGCATGAACCAAGTCGGAGATGTAATCCAAAACGTAGCGAGTTCTAGTTGATTTGAAAGAATGATTAGGACATACCTTTGATCAATTCGTGCCTCACTACCGATATTTGATTTGATCGTCCACCTTTCTTTGAGCTTGAACTTTAAATTCTCACATACCATTTCCCTATATTCCTATTAGTTATTTCTTAGTAAGTTCTTTAACTATAGGGAATTGTTAAAAATTAAAAAAATTGTGTGATTCGTAGTGATATGTGGCCCGAGTATGTGTACACCTACTTGGAACGATCCCTACTACAACTCTATAAAAAAAGGGGAAAAGAGAACGTGTCATAGTGATATGCGGCCTAGGTATGTATATTCATACTTAGAATGATCCCAACTATGATTACAGAAGAAAAGAAAAAATTTACACCGTGTTAGTTGTAGTGATATGTGGCCCGAGTATGTGTACACCTACTTGGAATGATCCCTACTACGGTCTAAGAAGTTGAAAATTAAAGATGAACCCTATAGTTGGAAAATTATTAAGAATATTAACTAGGGAAATACCTTCTACTATCGCATTTGATTCCTTACCAAGCCAAGGTCATTTCCACCACAAGTCCTCATTTTTTTTTCTTTTCAAGTCAAATTATGAACTCTAGTGGAGGCTAAGTCAAAGACTCGGTTTAATTTCATTCCTTCTTAGTTATTAAGGAAGTTCGTTGAGAACAATTTATAGGAGTCGATGATTTTAAAGGATAGCACACACCACACAAGAAAGTTTAATTGAGCTTTATCCTTCATCAAGCTAGTGAATATTTGATTATAATGAACCATTAAGGTATGACAAGTCCTCATCTGGTTAAATTTGAAACATTTGAGAAATTTTTTTTTTTTTAATTATGTTGAGAAGAAGGATCTTATGAGTTTATATTACGACTAACTCCTCTCACTCAATTTACATGATTAGTATTGTCTTTGCTAGGGACTAGCAAAGGTTTAAGTGTGGAGGTGTGATAACTTCCCAAATAGAAGTTATCTAGCCTAATTTTATGTCTTAATATCCATTATAAATGCTCAAAATAAGTTTAAATAAAATAAAAATAAGAGTTTAATTCATATTTATTTAATTTTGAGCTAATCCGGTCTTTTTCCAATGTATTTGTGCGAGAATTGGCAAAGAATTCTATTGGAGAAAGAAATCTGCCCAAAGAATTATAACCAGGAAAACATGTCACAACGCGCAGAAAAACAGGTTGCAACGTCTGGACGAATTTCAAATTTTAAATTTCAAATATGGCGCCATTTGCAATTTTGGAAAGATGCATCCTTTGGGGAAAGGGCTGGACGTTTTTCTTGGCTGATTAGGGAGTCATTAAAAAAGATTATTCAGATTTCCATTGGAGAGGAGAAAGGTGGAGAAAAAAACCTAGGGTTGCTCTTCTTACGCGAGGAAGACGACGAATCTCCGGACGGATCAAGCAAGCAACCTCGGGAAAAGGATTCTACAGCGGTTTGGACTAATTTCTACCATGTTTTGTAAGAACTTTCCAACCATAGTGTGTGATTTCTCCATCATTATGAACTAAATTTTAAGAGTCTTGTATGTTGTGAGTATTAGACTCATTGTGATGATTTAATTTCAATTTTACTTTCATGTTTGGTTGACGATCTATTTTTATTGGGTTTATGTACTTTAATTGTGGAATTTTTGAGTAAGTGTTCTTCTTTTAGATAGCGAGACGAGATTCGAGAGAGGAGTCTCGCTAGTCTAGGGTTGAATCCTCATTTTATGCGACAAAATTCGAGAGAGGAGTTGCATAATTCTTTTAGTCAAAATTCCATCTTTTTACTGCACTGCAAGATTCGAGAGAGGAGCGGTGTAAGTGTAACATAAACCTTAATATAACGTCAAGAGAGGAAGAGATTCCGTCTTGAGTTAGCAACATCGATTTTAAACCTTCATGGTATTCTAAATCTACCTAAGTTAGAGATAACTAGGGGGATTAGGATAAGCGGATTTCGGAGATCGAGAGATAATGTCATCCATCCTAAAAATCGTTGCAGGATAGTAATCAACCAATCATGAGAGGTCACTAAGAAAAGTCGTCACAATAGTCTAAGAAAACAACATACGAGACTAAGTCTCCAATTTGGAAAAAGTAGCGAAGCAAGATCAAATTAGTTTCTTTTATTATTGTCTCTAAAATTCTCGCTATTACATATCTCGCCTGAATTTAAAGAATGGGAGGAGCTAGTAATTGTGAGCACTAATCAATCACTTCCTCGAGGGAACGATCACTTCTCACACTTTATTACTTGTTACGGCACGTGCACTTGCGTTATTATATACACCTGTTTCGGGCGTATCAGTCGACACAGCGGGCCCTGTGTCGACACAGCGGGCCCTGTGTCGACACAGCGGGCCCTGTGTCGATACAGCAGGCCCTGTGTCGACACAGCAGGCCCTATGTCGACACAGCAGACCCTGTGTCAACACAGCAGACCCTGTGTCAACATAGCAGACTGTGTCAAATATGCCACAACTCTCCAAGTATATGGCCTATGACACGCCCGTGTCCCAGGCCGTGTGACCCCTGCCAAATTCCTAACTTGGCTGAAAACGCCTCCCGTCGCTCCTTTGAGTTTTGGGGCATTACAACGTGGCGGCGGTTACCGCTATCGCCAGATGGCGATACCCAGTATCGCCCGGCGATAACGCCAGAATATAAAAGTCTCTCATTTTCTGAGAAAGTTACGAATTTCATTACCTGGAGTGCACTTACCTTCATAGACGTTCCAGAGAGCTCCAGAACTCAGAGATACTCCATACTCATTAGAAGGCCAAATAGCGCGGAAGATTGACGGCACGTGCGAAGCATTCAAAGCATCTCTTGCAAGGATTCATTGGCATCTTCAGCGCTTTGTTTGAAGGGAGTGTCTAGCCTAAAGTGCTCAATTTGTTTTTGTTATTTTTCATTTATTTTCTCATTGTAATCGGAATGTAAATCGCCGCTTTGTGCGTGGCGTCTACGTCCTTGTGTGGCTTAGGGGAAAATCGCAGCCTTGTGAGTGGCGTCCAAGTCCTTATGTGACTTAGGGAGAAATTGTTGCCTTGTGTGCAACATCTAGATCGGGGTTAGATCTAGGGGAGGATAGCAGCAAAATCTAGGGAGAGATATGCTTTATCATGCCGATTCTTGGTAGAAGAACCGGCGAATACACTAGAAAATTATTTATTTCATGAGCTTTTGTCTCTACCTCTATAGAGACACTTTATATGCAATTTAACTCTTTTGAAATATTTCATTATTGTTTCTAGCTAGTATTCGTTTGCACTCTTCTATTACTTTGTTGTTATTCATCTTGTAAAGGTTGCTTAGATTGTTTAAGAAAATTAAAAATAACCCTTATTCACCCCCTCTAAGGGCGCCGTAAGATCCAACAAGTCAAACCCTAGGTTTGGTGATTGGAATGCGTTATTTATAGTTCATGGTGATATTCACCTGCATGCCTAAGTTCACATGGTCTAGTCATGACAAAATCATCTCAGGGGTCAAGTTGCTTGAGGGATGTTACATCACTATTCGCCATCATCGTTACCATGTAGAAGAGAGAGATCCCTGCACTTTTGCTCGTACCAATCTCCAGCAGCACAGAATCTCTGAGGGCAAATGATGGGGATGAGATCCATCTTTAAAAAAGTGGGGTGAACACAACCACACCCCCCATGATCTCCACCCAAAAGAAGTGAGATCATGGGTTTGACGCATACACGATCACTGCGCCTGATCACCCCGCGCACCGATCCCATCACACATAATGACGGAACCGCCATGGACCCCACCTCGTCGGCATCGGGTGAATGGCTGTAACACGCCCTATCCATCGCATAGCATATAGCAGTAGGTCCGGCTGGGGCCCGATTCCATATACCATAGACAGACCGGGTGGTTACTCAATGGAAACCATTCAACCAATCATAATGTCCTACACAGAGCATTCTAGCGGAAGCAGTTTTATAAGTTGCAATTAAGAACCCAGCACAAAGCATGAATGTCCAATAAATACACCAAATAGGAATGTAGTACATACACAAGTACTGGCCTTAAGGCCTTACAAATGGTTTACTCTTAATACATGTTTTCCATACCATGGCACACAGGCCGGTCATACATGAACAAAAGCAAGTAAACACTTCAATTAGGCCTTCAAGGGATGGCTTCGTAATTTGGGCTTTATCCCGCTATTGTCCGCTTGGTCCAGCAGCACCTACAATCAACAAACCATCGCACGGTGGCACACAAAAGCAACGGTCAGCAATGCTGACCAAATTATAACGATCCCGCCCCCAATACGGGGCGGTGATGCTCCTTCCCTGCACTTATTAGCATAACCAAGCAGTATATAAATATACATTGCATCACAGGCGTTGGCACGCATGGCCACAAGCCCCGTGCTCTCAGGGCACCTTCTCGGTGAACCGGCCAATGTCACGTCAATTTAAGCCATAGACATTCCGGACTCACCACCGCCACTTTGACGGCCAAACATATGAGCATTTTGTCTTCTTGGCATGGGTCACGTCAATTTAAACCATAGACCGCCGAAGACCCTCATCTATACCAACGGCTCTAACCGAACGACATAGAACGGGTACGGTTCCATCTAACCCGTGCTCACATCGCAACGACAATTTTAGCCATATGCGCGGGTCAAACTTCTCCCGAGTCCCGTTTCCATCACACTTCACATAACCCAGTTATGTTCAAGTTGGCTCCCAGGCCACCAAGTTGGCAAGATCACGCATCCGCCCAGTTTTCCGGGTGTACCTTAGGGTTAATCCCCAAGGCTCCCTATTGCAATCTACCACGTAGAAAACCCGAAAAACAAACATTCGCACGGAGTCTTCTCCGGCATTTATGCAATGCAACATCACCGATCCAGACCAACATGTCCGAATAGGCTTCACACATCATGTCTATGTCCGTTCTCGTTTACGGACTCTACACAACGGGGACTATTCATGTCTACCCGAAGGAACGCCTCAACTCACCGCAAACTCGTGAGAGCGGGCTTCCTATGCAAAAGAAGGAGAGCTTCACATGCTCAAGAAGAGAATAGTTACCCGAGCGTTCCTCTTTGGTGCCATGGAAATGTAAGCGGATGAAAAGCCCCGCACTCTCTTTGCCTCCGTAGATCCGAAGTCGGCTTGCGATTTGGAGCTCCGAAGCTCCTCCAAAGACCGGATCTAAGCTTCTTCTTCCTCCTTTGCTCTCCTCTCTCTCTATACTTTAGAAAGAGAACCACTCAAGAGAAATAAGGGTTTCAAAGGCCCAATCCCGGGTATATCCCAGTAGAAACAAACCCCAACCATCGGATCCCAAAATAAGGAAACGAATGGCTACGATTCGTAGCTGAAAAGTAAAACCTGGGCTGAACACGGCCTGAGACACGCCCGTGTCCAGGGCCGTATCCCTCATTCGCCGTCAAAATCGACGCGTCTTGAAAAACACACGAGCATCCGACACGCCCGTGTTCTACCTGACACGCTCGTGTTCCAACTGACACGGTCGTGTGGCTAGCCGTGTACCCCCATCGACACAGCCCCGAAAAACCTGAGACTCACACGGGTCTTGGACACGCCCGTGTCCAATGTGATACGCCCGTGTTAAACCCGAACACACCTGGGCTTCAGGCCGTGTTCACTGTCTCGACACTTCATCGAGTGAAGTTCGTCGACCACACGACACGACCTTGGACATGCCCGTGTCCTAGGCCGTGTGCCTTGTCTCGACATATCGTCGAGCGAAAATGTCGACTCCCGGGACGATCGTCGACACAAGCTCGACACGCCCGTGTCTCAGGCCGTGTTCGCTGCTCGACGATCGTCGACTCCAAATTTCGTCGACATCGCGGCCAAATTGTCGACTCAAGCCTGACACGCCCTGGGACACGCCCGTGTTCCAGGCCGTGTGCCCCCTGCCAAATACCAGTTTTGGCCCAAAACGCCTCTCGTCGCTCTTTTGAGTTTCGGGGCGTTACAACTCTCCCCCTCTTAAAAGAATTTCGTCCACGAAATTACATAAAGAAAGATAAGTACAAAACCAAAATTTGTACCTGAGCGGAACAAATCCAGATATTCGTCAAGCATAGTCTGCTCTCGCTCCCAAGAGAGCTCCTCACGACCGCAATTGTCCTATTGGACCTTGACCATCCTGATCTCTTTATTGCGTAGCCGCTTGACTTCCGAGTCTTCAATCCGGAAGGGTTTGACCTTTGTCGTCAACCCACTATCCACCAGCACTTGATCAACCGTGATCACTTGCGAAGGCTCTTGTACCGCCTTCCGTAGCACCGATATATGGAATACATAATGTATACCACTAAGCTCCACTGAAAGCTTCAACTGATAGGCTGCTTCACCAACCCGCTCGAGAACCTCAAACGGCCCAAGGTACCTCGGGCTTAGCTTTTTCAATCGCCGCACCCGCAAGACACCCTTGAACGGCTTGATCTTTAAGTACACCCAGTCGCCCACAGCGAACTCCACGTTCCTGTGCTTGGCATTATAGTACTTCGCTTGCCGGTCCTGAGCGATTAGCAACCTTTCCCGAATGGTACGAACCAAAGACGTAGCATCTTCCACCTCTTGGCGCTTGTACAACTTTGACTCACCCGTTTCTAACCAAGATAATGACGTGCGACATTTTCTACCATATAGGGCCTCGAAGGGCGCCATTTGAATAATCGCCTGGTAGCTATTGTTGTACGCAAACTCCACCAAATAAAGATGGTCTTGCCATTGTTTTCCAAAGTCCAAGACACACATGCGGAGCATGTCTTCCATAGTTTTATTGACCCTCTCGGTCTGCCCATCCATTTGCGGATGGAAGGCTGTGCTGAATTTTAACTTTGTTCCCAACATTTGCTACACTAGCCTCCAATCATTGGACGTGAACCGCCCATCTCGGTCACTCACGATGCTGCGGGGCACACTGTGAAGCCGTACTATATTATCCACATATAGTTTTGCCAACTTTTCCACCGGATCATCCTTCCTATACGGAATAAAATGTGACACCTTAGTTAGCCGATCTACGACCACCCAGATGACGTCGTTCCCCTTTTGCGACCTTGGCAAACCGTGCACAAAATCCATAGAGATGTCGTCGAATTTCCACTCTGGAATAGGCAAGGACTTCAGAAATCCTCCCAGCTTTTGGCACTCCGCCTTCACCAAGGCGCAAGTTTGGCACTTCGCCACGTAGAGTTCCACATCCTTCTTCAAACCCGCCACCAAAACAGTTTCTTTACATCGCGGTTCATCTTTGTGCTCCCCGGGTGAATCGAGTACTTAGTATGATGTGTCTCATACAACAATTCCACCCGCAAATTGCCCACACTTGGGACGCACAGAAGACCGTCTTTCCAAAGCAATCTGTACTCCACAACGAATTGGGAATTTGACCCATCCAGAGCCTCTACCATGAACTGCTTCATATGGTCATCCAAATCCAAAGCCTGCCGAATCCGATCAGCCAGGTCATATTAGACTTCTGTCCAATTCAGTATTGCTTCAGCACTTGATTTCTTATCTACACAAACAATATCCAACGCCTCCAACTCCCGAACCAACCGCTCTTCATGGATCGACAGCCAATTGGCTTGAGCTGGGGCCCGGCGACTCAATGTGTCCGTAACCGCATTATCTTTACCAGGCACGTAGTGGATCTTAAATGTATAGTCCCCCAGGAACTTCATCTATCTACGCTGCCGCATATTCAGATCATTCTGATCAATCAAATACTTCAGGCTCTTGTGATCGGTGTAGATATCAATCTTCACACCGTACAAATAATGTCTCCATAGCTTCAAGGTAAAAATCACGGCCGCTAACTCCAAGTCATGGACCGGATAATTCCTCTCGTGCACTTTCAGCTGTCTTGAGCCATAAGCTATCACACTTCCATGTTGCAGTAGTACGCAACCCAAACCGCTGCCTGAAGCATCACTATAAATCTCATAACCTTCGGTTCCACTCGGCGAACTCAGCACAGGCGCCGTGGTCAACCGAAATTTCAACTCCTCAAAAGCTCGCGCACACTCCGGCGTCCAAACGAACTTCTGCTCCTTCCTCGTCAAAGTAGTGAGAGGTAACGCTATCCGCGAGAAGTTCTCTACGAAGCGCCTATAATAGTCGGCAAGCCCCAGAAAGCTCCGGACTTCCGCTACTGTAGCAAGCTCAGTCCACTCCCGTATCGCAACAATATTCGCCAGATCCACTGCAATAGCTTCTCCACTCACTATATGACCGAGGAACTCCACTGAGGACAACCAAAACTCGCACTTCGAGAACTTGGCATACAATTGATTCCTCCTTAGCATCTCCAAAACCAAATGAAGATGCTTGAAGTGATCTTCCTCACTCTGCGAGTACACTAAAATATCGTCGATGAAGACGATCACAAAATGGTCCAAGTACTCCCTGAAGGTCCTGTTCATCAAATCCATGAACACTGACGGCGCATTAGTCAGCCCAAACGGCATGACCGTAAACTCGTAATGCTCGTATCTCGTACTGAACGCTGTCTTCGGGATATCACTCTCCCTTATTCACAGCTGATAGTACCCGAATTTGAGATCCAACTTTGAGTACACCGTCGACCCGACCAACTGATCAAAACGATCATCGATCCGGGGGATTGGGTACTTGTTATTTTCCGTCATCTTGTTGAGCTCCCGATAATCAATAAATAGCCTCAAGCTTCCGTCCTTCTTCTTAATAAAGAGGACCGACGCGCTCCAAGGAAAAGAACTTGGGCGCACATACCCTTGCTCCAACAACTCTTGCAGTTGAACCTTCAGCTCTGCCATTTCCTTAGGCGCAAGCTGATATGGAGAGCGTGACACAGACTTTGCACCTGGTACGAGCTCTATCGTAAAATCTATCTCCCGTTGAGGCGGGGCTCCAGAAAGATCCGCGGGGAACACATCAGGGTACTCAGCTACCACTGATATACTATCCAACGTAGGCTTTGGCTTTGCAACGTCCACTAGTGTAAAGAACAGTTCTGCACCGGCACGAACCGCCTTCACCACCTGAAGAGCAGACATCAACATCTTGCTTGACCCCTTCAAGCCCGTAAAAGTCATCTCACGACTTGCTCCCAACTTGACTTCCTTGCGACCGCAATTAATATAGGCTTGCTACTCCGAGAGCCAGTCCATGCCAAATATAACGTCGAACTCCACCAACGGTAGTAACGACGCTTGATGATCGAACTCTTGATTCCCAATACGAATTTTAACACCGCAGATTATATCCACGAGCATCGAACACCCATTGGGCAACAACACATCCAACTTATCCTTCGCCATCGAAGAAGGTACTCTGATGCGTGATATAAATCCTTCGGACAAGAAGGAGTGTGAATCTCCCGTATCGAAGAGTGCTCTTGCCGGATTTTAACAAATCAAAACAAATCCTAAACAAGCAGTGGTAAGGTAACATGTGCATAACAAGTATTTAAGGAAATTAACTTGCTATAAATTAAACCGTACCTGTCATCACATCCGCCTGTTTGATGGCCTCCTGTTGGCCAAGATTATACACCCATGGTTGGGCCGGAGCATAATGGGATGCAGTTGACTCCACCGCCTTTCCCTTTTCTTCATAAGTTGCTTCTGGCTTCCTTTCAGACTTGGGACGTCCACTCCAATAGTCACGGGAAAAGTGCCCCGACTTCCCAGAAGTAAAACATGCACTCGTGGTACGACCCATAGTCGCCCCAGAAGCACCAGAGGAGGGAGCTAGACCCAAAGTCCTAGCCTTCTTGTGAACCTTCGATAGCCGGACTTTGAAGTAGTCGGCACCTTGAACTCAGATTTCCTATCACCCAAGCTTTTCTTTGCGTGTACATTCTTCATATCCTTCTCCAAGGACCGGGCCGTGTTGATCAAGGTTAAGAAACCCTGCGTCATCGGCCCCGAGAGTAGTAGCCTCAAATCATCTCTCAACCCTTCGTAGAATCGATTCGTCTTGCGCTCCTCATCCGCGATGGTGGAGCTAGCATATCGACTCAAACGAGTAAACTCGTGAAGATATTCATCCACGCTACTGTCCCCTTGAACCAACTTCAGAAACTCATTCTCCAACGCTATCCTCTGCGCCGAAGGGAGGTATCTAGCCAAGAATAGTCTCGAGAACTCTTCATGGAGACATCAACAAGTTTCCTACCTCTCAATAGATGCAGCTCCAAACCTTCCCACCACAATCTCGCTTCACGTCCAGAAGGAACGTAGCAATGGTGGTCATTTGCCACTCCTCCGTCTCTATTGCTGTCATGACTCTCTTCACACTGGAGAGCCAGTCTTCAGCTTGAGATGGGGTTCCCAACCCCGATAATACCGGAGGATTAAAGCTCATGACATGTTTGAGCTGTCTCTCGGTTGCCCTCCTTGGCACCAACGGTTCCTCTACTACTGCTCCACTTTCTACCTCAGCCGCTTGCAGTGGTACCTGCTCCATCGCAGGAGCAGGCTGCTGCATTTGCTTGCAGGCTGCGCATTAATCATGGCAAAACATACTTCGGCACCAATCATATGGTCTTAGTCGATGGAGGTGTTGCAGGAAGCTTCATTAGGTGCACTGCTAGCCTCAGAAACTCGGTTCCGACGGCCCAGCACCACTTCTGGTCAACTATAGTGTATAAAAAACCGTTTAAGCGACCAAAAAAAAATTGCAAACAACAATTATAGGAACACCGGGTTCCCCAAACACGTGTATTTTTTTTAAGTGGACATTCATGTGTTCTTTAATACTGTTATAACGATGACGCACGCACATGTGCTCACCACCCCTTAAAAAGAATTCGCCACGAATTTCATCTTAAGCCCGACCAAAACCAGTAGTCTGATTCCAAAATGTAACACCCCCTATCTGTCGCATAGCATATAGCAGTAGGTCCGGCCGGGGCCCGACGCCATATACCACAGATAGACCGGGTGGTTACTCAATGGAAACCATTCAACCAATCATAACGTCCTACACAGAGCATTCTAGCGGAAGCAGTTTTATAAGTTGCAATTAAGAACCCAACACAAAGCATGAATGTCCACTAAATATAACAAATAGGAATGTAGTACATACACAAGTACTGACCTTAAGGTCTTACAAATGGTTTACTCTTAATACATGTTTTCCATACTACGGCACGCAGGCCGGTCATACATGAACAAAAGCAAGTAAACACTTCAATTAGGCCTTCAAGGGCCGGCTTCGCAATATGGGCTTTAGCCCGCTATTGTCCGCTTGGTCCAGCAGCACCTGTAAGCAACAAACCACCGCACGGTGGCACACAAAAGCAACGGTAAGCAATGCTGACCAAATTATAACGATCCCGCCCCCAATACGGGGAGGCGATGCTCCTTCCCGGCACTTATTAGCATAACCAAGCAGTATATAAATACACATTGCATCACAGGCGTTGGCACACACGGCCACACGCCCGTGCTCTCCGGGCACCTTCTCGGTGAACCGGCCAATGTCACGTCAATTTAAGCCATAGACATTCCGGACTCACCACCGCCACTTTGACGGCCAAACATATGAGAATTTTGTCTTCTTGGCATGGGTCACGTCAATTTAAGCCATAGACCGCCGAAGACCCTCATCTATGCCAACGGCTCTAACCGAACGACATAGAACGGGTACGGTTCCATCTAGCCCGTGCTCACATCGTAACGACAATTTAAGCCATATGTGCGGGTCAAATTTCTCCCGAGTCCCATTTCCATCACACTTCACATAACCCAGTTATGTTTAAGTTGACTCTCAGGCCACCAAGTTGGCAAGATCACGCATCTGCCCAGTTTTCTAGGTGCACCTTAGGGTTAATCCCCAAGGCTCCCTGTTGCAATCTACCACGTAGAAAACTTGAAAAACAAACATTCACACGGAGTATTCTCCGGCATTTATGCAATGCAACATCACCGATCTAGACCAACATGTCCGAATAGGCTTCACACATCATGCTTATGTCCGTTCTTGTTTACGGACTCTACACAACGGGGACTATTCATGTCTACCCGAAGGAACGCCTCAACTCACCGCAAACTCGCGAGAGCGTGCTTCCTGTGCAAAAGAAGGAGAGCTTCACATGCTCAAGAAGAGAATCGTTACCCTAGCGTTCCTCCTTGGTGCCATGTAAATGTAAGCAGATGAAAAGCACCACACTCTCTTTGCCTCCGTAGATCCGAAGTCGGTTCGCGATTTGGAGCTTCGAAGCTCTTCCAAAGACCGGATCTAAGCTTCTTCTTCCTCCTTTGCTCTCCTCCCTCTTTATACTTTAGAAAGAGAACCACTCAAGAGAAATGAGGGTTTCAAAGCCCCAATCCCGGGTATATCCCAGTAGAAACAACCCCCAACCGTCAGATCCCAAAATAAGGAAACGAATGGCTACGATTCGTAGCTGAAAAGTAAAACCTGGGCCGAACACGGCTTGAGACACGACCGTGTCCAGTGTTGAAGCCAAATATGACCTTAACGAGAGTTCGAAGAAAAGGGGGTGCAGCCAAAACCTACTTCTCTCAAGTCTCAACCCTCAACTGGATTCAAAGGACCTAAGACTGACCCAATTGCCTCAGCAGGGAGGTCCCACCTCACACCCGGAAGATCTCTGAGAGCTTCCCCTCCAAAGCCAAAGCTGGGCTAGGAGCTCCTCAGAAAGCACTGGAATTTGAGAGGTAATGACAACTTGCCTTCCAACGAGTCCTTATGGGTCTATTTATAGCATCGTGGTGACCTGAAATTACTGAAAAGCCCCTAGTTGGTCTGCCAATAGCCGAATCCCGCTGTTTTCCTGAGGGTACTGAGGTAATTTCTCCTGAGGGCAATTAAGCCATTTTACCCAAGGCCCTGGGCCCTCCTCGGCGAGAGCAGAGCCGAGGACCTCCTGTCCAGAGCCTGGCGCGAACGCTCTCGCCTGCTTACAGGCGAGAGCCCTTTGAGATTGGAGCCTGGCGCAAGCGCAAGCGTTCCTGCGCTGGCCGCGCTCGACGATCTTGACCCGCTGTTCTCCGTTCGACGATTCGGTTGCGCTCGTCGATCTTGGATCGACGAACTGGCGTGATCGCTCCCGCCCACTTGGGCGAGATCTCCTTTAGGGCGGGAACTCCTTCGACTAACCCAATTGTGACAGTTGCGTCTCCTGGTCTGACTCGGCGAATATGGGGTTGTACACAATCCCCGCTCTTTTTGAGCTAGCTCTGCGCTCGAAAAGACTTGTCCAACCCAAAAATATTCGCTGAGCGGTTTGCGGCCGAGGAAGAGCGGCCCAAGCAGCCGCTCCCTCGGGCGTAGCCGGCGACCGAGTGAGAATTCCACCTATCCAACTATCTTATTGGCCAAACTCCTCCAAATATGCTTCTCAGAGCTTACACCTCAGGTCCTCAGCCTTACACTCAGAACTTCAGCAAGTTCCTACACTCAGTATCCTTTTCAGGACACCTACCTCAGAACCAACAGGTTGCTACCTCAGAGCTCTACAGTGCTCCTACACTCAGTGACCCTCAAGCCACCTAAGTGGGAGGGAAAGTGGATGTACCCTAATTAGGGGAACCATTATAAATCAGTGTGTGCTTTTGTGTGTTGTTTTCTTTGTGCAGGTTGCAAGTCTTGAAAGCATAACGAATTAATTAATAAAGCACCCAAAGTAAAAAAAAACAAAAGATAGACACTAAGGACTAAGAAACCTATTCACCCCCTCTAGGTGATTTTGCTATCTTTGAAATCAAAGACTTTCACTCTGTCTCTAAATGAGTAGTCTTCTCTTAGGCACGCTTTAGCATCTGTGCAGTTCTTTCAACCAGAGATTTTTCTACCTCCAAAGACGCTCGAGACTCTTCCAATTCCGCCTTTAGTTTCGATCCAATCCGGCGAAATTGGGAAATATCCTGATCATGATCATCTCTTAGAGCGGAAAGTAAGCCCGCCGCCGCCCGAAACTTCTCCTGAAGAGACAAAAAGTCGTCCTTCAAGCTCACGTAATGATCATTTCAAGTAACGATAATTTGAGCCTGGGCCTATATCTACAAGAAAAAAGATGGAGAAAAATCAGTATAACGCAACAACGAAGAAGAACCGAAAATAATTAAGCTTGCTTACCACTTCATTCATTGCTTTTAAAGAAGAAAACAACCTCGGAGCAGCCGCCTCCGCAGGGGGAGGCCGGGGGGAGGGGGGGGGTGGTCAGAACATCCGAGCACCTGCACCTCGGGAGTAGGACCGCCACGACCACCAGAAGGAGTAATCCTACCCTGAGAAACCGAACAAGGCACTGCACTATCGTCACCACGAGGAACCGCAAAGGCATTCCTCTTCCGAGAACAATCTGAAGATGTCGCGGTAATCCGCCCAGAGTCTGAAGAAATACAACACCGTAACAAGCGTTTCTCTTCCACAAATGAGGAAATGCTGAACATCCAGTTCGCTAACTCACGGGGCTCTGAAAATCCTAACACTTGTGAAAACTCCCGCTCCTTCCCCTTTTGGCGGCGACAACGATCAGACAATGCATTCCACAGCTCCGGAAAGCCCCAAGAATTCTTGACAAAGCCAAATAGAATATTTCAGCGATGACGGTCCGTCCGAGTGTAAAAATCAAGCCAACTCTTATTGCTATGAATTTCCACATGGTCACCACCGTCAAAGCGAATGTCGCACCAATCTCGAAAGCAGTCCAAAGAGAGTTTCCCTTCAAGTTCACGAAAGAAGACAAGCAATACTATGAAGCGTACTACTCCCAGTGGAGTAAACTGGGAAATCGACATGCCGTAAAATTTCAGAATCTCAATCACTTCCTCGCATGTGGAGAATCAAAAACTCGATCTCAAAGTAGTCTCACAGATCATCAACCACCGCGAGAAGGATTTTGAACTCCCTCTTCGATAGGCAGTATCTTCACTTCAAGGTCGGTAGGCAGACCTAACCTTTTCCTCCAAACCACAACCTGGTCGTCGGTAAGGGAGGAACGCAGACGCATCGGTCTCGCAGTACGCTTTGAACCATTGCATCAAAAATTAAGATCAATCTTAAATAAAAATCCACCAAATCAAAGATTTTCCGCCCCCGTCATGCGAATGACGACATGTCACACAGTGAAACCAAAACCATACGACGTGGCAAAGTACGCACGCCCAAGCAATCCTGTGGGCACGCACGTGCAAGCCGGCTTGCGCGCAACCTGGAGATTGCACACGCGTCCTGATGTGCGCACGCCGGGGCGGGCGATCACACGCACACCGGGGCGCGCAATCGCGCGCACACGTTCAATCGTGCAAGCGCCCGTACGTGGTCAGCAGATCATTCGAGCCCAAGCGCACCAGCGCGCGATCAGGAGCAGGCGCGCGCGCACGCGTGTCCTAGTGAGCGCGCCCGTACACGATCAGGCACGTGCGCGTGCATGCCCGCGCGAGTAGCCTGCACGCGTAGGTGCGCCAGCTACCTTTTACCGGGCACATTCGCCGCCTCTCCTTCTCCTCCCTGACATATTCTAACATTTTACCTGAGTATGCAGGACGTCGACGTCCACCGTCTTCAGCCTTCCACTATTCACCATCATTGCTGCCATGTAGAAGAGAGAGATCCATGTTATTTCATTCGTATCAATCTCCAACAGCACAGAATCTCAGAGGGCAAAAGATGGGGATGAGATCCCTCTTAAAAAGAAGTGGGGTGCACATAACCACACCTCCATGATCTCCACCCAAAATAAGTGGGATCATGAGTTTGATTGCACGCGCGATCACTGCGCCTGATCCCCCCGCGCACCGATCTCATCACACGTAATGACGGAACCGCCACAGACGCCACCTCGCCGGCGTCGGGTGGCCGGCCTCATCCCCGGACGCCGGACGACCCCTCCTTTCGCCGCTACCAGCCGTCCCCTCGGCCGCCGACACGTGGCCGACCCGACCACTCCTCCTCGGCTGCCCGCGTGCGACCGCGCCAGCCGCTCCCCCTCGACTGGCGGCGCGCGGCTGAGGAAATGGCCCCGGGGGCCGCTCCCACTCGGCTGCCGGCCGCGGCCGAGGAAGCGGTCGCGCCGACCGCATCTCCTCGGCCGCCGGCGCGCGGCCGAGAGAGTAGCCGAGTCGGCCGCCCCTACTGGGCCATCCCGGATAGTCCTCCCCACGCCTACGAGATCGACGACAAGTTCGCAAGCCGCCCGTCGGAGCCCGTCCCCGCCGTCCGATTATTTGGGGTCATTCCCCGCCGTCCGATTCGCGTGTAATCACCGACTAACTGCCGGATTAGGGAAGGAATTTTATTATTATTTTAATAATTAGGGTGCAAATAACGAGATTAATTATCATAATGCGCACCCCTAAACTATGACAATAATATTTATAAGGGTGGTTATGGTGTGCGGGTAGTCGCATAACCGCCATAATCACCTCTTAGAGGCTATAAAAGGAGCCCCATACTTGCTCATTTCTCCTTCTTTTTTCTCTCATCCTTCTTTTTCCTCAGGTCGAAGCTCTGCCAAATTTCTCCTACGAACCGCGTTCGAGCCGCACTCAAACCGCACTGAGTCGCGTTCGAGTCACGTTCAAGCCACCTGACGAAGCTCAATCGCTCCGTTTCCGAGTGACCTTCGCAACCACAAACTCAAGTGCTCCGCTCCCATGTTCGGTGCCAGCAGAATGCCCAGTGAAGCCCACCGTCACAAAGTGCAATTTCTAACAAACTCCAGGCGCGACGGCCTGTCGTCCGCCGTGTGCTAAGTGTTCTCTCACCCCAAATTGTAACGAGAGGCGGCCCGTCACCCTCAATTCGAAGAACAAGTTGTAACAACAAGAAAATAGTGGACTTTGACCGGCGCAGATCCGGTCACGTGATTTTTTACCCGGTTGAGAGGTTTTTCCACGTTAAAACTTCGTGCGTACAATCGATCTACTTCAATGACTGTGTGCGCGCTTGTCCGTTCCGAGAGCTAAAACGGTTCAGATTATTTCAGTTCAACCGAGATGTCGAGTTAGACCACAACAAGTATGAATAAATAATAATTTTTGTGTAATGTTTGGTAATAAAAGTTTCAAAAGTTCAAAAAAAAAAACTTGAGTTTTGAGACCGGATATCCAAAAATTCGGTGCCCTAATATCAACGCCTTTATTTTGCCTCACATGAATGAGAAAAATTTACTCCGCCGCTCAAGCCGAAACCCGGACTCCTGCAATAACATTTCCAATAGGCGCCATTATTCGCGCTTGTTGATTTTTTCTATAATTTAGTAATAAAAATCTCTTTCATTGTGGGTTTTGTGCGCCGACTGCTAACTTCAGCTCCCCTTATGTAAAGCCTGCTGTTATCACCCAAATATTGCAAAAGCTTTCGATCGCCGGAGTATTTTCACTGGCTTTCCCTCCTACATGCATCCCATCGTCTTCCTCCTCTGATCCCCGGCCGAGTGCGAGGAAGACGACGATAGGAGAGATTAGACAACATGCTCTTCATCATTCTAATTTTTAAATCTCTTCTATTATTATTCACCATTCTGTGATCCTTTTCCGTTCTCATTTTTTTAACCATTTGCAATATATAATCTACTTTGTCGCGGCTTGTGTGGGCCTCTCAGGGGAAGTGAAGACGTTTTTCCTTGCCATTTTAACCGCATTGCGCCCATCGATCTTTATCTGAGTGGTTGAGCGGTCGGAGAGATTCATTGCGGGGACGAAGGGGGGCGGTCTCAGATGGGGCGATCGATCTCGGGTTAAACACTTATAAAACTCCCCTGCTTCAAATCTTTCCGTCGATTCCTCTTTCACTCTCTGTTATCTCTGTTTTTTTAAGCGACGGGTTACTGACATTCCAGCTCCACCGCATTCGCTAGCGTCATTTCTCCGCAAAGCCGAACCACCAGTTTGAAATCAAAGCGGAAAGAGGGGCGGGGATAGATTGATTGAATCTTTTGTCACGAGGAAGAAAGCAGTAGCTAAAAGCCACTATATATGCTCTCCGGCCAGATCTATATGCTAAAAAGGTTTGGGCGCATCAATTCCTGATCTCACCGGCCTATTCCCGCGCGGATCCAGCAATGGAGAGTGTGTCCTCCTCATCTGCTTCGATGGCCTTACTTCCAGAGACATTTCAGGGGGCGAGAGATGACATCGCCGGAGAGATTGGGCTAATATGGGAGCAGGTTAAGGCGCCGGTGATCGTTCCTCTGCTGCGAGTTGCGGCGTTCCTCTGCCTTGTGATGTCGGTGATGCTCGTGGTTGAGAAGGTCTACATGGCCATCGTAATCGTCGCCGTCAAACTCTCCGGACGCCGCCCCGACAAGCGCTACAAATGGGAGTCCCTTCACGACGACCTCGAGCTCGGCAACTCCGCCTTCCCCACCGTCCTCGTCCAAATCCCCATGTACAACGAGAAGGAGGTAGTTAATTTATTAATCACTCGCCCCGTTTGCTCCCATCCTTGCTCTTCATCCGCCGGATCTTGCTAAATCTTCGCCAGCGATGGTTACTACAGGTCTACAAACTCTCCATTGGAGCTGCATGCGGGCTCTGTTGGCCATCCGATCGTATCATCATCCAAGTGCTTGACGATTCCACCGACCCAGTCATCAAGGTGATCAGTTTTTCAATCTTAAATTTATTAAAAAAAATTTGATGTGTTTCTCCCTCAAATTTTAGTTGTAGGATTAAATATCCTATAATAAGTTGTTTTCACCGAATATTATAATATTGTGCATATACTATCAATAGTATCAGTATTTCGATAAGGACCTTAAATTATATGTGGGAGAAACACACCTAAAATTTTACATTAATGCTAATAATGACGGCAACTTTACTACATGCCTAAATTTTTTAATTAAAAAGAAAAAAATTACAAATCAATTTGAGGAAGTCTATTTTTATCTATATTCCATGAGCATATAGTATGAGAAAGGCCTTTTTGATATATTGAAATATTTAAACCATAAATAATACAAAAATGAGAAGAATGCACGGTGAGGATTGCAGGATTTGGTGGAGATGGAGTGCCAGAGGTGGGCGAGCAAAGGGATCAATATCAAATATGAGATACGCGATAACCGCAATGGCTACAAGGCCGGTGCTCTCAAAGAAGGGATGAAACATAGCTATGTCAAGAATTGCGACTTCGTCGCCATTTTCGACGCCGATTTCCAGCCCGAGCCCGACTTCCTCTCACGCGCCATTCCTTTCCTTGTCCACAACCCTGAACTCGGCCTTGTCCAGGCTCGCTGGAAATTCGGTAAGCAATTTTTTCAGTAATGTATATTTGACAATTGGCATTGTTTTAATTTATTTTTAAAAAATCTCTAAAGCGGCAGGCCGGCAGCATTAATTTTCTAAAATTATGAATATTTATATTAAATTAAATTACAGTTTTACTTCTGCGCCAACTTGGGATGAGCGGGGAGAATTTCATTTTCATCAGAAATATTAATTTAATATTCTCAATAGTTGTCGGTTGCACATCTTACCACGTGTAGAGTTTTAGATATTATTATATTTACAGAAATATACGATATATAAATGATGATATTTATGTTGTGAAAAAAAAGAAAATAATAAATATATAAAAATAAAAAGTAGTAACGGTGAAGGAAGTATAGATTCGGGTGTCGGTGGAGCAGTTTCGCTCTCTAACGTGGTTTATGTTGGGACGCACGTCTCGTTGGGGATCCACGGATAATGATGGACGGGTTTGGTACGAGATTACGGGCCGCTACCTTCTGTTTTTATTTTATTTTGTTAAAGACACACTTAGATTGGACGGTGTGGGAGGAGCCGGCGAGTTCAAATGGAGGTATCGAAGTCCGGGGGTGGAGGCGGGGTTGAAAAAGCTCCGATTTGATGACTTTTTCTCTGTCCGGCGGGTGCAAACGGAGTAAATGCCGCCGGCGCCCATTTATTTACCGGTCGTTCAATAGTGTTTGCTTCAAACGGCTGCGACGAAACGTAAAACCAAACGTAGGCACAGTGGGAGGAAAATGTCAAAGGTAATAAAAACATATTTGATAAAATTAATTTCTTTATTCCTAACGCTTCAAAATGTCATCAAAGTTGCTCTCTTCATCCATTCCCACGTTCCCACAACACCTTCTCAGAAAAATTAAAATAAAATTAAAATAAATAGGAATAGATGTGTGTGGCCCGCGGATGCAACATGGGGAGTTCTGGAAGCAGTGACGCCGCCACCTCTTTGCTTTGGATCGGCAAGTCGGCAACCCTCGCGGGCAGCGAAGATGAATATCGGGAGGACGACCAAGATGAATATCGGGAGGAAGACGAGGGTGGGGTGATGCAGAGAACAGCCAACTTTACTCACATTATCAGTAGAATCTGGAAATTGTAGAGGGCTTTCCTTCTCCTTCAAGAAGAGTCGTCTGAAGAAGCAGTGTTGCATTACCTATTTCTTAAATAACGGCTCATTAGGATTGTGTTTCCCCTTGCTTAATTCCTCCAGAGCCCCAATGTTTTTGAAATATTTATCCAAACTCCTATGTGAATTTCTTGTTTGAATGCTACTACGCTGAATTCCAGAATTAGGCTTCATTTGTTTCGGCGGTGGCGGGTCGATTCGGCGGGTGGAAACGGAGTGTTCGAAACAGGGGGGATGTGGCTGCTCCAAACAGAGCTTTTTGGGGCGTTTCTCAAGGCGGGTGGGTGGAAACGGAGCAAACGCCGCCGGAGGTTCATTTGTTTACCCGCCTTCCGGCGGCGTTTGCCCAATACGGAGCACCGAAACGCCCAAACAAATAGAGCCTTAGTGTCAATTATAGCTTAATTAGAGTAGCACTGTCGCAGGCGGTGTCAGGTCGAAGAAGTGGTTGTGGGCCTGTGGCGGTACTGCGGGACTGCAGTCCTGCACAAAAAGACTGTCGTGCCGGTCCGGGACCGGTCTTTTAAAATACCGTTTTTTTGGCCAACCGGTCCCGCTCAAACCAGTCCTGGTCCGGGACCGGTTTTCCTCCTTTGGAGGACCGGCGGGGACCGGAGGACCGGTCCTAACCTGTCCCGGACCGGTCTTTTTTACAAGTCTTTTGTCCGGTATTTTACTAAAATGACTAAAAATGATCGGTCTCTTACTAAAATTACTAAAATGACCGGTCTTTTACCAGTCTTTTGATCGGTCCCAGTTCGGGACCGGTTTTTTACCAGTCCCGTCCGGGACACGTCCCAGTTCGGGACCGGTCTTTGATGAAAAAGGGGACTCATTGGGACCCCTAAGACCGGTCCGGGACCTGTCCGGGACCGGTCCCTAGCCAGTCCTAACCGCTCCGGTCCCAACCGGACCGGTTAGGACCGGTTTTTTTTGTGCACCACTATGCGGGAGTCACTATTTGCCCGGTTTGATTTAATAGAAAACTTATTATTAATTATTAATTGCTTATTTAAGATTATATAAATAGTCTTAAGGCTATAGAGCGGCGTGGTTGTTAGGAGGAGACTGACGAACTCTTGTGGGCCCGCGTGCTTTTACCGGACAAAGGGGAGACAGCTCAGTATGTCGCCACGTGGGACGTTACTGTTTATCCTGGTGACAATCTAATTCATACCCCTTAAATGAATATTTGGAACCATTTATATTTATTACCCTCCACGCCTCAGGCAAGTCTGTGTGATCTACTTGATTTCTGTTCAAAAAAAATTATATTTTAATTGAATTTTGTCCGAAATTAATAAATAAGCATACGGCTATAACTCTTGAGCATTTGTATTGGAAGCGCAGTTTTGGTTATTGGCAGACCAGTAAAATAATAAAAAACATCGGCTAATAGCAGAATAAAATGCGAAACACACTGCTTTTGAAAAAAGGTCTAATATATGATATTTTAGAAAAAGTGTTCAACATGAAAGTTCTACTACTTTTATATTGGACATTTTTTCTAAAAATGTTTTGTAAAAGCTTAATTTTTGGGCTGTCAATATCCATCAGTCTGTCAATAATCATTTTTGGGCTCTATTATCTTTGTGCTTTTTGGCTGCAATATAATCGCTATAAAAATATAAAAAAAAACTTTAAAGTGCTGCCTAGATGATGTAGTGTGTGTAGGGGTGAGGAGCGGAAACCGAAAAGCCGATTAAACCGACCAACCACACCGATTTTGAAACCGAGCCGTCCGGTTCGGTGTCGGTTCGGTTTGGAGCTTTTGAAAACCGAAGCAATATACCGATCAAACCGAACCGAACCGACGTTAGTAATTGATATTATCATAATTATAAATTATGCATAGATTAATTTCTATTTTATAATAATTATAAAAAATGTATATCATATATGACTATATGAACTCTCCGCATTCATTTTTGTTCATAAGTCATTTTGTAGATATTTTTAACAAATTATTTTGATCATAAATTGTTCTGTAGATATTTTTAATAACATCGTTATTTTGTTTAAATATCTATCTGTTTTTAAGATTTGACACTGTTCTTCTTCAATCATTTGTTGTTATCTTGTTTCAAAATTTTATTGAAAAAATTTGTTGACGTAAGCCATGATGTGTAAATAGACTTGTAGTTGATGCATGTATGTGGAATGACCAATAAAACTTAACAAATAATATTTGAAGGCATAATACTCAGACAGTAAATAATTCCAGAGATAGTACTGTTTAATAGACGTTAATTTTGATCATCACAAATTCTACAAGTGAGCAGTCTTCAATTATTTGTTCGCAAAAACCGACACCGAACCGTAAAAAACCGACTAAAAACCGAACCGACTTTGAACCGAACCGACCGGGTTCGATTTGGGTCAGTTTAGACAAACTAAAAACCAAGGCATGTCGGTTTGATTTCGGTTTGGGTCCAAACCGACCCAAACCGAACCGCTCGCAGTCCTAAGTGTGTGACATTTTATTCGAAATTCAAAAGTCGCTTAGAAATCGTTCAAATATTGAGCCAAATTGGAATCGTTTAAAATTTCGAGTCGATTCGGAATTAAGCCATATCGAGTCGATATCGAGCCCGAGTTCGAGTCAAAATTTTTAGTCCCGAGCTGATCCCAAATCGCTCGAATTGGATTCGATATCAGCCCTGACATGAAAGGTTTCTCTTTTCTCTAATATGTGATTGTTTTATTCCTTAAAAGGGTAGATATTTAAAATATATTTCTCCGCTAGTTGGTGGATTAACAACCTAAAATTATTTTTTTAACAGTCAATTTACTGAATGAAAGTGGAATCATGCATGTGGGCTTTCATTATTTAGGCTGTCATTCGGTTCCATTCGGGCACGTGTTTATTGCTAATGTTAGGTCGGGAGATATATATTAAGAGAAAATTAGCTCATATATTTATATATTATATATATAGTTCGATAGATGGACACAAAAATATTTTTGCTTAGTCCATCGTAGTCCTATGATTTCACTGTATTATGGACTTTCAACTCACAAGAAACTACTTATTATGTCACCCTCTTAGAACACACCAGGATATTTACGGGGAAAGTTTGTTGCTCGTTGTGCTCCATTTCAAGATCACATTGAAGAGTCGGTTTGTTTCGGTAGTGAGAGTAGTTGAGTTGTGAGAATGAAGCGATGAAAGATAAAGGAAGGTGATTGCAGTCACAGAAAAACTCCAAATTAAAGTTTTTGATCGTTGACATGTTATTTACTATTTACCAATGATTTTGAAGGAGCCGCAAATTTTTTCTCGATGGAGATTCGAACGGGAGAGAGAGAGAGACATAGGTCGAGGGAGAGAGACTAACAGGAGAAAGTGGAAACCTAGCTGTAGCTAGTAGGACGATGTTACGCGTGCCATCTCTCCTGACATTTATGGCTTCATCTTTAGCGCTTATTTTGGCGCTGCTATTTTTGGAGACCGCTCCAAATATGTAACTCCCCAAATCACCGGTGATGGAGGGGAATTTTTGTTGAAAATCTCACAAGATGATCAGGAGATGGCTCTGATATCAAGCAAAAACTTCCAGAGCTATCAAGCTGACAACTTGATCAAGCGGAAAGCGAAAGCAGACGCAGGAACATTCCAACCATAAACTGAGTTAAGTAAATCAGAGACAACAGAGAGCAACCACAAATCTTGTATTATCAACTATCTTATTTACAAGGCTTGGTATACATGGCGAGACATGATTTCGCCAACTACAATAGAGAAGCATACAGACAAACAAGAAAAACAAGCCAGGCGGACTGCCACAGAGACCGCCGAGTCCGCTGAGACCGCTAAGCCGCTGCTGCACCACTGATCTACGGAGTCCGCGAAGTCCGCGGACAACCCGTTATTCTGATGAACGACCGCTCTGCAAGCCACCGCCGAACTGAAAGAACAGACTGTTGAGACCGGCGGACAGATTATTGAACTTGAACTTGAATTGCTGAAGGAGAGAAGACTGACTGTCCACAAAATTGCGAACTGCTGCAAACCGCTGATTGTAAACCGTAAGTTCCACTGCTTCCTGATCGCAATCAGAACCAGACTCCTGCATTCACAGTGCTAGCCGCACAACCTGCAAACAACAACCAGTTAACCTTCTCAATCCTCACGGACTAGAAAACCGAGGGTGCAACAATTAATCCGCGTTCAACTTACTGTTCATTCAGTTACTGCTGATGTGACGGGGGGACCTATTTATAGGCGGGATGAGGAGTATGGTTACCGCCCTAGTGAATAGAGCCACCACCCCAGCTCGCAGCTAGCATTATGCAGTCCGCCTAGTCCGCAAGGACAAGGCCGGACACCAGCCAATCCACCAGACACCAAGGAAGGAAGCCAGTCCGCTATCTGGCGACCACCGCACCAGTCCGCACGCTGCACAACACACAGACACAGCAACAACCCGCACACCCCGCGAACACCGCACCAGCCTGCCACACAAGTCCACGACCAACAGGCACAAACCGCCCGGTAAACTAGCGGACATTACGGACTCTGCGAATACCCTGGACTTGTCACAAACTGTGACCAAGTCCAGCAACCCACCAAATCTTGGCGCGAGCTCGGCAGACAAGAAGCCAGACCGCCAGCTCCAAAGACAGTCCGTCAACCACAAACTCTGCGGTTATCACCAACCGTACTACAAGAGATCAAGGGCATGGGGCAATGCCGATCTCGCGATCTCCAATCGCAGTCCGCCACAAACGGACTCCGCGAACTCAAAAAGAGTCCGCCACTTCCTGCGGATATATCACCTATCCGCCCGGTTACTTTAAAGAACAACCAACTGCAAAACCACAAGCCGAACTGACTGAACATCACCACCCGGTCGCAATGAACAGGTCGCCCAGATCGCACCGTCAGTTCACCCAGGCCACACCATCAGTCCGCCCAGGCCGCGCGGTCTGCCCGATCAACCTCCACTTTCACTTCACAATTTTCAACACCCCCCCTTGAAGTGAGAAGTGATGATCAAGCTCAGCAGTCCTTGTAACCGTGTAAATAACACATTCGGCAATGGCTTCGTGAAGATGTCCGCAATGTTGTCCTCACTCCGCACATGCTCCACCATAAGAGATCCCTCCAACACCTCCTTAATAAAATGGTGTTAAATCTCTATATGCTTGGTCAGTGCGTGACAAAATGGATTATTCACTAGTTTCGGGGCACTTTCATTGTCACCGCACAACAAAGCAGGACTACGCATTTCTTGATAGACGTCCTCTAATAGTCTCCTGAGGCAGATGGCTTCCCGAGCTGTCAAGGCCGAAGCCTTCTATTCTGCTTCCGTAGTACAGCCGGACACCAAGTCTTGCTTCTTGCTGCACCAAGAGATACTGCCTGATCCACATATGAAGGCATAACCGAATGTTGACTTCCGGTCGTCTGAATCTCCCCCATAATCAGCATCTGAGTATCCTTGAAGAGTAAAACTCGTGCCTCTCCTATAAATGAGACCCATATCAGAAGTGGCATTTACGTACTTCAGGATGTTTTTTGCCGTCATCAGATGAGGCTTCCTGGGTTCCGCCATATACTGACTTACTCGGCCAACCGCGTAAGCAATGCCAGACCTTGTAATTGTCAAGTAGATAAGACTCCCAACTAGAGCCTGAAACACCAAAGGATCCGGAAGAATCCTTCCCTCATCCCACCGAAGTTTGATGCCTGAATCAAAAGGAGTAGAGTTACTCTACCCCTCCTGCATGCCGAATCGCTGAACGATCCGTTCCGCATAGCCCTTCCGTGACACGAGTATGCCGCTCTCTTTCCTCTCCACCTCGAGTCTAAGGAAGTGGTGGAGCTCATCCAAGTCCTTCATCTTGAATCTTATAGCTAGCTCTGCCCTGAGATTAACTACCTCCTTCATGGAGTTCCCCGTGATGATCATGTCATCCACGTACAACAGCACCAAGACCAGAAGCTCCCGCTTCTTCTTGACGAACATGCTCGATTATGAATTTGAAGCAAGATAGCCGCAGAACTGGAGGTATTCTGCAATCTTTCCATACCAGGCTCGATGAGCCTGCTTCAAACCATAAAGGGCTTTCCGGAGCTTGCAGACGTAGTCCGGATGTTCTTCAGATACGTAACCAAGTGGTCGATACATGAAGATGTCCTTGTCGATCTCCCCATAAAGAAAGGCGTTTTTTACGTCCAGCTGCCATATCTTCCAGCCCTGGCAAACCGCAAAAGCTATCACCACTTGCACCGAAGTCATCTTTTCCACAGGACTGAACGTCTCCTCATAGTTCTCGCCGTACTATTGTGAAAAACCTCGAGCTACAAGGCGAGCCTTGTATTGCTCGATACTTCCATCCACCTTCTTCTTCAGCTTGTAGACCCACTCGTAAGTTTTAGGAGTAACGTCATCAACCTTGGGCACCAAGTCCCAAGTTTCATTTTTCTTGAGGGCAGCCATCTCCTCATCCATGGTATCGTCCCACTCCTTGACTCCAGTGGGTTTTTCAAACTTTGAAGGCTCCCGCTCATACAGGGCGCCTGCGAAAGAACAAGAGACAAAGCTCACCGTTTTTCCTTCGCAATAACGAGCTGGTGGCTTGATGGTCCTCTTCGATCTCCGAAGAGTCTGCTCCTTGCTCACCACCTCCGCTGCTTCTTCAGAACCAGCTCCATTCCCGGGCATACTTGGAGCATAACTCCCCCTGCTTCCCGAACCAGAAGCTTCTTCCCTAGAGCTTGAAACACATGGAGCTCCTGGTGACACAGACAGCTCCACCTGAAGATCTTCAACAGCTTCCTTCTGCACTTCATCAACCCTGCTCTCCTACAGTTCAACAGAGTCACCTCCATACGACGTTAGCTCATCAAAAACGTCTCTTGATACAAAGAACTTTCTTGTTGCAGGATCCATGCACTTTCATCCCTTCTTCCGCTCATCATAGCCCACAAAGACAAGCTTTCTCGCCTTTGTATCAAGCTTGGTCTTTTGAGCATCCGGGACGTGAACATAGCAGGTTAATCCAAACAGCCGAAGGTATTCCACGCACGGCTTCTCCTTGAACATCATTTCAACGGGAGACTTCATGTTGATCGGACTCTGAGGTATCCGATTGATGACGTAGGTTGTGCAAGTCATTCCTTCCGCCCAAAAAGACATGGGAATGCCCTTTGCATGAAGCCAGCACTAGCAAGTTTCCGTCAAGTGACAGTCTTCCTCTCCGCTACTTGGTGCATGTTAAAACTCGGAAATTATTTACGGTCACGCGGCGACCCGGCGGTTTTATTTGAGAAAAAGGCGGAAGTGAATTTATTTAAGAAAACGGGGCGCGCGTATTTATTTATTTTGGATACAAAAAAGGTTTAGAAATCGAGTTTTAACGAAAGGAGGCAAGTGCACCTATCGTGAGTAGTACAGGATATTCCGGGTGGAATATCGAGGTCGTATTGTTCTCGGGTCCGGTTCGATTATTTCTACTCTTCCCTGGAGGGGACTATTATTTTACCGATAATTATCTTGTCGGGATATTTATATATAATAAAAAGGCAGAAAAAATGACAGAAAGAAAATGAAAGCAATAAAAAGAAAGCTTGAAGGTGGTGCCGATGAAGAGCTTAGCTCGATGGCACCAAGAAAACAAATGAACTAAAATAGACTTTAAATAAAAAGAGCTCCTAAATTTCTAATTAATTAAGGCGGAGACTTGGCCGTGGAGGTTCCACTAAAATGAGCTCACCTAGCTATAGGTCTATCGCTCACCTGAACGCTAAGACTATTCGACCGAACGTTAGTCCGACGAAGGATTCCTCTTAACGCCCGCATTACGCTAAGAACCCCGCTATTGGGTGGGTAACCCAATCCGGTAGAGTTGGCGCGCCTCCTCTCTCGAGGGTTAGTGCGGAACTCTCTTTGCCAAGGGGTGATCTGTCCATACGCACGGCCTCTCGGCGAGCGTATGGAAAACAATTGGAAATAGGGCCCACACATCGATATGTGGTCCTACGCGTCGTTAACCCCGGGCAAACCTTAAGTGCTTTTAATTAATTAGAAAATAAGACCTTTAGTTATTTTAAGCTATTTTATCTGTCCCAATGCTCTTCGATGCCGAGGGCTAAGAACTGTTAGCCACTCATCGGAATGGGGACGGCTTGCGAGGAAAGCAATAAAGAAAGCAGGAAAGAAAGCAGTAAATGAAAGCAGGAAAATAAAGCTGTAAATTGCAAGTCCTACCCAAACGAGTAGGACTGAAGAAAGCAGTAAAACGCACACACGCAAGTCCTACTCAAATGAGTAGGAGAAAATAAATACGGGTCCTACTCAACCGAGTAGGACAAAATAAATGCAACGCACGCACACACTCTCTCGACATAAAGTAAACACACACACTCTACCGAAATAAAATCCAGCCATTAAACTCGAATGAGTAGGCGGAAAAAAAGAAAATTACAAACTCACGCACTCTACAATGAAAGTAAAATAAGCAGGCTTGCCATTTAACTCTTAACGAGTAGGCGGAAATAAATGCACGAGTACAAAAAATTAAGAAAAGCTAAGTTATCCAAAAATTAAAACGACTGCATTTCTACCGCAAAATGCGGTAGAAATGCATAAAAAGGGAAAATAAAAATTAAACGGAAGAAAGTTTGCAAATAAAAATGAAAAGCAAGTGATCGAAAAATTAAAACTGAATACTGATTTCTACCGCTAGAATGCGGTAGAAATGCATAAAAAGAGAACGAAAAAATTAAAAGAGGAAAAAGTTTTTGAAATAAAATTGAAAATGCAAGTGATCGAAAAAGCAAAATAACAACTTATCCATTCTTATAATGCTATAAAAATGCCTAAAAAGTGGAAGAAAAGTTAAAAGCACGAAAAGTTTTACAAAAATAACAAAAAAACGACTAAGTAAGAAAAATCAAAACCACCTTTTAACCATTTTTATATTTTCATAAGGATGAACAAGAACGGAAAAGCTAAACTTATGAAGATTATGAAAGCGATAAAACTAATTTAAACTTGTCCATACACACACCAACATATAAAGAAGAACAAAAAAAAACTAAGTTAAAACAAGGAAGAAAGATAAGATTGCATAAGGTGTGCCAGTTGCATAGATACATTCCAAAGGCGATATAAGAGAAGAAAACACATATTCATTAAATGAAAAGACGAGTTACAAAGACATTCGATCAATAAAACTAAGGAGGGAGGGAGAGAAATTATCCCTTACATAAGCCTTGGAAGCATTTCGGCAGCAAAATGGTCCAAAAAGAGAACAGAAATCTCAGAGCAGATCTTCTCTGAATTTATATGAGCATTTACATGGGTCACGCCTTGGTCACGGGCGTGACAGGGGGCGTGACATTACTATTTGAGAAGGCGGCCGGCGATTTGACGGAAAAGTTGATCTTTGGCTGGACACGTGTCGGTTCGCAGTGGTCACGCCCTTGGTCACGGGCGTGACAGGGGGCGTGACAGGCAGGTGGATCTGGGCGCGGTGCGCGCCGAAAGTCTTCGGGCAGGTCTTGTCGGGCTAGCTGGAAAGGTCACGCCCCAGGTCACGGGCGTGACTCTGGGCGTGTCGGCTGGTGTCGACACTCGACGAATGTCGAGCTGAAAGTGTCGAGTTGAAAATCGTCGAGCGGAAAGAGGTGTCACGCCCTAGGTCACGGGCGTGACTCTAGGCGTGACTGCTAGTGTCGACACTCGACGATCGTCGAGATGAAATCGTCGAGTGGAGTGAACACGGGCTTGGGTCACGCCCCGTGTCGGGTGACACGGGCGTGACGGGCGTATGCAGGCTTTGGTCTTCAAAAATTGCTGATTCACGGGATTTTGACGTGTCACGCCCTGGTCACGGGCGTGACCAATTTGTCACGGGCGTGACATGTAGCATTTTTTGGCAGATTCCTTCATTTTTTTCCTGAAAATAAAATAAAATAAGTTAGTATAATATTTACAAAAATAGGCAGCACTCCTCTCTATGCTGAATAAAAATAAGTAAAAATGAAGGCCCAAAAATAAATGAAAACAACTAAATTAATGTACAGCAAAAATAGGTTATATTTACAATCTCATCACTACTATATTCTTGTTATCAGTGAGTATGAGCACAATTCAGCTCTCTCTGGATTCCGTGCTTTCTGCAGAAGTTAGAGAACTCAGATGAAATAAACTCACCACCGCTGTCCGATCTGAACTTCTTGATCCGCAGGCCAAGCCGGCCCTCCAGCAGCTCCTTGAACTACACAAAACAGATTGGAAAGCTTCTCACTTCACCTTCATAATATACACCAAAGTGTATCTTGAGTAGTCATCAATCAGCACCAGCATGTATCTACTGCCTCTAAGACAAGCGGTAACCGTTGGCCCCATCAGATCACCATGGATGCACTCCAATGGTGGCTTGCTCCTTGTTTGTGACTTATCAAACTGAAGGCGATGAGCCTTACTGTACTGATATCCCGCTCAAACGTAGCCATCTCCGTAGGATGACAACTTCCGCAAGCCTTTCATGAGGCTCTTCATCAATGCGATAACTTTCAGCTTGTCCATCCCAACGTGCCCTAGTCATTCATGCCAGATAGCCGCGCTATTGTTGTCCCTCATTCGATGAACAATATAAAAGCTTGTTGATAAAACAAACAAGTCTCTTACTCTTCTTTATATATGAGCAACATCAGCCTTTTACCGATGATACGTTGCGGAAAAATTTTACTTCTGTTGGGCCAAATAGAACATGATAGCCCGCGTCAACTGCGTTGGTTACCGAGAAGAGAATCTTCTTCATGCCAGGTACGTGATACACACTCCTTAACGTAAGTGGACCCGCTTGACCTTGCAGTCGCGCTTGAAGTGACCTGACTGATTGCACCTGTAGCACTTCAACTCCTTCTTCCGGTTCTTCTTACGAGCAGCGCTCCTCTCTTGCTGATAGGAAGTTGAAGGCCCATCCTCAGCAGCAGGTTTCTTCTTCTTATTTCTTCAAACTCTCACATGCTCAGCAGAACCAGTTGCAGCAGTCACCTCTTGCTTGTCGTCACCATCGACGACTTCCCATAACTCCTCGCGCAGAAGATAACTCTTCATACATAACTTCCACTTCTTAAAGTTGGTCGCTATAAGAAGTTCAATACCAAGACCCCTTGCGCAAGCTCCTTCCATTGCACCAACCACTGATCACTAGCTTCCAGAAGCGCCGAGCACAACTGAGGTTGATCACTGCTCAAACCACTGTTCCCTCTGATACTATGTCGAAAATCTCACAAGATGATTAGGAGATAACTCTGATATCAAGCAAAAACTTCCAGAGCTATCAAGCTGACAACTTGATCAAGCGGAAAGCGGAAACTAGGCGCAGGAACACTTCAACCATAAACTGAGTTATGTAAATCAGAAACAAAAGAGAGCAACCACAAAACTTGTATTATCAACTATCTTCTTTACAAGACTTGGTATACATGACGAGCCATGATTTCGCCAAGTACAATAAAGAAGCATACAAGCAAACAAGAAAAACAAGCTGGGCGGACTGCCATAGAGTCCGCCGTGTCTGCCGAGTCCGCTGAGACCGCCAAGCCGCTGTTGCACCACTGATCTACGGAGTCCGCGAAGTCCGCGGACAACCCGTTATTCTGCTGAACGACTGCTCTGCAAACCGTCGCCAAACTGAAAGAACAAACAACCTAGACCGCCGAGACCGGCGGACAGGTTATTGAACTTGAACTTGAATTGCTGAAGGAGAGAAGACTTGCTGCCGCAAAATGCAACCTGCTGCAAACCGCTGATTATAAACCGCAAGCTCCACTGCTTCCTGACCGCAATCAGAATCAGAATCCTGGCTTCACAGTGCTAGTCGCACACCCTGCAAACAACAACCAGTTAACCTTCTCAATCCTCGCGGACTAAAAAAACGAGGCCGCAACAATTAATCTGCGATCAACTTACTGTTCATTCAGTTACTGTTGATGTGACGTGGGGTCCTATTTATAGCGGGGTGAGGAGTGTGGTCACCGCCCTAGTGAATAGAGGCACCATCCCAGCTCGCAGCTAGCATTATGCAGTCCGCCTAGTCCACAAGGACAAGGCCGGACACCAGCCAATCCGCCAGACACCAAGGCAGGAAGCCAGTCCGCTATCTGGCGGACACCGCACCAGTCCGCACGCTGTACAGCACGCGGACACAGCAACAACCCGCACAGCCCGCGAACACCGCACCAGCCCGACACACGTCTACGACCAACATGCACAAACCGCCCGGTCAACCGGCGGACATTGCGGACTCTGCGAATACCCTGCACTTGTCACAGATTGTGACCAAGTCCAGCAACCCACCAAAACTTGGCGCGAGCTCGGCGGACAAGAATCCAGACCGCCAGCTCCAAAAACAGTCCGCCAACCACGAACTCCGCAGTTATCACCAACCGTACTACCAGAGATCAAGGGTATGGGGCAATGCCGATCTCGCGATCTGCAAACGAAGTCCGCCACAAAAGGACTCCGCGAACTCAAAAAGAGTCCGCCACTTCCTGCGGATATATCACCTATCCGCCCGGTTACTTCAAAGAACAGTCAACTGCAGAACCACAGGCCGAACTGACTGAACATCACCACCAGGTCGCAATGAACAGGTCGCACCATCAGTTCAACCAGGCCGCACCATCAGTCCGCCCAGGCCGCGCGGTCTGTCCGATCAACCTGCACTTTCACTTCACAATTTTCAACAATTTTTTGGCAGAAAATTTATTTCCTGCTTTGATTAGAGTCAGCCAGATCCTCCCGTCTTTACCCGATTTAGGATTCTTCCGACCTATAAATAGGTGTGGTCGGCCACCCCCTTTCTGTGGCAAAAATCCGAGCAGAGTTGCAGAGTAGCAGAGAGAACCGTGAGGTGCTTGACCGCCCTCTTCTGCCCGGCCGTCGGAGTCGATCTCTTCTTGAAATCGATAGCCGAGTTCTTCTTCCAGACGGCTTCTTCTCTCGCCGTCGAAATTGTTTTCTTGTCGTAACGTGTACGGCCAGATTCTGGAGGATTTAGGATTTTTATCTTTTTCTCGGTTTATCCTTTTTCTCGGTTTATCTTTGTCTCTCCTTTATTTTATACCAAGTATTGTATGCTTGCACGATAAGTTAATAGTCACAATTTATCTTTCGTCTGCGACAGTGCAATGTACCTAAATTTCGGCGAGAAATCGAATTCGTATATCTTGTGGTTTCTTCGGTCTGATGGTCGGCTTTTTTGATATAACAACGATCGGATTTGTGTACACACTACCCATGTGTTACGAACTAGAACAGAAACTCATCACTTGCACTGCTTTTTAATACCGTTGGTAGTACATCAGAATGTCCTCCAACCGCCACATATGGTTTAGGAGGCACCACGAAACGACCATGATCACTACTCAACTATACAGAAAATGATGGAGAAGACCATGTTCACAATTTTCCATTCTTTTAGGGAATGCAACCTGCAAGAAGAAATATTATTCAAACAAACGTGCAATTATTAGGGAACTGCTGCTAAGCCCCCTGCGGATGGTAGCCATATTAATGTTTGTCACTTGTCAAAATTCAACTTCTTTGTGGGCCAGCCCGGCCATGTGTTGTTGATTCCGCTTCCCACCGACACCACCATGTGCCGGGCGTTTTTAGCTCCAGCTACAGCAACTTTATTGCTGAGTTCGACGAATATTTTTTTAGTTAAACCCTAAAAAATAATTTAGCTCGGTTACTCTGAATATTGGCTCGGGCTGTAAATTTAAAAAACAATTGGGGCTTTGTATAATGGGTTGGTTGCATTGTTTTTTCTGCTGTTCATTTAGTAGTAGTAAGAATCGGCTGACGTTTGAAGGATGGTGAGGAGTGAAAACTCCACACAGAAAATTAATGAACAGTTATATAATTATGATATAGTATTTTGATATATATAGTATAGATGTGAGGTGGTTGGGTGCTTGTGTCTGGGCTCGGAATCAATAATAATCCTGAATGTGGAGTGGATTCACCTAGGATACATTGTATCAAGTACTTTGTACATTTAGGCTCCGTTTAGCACGTTGGTGACGGTCACAAACATGGGGTTAAATTGTCATTTGTTAATGCCCATCTAAGGAACTTCATTCACTTTTATGTTCAAACGGATGATGTTTGTTAGGTGATTCTTAACGAATGACTATTTAACCCATGCGTTCATGAACGCCACCACTGTGTCAAACGGAGTCTTAGGCTCTGTTTGGCATGGTGGTGGCGGTTATGAATATGTTGGGGTTAAGTTGTCATTCGTTAATGCCCATCTAAGAAACTCTGAGTGGGTATCCATTTTAATGTTCAAACGGATGATGTTTGTTAGGTGATCCTTAACGAATGACGGTTTAACGCACGCGTTTGACCGCCACCACCGTACCAAATGGAGCCTTATGCGTCAAGAATAAGCTCTGAGTGGGTACGAGGAGCATTAAAATTAATGTTTCAGAACTTGGACTGTATCAGCATACTAGAAAGTTATGATAGGATTGAATGTAGTGTTAGTAGTCATGTAACACACGAGGAACCCCTATATATAGGAATATTAATTTGGATTTCGAAAAAAATTTCAGTTTGTGGCAGATTTATACTTGTTTATAATTGTCCTAATGAAGGACAAAATTATAAACTATGTTGAGAACTGTCTTACAACGAGACAAGACCGCCACAAGTTTGTACCAAGTATCATTTCATAATTGTTGAGTAATTTACCTAGTAGTGGAGAATTAAACAATTTATCCACTCGTGAAGCCCCAAAACATCATAAGGTATAGAATTAACTGATGAAATTTTTACTGAAAATGAGCAGCAAACTCGAACGAGTGTCTGATGACGAGGATGCAGGAGATGTCCCTGGATTATCATTTCACCGTGGAGCAAGAAGTTGGGTCTTCTGTATATGCTTTCTTTGGCTTCAATGGTGAGCAAATCTTCATTCTCTTACTCCCCATTGCCAAAACTGCCAACATGATCTTATAGTTTTGTTAATATAATTTATTTGATTCATGTTTATATGAACTTTGTGGGTTGATCTTAATTTGCATCTAGGAACTGCCGGGGTGTGGCGGATATCCGCTCTAAACGAAGCAGGGGGTTGGAAGGATCGGACTACTGTGGAGGACATGGACTTGGCTGTTCGAGCGAGTCTCAAAGGATGGAAGTTCGTATACCTATCAGATCTCAAGGTACTCACGGTGCTTTCCCTTTTTTACTTCAGGCTCAATATATTTATGTTAATTATTATGTGTTAGAACTCAAACATCCAACCTAAAATCAATTGGTTAGAGATGGAGAGGCTTGAAATTTATTTTATGCTTGTAGGATTGTGTAAGTTTCTTGATATGGGAATGTTCTGAACAAGTCTATTCATGTGTTTGACATGAAATACGTACATTTTTTTTAATTGCATGACTTGGAACCGGCGGTTAGGGCCAACCTACTCTAACCTTCTTGTCAAAATTCAAACATCTAACCTAAATTCAATTGATTGGAGATGGAGAGCCTCATGATTTATATTAACTACACATGACTATGTTGGTTTCCCAATGTTGGACTTTTCTCAGCACTCCCCGAGTCATTTTTATATATGGCATAATGAGTGAAACTCAATAGCCCCTTAATTGAGCATTGCTATATATGGTGCAAAATAATGTTAGTACATTTCCATACTATATGTGTTGGGATACCTCGAGTCCTAACCAGCTACACAAACTAGGTATATCATCAAGCCCACAACTTTAGAAAATTCATCTGCAATTGAAGTTTTATATATACATTTTTGGGTTCTTCTGTTATTAACTTATTATAATGCTAACTAAAACGGAAGTTCTTGGGCGTGAAGTTCCAATCTGTCAGTGCAAGCTGTATTCCTATCTCTCGCTTGATTTCTTAGCAATGTGCTTTTAATTTATGGGGGCTATTATCTGTTTGAAATTTATATTTGTGTGCTAACCACAGGTCAAAAATGAATTGCCAAGCACTTTCAAAGCATACCGTTATCAGCAACACAGATGGTCGTGCGGGCCTGCAAACTTGTTCAGGAAAATGTGCATGGAGATTGTGAGAAACAAGGTAATAAAAACTGAAAGATCCTTCCAGAAGTGACACAGCTACTGTAATGTTCTTTTAATCAGCCATTTTTATTTTATAACATTTCTGCAGAAAGTGTCATTACTGAAGAAAGTACATGTAATCTACAATTTCTTCCTTGTTCGGAAGATTGTTGCTCATATCGTCACCTTTGTCTTCTATTGTTGCATCATCCCTGCAACGGTCTTAGTTCCTGAAGTAGAGATACCAAAGTGGGGTTCAGTCTACATCCCCTCCATCATTACCCTTCTTAATGCTGTTGGAACTCCACGGTATATGAGATCAATTTCCATCAAAATGTGATTTTTTGAGGACTTATAAAGGAAAAACTGCATATTTCTTAATCCAATTTCCGCTCTTTTTCGGTTGCAGGTCTCTCCACTTGGTAGTATTTTGGATTCTTTTTGAGAATGTCATGTCGTTGCACCGAACAAAAGCTACCTTTGTGGGCTTGTTGGAGACCAGCAGGGTTAACGAATGGATAGTCACCGAGAAGCTTGGGGATGCCATAAAGACAAAAGTTGTCGGGAAAGCAGCAAGACGACCGAGAATCAGGATTGGCGAAAGGTGATTTCATTCGTTTAATGCTATGAATTGTGCATAATTTGCATCCACAATATTGATAATTACCAAAATCTCCTTGGGAGTTGGCATAAATACGGGTTCCACCCCTCTAATTGTTGAAATTACCGAAACCACCCTTATAAGTTCACTTTTCATAACATTCATGCACAAAGAGGGTAATTTAGCAAACTTATTGGGGAGGTCTTGGAAAACGACCCTAACTTGTTCCCGTATTGCATCAGGCTACATGTGTTGGAGCTGGGTGTGGGAGCCTTCCTTTTCTTCTGCGGGTGCTACGATTTGGCATTTGGGAGGAACCATTACTTCTTATACTTATTTCTCCAGGGCTCAGCATTTTTCGTCGCCGGTTTTGGGTACATGGGCATATTTGTTCCTCACTCCTAAAATTGATGGACGGCTGGATCTTGAGCATTTGTTCGAGTGTACCTCCTCATGATTGTTATGTAAATTGGCTCGTGTTAACGTGCACGACAAGATACTGTGTGAATATTCAGGCATCAAGTGTCACCGGCACCATGGCAATGGCAAAGCACAAAATTCAAGGAGAAGTAAACAAAGGCATAAGAAAAGAAGGCTAAATTTTTAAAACTTGAAATATATGTAAGAATGTAGCTCTAGTTTGTTCTGCTTTGTCATCCTGCTGTTTTGTTTCAAATACAAATAAGATGGCTTTAATTTCCTGCAATGATGTTGGGTGTCATTTATTTTGCTAAGAACTAAATAATTCCTGTCTTAATATATTTTGGTGCGTAATTTTTTCCATCCCTTTCACAACAAACCTACCCACCTTTAATTCCACATGCTTCTCCTTTATTGTATTGAATGTCGTGTCTTGATTTTTTTAAAATATGATAACATATGCATTATTGAGTGCTGGATGATTTGGTACAAATTGTGAAGGTTCATGTGAACTATGTTCGCCTTTATTTTTTAATTTGAGACGTGCATGAACAACTTTGTAGAAGGAGTGCTCGCATCTTCAGAACACTTTTTATATTAGCTTTTGAACAATCACTACAACTTTGACTTTTAATTTTGAGAAAAGTGCATCTTCAAAACACTTTTTATATGTACTTTTGCACAATCACGACAACCTGACTTTTAATTTTGAAAAATGTCCCTCCAAAAGTCTTCTATGAACCCCAAGTATTTTCTCAGGGAATATCAAACCCGCGTTCGCGGAACAGAGATGTCTCTTAGAAACAGAGAAGCCTCCTGGGAATTGAGAAGCCTCCATGGAACAAAGATTCCTCTTTGGAACAGAGATGCCTCCTTGGAGCAGAGAGGCCTCCTTGGAACAGAAATGTCTCCTTAGAATGGAGATTGCTCCTTGAAACGAAGATGCCTCCTTGAAACGGAGATGCCTCCTTGGAACGGATATGACTCCTTAGAACGGAGATGCCTCAGAAAAAGCCTCCTTAAAGGGCGTTGGATCTGCAGATAGAAGAACTTTACTGTAATTTACTAATGCTTTCAGTTCCACGCCTTCGTTCGGGCATCTCACCACTGTGCTACTCGGGCAATTCGACACCGCCCTGCTCATGCATCTTGCCACCATGTCGTTGTGGCATCACGTCGCTGGGTTGCTCGCACATCTTGCCACAACGCTGCTGGGGCATCACCCCACCACCTACTCGGGCATCATGCCACAACGCTATGGGGTATCACCCCACTGCACTCCTTGGGCATCACGCCACTATCCTGCTAGGGAATCTCGTCACCACACTGCTCGAGCATCTCTCCACTGTGCTGCTCGAACATCTCACAATCGCGCTACTCGGACATCTAGCTAGCACGTTGTTCGTGCATCTCACCACTGCCCTACACTGGCATCTCACCACCGTCTTCTTGAACATTTCTCCATCGTGCTGCTCGAACATCTCGCAACTGCACTGCTCGGGTATCTCGCTAGTGTTAGACGGCTCCGCTCAAGATAGTCCACCAAGGCTCATTGGTGTGGAATGGCCTTATATAGTATCTCAAGCGTAGAGCCGTTACACTCTAGTGACACGTAACCCGTTGGGTCGTTCCGAGTCGATCCTGACACGCGCGGACATATAATTAAATATTCTAACAATCTCCTCCTATGTCCGCGGTAAACCCGACGTTGGAAAGAGGTGGTGTGTGAAGTGTTCAACCGAATATGAAGCACTCACAATCGTGTCCATCACACTTGTCAAAAAATATTGGACGTTAAGTAAAACAATTGTATGCGTGCATAAGAATAAACAGAAAATCTCAGCAGCATCATAGTAAAGTCTAAAGTACAATCACAGCACAGGTACCAGAACACCTAGTGTCTCATGATCAACTAAAGAGCAAGAAAGTCCAAACAAAACAAGTGAAATCAAAGAGAGCTAAACAACGCTCTAAGCAGAAGAAAAACCAGTTTATACTCTAGAAATCAGAGTCCAGTAGGTCATCCTCATCTGGATCCCAACCGGCAAGTGCTTCTCCATCAGCAGCAGCTCCTGTAATTTCCAACAGAGAAGTTCATTTAGAATGAATTCAGCCTTGGAAAATGTACAAGTATCTAGTTCTACTTATATGAACGTAGTACAATATGAGTAAGCATGAGTAGAGTATTCAGGTTCTATCTCAGAATCCATTATCTATTTTCAAGAAAATGATATTATGGACTTCTGGACACCGCAGTTGTATCTGTGATCCTATGTGGAATGTCACGGTTACTGTTCTTCTAAAGTCAATTGGAACTCATCAAATGTGGAATGGAACCAATAAGCAGAAGAAGAAGAGCCAAACCTAGTCGGATTGTGTTATCAAAAGTGGAATAACACTCTCCTCCTAGATAAGGAAGACGAACCCAGTGGAAGTTGTTAACATCAAATGTGGAATGAAACAACTCACCAGATTCGTACTCAGCAACCCCGAACATCAGCGGAGCACAACATGCTTGCTTTGACAAAGGAAAGTGGAAAAAATCAAAACATTTGGACTAAGGCTGAACTAAATCGCCTATCTTTGAACTAAGGCTGAACTTAAATCGCCTTGAGTCCAATTTCCCCCACTGTTTTGATTGATCGGTCTTTAGGCATTTCTTTCGTCAGTGGATCAGCCAGATTATCCTTCGATCGCACATCGATCAAAGTGATAATGCCTTGTTCTTTCAGATAATTCAGTAGAGCGTGTCTCAGTCGTACATGTCGCCTTTTAGTATTAAAAAGAACATTCTTCACGACTTGAACTGCTGTTTGATTATCACAATACAGGCTCAAAGAATTTACTTGAATTCTAGACAAGGGAATGTCTAGAACCAAATTCCTGATCCAATCTGCCTCTTCGCCAGCTGAGGCTAAGGCAAACAACTCGGATTCCATAGACGACAAAGCTATACAAGTCTGTCTTTTGGATTTCCAAGTGACTGCAGCGCCACCCAAAGTGAAAATAAATCCACTAGTGGACTTGCTGTTCCCAACTTCTGAACACCAGGAGGCATCAGAGTATCCTTCCAACGTAGGAGGGTAACCAGTGTAGCACAGAGCGTGGTCTTTAGTACCTTTCAGGTACCTCATCAGCCGATCTAAGGCATCCCAATGCTCTTTGCCTAGACTACTGGTAAACGACTCAGCATGCTTACCGATAAAGCAATGTCTGGTCTAGTGCAACTTGTGGCATACATGAGACTTCCAATGATCTTTGAGTACTTTACTTGATCAACACTGGTCCCTTCATTCGGACTCAACTTGACATTTGGATCGATTGGTGTTTCAACAGGCCGACAGTCTTTATAACCCCAGGTAGTGAGGATCTGCTCAATGTAATGAGCCTGACTTAGAGTGACACATCCCTTGTCTACTCTAACTTTCATACCTAGTAGGGTATCTACGGGACCAAGGTCCTTCATGTCAAATGCTTTCGCGAGAGCGGATTTAGTATCCCTCACCACGGCAAGATCTGATCCCAGAATCAACATGTCATCCACATATAGGCATATGATGACTGTTTGATTTGCCATCGAGCGGTAGTAGAGGCACTTGTCTGAGAGACTAGACTGAAATCCAACGCTCTTTACCACTTGATCAAATTTAATGTGGCACATCTTAGGTGCTTGTTTAAGCCCATAGATCGATTTATCAAGCTTGCACACTTTGTCTCTTAGATCCTCATGCACATAACCTTCAGGTTGTGCCATACAGATCTCTTCATCAAGCTCTCCATTTAAGAAGGCTGTTTTTACATCCATCTGATGAACTATAAAGTTCTCGATAGAAGCTATGGAAAGAAGAATCCTAATAGTGGATAGGTGACACACAGGTGAATAGACGTCAAAATAGTCAATTCCCCCCTGTTGTTTATAACCTTTAGCTACTAGACGTGCTTTATATCTGGCTATAGACCCATCACTGTGCAATTTCTTCTTCAGTACCCACTTGTATCCTAAGACTTTAGCTCCTTTCAGCAGGTCAACTAGATGCCAAGAGTTGTTTTATAGCAGCGAGTTCATCTCATCATTGATAGCTTCTGCCCACATTAACGCATCTCTAGATCGCATTGCTTCCTGATAGGAGAATGGATCATCCTCTAAGTGGTAGGTGACGAAATTCTCACCAAAATCCTTAGGGATTCTGTCTCTTGTAGATACTCTAAGAGGAACAGCTTCCACCTGTAGAGGTTGGGGAGCAGTGCCAGAGGGGCCAGCTTCAGGTTCTACAGTAGATTCTGAAATCATGTCAGTAGACCCAGGGAAGGTCAAGCCATGATCTTTGATAAATTTGTGTTCAAAGAAAATAGCATCTCTAGATTCTATCACTGTATTAGTGGATAGATCCAGAAACCTGTCAGCTGTACTATCTTCTGCACTACCTAGATAAACGCAGGTCGTTGTTCTAGGTCCCACCTTTGGTCTCTTAAGGTCTTGTATCCTTACATAAGCGATACAACCCCAAGTCTTTAGAGTGTCATATCTACAAGAATGACCATGTCACAACTCATATGGAGTAGAGTTGAGCTTTGAGTGAGGCACTCGATTTAGAATGTGATTTGCAGTTAGGACTGCTTCCCCCCAAAAAGAATTAGGCATGCCAGCTGTGAGGAGCATAGAGTTCAACATTTCTGTTAAGGTTCTATTCTTACGCTCAACAACACCATTCGACTGGGGTGAGTAAGGAGCTGTGGTTTCTAGGATTATACCCTCAGAGGCACAAAAGTCCTTAAACCCAGTTGTAGTGTACTCTCCTCCTCGATCACTTCTAAGTCTTTTAATCTTTAGATTCAATTGATTTTCTACCCGAGATTTGAAGATCTTAAAGGTCTCGAATATCTCATCTTTCGATTTCAATAGGTAAATATGATAATATCTGGAAAAATCGTCGATGAATGTAATTAGATACTTCCTTCCCCCTCTAGTGGCGTGACTACGAAAGTCACAAAGGTCAGAATGTATCAACTCCAGAAGTTGTGTGCTCCTAGAAACTGTTTTGTAAGGGTTTCTAGTGATCTTAGTCTGGGCACAAACCTCACACCTATCAAGTTAAATAGAAAGATCTAATGGAATGTTTTGACTTTTAGCTAGATCTCACATTTTCTTATAGTGGATATGTCCAAGTCTATTGTGCAATAACTTTAGATCAATCAGAGTTGAACTCACTTGGTTTATGCACTCGTTATCTAGGCTAAGTCTATACATACCATTGATCAGGTAAACGCAACCAAAATCGTGAGAATTAACAGTTAATGTCATTCTACCGTTTACGGTTGTGAAAGACATTCCAGCTTTATCAAGCAAACTCATAGAAATCAAATTCTTAGTTAAATTTGGAACTACTTTAACATTTTGCAAAATTAAAGTTTTACCTGAAGAGAGCACTAGCTCTGCAGCCCCAGCATGAGTAACATCAATCGCTCCTCCATTGCAATTTTCGACTCTATTCTTGACCGCTGTCACCTTAGAAAGAAGACTCCTGTCATTTGTGACGTGACAGGTAGCATCACTGTCCAGCCACCACTCAGAAGACGCACCGCGGTGACTACTCCCAATCATAGCCACGAAGGACTTAGGATCGGAGTTGTCGACCACCATGTGCGCCACATTTTGTGGGGAATCCTCCTTTAGCTTCTTCGGACCCCTTCATTCAGCGGCCCAGTGACCCCATTTGCCGTAGTTGTGGCACTTGCCCTTCTTCCTTTTGAGAGAAGGCTTTTTGACCGCCAACGGTGCTGGGGTATCACCCTTAGGTGCCGGAGGCTTCCGAGAAGGCTTACTAGGACGTGAAACGAAGTTGACAGCCTGTGAGGGCTGCGCAACCTGCTCCAAGCTTTTCCCAGCAATGTTTTGGTCCTCAATATGGATGAACCTTTTGAGTTCGTCCAAACTGATCTTCTCTTTCAGTCGGTGCATCTCGGTCTTGAAAAAGAGCCATTCAGGAGGCAGTTTACTCAGGATCATGTACACAAAGAGGCTGTCGTCCATCTTCGAATGATCATCATCCAGCTTCTGACGCAGGTTAACTAGCTCCAAGAGTTGAGAAGTGATAAGCACGTTCGCTTTGAATCTGAAGTTGAAGAACTTCTCTCCAATGAGCGACTTTGACAATCCTTCCTCTTTCTAGAAATGCGCGTTCAGTCGATCCCATATTCCTTTTGCAGATTTGTAAGCGTGGTAGGTCAACGCAAGACGGGGATTCAGGGAATTCAACAGGTAATCCCTGCAGAAATCTTCATCCTTGTTCCACTGGTACTCGTCCACGTCCTCGACGGTAGAAGCAAAATCGCTCTGAACAGTATAGAAAATCTCGCGTTCCTTCATTCCCAGTTGGACTTGAATTTTCCAACTGAGAAAGTCGGAGGCGTCGAACGATTGCAGTTTTATGGTGTTGAGCGCGCTTTTCTTCAACATAGTTCTAGATTTAAAACAGAAATAAAAATGCTAGAACGGGGTCACCTGGAACGCGTGTGAAGACTTCAAAAAATCTTTGGATCCAATCCAAGAATTGCTTTGCTCCTCGAATCTGCAAAGATGGATCTCACAATCCTTGCAGCGATCCTTACAAAGGCACACAAGATCTGGAATAAGAGGATCAATCCTTTTTGGATCCAAATCTAATGCGATCCACCAATTTGGCACAAGAACTGTAGCATGCAGTAAGTGCTCCACCAAAGTGATAAATCACTGTTTGCCAAATCTCATTTGATAACAGCAGTGTGTGCACCACCCAAAGAGTGTGGCAATAGTTAAACTGTTCAGATCTGATAAAAAAAACAATAGTTAAAACTGTTCTTCTTTTCTTTAGATCTCCAATCCGCATAGAAACCAAAGAGAGCGGCAGATCTGGAAGTCCTTCTACTTCTCGACCTAGATCCTCATGTGCAGATCCGGAAGTCCTACTTTCCTTGCTCACAGTGCAAAGAGAACATGCTTAGATGAAATACTTATCAGAGATTTGGATATGGAGAACGAAAAACCCTGGTCTTTAGTTGTAGATCACCAAACTGCACCTGTATAAATCCCAAACCAGAGGCAGCGACGACGATCTGTTCAAAATCCGGCAGAGAACTTGATCTGGTTTTGATCTACCTGGGAAGAGCGGGATCTGCGATCTCACCACTTAAGTAGGCTAGACCCAGGCAAGAGAAATCCCCAACAGCTTCCTTCCTCTCGATCGATTTCCGACAGCCAGAAATCCGGCGAACTCCGATTGAATCCCCCTTTTTTATTATTTATTTGTTCCGCTCCGAACTCCGGGCAAAGATCCGTCAAAGAAGTTGCGGAAAAAAAATGAGGCGGGATTCTCCTTCTGCAGTTTCGCCAGGAAATGGGACAAAGTCTAGCGATAGTCCCTCTTAGATCTGCAGCGATGATCTGAGGCGCTGAGCACAGGAAAACCAGAGGCCTCCCTCCCGATCGGCGGTCACAACAAGGAAAATCGCGACGGCCGTAAAACGACAACAGGGAGAACGAGGACGGGAGAGCGGAAAACCTAGAAATTATCTTGAGAATGTTAGACGGCTCCGCTCAAGATAGTCCACTAAGGCTCATCGGTGTGGAATGACCTTATATAGTATCTCCAGCGTAGAGCCGTTACACTCTAGTGACACGTAACCCGTTGGGTCGTTCCGAGTCGGTCCTAACACGCGCAGACATATAATTAAATATTCTAACAGCTAGCACGATGCTTGGGCATCTCGCCACCGCCCTGCGAGGGCATCTTGCCACAACATTGTTCGGGCATCTCGCCACTGCGTTGGTCAGGCATCTTGCCACCGCGCTACTCTAGCATCTCGCCATCACGCTGCTCGAGCATCTTGCCACCCCGCTACTCGTGCATCACACCACCACGCTGATTTGGCACCCAACTCCTATGCGACTTAAGCATCCCACTTGCGTTGTAAGATACCGACTTTTATTGGGTCATTAGGACCCAATATGTCCAAATAAAAGTAACTCGAGCATCTACAAAGTACCATAAAAACTAGGACGTGACGCCCAATTAGTGTATTGAGCAAATGTGCTCTAAATCATCTTCAGTTAGTTGCATTGGACTCGTATAGTCAATACGAGTGCAACGAAACTCGTTTCATTCTGATCTGAGGTCATTTAGAGAAAATGATCATTTTAAGTAACGTTGTGTATCACAACGACGACGAATAAATATATGGAGAAAATTGGCTCTGATCGACTTTTATTAATTGCATTGGACTCATATAGTTAATACGAGTGCAATGAACCTCGTTTTGTTCCGATTTAAAGGTCATTTAGAGAAAATGACCATTTTGAGTAATGTTGTGTATCACAACGATGCCGAATTAGTATATTGAGCACATGTACTATGAATCAACTTCTGTCAATTGTATTGGACTCGTATAATCAAAATGAGTGGAACGGAACTCATTTCGTTCTGATCCGAAGTCATTTAGAGAAAATAACTATTTGAGTAACATTGCGTGTCACAACAATGCTGAATTAGTATATTAAGCAAATGTGTTTCGTCAGTTGCATTGGAATCGTATCGTTATTACGAGTGCAACGAAACTCATTTTGTTCCGATCCGAGCTCATTTAGAGAAAATGACTATTTTGAGTAACATTTTGCGTCGCAACGACACCGAAATAGTATATTAAACAAATGTTCTCAATCGACTTTCGTGAATTGCATTGGACTCGTATATTCAATATGAGTGCAACAGAACTCGTTTCGTTCCGATCCGAGGTCATTTAGAGAAAATGATCATTTTCAATAACGTTGCGTGTCACAACAATGAAGAATCAGTATATTGAGCAAATGTGCTTCGAATTAACTTCCGTCAGTTGCATTTAACTCGTATAATCAATACAAGTGCAACAGAACTCGTTTGGTTACGATCCGAGGTCATTTAGAGAAAATGATTTTTTTGAGTAATGTTGCGCATCACAACAATGTCGAATTAGTATATTAGGTAAATGTGATTTGAATCGACTTCCATAAGCTGCATTGTACTCGTATAGTCATTATGGTTGAAAATGACCATTTTTGCGAAATGTTGGGCGTCACAACGATGCCAAATTAGGATATTGGCCAAATGTGTTGTGTATTGATTTAGTTAGTTGCATTGGACTCGTATAGTTCATACGAGTATAACAGAACTCGTTTCGTTCCAATCCAATGTCATTTAGAGAAAATTATCATTTTGAGTAACGTTTAGCGTCACAATGACGTCAAATTAGTATATTGAGTAAATGCGCTCCGGATCAACTCTCGTTAGTTGCATTGGACTCGTATAGTCGATACGAGTGCAATGGAATTTCTTTCGTTTCGATCCAAGGTCATTCAGTGGAGATGACCATTCTGCGTATCGTTGTGCGTCTCTACGACAATGAAACTACTTTTTTTTCTAAACGAGCTCGGAATTGATCCCAAACTGTTGCATTTGACTCATTTGTTTAATACGAGAGCAATAGAACTTTTTTACACACTATTTGAAAGTCTTTTGATCAATTTGACCAAATCAGATTTCGTCAAGTCATATGGTGCTTCAAAAAATGTGCATGCAACAATAATACTTTGACATACCAACATTGGCTCGTCACACAACGACTTGGGTCTATATTGACCTTGATCTGATAGGGGACCCACCCTAAGATTTGTTCTTGAGGGGCCCTTAGAGAGGGGGGGGGGATGAATAAGGGAAACGATAATTTTTGGTTAACTTTTACTTAGTCAAATAAAAATCAGAATTCAAATAAAATTTTTCTCAATCAAATACTCATGACAAACATTTACAAGATTATAAGAAAACTGAAATTGAAATTTATTTCATAAGTAATGTAAAACATAAACAATAGATTTCAAGAAAGCTTGAAATCAAGGCTATAAGTAAAAAGTCTTCTTTTTGAATTCACCGGTCCTTCTCCCAAGGACCGGCCAGCTAAAACCCATTTCTCCCTAGATATATCAACTAGCCTCCACCTAGATCTCTCCAAAGCCAAGTCGTTGCACACAAGGCGGCGATTTCCCCCTAAACCACACAAGGTCTTAGTCTCTACTCACATGGCAACGATTTCTCTACCGTTTACAAAATGAATAGAAAGAAAAGAGATCTATGAAGAAAACTCCCACTGGTCTTGAGCGTTGAAAAAGACAACAATTCCTTGCAAAGGTCGCTGGAGTTGGGAAGAATGAACGGTCCCTTCATCACTCTTGAACTTCCTTGAACACTTAGGAGTGTTTTTGGTTCCACGGAGTTATTAGGATGAGAATGCGCAAGTTGAAGGCTCCTGGAGGCATGTAACTTAAATTTCCCGAAATCCAGCCTATATAGTTTTTACACTATCACGCGACGGTAGCTCGATATCACCAGCAATATCTCCATTTGCTACCACGTGTCCCACTCTGCAATAACCGTGCTGAGAAATTGGATAACATGTATGGTTGTGGGGCTATCGTACTTCGTTAACTTAATATCGCCTGGCGGTAGCTCGAGTTATGCGCTTCATGGTAATCGTCGACAAACATGGCTGACGTCATGGCTGGCGTTAGTATTGTTATCGCGGGGCGATAGTTGTTGTCGCCTACGATAGCTCTACTTTGTAAAAATTCATTGTACGTCACCCATCCAAAATCATCAGAATATTTTACCTGCTATATCTGCACACCACAAACACACTATGATCAAATACATTCGAGATTTGTTATTTTTAAACCAAGAAGTATGGAACGCATGCTACAACAATCTCCCATTTTGATAATAACAAATCCACTTAGAAAGAAATCAAGTAGGAGCAGATGATAAGCAACATAAGTACGTGTAAGTGTACAAACTCCCCCTAAATGGATGACCTTAAATTCCATTTAATTCCATGGTAGTTTGAGGTTTAAATTAACATGAACTCACCCTTATTGTGAACTCTCCCTCATTAATTGTGTCGAAATCTTGTATCGAGGTCTCAATTTCTTTTGATATTCTCTCCCTTTTTGTGTTAGCAAAAGAATGGGGAAGTATTTGTGTAAAGCAGAAACATAACTAAGAATGTGAAAAGAAAGATAGAGAGAAAGGTAGAATGAAATATACTGCACAGAAATAGACAAGATAATGTTGGTTTATGTGGAAATGAAAGGTGAACAATGTGAAATAGACAATATCAAGTAAACATACACATGTGTGATTTACACAACAATATCTATAAGAAGTATGAAAGTTGAGATAGAAATGTTGAAATCATTTTTCAGTCCAATTCTCGTGAGAAGAAATTTTATATTAGATAATGAAGTGTACAAAGTGTGCTTTGGTACTCAAGTAGACATACAAGAACAAGTGAAAGAATTAAAACGCACATGAATAAGGTGAATTGAAAACACATAACATTGAATATACATTGACAACTTCGTACTCAGTGAGGAAGACTTTGCACTTTAGTGAAAGAAAAATGGCCACAAATGTGTGCACAAGGTATTTTACGATTCATTCCAAGCTGCTCAACCTCACAATGCTTATTAGGACTTATCAATAAGATGTGTATTGCTTGGTGGAGTATCTAGAGAGCATATTATTTGAACAATTTTGTTGTTGTTTTTTTCTTTTTTTTACATTATGCAAGACTTAGAATCCACTTGTATAACACAATAGATTTGTGTGTTTTTTCTGAAAAGCCAAGTCATTTGAAGAAAAATGTGCAAGAACCACTGATAAACAAGTTGTTGTATATATTTTAAAGAGTAATGTTGAACAAAAAAATACATTCATGTAGATTGAAAATTTGTAAACACTTGTATTGTATCAAAGGGTGTAAGTGTAAAGTCGTTATCATGCATAAAATATTATTCAATCTTCGAGACATGCAAAAATAATTGGAACATTTACTAATCACAAATCCATTAGAAAATAGATGATATTTGAAGCACGAAAGTAGGCACACGATGTTATATGTAACTTGAAGAAATGAAACTCACATTGCACAACTTCAGGAATGTATAAACTAACAAAAACTTGACTGAAGAATGTGTAGCATACAGAAAACAAGAAATGATTAAAAAATTGTATTTTTAAAGAAAAAACTCACTACCGTGAGCGATAGTGATATCGCACCGCGATATCAAATTTAGTATATTAGCCTGACTTGAGTACGAATTTCACTTCTCCCCCTTATTTCTTGAAACCCCATTATGAGAAACAGACCTGACGCCGAAGAAACCTCTAAATCCAAGGTTAGTGTGTGATTTTCTCTTGAAAGTTTTTAGGGATTGTGTTTTTAAAGTTGATTTTAAGAATCCTCTGTGATCAAAAATAGTTTTTTAGAAATTGTTTGGAAGATTTGTGCCAGAACTTGGAAAAATTGAAGTTTTAATGTGAGATTTTCATGAATCTAGTATATCTATAGAGTAGATGAAGTTTTTGAAAATTCTGAGATGTTTTAAAGGCATAGAAATGATAGATATAAAAATAGGAGATGGAGCTTTTAGGTTTTGGAGGGTTTTTGGCTATCGCCTGACGATAGCTACTGTTGCCCGCCGATAGTGGAATTTTACCTTTTTAACAAAAAAATTGTTTTATACAATTACAGGAATGGCTTATAGTTCAAGAGCATGCAAGAGTTCTTATAACAACCCTCACTCAGGATATTAATCGTATTCATGGATCGAGAAGGCCACTATAGGGATTTCTGAGAATGTGTAATTTGATCTATCAAGAGACACACATATCTATGATCTATTAGCACATGCATGTATAATGTCCTTAATCATCCCTGATATGTTTAGATCAGTGTTTATGCGAGAATTTTTCAATTATTTAGAAGATCCTTCGGTCACCGGGAAAAATGGAGGAGTGTGATCTCATATTCAAAGTGGAATAGTAGAGATAATACATAAGAATTTGAGGAAATAATTAAGACTCATAGATTGTATTAATGCACTGGATATAGTGGAAAATTACCAAAAAGATAGAGATTGGACACAAGTCAGCCTAGTACTTCACGAAACATCCAGAAAGACAATCATCAGTTCTACAGCTAGCCTTACTTCTGATGCATATATGGTGCAAGATATCCTAAGGAATACAATGTTGTTGAAAGCAGGGGATAATAGGACTATTACTGCATAACTCACCTTAGTTAATCATATGATACTGGAGAAGGTACAGTTTGATGCAGCAGACTTAGTGTTATTTGTGATTTGATATACATATATGATGAAAGATCCGATAAGGAAGAAGATAAACACACTTCCATTTGGAAGTGCAATCCAACGAATGATATACCAAAAGTGTAGATGAGTTCATTAGAACCTTTATGTGGATGATTGTATTCCTCCTATCTACAACATCGAGTTGACTAGGTTCCCATCGGAATGTGGTGAAGCGTCTTCTTCAGCAAGACCAACACGAGGTGAAGCCTCAACATCTACTATACCGCCGCTTCCTTGAGGATGATCAATTCGATAAAACATTAATGACTTATATGACTTAGTGGAAGAGCGTCACACTCAAACGATGACAAGGATGATCGGGATGAAGAAATTCATGAACTTCATTGCTCGAGGATTAAAACTCAAACCTACCCAAGCGAAAGAGAAAGAGTGAGCGAGTCCAGCGGTGTATCCTCTATGTCACTCAATTCGTCGCATGGGATGATCTAGGGAATGAGGAAAGAGCTCCAACAAAGACCAGGCACCTACCAATGAGGATTACGATGTTTGTGTTGAAGTATGGAGGTCGAGCAATTTGTTGCTATTCGGAGACCGGGCGGTCTGGTGGTTTATCTAGCCGGCCTGTCTGCCGGGCTATTGTTGTTTGGTGTTCCAGCAGTCTGGCGGCTTGTCTCAGACGGCTTGGAGACCGGGCGGTCTCCTGTGGCGGCTTGTTCTCTGTGACGCTTATTCGCTCCTCCTGTCGTTGTCGGGTGGTTAGCCGGCTTGTCTAATCACATGACCTGTCCGGTTTGTATTTTTGTAAAGCCGCATATACTTGTAAATTTTTAGTCCCACATTGTTTAATTGTAATCTCTCTCATCTTCTCCATTATATAAAAGGGAGGCTATACCATTGTAATTGATACTTTTTTTGGATAATAAAGTTTACATTACTCCATTTTTCCGGTCTGTTATTTTCTGTTCGCACATGGTATCAGAGACCTCGATCTTTTCATTCTAATTTTCGAGGCCTCTTTGTCCGCGCAACCTGTCCGCGCAGCTTCTTCCCCTTCTCGCGACATGTTCTCGCGCTCTTCTCTTCCCTTATCGCGCCCTGTTCGCGCGGTTTCTTCCTCCCTTGTGCGGCCATCCTTTCCGCCCTTTCTTTTTAACCGCTCCGGCTCTCTCATCGTTGCGACCCGTTCCTAAGTCGTTGTGACCTATTCTCCTTAGCGCCGCTTCCTTCTAGCCGCCCTGCTTGTTAGTCGCCGCGACCTCCTCTTTAGCCGCGTGACCTCTTCTCTTTGCAGCTGCTCTTCCTCTTCTCCACTCGCGCTCTCCCTTTATTCGCACGACTAGTCTCTATTCGTGTGGTTTCTTTTTTGTTCGCACGACCTGTTTGACTTTCTAGTGAACTCCTCCCAGTTCGCTCGGTCTTCTCTCTCTCCTATTCGCATGGTTTAAGCTCTAGCCATGCAACTTCTTTCCCTCTGCTTTGCTCTTTTCTTGCTGCGACCATCCTAGCCGCCCGCCCTGCTTGCTGGTCGCCCGACTTGGTCTTTCTGCCCTTGTCGCCGCACCTTCTTTCTCTTCGCTTCCTGCGGTTCTCGCGCGGTCTCCTTGTTGCTCGCACCATCTTTATTCTATGGCCTCCACACAATCTGCCTCGGTGGTCACATCTTCTGGTAGTGCCCACGTTATTACTCACGGCAGATGGTTGATCGACCTTGGTGCTACAAATCATATGACAGACAATCCTCAATGTTTTTTCTCTTCTAGAAACAAATGATCGGTTGCCCCCAGTCTTTGTTGCAGATGGCTCTTCCTATCCGGTCAATGGGACGGGAGTGGTTCAAGTCACTCCGTCTCTTCTCCTGGCAGATACCATCTATGTGCCCAAGTTCCCTTGCAATTTATTATCAATTACTTATATATGCAAGTAATTACGGTGTTCCGTCACATTCACTCCTACTTCTTGTTCTTTTCAGGATCCGGACTCCCAACGGACAATTGCTACTGGGACTGAGAGCGGCGGCCTCTACTTCCACGACAACGTTTCTGCTCTATCCGCCTTCTCCTCCTCCTCTACAGATCTTCTCCAATGGCATCTTCGCCTTGGTCATGCTCCTCCCCGGCTTCTTCGCCAGCTTCTACCCCACCTCCCTCCACATCATCCACCTCTCAACTGTGATGCATGTCAGCTTGGCAAGCATCACCGCTCCTCCTTCACACCAACACAAAGCCGTGGCTCTTCCCGTCCATTCGATATCGTTCACTCTAACGTACGGGGGCCTGCTCCTACCCTCACCATCGGTCGGGATAGTTCATATTTTGTCACATTTATTGATGACTTCTCTAGGTGTACGTGGGCATATCTTCTAAAAGATCGCTCTGAACTCTTCTCTATCTGGACATCATTTTATTACATGATTAAGACTCAGTTTGATACATCCATTAAACTCCTTTGTTCTGACAATGCTAAGAAATATCTTAGCCATGATTTCTCCTCTTTCTGTATGCAACATGGTGTTATTCATCAGACTAGCTGTGTCTACACCTCACAACAAAATGGGGGTGGCGGAAGACAAAAACCGTCAGCTCCTTGATGTCGCTCGCACTCTTCTAACCCACATGCACGTTCCTCGCTCCTATTAGGGCTATGTTGTCCTCCTCTACTACTATCTCATCAATTGCATTCCCTCCATAGTTCTCAACATTGCCACCCCATTCTCCATTCTTTATCCGAACCAGAATCCGTTTCCTCTTACTCTACGCATCTTTGGGTGCACCGCCTTTGTGCACTCTCCCGCAGCCACCCGTGACAAACTCTCACCACGGGCCACTAAATGTGTCTTTCTTGGGTACTCTACCACTTAGAAAGGTTATTGTTGCTTTGACCCTGTTACCCACAAGCAGTTCGTCTCTGCAGATGTCACCTTTTTTGAAAATGCATCTTACTTCTCTCTCATGTCCTCCTCTCCTCCTAATGATCCTACTCCTCATATCAACACATCCATTCCCTATACACATACTGACGTTCCACCATCTCCACCATCTCCTCAGCCATGTCCACCTCCCGCGATATCTCCCACCTCTCCGCTGCCGTCTCTTTTTACTCCCGGGCCAGCTTTCTCCACCACCGATGCTCCAGATACTGAGGAACCATCTGACCTGGATCTCCCCATTGCTCTTCGTAAAGGGGTTCGGGCATGTACCCAACACCCGCTTGCTGCTGTTGTTTCCTATGATCGTCTGACCCCTTCTCGCAAAGCTTTTGCACTGGCTATCTCGGCCACTGCCACCCCCCGTTCCTACCAGGAGGCCCTTACTATTCCTCATTGGAAGACTGTTATGGATGAAGAGATTTCCACTCTCACTGAACAGGGTACATGGACCCTCTGTCCTCCTCCCTTCGACACAGATATCGTTGGTTATCGCAGGGTCTTTGTTGTCAAATTCCATCCTGATGATAGCGTGGATCGCTACAAGGCCCGCTTGGTGGCCAAAGGCTTCACTCAGACCTATGGTGTTGATTACTTCAACACCTTCTCTCCCGTTGCTCGTCTCAGCACCATTCGGGTCCTTCTCTCTATCGCTGTCAACAGGGATTGACCTATTTCACAACTGGATGTTAAGAATGCTTTTCTCTACGGTGATCTATAGGAAGATGTTTACATGGAGCAACCTCCTGGGTATGTTGCTCAGGGGGAGATATGTCGGCTAAAGAATGCTATATATGACCTCAAGCAGAGCCCTCGTGTCTGGTTTGACAAATTTAGTGGCATTGTTGCGGCCATTGGTTTTGCAAGAAGTTCAGCTGATCACTCCTTATTCATTCGGAAAACCGCCTCTAGTCTGGTAGTTCTTGCGGTTTATGTTGATGACATTCTTCTTATTGGTGATGACCAGGATGGGGTAACTCTGACAAAGAAACACCTCTGTCAACACCTGGTCACAAAGGATATGGGCTTCCCGAAATACTTTCTGGGGATTGAAATCTCTAGGAAGCCCAACTCCATGATCCTTTCCCAACGGAAGTATGCACTTGATCTTCTAAAGGAAGCATGATTGACTGGTGTTAAACCTGCCCGTTGTCCCTTGGCAGCTGAAGAAGACAAAACTTGTACAGATGACTCTCCTCTTATATCCGATCTTACGAGGTACCAGCGTCTGGTTGGCAAACTCATTTATCTCACGGTAACCAGACCCGACATCTCTTATGATGTTGGCAAGGTGAGCCAGTTCATGCAAGCTCCTAGGGAGTGTCATCTACAATCTGCCCTGAGGATATTGGAGTATATTAAAGCAGCACCTGGAAAAGGACTCCTTTTTCTGAAAAATGGTCACTTAAGGGTTGAAGCGTACTCAGATTCGAGCTATGCTGATGACAAAGGTGACCACAAGTCAACATTAGGTTTCTGCATATTTGTTGGAGGCAATCTCTTGAGTTGGAAGAGCAAGAAACAGTCTGTGGTCTCCAAGTCTAGTGCAGAAGCGGAATATCATAGTATGGCGTCGACCACATGTGAGTTGAAATGGTTACAGGCTCTCATACTTGACTTAGGAGAGGTCTACAACTATCCTCTTCCTATGTTCTGTGACTTAGGAGAGGTCTACAACTTTACATCTCTAAAAATCCGGTCTTTCATTATAGAACAAAACACATAAAAGTCGACTGTCATTTTATTTGGGAAGAGATCTTGAAGAAATAGATTTGTACTCCGTTCGTCACTTCCGACAACGAGTTGGCGGACATCTTCACCAAGCCGGTGTCAGTTTCCTTTTTCCACATTTGCGACAAGCTACGCATGATTGATATCTATGTTCCAACTTGAGGGGGAGTGTTGAAGTATGGAGGCCAGGCGGTTTGTTGCTATTCGTAGACCGGGCAGTCTGGTGGTTTATCTAGCCGGCCTGTCTGTCGGGATGTTGCTGTTTGGTGTTCTAGCCGTCTGGCGGCTTGTTTCAGATGGCTTGGAGACCGGGCGGTCCAGCGTTCTCCTGTGGCGGCTTGTTCTCTATGGCGCTTATTCTCTCCTCCTGTTGTTGTCGGGCGGTTAGCCGGCTTGTCTAACCGCACGACTTGTCCGATTTGTCTTTTTGTAAAGCTGCATATACTTGTAAATTTTTAGTCCAACATTGCTTAATTGTAATCTCTCTCATCTTCTCCATTCTATAAAAGGGAGGCTATACCATTATAATTGATACCTTTTTTGGATAATAAAGTTTACATTACTCCATTTTTCCGGTCTGTTATTTTCTGTTCGCAGAGTTTGATACCTGTTTACTGCAGGATTAGCTTTCTGGGAGCTATCACATGACGATAGCAACTGTCGCCTGACGACAATGGATATTTATCTTTGCTATTTTATGTGACGTGGGTCTGTTTGTGATGTTGTTTAATGGCTTTTATGAGAATATTTTGTGTGTTAAGGAAATTGGTGGGCTTTCATTATGTTTAAATTTATCATGATTATGTGTGATATGATTGTCTTACAATTGTTATTAATTTTAGTCTCTTTGTTAATTTTTGACACACACACACACACACATATATGTATATATATATATGTATATATATACGTATATATATATGTACATATGTATATATATGTATATATATATGTATATATATATGTATATATATATATGTATGTGTATATATATATATATTGTAATTTTTAGTTTAAAATATTTAAGACCCCTAAATCTAGTCTTAATGTTGAAAAACGTGAATCAAGAAGTGGTTTATTGAAAATATCGACAACTTGAGAATCGGTTCCTATAAAGTTGATTTTAATATTTTCCTTTTTAAAATGGTCTCTAATAAAATGATGTCAGACATCTATGTGTTTAGACCGTGAATGATGCACTGGATTGTAAGTTAGATTAATCTCACTTTTATTGTCACACCTTAATTCTATGGTTTGTTAATTTACCCCAAAATCTTCTAAAATTTGTTTCATCCATAGGGCTTGTGCACAACAACTATCTAGTGTAATATATTTGGCCTCAATGATGGATAGAGCAACAGAATTATGTTTCCTACTTGACCATGAAATAAGTGAAGGGCCTAAAAAGTGACAAGTGTCACTAGTGCTCTTACAATCTGAAAAATAACCAGCATAATCTGATTCAAAATAACCATGAAAAATATAATCATCATTATGAGGATACCATAAACATAATTTTGAAGTACCAATAAGATATCTAAAGATTCGTTTAACCACTTTTAAATGCGGTTCTTTAGGATTAGCCTGAAATCAAGCACATAAATAGACTGCAAACATAATATCAGGTCTAGATGCGGTTAAATACAATAAAGAACACATCATTCCTCTATATAAAGTTTGATCAATAGATATTTCACTTTCATCTTTTCCTAATTTTAATGAAACACTCATAGGAGTACTACTTGCTTAAGGTTTCCAAATCCAAATTTTTTAAGAACATCATGAATATACTTAGATTGACAAATACAAATACCATCACTTTTTTGAATAATTTTGAAACATAGACAATATGTAAGTTCTCATACCATGCTCATTTCAAATTTATTTTTCATAATAGTTACAACATCATTACATAATTTTTCATTAACGGCTCCAAAAATAATATCATCAACATAAATTTATAAAACTACTAAATCATTATTAACATGCTTAATGAAGTTTGTACCCTCAGAACTACCAAATTTATAATCATTTTTTAATAAATACAAAGTTAATCTTTCATACTATGTACAAGGCGCTCTTTTAAACTATACAACACCTTTTCTAATTTGTAAACAAGATCAGGAAATTTTTCATTCACAAAACCTGAGAGTTGTTCTACATAATCTTCTTCCTTAATATACCCATTTAAAATGTAGTTTTCACATCCATTTGAAATACTTTAAACCTTTTGAAACTAGCAAAAGTAAGAATATTCTAACTACTTCAAGACGCGCTACTGGTGCAAAAGTTTCATCAAAATCTAACCCCTCAATTTGAGCATATCATTTAGCTACTAATCTAGCCTTGTTTCTAGTGATCCTAGATTTATGATCTAATTTATTCTTAAAAATCCACTTAACTCCTACAATAGGATTATTAGATGGTCACTTTACATGTTTCTTAGCCTTATTACATTCAAATTGATTAAGTTCATCATTCATAACTAAAAATCAAGATTTATCATTTAAAGTTGTTGAAACATCTTTTGGTTCTATATTGGAAACAAAAAAAAGGTTTGAAAATAAATCATGTAAAAATGAACGTGTACTTATCCCTCTTGATGGTTCTCCAATCACCAATTCTTGTTGATGATCTTTTGAAAATACAAGTTCACTTGGAGACACATATTCTTCCACTTCTTCTTCTCTTTTATCTTTATCTTCTTCTTCTTGTTCTCCAAGTACTTCTTCATCATCCTTCTCCAAAGGAGGAAGGGGGTTTTAATCATTTCCTGTAGGATTAGTCTCTACACAAAGAACAAACTCTTAAAATTTAACATGAATTGATTCTTCAATTATTTTTGTCAGTTTATTAAAAACTCTATAAGTCTTACTAGTTGAAGAATAACAAATAAAAATTCCTTCGTCATATTTTTCATAAAATTTACCTGAAGTATCTTTTGTATTTAAAATAAAACATTTACATCCAAAAACTCTAAAATAAGATACATTAGGCTTCTTTTGATAATATAGCTCATATGGAGTTAGTTTGAAAAATGGACGTAGCATGACATGATTTATAACATAATAAACACTACTAACAGCTTCAGCCCAAAAAGATCTAAGTAATTTATATTGAGATAATATAGTCCCTGTTAGTTCTTGAAGAGTTCTATTTTTCTTCTCCACTACACCATTTTGCTGTGGTGTGCGAGTAGCGGAAAATTCATGCTTAATTCATAATTCAATAAAAAATGAAATAAATTTATCATTTTTAAATTCACCCCCATGATCCGAGCGTATGCATTTAATTTTTAAATCAATCTCATTTTGAATTCCTATGAATAATTTTGTAAATTCAAAGTACGCATCAGATTTTTAAACTAAAAATATTGTCCAATAAAACATGAATCATCATCTATTAAAACAAAAGTATATTTTCTATCTCCTAGACTTTATGAAGTAACCGGACCAAATAAATCCATATGAATTAATTGTAAAGGTATAATAGTGGAAACTATATTTTTGCTTTTGAAAGATGACTTTGAAAATTTTTCTTTTTGACATGGTGTACATAAAGAATAAAGCTTTTCATCTAACAAAGGTAAACCTTTATTCAACTTATTTTTGGAAAGTTTTACAACAAGTTTTGCACTAGAATGACCAAGTTGCCTATGCCACAATTCTAATTCACCATTCTTTGAAATAAAACATTTAAGTGATGATTGAAAAAGATCGCGAAAAGTTATCATATAAACATTGTGAATTCTAGGTGTGGTAAAAACAATTTCTTGTGATTGAGAATCAATAATTTTGCAAAGGTTTGTAGACGATTCAAATAAAATATTTAAGCCTTTATCACACAGTTGACTTATTGAACTTAAGTTATGTTTCAAACCATCTACAAATAAAATATTTGAAATAGTAAAGAAATCCATACCCATTACACCAATGCACACGATCCTTCCTTTACCGTTGTCGCCAAATGTCACTACTCTTCTTTTCTTTCTTTTTAGGCTTTAGAACTTTGATTTGTTACCCGTCATGTGTTTTGAACATTCTGACTCCAACTACCACATGTCTTCTTTATCCTTAGCATACCAACACACCTAAAAAGGAGATGAGAGTAAAGATCTGGTTACCCAAGTGGTTCCTCCCATAGAATAGGTGGATGCCTTAGGTACCCAGAATTATTTAAAAAGACTATGACCTTTTTTTCCTACAAGCGTTAATAGTGTGTCCAAACCTATTGCATTTGACACAAGTGATAAAAGGTGATGATACATTTTTCATAACTGAATTCAGACTCTTACTAGAAGATGAGTTATTAGCAAATAAATTATTTTTATTTTTAAAATTTACATTTCTGGACTTTGTGTTATCGCCAACGGTAGTAGTTATCATAGGGCTATAGCTTCCGGTGATCTATCCAAGTCCGTACTTTATAGATCCATGGCATTGGTTGGCTAAAATTATATCTATGGATTTTTGGCCAACTCCAAACTTTTTGATTGTCACATTCAAATCATGGATCCGGGCATTCAAAGCATTGTTTTTGGTGACTAAAATAACACATTGATTTGAAAATGCATTTTACCATCTTCAGTTTGAGATTGAGAAGATTTCAAAGTTCTTTCTAAGCCCCTATTCTCTTTGGTAAGAGAATCAATAATTGATTGGGACTTTGTAAGAGCTTCTTCTAATTCATTTACCCTTTCCAACGATTGATCACACTCTTGAAAAAAAAGCTTCTCCTTCCTAAGCACTTTTAATTCAGTAGATAATTTTTTATTTTCCTTTAACAAAATTTTGTTTTTAGATTTTAAAAAATTAATATCTTTTAAACCTTTATCAAAAAATTTGCATGTTTGTAAAAATTCAGAATATAATTCATCATAAGTTGGAGGAGTTACCTCAGTCTCACTTTGGACACTGCATTCATCTTCAAATCGCAAAATGCTATTTCCCATCATACACATGTTGGCTTCCTCATTATCTTCAGAATTTGATCCACTCTAACCATCAAAAGAAGTATCATCTCAAGCCTCTGCCTTCAAGACCTTCTTTTTGTTCGTATTCTTGTGCCTCTTTTCTTTGTGCTCTTTCAGATACTTTGGGAACTTGCTTTAACTATGTCCAATCCTTCAACAGTGATAACATTCTGATGGCAGACGATCTTCATCATCCTCAACATT